>JAWNOD010000286.1:2637500-3237500 GCA_035046225.1 Drosophila pegasa
AGGGGAAGAGATTGCAATGAGATGGGAAAAATTGGTATTAAAACTCCCTTACTGATATTATTTCTTTGAGAATTTCTCTCGGTGTAAAAAGTATACTGAGCGAAAAGACTGAGTTGAAGGGTAAAAGATTGAAGTGAAATGGGAAAAAGAACTTTTGAGCATGAAAGCTTCCTTAACTTATATTTCTGCAACTATTTCTCTCAGTGTAAAATGTACACTGAGGGAAAAGATTGACTTGAACGGGAAAAGATTGATTGATCAAGTATTTCTCTCAGTGTAGGTAACAAACCAAGCACTTATCAACGCATAGGTATCTCAAAAGTCTCTTAAGCCAAGAAAACTTTCAGCTGTCAATTGGAAATTTGATGCGCAGATGAGAGTTGATAGCAAAAATGAAGGAAAAGTTCAAGCAGGGGCATTCCCGCAGCTAGTTAAGCTAGCAATTTATTTAGTGGTGCGTGCAGAATTGCGGTTATAATTTTAATGTTATTGCTAGCCACGACACAAACACACACACACACTCTCACACACTCACACACTTTTTAACCACTTTTCCCACAACAAGAACAACGAGCAACAGCAATAAAGCGCATGAAAAGAAGCGAATTAACAAGTGAAACGGAACGTGCAACAGTCGCCGTTGTTGCATTGTTGCATTGTTGCACTGCGTTGTGTGATTTTGTGTACGCGCTTCGTTTGCAAGTGGCAACCGCAATTTAATTAAGCCAACAAAGCCGGCGACCGAGGCACAGGCAAAGGGGGCAAGCGGTAGTTAGCCCGGCCAACATCATTATGAGCCAGGGCAGCACCGGCTGATAGACACATGCGTCGCGCTGCCAGAGCGGAGTGGCGGCATGCAGCATAGACATGGGCACAGCTACTGACCGCAAAAGAGTGCACGGCGAGAAAATTGTGAGCTAGATTCGTCCGACATCAGTTAGAGCTAGGAGTTGTGCAATAAATTTTTGATATAAGATAAATATGCTGTAGACAGTTAGAGGTCGAGCATTAGACTAGGATTCAAACCCGACTTAGAAAATGCATACAAAATTATGCTATAATTTTAACACAATTTAACTAGCCTTTGAAACGAAATATTAAGTATATAGAGTATATTAGAGCTCAAATAGACAGCTCTAAAAATAATATACATTTTATTTAGTCTACATAAAATCTATAATAATGTTTAGCTCCTTCAACTTAGTCAAGTTTTAAATCATGTTTCAATTAATTTCTTAGCCTAAAAACAAAGATTTTTTTAACTTTTTTATTCACCTAAACAAAATCTAGGCTTTTTTCAATCTACCTTCGCTCAGTGTACTTATTCTGGCCTTTTGACTTGCTGTCGTCAGCTCTTGTGTGCCACTGTGGTTGCTGTTGACGTTGTTGTCGTGCCCGCCCCACTTGACCACTTGGAGTCCAGTCCATGCCACAGCTGGCCCCATCTCCACCTGCTGTCCAGCTGCCCCTTGCAACATTGTTATTGCAATAATTTGATTAAATTGAACGCTTTAAGTGATTTGCATTTAAAATTTCAATCAATATGTTGCGACGGCTGCTGCTGCTGCTGCGGCTGCTGCACCACCTGTAGCCGCACACAAAAAGGAAGTCGTCTGGCGCCACCAAGCTGCGCCTCTGCCTTACCTTCTCCCGCTCTCTCTCTTCGCTCACTCTCTATCTCTTTCACTTGTGTGTCCGGCGGTCTAATCATGCAGAAAGCAACCAATGTCTGGCTCCGTCTGACGACGAAAATTGCTCACTTTGCTGGCGGAAACCATAAACCGTTGCAAGTGGTCAAGCCAAGCTGCAGCCAGGCTGCACCACCCAAACCACACAGCAACCACTCTGCACCGTTAAAGTTGTCGGAAGGATGTGTTGTCGGCCAACGCCCACTGTTCCAATTGCATTAAGTACTAAATTATTTTGTCGCCTCCATTTGCACACAGTCACGAGCTGTCCAATTGGAATTGACGGCCAATTGGAAACGGTGCTTGGCTATAAGCTTGTCTAAACGATCTACCTGGCTATTGATAGGGGGCTTTGTTAGCGCTTTACTGACTTTCAGGTATATTGTGCTTCGATTGGAAAGAGTTTTACATATGTTAGAAAAGTTTATCTTAATAATTATTCAACTTATACCAATTCTGTATTTCTTACTTTCTTATAAACTCTCTTATAGTCTTACCTCCTTCATCAATTAGTAAGTGGCATACGTTATGGTTTCTGATTTTTCAGGCAATAACTCTAGTTCTTATGCATGTCAAGTGTGTGAGCTGGCAATGGAGACTTTTCTGCTGGGGCATACTCGACTAGTGAATACCCAAAGAAGCTCTGTAAAGCTTTCGCCTTACAAATCATGCTTAAACTATAATATTTTGTAAGAATTGGAGTGTTTTTATGAGGTATGAATGGCTGGTTAATACCCTGTAATAACTAGACAATGATATTTGTCAGTATATAGTGCTTAGTGTTTTGTAAGATGTATATGACTGGTAAATACCCTGCAAAATCTGTTTTAAGCCATAGTCAAAATGCATTCAACAAATTTCAATTGTCTTTTATTTCATAGTTTACTTATTTAAATTCGCAGGGTATCTGCTAGTCGTACTGCTTCTCACATTGTAATTCGTTTTTGTTTTTAGTTTCTTGCTGATTGCATTTCTAGTTTTTGTTGTTGCCTAAAGTGCAGCCTTTTCTTCTAGTAATTATTGTAAGTTCTCGTTCCCAACTTCAGTTGCAGCTACTGCTCCATCATCATCATCATCACCATGCTCAACATCTTCACGTTTGCATTGTTCTTAGCTAACATCAACATCCTCATCATCATCATCAACGTCGTCGTCGTCGTCGCGTCTCTGGCTCCTTCCGGCGTCAGTTTTGCAGTGGAAACTTCCTGATTTTGGCTTAGGCGCCGTCTGCTGCTTAAATGTATGTGTGTGTGTGTGTGTGTTATTTTGGCCAAAAAGCCCTGTCTAAGGACTTTTGTCTGAGTGGATTTCGCCCTGCAGTTTATTTTTGTTGTTGTTGCTGTTGCAGCATTAATTCATGCAATTTCGCATGCAATTTTCACGTGACTTCATTTCTGAATTTCAAGTTTTATTTTCCTCCACTTTGCAGTACGCAAATAGCTCATGGAATTCAACCAACTCCCTGCACCAACAACAACTCTATATATATATATATGTATGGATATATATGTGTATATTAATCTGGCCCGATCTTAGCTACAAAATTATGTTCTGTTGTCTTCTGAGTCAGAATTTTGTTGTTCTTATTTTTGGATTGAGTAAAGAGCGTGAGAGAGCTAGCTTTCATAGGCGCAGAGAAAGAGAGATAGAGAGGGAGTTAGTGCGCGAGTGAGAGAGAGGGTAGCCCTTATCCCGAATTAGTTGAGGCTGGGTCTCTTTGGTAGGCGGAGCTGTAGCACGCTTCACGCTTGATTTTCATGCGCCTGTTGTTGTTTGGCCATAGAGAGAAAACACACACACACTCACACTTAGAGCGACACAAAAACAGATGAGGAAAATGCTTTTCAATTTATTTTTAAGTACGAAAATAATTTTGTTGTTTTTTTTTTTTTGCTCACGCAAAATAGAAGCAAAAACAACAAGCGGTAAAAATAAGGCACGACACACGCCCGTCTCGCTGTCGTCGGCTAAGATCCTCCACCCCACCCGCCTGCAGCTCCTGATCGTATGCTATATATACATATATAAATATATGTGTATATGTACGCTGCTTTGCCGTCGTGTGAAATATATTGGAGACAAACGGGCACTTTTTATATGTTAGCTGCAAAAATTAAGTTTCAGTACGGCGCAGGTTTGCGAAAAGATCGCAGCGCAGCGAAGTGCACACTGCAAATTGTTTTCTTTGTTGGCCCCAACTAACGGTAGACGTGTACGAGACGCGCCCACACACACACATACATATATATGCATATATATATCTATATCTATATAGTATATATTAGCTCATTCATAATCAGTTTTCAATATAGAACAAAAACTGTGAACTTTCTGCGAATCGTCGCGTTCTCTGTGCCTGTGTTCGCGCGCGAGTGTGTGTGTTAAGTGGATTTCAGGTGTGCGTGCCTGTGTCTGTGTGTATGTGTGTGTGCCTAGTTCCAGTTGATATCTGCCGATTGGCATTCCAACTAGACGACCGCCGCATTCTTTGCTGTCATGTGCGAAATTCTTTCACTTGATTAGACCCGGCGACCCGGTTCGATTCGTTGCGGTTCGGTGCGGTTCGGTTCGTATCGTTTTGCTCTTTCTCTCTCTCGCTCTATCTCTATATCTCTCCATTCTTCTTCTTTTTTTTCTTTTTTTGTTGTTATTGTGTTTTTATTTGGGTTCGGTCCTTTTTTGCGGTCTCGTGGTCTTTCATCGATTTACGCAGGAATTCGCTGAATTTACGTTTGCTCAATGTCAAATTGGCGTTCGACTCTGGTATGCGATACACAAAATACACTACAAATGCAGCTAGAGTATAAGAGATTCCTCCTATTTGTTCGGCAAGCCGAAGTTTGAGTGCGCTTACATCAGTTTTTGTAATGATATACTACACGAAACAAAGTTTTAGAAAATAATAACAAATATATAGGAAACATAAACAAAAAGTTAAAAAAACTAAATGAAATAAAATTCATAAATAATAAAATACCCAAATAAAATAAATAAAACTAAAAAAAACATAATAAAATAAGAATTCACAAATATGAGCAAAATCTATGACAATAAAATGTTGTTTTGCATACAGAAGTTCTTAAGCTTAGACTTGATTTTTGCATAGAACAATTATATTAAAAAATTGTATGTCAAGTTTTGTTACCCTTTGAACTTTCTTCTTCTCTTCTCTTTCCATCATAATATCCCACAAATCCTAAAACCTATAAACCAAAATCTATCTCTCTACAGCTAGTTGCTCTTCGACTAGATGCTAAAAACGATATGCCCCAAGTTAGATCACTTAAACAAATTACAACTGGCATTATCATTGAGCTTAATGCAACTAACAAATGCCACGGGCTGTTATCGATAACATTCTGTTATCGCTGCACATTGCTACAAGTATTTTCCGCTCGCTTTTCTTTCTTTTGGCTACCCTTTATTGTAGCTGCGTCTCGCTTGCACTCGGCCAAATTCCTGTGCTTGCGTCTGTTTCACTTTTTGTTACCGAAATAAATTCAAGAATTTAGCGACTTGTTTAAAAATAAACTGGAATGTTTTTTTTTCGGTTTAATAGTTGTTTTTTTTTCATGTATTTTTTTTTTTTTTTTGAAATAGCCAAAAACGCCTATGGCTGAAGAGTTTTTGTTGTTTGGCAGGGCGAAATATGGTATTTCCGGTCAAGTTGTTGGATTTGTTTGGGCATTCAAATGCAAATTGCTTTTGACACACTGTGCCGCCAAGAGTAGCACTTGTCAGCACTTTTTCAGCTTCTTCGTCTTCTTCTGCAGACGAAAGGGGTTTATACACTTATTAATTATGGGTCTGAGCGAGTTTTTATGATCGCGCATAAATTGCAACTGAACGTTGATCCCAGCAGCACAAGCAGAGGCAGGAGTCCGTGACGTGATAAAAAAAATCAACAACAGACAGACTGAGACAGAGGCAGCGACCAGAGGCTGCAGCGGGCGCAAATGAAGAGGCAATCAAATAAATTGCAGAAACAACAAACACAAAAAGGAGATCAACACAAAAATATATTGCAAGAAACAGTAGCCGCGTCTCACTTGGCGTGAGGAGTGGAAGCGGCGGATGAGGGGCCCGCACTCAGGAGACAATAACATTTGTAGCCGCTGATTATAATGATGATGCTGATGATGATGAGGCTGCAGCTGAGACTGTGGCTGAGTGCTGCTGTTTCATAGCGCTGGAATTTCAATAAGAAAACAAAAACAAGAGCGATGCCAAAGTTGAAATACTCTGCAGAAATATATAGGATTTTGGCAAATAAATTAAGATAATATTATGAACTGAGAAAGTTTAGTTTTTATAGTAAAGAGATCAACTTTGATTTAGTATATAAAAATAAAAATACCTATATATCTACCTACATACCCTCTTCCATCCAGTCAAAGTCATCTGCCCTACCCTTCAGTCAGTGCATTAAGAAAAACTACTTAAGCTTAAGTCTGACCATAAAATTTGAGCTGAGTATGGAAATGAAATTGAGTTTTTTCTTTTGAGCTGTCGCGACTTTTGCCTTTGTTTTGATGTCGATCAACTTCAGCTCCGCTGCGACACCATATCAAAGTGAAATGCCAGCGATCTCTGGCTACATATTAAGCGAAGCGGCCAACTAGTCAAAATGTCCATCCAACTGTCTTCAAGTCTGATGACAATTAGTGGGCAAAACAGCAGCTAAAGTCTGTAGAGACGCAGAGAAGTTGCTCTTGTCGTTGTTGTCTCTATATCGAAATCGTGCATCATGAATATAAAATGCCAGGCAAAAGTCATTCCACCTTTTTTCCTCTCTCTTCGCTCTTCGCCCAGGCAGAGGGACAGCAGACAGCAGAGAAGCAAAGCAGCAACTATGCCATTAATTTAGCTACTTTAATTTTAGCCTATTTTTGTTGTCGCTTGTAATCTTTCGTCATATAACAGCAGCAACAACAACAACAACAATGCAACAGGCGTGGCAAGCAGAGTGGATAGACATAGGCAAAAACCTAAGCATAAGCCATCAGTGGGGGACAATGCTGTTGTCTATGTGTGCTTTGTTGTTGCTGCTGTTGTTGTTGTTGTATTTTATATATTTAGCAAACAAGAATGTTGTAGCCAGCGGGTATGACCAACTGCTTAATGCTTGCTCAAGTAGAAATAGTAAAAAAAAATATTGAAGATCTGAATTTATTTCTCAAAATGTTGAGTGGATCTTCGAAGCTACTTCAATTTTACGAAAGATCTTCAGTAAATGTCGTTTATCCCAATATGCCACGCCCCTTTCAGGCTTAGTTATATGATCTAAGTACTCATTCAGCCAAGTTTATGCATATTTTCAGCCTGTGTACTCAATCAACTCCCTAAATTCTAAATAAAATCCAGAAAACTTGAACAAAAAGTTACTAAAAAACCAATATACCCGCCTTTAGCTACCCGAACGAGTGTCTGTAAACGCACGACAACGTGGATGATAATAAAAGTGAAGTCTACGCGAAGTGCAACATAAATTTGTGCAAAATATTGCGCATACGCACCGTTTGCCGTGCGCTTGTTTTGTCTGTCTTGGCAAAGAGGGCCGACACACAACACACACACACACACACACACACACACACACACACACACACACACACACACACGCGCACGCACACACATGTTGCGTTATTTATGCCCGCGTCTGTAGCTGATCAACAGCCACATACTCTATGCTTAGCCTCTCCCTCCCATCCTCCCTGCGCCCCCTACATAAGTGCCTTGCTTTGGGCTAAGTTCTGGGCGGGAGATGTTGGGAAATCATGTTGCGACAGAAACATTGTAACAGGGACAGACGACAACAACGAAGACGAAAACAAAAACAAAGGAAGCAGCCGAAAGAGAAAACATGAAAAAAAAAACAACTTAAAAGTGGGCGACCACACAACAGCGTGCACTGAGAGAAAATGCTAGGTGATAATGAGTAAACGTCGGGCGAGGTAGGCCTGAAAGATGTGAGTGGGCTATCTTTTCTTGTGAAGTAGCAAAAATTAAAGTTTACTTGTGGTAATTAAGGTCAGGGAAATTAAGACTGAACTTCTATAATAAATATCAAGTATACGTAGTTGTAGCATTAGAATAAGAATATTTATGTATGTTGTGTATGTTATCTTATGACATCAAATTCGTTATTTAGTTTCTCATAAAGTAAACACTCTTAACAAATATCTTCATTACACAAATCTCCTTTAGCTCTCGCTCTCTCGCCAATCTTTCGCCTCAACTTTTGACCCCTTTGTTTCTCAACTCTTGTTCAATCTTCGTGTCACCTTTATTTCTCAACTCTCTCCCTCTTTCTTTTCTTGTCGAACTTTTGCAGTCGCGGCGCATTGGGTCAGCTTTGTTGGGGCTTCAATTGATGTTGCACTGCGGTCGCCGTTGTCGAGTGCAGTGAACTATCAATTCGCATACAGTTGACGCTGTGGCCCCCACGCATTCAGCCAAAGGCGCCGCGGGGGCCCGCTGTACAGGCACATTGTTAGCGTTCAATTTAACGCTACTGGCAACAATCACATTGTGGTCGGCGCAAGCCCTCGCGGTGCCCATGCCCAGACGCGCCAACAGTCCAGACTATGCCCAAAGGCAGAGTATTGCATACTTGCGGGCGCAACGGGACAACAACAACAACAGCAACCAGAGCAACAACAATAACAAGAATTTGAGCAAAATCTGTCGGACATGCGAGCAGAGCAACAGCAACAGACGATTGTCAATGCAACCATATCGCAAACATATTGGAAACGCCGCAAGTGGAAGCGCTGCCAGCGAAAGTGTCAGTGTATATAGTGGTGCGTACGATACGCTCAGCGTTTCGCACAGTGTATATAGTGCAAATAATAAGTTAGATTTAATTATAAACGGCAGCCAGAGCAAAGTGTCGCCCAAACATAATTCGCTGCCAGCCACAAATTTACCTAATAAATTACCAACAACGGCAGCAGCGGCAACGGCAACGTCAACTGTTGCAACACGCGCCTATTTCTCGGTCCCCGTTTTCGCCTTTGCCACGCCTCTAGCACGTCGCGCCGCGTCGCACTCGACTGCCATTGGGCCCTCGGCATTCGGTTCGCCCGCGTCCATGTTGCTGCCATATCAAATTAATCAACGTGCTACATTGTTGCAAGCAACGCAAACGGCAACAACAACAATTGCAACGTCAACGGCTGCGCCTCATGTGCCAAGAGCAGCAACAACAACACACAGCACTCTGCATGCTGCGCATCGAATTTTTAATCGTGATACAGTCCGAACAGCGACCAACGCATCACCTTTGACACCAGCACAACAACTGAAACAACAACAACAATCATCTACAACAACTCCGACAACAACAACCACAGCACGAGTCGAATTCATACTCTACACAGAGCTATACGAGGAGAATTCGGACATCGACACAAATTCAGCGAACAAGCAAAGCTTTTGGCACAAATACGGTGAGTAGGTAATATTGTAAAGCATCTATATATATATAAAGGGCTTTGATTATAGTGCTTATATACAGACATACATATAGATATAAATAAATTAGTTGGTTTTGTTTCGTTTGGTTGATCTTTCATAAAATTGATCAATTATTGTGGATCGAAGCAGATAAAATTCATATGAAATCTTAGTTCTTCAAGCTCTGACTCACATAACTGAGTCAAAGCTTAACGGATTTTAGCAACTGACGGCATTTTCTTCATAATTTGCTCTCTCTTCATTGAATCTATAATACGTTCACATTATATATGTATTATTATTAACATTATATATATATACAATAAATATAAAGCAATAAATTAAATCAGTTTTAAGTATCCCTGTGTCGAGTATTTCGTGAAACGCCCTCAAGTCTCAATTCTAGTACTGCGCTCTAATCCGAAACCAAAACAGAAGAAATTTGTACGATAAATCGCATATCATAATTTAATTGCAATATTTAACTCATATACAAATTTGATATTCAAAGTCTTTTATTCAAAATGTATGTAATCAAATATCAGATATTATTCAATTGGATCTTTGCTTCTCATATATATTTTTTTTGCATAAAAGCGCATTATAGTCTACTGTACTGCTCTCAAGATTCGCAGAACTAAGTCCATAATAGAGCTTGGTTATATCACTGCCAGCATCATATCAATTACTGATCAAGTCTATGCTATATCAAAGCTACTCTGCTATAGCTCCACTTATCGAGCTGGGGGGAACTGTTGACTTGCTATGAAGATGTTGATGTGGGTTTGCTCGAGCACAGCTGCCGCTGGTTAACATAATTTTCGTGGGCATTTTTGCAACTCATTTTTGACTGCGAGTTAAAAAGAATAACAGCAACAACAACAACAGGCGACCAACAGAAAAAAATATAAAAATAAAAGAGAGCGCAAAAAAAACAGAAAAAAGCTGAATACAACTTTTTCCAACGAATAAATTTCGAGTTTTCGATAGTCTCGGTCTGCCACAGACTGTGTCGTTGTCGACGTTGCTGTTGCTGGTCGTCCAGACAGACGGAGACCTGGCCGGCAACAACAGCAACAGCAACTACAACAACAACTTGCAGTCTGAGTAGCTGCGCTCTACGTGGGCTCCAACAGCGTCAGACTGTCTGGTATGCCACGCTCTCACTCTTGCCGCAGTGTGTGTGCGTGTGTGTGTGTATGTTTGTGTGTGTTGTAGTATGTGTAACGGCACTACGTTTCGTGATTGCCACATGTGGCTCCTTCTCTGCCTGTGTGTGCGTGTGTGTGTGTGTGCAGTTGTCGCTGCGTTGTCTGACTGTGTCTGGCCTCTGTCTCTGCCCCTCTCGCCGTCTGTCCTTCCATCTATCCATTTGTCTGTCTGTCCATCTGTCTGCATCGTCTGACTGTGTAGGCGTCAGCCCCTCGTCATCATCGTCGTCATCATCATCATCATCACGAGCTGGCGCTCGCATTGGCCAATGCATAAAATTATACAGAGACATGACATGGTTTTGAATAATTAAGCGGAACGCCAAATGGCCTCCGCTGCCACGCCTTTCCACACACCCATCTGACCATCCCCCCTCAAAGGTCTGGCGACTTTTTAGAGGGCCAAACATGTGCATTGCATTGCAGGGATTGCTTAACACACACACACACACACACACACACACACCTTCGCTCTCATCCTCCACATAGTTGTCATTTTACAACTCAATTTCGAAAGGATTAGGACTAGGACTTTTGCCGCCTGAGTCCAAGGACTTAACTTTGAAGCTTTGGCGCAAATGCATTTTGCAAAATTTTTGCAGCAGTCGCGGCGTCAGGGATAAAACCTAGTTAGCCGAATAATTTAGCTCGACAATAGAGATGCGCGCGTGTCGTGCGTGAGTCTTTGAATAGGTTCATGGAAATACATAGTAGTGCTGCACTATTTACCAGTTAATGAGGAAAAAACTCAAAGTATTGTTGGATGCATTAGCAACTATTTACTATAAGAAGAACAATGAAAACCCTTTTCACAAAAAAAAAACCTTTCCAGAAGATTTTAATTTCAAATTGGCGCCTTCAACAAGCTGTGAGAACATCGCCTCTGGCAAGTCCTTCAGAAGTCGTAGAAAAAACCTCTGAATTGTCAAGATCAAAAATTATGTGTAAAACTTAATATATGAAGTTAGATTAATTTTAAAAAGCTCTCCAAATTTAGTGGTTCAAAAATATAGTAGTAGCTCCTAAGCATGAGCTACTACTATAATATATATTTGAGCCACTTCTATTTTTTGATCAAATGAATTTGGAGAATTTATCTTTGTAACTTCCTGAAGCGCACATGTCCAATAATACAATAATTTAATATATATTATATAATAATATAATATATAATACACAGACAATTAACATTGCCTAATAATTTTCAACTATCAGAAATCCCTTTTCAATACATCGACATTCAGACGTGTCACGGACGACACGCTGTCAGCACTGGCGGTTAGAAAGCATTGGACCAACAACAATGACAGACATTATTGACAGCTGAGAATTGTTGGCTCATTTGAGACAGGCTGGACACAGGTAAAATGTTTGCTATTGTCGTTGTCGTTGTCGTCGTTGTTGTTGTTGTTGTTGCTGCTGCTGCTGTTGCCACTGTTGCAGTTGCTTAGCTCTGCTCTGCTCTGCTTCGAGCTGTCACAGTTGTCTGCTGTCTGCTGCTTCCTGTTGCTGCGCGGCAGCCGCGACAGACAACGTCTGTAGTCTAGACATAAGAGCAAGCTAAGGGGCCAGCCAAGCAGGGCCAAAGGAGCGAGGGTTGCAGGGCGAGGGGTGATCGGCGAGTTTGCCAGCTCGAAGCTCAGGTGAGACCCCGGGCGCGCACATCAACCGTCTGTTTTGTCGTCTGTAAAGTTATGGCCTAAAGAGTTGTCGTTGTTGCCCGCTTTGGCGGTTCGCCGGTTACGCGGCCGATGGCGGTGCGGTGGTGCGGCGCTGCGGCGGTTGACAGCCTTAGATCAGAAGTGCAGTTGGCAGTTGATTTATGGCGGCGTTGAGTGCCTTTATGCGCACCTCAAATATGACAGAAGGCGTTGCAAGAGCGAGCAGCAACACACAAAAAGAATGGAAAAATAATACATAAAACCTGCCACAGAGCCGGCTCCTGCTAGCTGCCCCGCTGCCCCGTGCCCCCTGCTGCCCTGCCACCTGGGGGCAGAACATTGACGGAAGTTGTCGTCCTTTTGCACCCTTTCCATTTGCTCGCTCCGTTCTGTTGTCCATTCACGCAACGAGCAAATTGTGGCAATTACCTGGTGCCAGTTTCCCTCGCCCTTTCGCCCTTGCCCCCTACCCCTCGCCCCTACGGCTCTGGCCTGTGTCGCATATTTGCTTGCTCCACATTGCTGTCGTTCTTGTCGCACCATTGCCGCTGTCAAAGTTGCCGGCGTTGCATGCTCAGCGATGCGTGTCGACAGCATATCAAACATATCCACATCCATCCATCTGTCTGTCCACAACACACACACACTCTCTCTCTGTAGGTGTGTGTTTGTGTTGACCAGCCAAGCGCCTAACTGGCCAGCGTCCATTATCGAGCCGACTGTCCCTTCGAACACCCTTCCGCCTATATAAAGCTTTGTTTTGCAATAAATGTAATTACGTTTCCCAATTGTAGTCAAAATGTTAAAAGTGAGAGAGAGAGAGAGAGAGAGAGAGAGAGAGAGAGAGAGAGAGAGGGAAAGAGAAAGAAGCGAGGAGAGAGAAAGGTTGAGAGAAGAAGAGGTAGAGAATGAGTTTGAAAGAAAGAGAGAGGGAGAGACAGTGAGAGAGAGAGAGAGAGAAAAAACTGGCTTTAATTAAGATATTTTGTATCCATTTATATTTATTATAAATTAATTCCAAACGAAATATTGCAGAGATAGATATAATTTCTGATCTCTTAAGTTACATTCATTGCTCGCCTCAAAGATTTCGAAAACAAAGCAGACAATCTAACAGACATGTCAGCCAAAGTGTCAGCTAGGGAGTCTAAAATGACTTTTATTTAAGTACTTTGAAGATATTATTATTTCATTTTTGTCCACCTGTGTCCAATTGTTCACCTATTGAATTTAGTGAACATATAAAACATCTAACTTTCATCTGTATTATTGATCGTCCACTATATGTTCATAATGTTCGGATATGTCGACCGTTTTGCCAATGGATCAAAATATATCCGATCAAAAGCCAACAACTCGGGCAGGACATATATGGTATATATAATTTCGATCAGGAAAGAAATCTAAGCAAAGAAAAGAAAAATATAAAGTGAGAAGCGAGTCAAAGATAGAGAGAGAGAGAGAGAGAGAGAGAGCAATAAAAGCTGCAATCGTAATGTGAAGCAGATGAAACCGAATGATGCGAATGACGTCCATCGAGTCGAGAGAGCCAAAGCGAAAAGCCGAACCATGTTTGGCTTCTGAGGGAAGGCGAGGGGAGCTAGAGGAGTACGGGGCGCGCACAGGCACAGAAATTGCAACCGATAATAATTATTTTTATGGAGTCTAGTCTGTGTCTAGACGATTTTTTTTTTCGTGCAGTTACTTCACTTGCCATTTGGCGAGCAGCAGGTCGGGTTCAGCTCTCGCTCTCGCTCCCGCTGCCGCTCCGACTGCGGTCTGCTGGAGTATTTGGGGGGCAGGCGGGCAGCCGGGCGGGGGTCTGCTACTGTGTCATTGTTTTCGCTTTGATTCCGATTTAACTGGTAAACTGGCATTTAACTGTTTCTCTTTGACAAACAAGACAGACGGGCCAGCGGCTAGGCGGCGTGTGGAAATGGCCAGACAGACAGAAAACTGTGCACCAAATAGAGCTGGAAGACAAGTAAGAGTGTTTAGCTGGCAAGTGTGCACGACTAGCCAATACTCTGTCTATCATCAGTGTTGATATTAATCGAATTTATATATTTTCTACATAAAAACGGATAAACAGACACAATGGCTAGCTCAACTCGACTCGACTCGTTCTTCTGTTTCACTAAATATACGTGCAGGGTATAATAACTAGTGAGTGAATAGACCGACTTCAACGAGACGGTCAGACAGAGAGTCTAAGCATGCGGAAAAGCCAAG
This sequence comes from Drosophila pegasa, assembly GCA_035046225.1. Classification (NCBI taxonomy): domain Eukaryota; kingdom Metazoa; phylum Arthropoda; class Insecta; order Diptera; family Drosophilidae; genus Drosophila; species Drosophila pegasa. The sequence goes on from JAWNOD010000286.1 coordinate 2,651,751, forward strand.
CCGCGCTTACTTCTCTGCCTACAGCTTTCAGCTTCCGTTTGCAGTTGCCTACTTCAGTCCAGTTTGGTCATGAGAAAATCTGTGCGCAACTTTATCCAACGGCTGCAGTTTCTGATGCAGCGGCTGTGACATCGTCATTTGCATCTTCAGAGTGACCACATTTGGCACACTCTGCATACATGTATAGATGTATATATAGATATATATATAAATATATCCTATTTGGATTTTTTTTTCGGTTGCCCGGCATCGGGCGGCAGATATCCAAAGCGCAGACGCGCCTGCTCGTACAGCATAAAGGTGATTATCGTATTTGGACTGATGCGCAGCAGAGCCGGTATGAAGCCCTTGTAGAAAGCCAGCGGGCCCTGTTTCAGAGTGTGCACAGCAACAGCGCCCAGACCATTAAATTCACCGGGCGCCGCATTCATATACGTTGTCTTCATCACATCGATGGGCTGTGTCATTATTGTGCCAATAAAACCGGCTATTGTTGAGGTTAGAAAGTGCAGCGGCAGTCCCTCCTCCATGCCCATATCGCCCTGTAAGACCTGCTTCACCTGGTCATATGCGGCATTGGTGCCAATTGTTAAAAGTACGGCCCGCGACACGGCTGGCACAGTGCCTCGAAAGAGACTCTTGACGCCCTCTTCATTCGCGATTCGATAGAGACCATCAAATACGTGCTTATAACTAAAGGACGGAATGATAGGTTGCCATTAAAAAAAGGAAGGGAGATAGAGAGAGTATGAGGAGGATAGAAAAGAAGAGAGATAGGGAGGAAACCCTATTTAATATGCTCATATATCATATATGAATCTTTAAAGAAGCTTGGCAAGATAAGTTCCTATTCAATTCCATTCAAACTATTTTTAATAAAATGCTTTCATTGCTCACCCTCGACGTTCTGCCACTGGAAGCTTGGTATCATTCTGTAACCGCACTGTTACAACATCGCCTGGCACGCCCAAAATGCCACCAAAGAGACCCGCAAACATGGCCAATTGAAACTTGCCTGACATGCTATTAGCATCTACAAAGTTCTTACCATATTCGTACAGAGCAAATCGGGCCGTGGTATAGGTAAGCTGACGGAACCATGATGCCGAAATGCCACTGTAAAACCCCACGAATCCTAAAACGAATTCATTTAGTATTTCATTTCGTTGGCCGTATCAACGCTCACGCTTACCCGAATTCTTATATATGTTGGCAATCAGCTGTGAGACGGGCACCTTTTTTGACTGCGTCTGCAATTGAACCTTTACCAAATCCAGCGGATGTGTCGTTGTCACAGCCATCGCGGAACAAACCCCACCCGACCACCAACGTGGCAAGCGCCTAGAATCTAAGTCACCCATTTCCCCGAATCAAATACCAAATGATTTCTATGAAAACGAGTTGAGTAACAGCGGAGCGACCAAGAGACCAAGTGTCATCTCTTACATAAATTTTGACTAAGCAAACCAACTGATCTATTAACGACGATTTAAATGTAAAAGTATATCAAATTTGGAAGAAAAAAAATAAATTGATTATTGACTCAAAGCTTGTCCAAACTTTAACTAACTTTTTAACTATGCCATTTATTATACAGTTTTTCCCAGGCCATATATATTTATATTTGTTTTTTCGTTCAGATATAACTGTTAACCAATTTTATCTGCAATTAATAATGGATATTGCTTATCAGCTTAAATAATGACAAATATATATGAGCATAGACGAACCCTTGATTTTTTATAGGACGAGGAGACTACATTTTAAATTTCTAGGTTCAGTTGCAGGGACAGAATAGAGAACAGACAGACAGACGAACGGAAGGATGGACGGTCGGACGGATGGATGGACAGACAGACGAACGGATATACAAACGGATGAACAGGCGGAAGGACGAACAGATAGACAGAAGGATGGACAGTTGGACATTTGGACAAACGCCTAAACGAATGAACAGATAGACAGAAGACGGACGCATTGACTAGCAGACCTTGAACAAAATTCATATACTCTCCAGTATAAAAATATCCTTGCCCACATTTGGTTCGAACCAATTTCAATTAGAACTACCACGCATTTTCTTCGAGTGCACCGCGACGACGCATGTTGTGCCGTGGGCATTTGTTGCGACAATAAACGACACCTTTTACTTTTCTTGTGGTTGGCCTTCTGGTATTTCGCATCGCTGCATCTGCGGCGGCTCTCAACTGCTGCGATATTATGTTATTATGGCAATTATAGTTACGACACGATTCGCGCTCTTTCATGTGGCGGCATCTATGGCATTTTTTGAATGTGCACAGATTTGCTCGCAGCGATAAGAGAGCGATGCGAAAGCTGATGCCGAGCTGATGCCGCATTGCAATTACAAACATTTTAATGCAATTAACACACACGCACACCTGTCTCTGTCTGTGTGTGTGTGTGTGGCTGGTAGGGGAAACGGTTCGCTGCTCATTTGCCTGGCCGATTGCAATTCGAAACGCGGCGGCATCGCCAAAAGCCAAGCTCAAACTTCACAAAAAAAAAACACAAAAAGAAAAACAAAAACAACTTCAAAGCGTTTGCGACATCTGTGCGTGTGTCAGTGTCGATTTCAACCCACTATGCACCACCACCACCACCAGCAAGGTTCGCCTCTGTGAGGTTTGCCGCCCCGGTCTGCTATCAGTGTACCAGATACGTCCTCCTCGATGTCGTCGTCGTCGTCGTCGTTGTCCTCGTCTTCAGTCTTCGTCTTCTTTGTAGTTGCCGCATTGCACTTCTTTGCAATGTCTCTCACTGAATGAGTGTGTGTGTGTGTGTGTGTGTGTGTGCTTGCCAAGTCTAACGAGCCAGTTGGCCAAGTTGGTAATAAGGGCCAGTTGGACATGCCACAGGCCGCAATATGGTTACAACATGTCAGCGTTCACATTCATGTCCACCTCCTTACGGCCACTGCCAATGGCAAATGCAATCAGTTTGCGCTTCATTTCACCCAAAGGGCTCTTCACTTGGCGTATTGTCTTAATTATGGTAAGCGCGCGCGTGTGTGTGCACAACAAGGGGTCAATGGGTTAAAGGGGGTCGGCGTATTTAAAGCAAACGAGTTGAAATGGAAAAAATGAAATTAACTGAAATGAAAATGTTACGATCCCTGGAGAAATAGGGAGAGTATTGATAAGCTAAGCGATTCTAAAATCTTTGCACGAGAGTTTGGACTTTGTTAAAATGGTTGGGTGTTATGGTCAGGCTGTTCAAAAGAAGAGTGAAAATATTTCATTTGGCCTCCATCGATGGGAAAACCTGGAAGTCTCTCTGGAGGATATAAATATCTATTTCCATTAGAGGATAGTATTTATATCACGCTAAATATCGATTCCAAATTTCAATCATTCACCAATTAAGTGTTATTTGTTTGCTTTTCTCGTAATATATCCAATTGCATGTTTCACCAAAATTGCTTCCAACCACATATTTAAGTATATTTACATTCACCTTTTTACGCTCTTATTCGTTTTCAATTGAGATAATAGCCCACGTGTTATTTAAGTAATTAAGTGAATTGATGATGCGTATACTCTATAACTCTAATGAAATTTTACGCTTTTCGGGCTCGATTTAAATGAGAGTCAAATAGCCAAGCTTGGGTAGTTTGGAGGGGCAGAACTTTTTTGGTAAACATAAATTGGCTGCCTAACGAAAAGCTCTGATTGCCGCAGCTGCCATAATCCGACAGGCTAAAGAGCAAAGCCACAAAGTCCGCTTCTGCTAGCTTCGTTACGCAAGCCACCTGACAAGGCAGCCAGGGAGAGAGAAAGAGAGAGAGAGTGCGAGAGAGGACAGCTCTGCTCTCGTCAGTTGCTGTCCAGAGTAAACTATTTACCCAAGCGATTAGCTGTCGCTTCACCTGACTTGGCTGCCTGAACAGCATTCGGACAAGACTCTGGGGACATGCCACGAGGCGAAGTGAAAACAATTTCATATTCAATTTCATTAGAGAAAGCAAATTCAGAGTACACTTACATTTATTAAAAACCTTGACGATTAATAAACCTAAAGCATTTTAGATTATTCGTTAATGTATTTTCACACAGGGATATTTCACAAATATTTTATAAGCTGTGGTAAATTCCTTCGTTAGGTTATTTTCACATAAACGTGAACCTTGCACTTCTCAGCGTTGTAGATAAGGAATGTGACTATGATGACATAGTCGCCGTGCGGTATGAACGTAAATTTTGTAAACTCCAATTCATGATTGCCAGTATAGAGCTTGTCGATGATAATGTCATGCTAAGCGAACAGATATTAATAATATGTGAATGGCGCACTCTAGCTACTCACGTTGTAGGGGCACGTGTGATTAATATTGGAGCTATTTTTGATGGTATTGTAATACGAGATCAATATTGGATTTCGTGGTTTCCTCAGAAATTTGCATGCATCGAACGTGCTGTCTACATAGAAGGGCTTGTAGCCATTATTATTGCGCATGACCCTAACGTTGACCTGTTGACAGAAAACATTTAGGAAGGATCACTCTATCCTCGATATTTCGCTTACCGTTACATTGTCAACTTTCGGATATATTTTCGCATAGATATTGATGTACTTGTGGGTACGGTTCACCGCCTTAATATAGCAATACTGAAACTGGCCGAAATTCTTATCCGTGAAGTTGCATTTCAGATTCGTAAATGCCACATGTGCCATGCACTGCAAAACGAAAAGGAGTTTTAGAGTCGCCGTTGGCTTGAATAGATCTCGCTTACCATCAGCAAACAATAACTCACGAATGAGCCGAGAACGAACCCTCTGCACATGCTGGGAAATCGAATATGAAGCGAAGCTTCGAAATGATCCAGTTCTATAAGCCATTCGAAGTCAATGCAATTAAAACGAAATTCATCGAGCGGCTCGCATTTACACGGTAATTAAACGCAATAACAATAGACCAAATCAAGAGATTATTTTTGGAAATTGCCGTTTGTTAGCGTTTATAGCAAAAAGTATGTAAATACTGAGCTCTCAAAGAGTTTGACGCCCTTATTGACTCAAGCGGATGCAATTAATATAGCAGGGGCAGTGAAGGGAGAAAATATACAAAGGTAAAATTGGCTGGCCAGGCGAGAGCTCGAAACGAGTCCAGACCAAAAGAATTTTATTGGCCTTCACTTAACGCTCATAAATTTGTCTGCCGCGAAAGCGGCTGCTGCTGCTGCTGCGGCGAGACAAAAATAACAACAAGCTCTGGGTAAGAGAGGTAAAGGCAAAGGCAAAAGGCAAAGATGCAAGACAAAATGCGGTTGATATGCGACGTTTCCGCACGCCGTGAACTGGTTCCCAAATGGACTTGGAGACAACATGCCAGATGTGCGTGTGTCTACCTCTGTCTGTGTGTGAGTGGGTGTGTGTAAAAAAGTGCTATTAAATTGGCATGTTACATGGCTATGCAAGCCACCTGCAGCCGAGTATGCGAGCCACCCTTTTCTTGTTACGACCTCGGGTTAAACTTCGCTTCACGCATAAATCTGATCAAAAGCCAAAAAAAGAAAAGAAAAGAAACAAAGGAGGAGGAGAAGAAGCAGCAGAAGTGGCAGTTGCAGCCAGCGACGGCTTTGGGGCCCAGTTGCCAGCAACAACAACAATTTTTGTCTGGGCCAATTGCAGTCAACAGCCACAGCAGCAGCAGCAGCAGCGGGTCTAAAAATAGCCATGGAGTCATGTTGGTCAAGTTTGCTGCCTCGACTGGCATTCGCTTTGGTAACGTTAGTCTGGCTTTCAGCTCTGATCGCGTTTCGTGCGTCATTGCATGCACAGATACACACACACACACGCACACAAGCACACACACACGTGTGTGTCTCACAAGGCGTTGCACCTTTGCACAAAGGTGCATTGATCGCTCGTCTTGTCTGTGGCTGCAGCCAGCTTCGCGCTCCGCCATTCGGTCGTTGCCTCAGCGTCAGCTCTCAAAAATTATTGTTGTATTTAAGGTATTTATGTGCATATCTGCGACCCAGCCATAAAAAGAAAATAACACAAGCCACAAAGAAAAGAGAAAAGTGTGAAATTCGCATTGCCGCACAGCAAAATACACTCCACGGCAGACAAAGACTTTTCATACCCAATTTCATTATGAAATCGTATTTGCATAATAAATTATGGCATGCAAAGCTTGGAAAGTTTATCAAGCAAGGGTTCTAATAGCAGAGCTAACATATGTGACGAATTTTAAGAGAGATAATGGAAGGAGATGGAGGAGGAGAAGGAGGCTGACTGAGTTGTTGACAGAAAATTGAATTTTGATATTTGCTCTGGTCTGTCTAAGCCACTTGGCTTTTGCTGTGTTTCCAGGCATGTTAAGCTCTCTATATATATGTATAATGACTTGATATCATCCACTGATCATCGTCCACTGAGACTTCTTCATAATGCAATTTACCATAAGTGTCTAGCGTAGCTCCAAATAGGTTTTAGTCTCAGTTGGACTTCAACTGAAATGTACATTATATTATCACTATCTCTATTCATAAATTCTCTCAATCATAAATAAATCATCTTACATGCCGCTCCGTAATACGCAAATACCTCCCGATAGAGTATCAACAGCAGAGTCAGCAAAATGAAACTGAAATGTGCGTTCAATGAACGCGCATCGAAAGCTCAACGCGCGTGCGTTTTGGGGCAACGATCGCAGGCGATAAGACGATTCCAAGCGGACAACGCCAATTGTAGATTTGCTTGAGAGTTCAGGTTTGAGCACCGTTTGGGTTTGGCTATGTGCGCCAAGTGCAGTGGCAATTGACTTTGGACTATGCTCGCAGCCATTCAAATGGGCCAAGACACGCGCCATGGCCAGCTGCCCGCTTGATGAATGGGACACGTGCGCATTAGCGAGAGCAAACCAAACCAGACAAGCGCACACACCAACACACGCCAACACACGCTAACACACACACACAACTTTAGCAAACTGCAATCAGAAATCCATTGGGGCCGGCGCAGTTCATCGGCCAGCGAATCGATTGAGTAACTGACTGACTGACTGCATAACTGAGCGTGCAAACTGACTCAGCTGGGCGCAATAAAACGCAGACGCACACTCAAACACACGCACACACACACTCGCACACACACTCTCTCGTTGATTAGCCAGAGCTAATTGCAGCGCAGCAGCTGAGGCTCGTGTGCATGTGTACATGCGCCATTCACTGATTGCTTAAGGCTTAAGCATGTCGCGACAGTTGATTTAACTCACTTTCAATAGACCCCGAGCAACCCAACCGAACCCAACAGCCAGCCCATTGATAATGAATAATAAACGTATGCATAATAAAACAATAAAAAAGAACCAAACATAAAAAAATAAAATAAATTGTAATTATTACATACAAACCTGACCCCGTCTGGCTGTCAGACTGGCTATCAGTCTGTCTGGCTGTTTATCTAATGTCTGCCATACGTTTATATAGCTTAAATAAATATCATAATTAATTATAGTGCGTATGAGCGTTAAGTGAAACATTTGCCAATCAATAGAGAGAAGCCTGAGGAGGCTCAGAACCTTTAGCATAATGTTCGGGCTAGAGTTGTTTTCCAGATGAGTTATAAGCTGAGTTTGATGAATTGATATTGCTGATGATATATTACATTAAATAAATGAATTGTTAAGTATATAAATACGAGAGATATGTTAAGTTGAACCAGCATAAACGTAAACTGAATAAGCAAAAGTGTTAGACACGAATTGAAGTAAATAAAGTCTTACGCTAATGGGATTTTCGAGATATGTTCACAAGGTTTTCCTTGTTTAGCTATCAAAAAAGTAAACAGATTGAAGGCAAGTTCTACTTATAAGTAAACTATCCAGTATGAATATATTTTTGGCCTAGCTAAAGGCCAAAGTAAGGCCTTTAACTATATTTTAAAATTCTTATAAAACAAAAAGAACTTCTCTCTCATTAGCAGACTTTGCTTTAGCTTTTAGTTTCAAATAAAAACATTTTAGAAGTTTCAAAGGTGGAAAAGAAGTGGAAATACAATAGAAGTAAAATGGAAGAAGAAGGGAATCACATGGTTTTATATTGCTTGCATTTAATAGAGGAGACATATTTATATATATTTTCTCTGCAGATATATATTTCTACTTTCCATTCCATCCCAGTCACAGTCTCTAATTCCCAAATTATTCTAACTATAAGTCAAACAAAACTCTTTTTCTCTGCAAACCTTAAAGTTTACATAAATATCAGCTGCAGACATAATGCAGACAGCTTCTAACTCAAACACTCATTTAATTTATTATTCAAACATTTAAAATCTACTTTACCAAAAAATAAGGAAAAAAAAGAAACATGCGTCAGCTTATGGCCATAATTTATACGGCAACGCAAGCTGCTAATGTTTATATTAGCCAGGCCTTAAAAAATGAAATCGCACAATCTTCAATCAGCTTAACTGCGCATAAATGTCTAAGCTGTCGTCACATACATTTACTGTCATATTTGTATATTAAATAAATAGAAGTTCTACGCACACACGCACGCATAGACACAGACACGCTGTTTACATAGCATAATGTGAGGTGCGCACAAAAAATTGTTCTCTACTTCCTTTCGGTCGCCCACTTCCGACGCCTACGCCGAGCGGCTGGCAACACGGCGTATGCTTTATTTTGCCGGCATTGCGTATACGCCGCATAGCACACAACTTAATGCGAATGCTTATGTATGCGTAAATATGCGTAGGCAGCGCATTCTTTTTTCCCTGTTCTCTCTTTTTTTTTTTTGTTTTTTTTTTGTTTTTATTTGATTTGGCTCGTGTCCTTGAGCTCGCATTACGTCGTACACGTTTGAATGTACGTATACGTAACGCAGTCCACAGACAGCTACCCTTTGCACAGCCTCGCCACCGAGCTTTAACTGCTACTGGGTTTTCTTTCCTTTCTGCTATACCCTGTAGCCGGCTAAAGTGGCTCAAGAGGGTTTCAGCATTGAGCTCGGTTGACCCTCATTATTTGCCCAGCGTCCATGAGAGCTAGTAAAACAAATTTGAAACGAATCAAGTTGGCTTCAAGTGATTTGCCCCTATAAAGGTTGAGAAAGCTTTTTGTACTTTTGTTATTGGCTTAGAGATTTGAATTTTTCAAGAAATTCTCAAAAATTCTCTTCATATTTTATCATGAATTTCCGGTTTGGTATAGGAAATAGTAAGATTTTATCTGCCTTTCGTCAGTCAAGCTCTCATCTCTAAATAATCGTATCATTAGACAATTGTCTTACCTTATTAGGCCGATTATTCTTCAGCTTAAACGCTTAACAAGTATTTTATACCCTTAAGTTTAGTTTCTATATTCCATTAGTGGATTCCCTTAGGTTTACCTTCCCTCAACTTTCTACTCCTTTCCCTAACTCAATTAATTACTGCAGCTAGGGTATTCGTCAGTCAAACTAACCCCTTATCGTAGCCCACTTTTCGCTAATCCTTCTCAGCTAACAGCCATGCGGTTTCTGCAACGCATATCCTTCGTTCGCTTCTCGCTTATGCGTAGTTATCTGCTCTGTGTTGTGGCCTAAGCTTTTATTTGTTGCTCCCCTGTTCATGGCCACACCCACCCGCACCCACACCGTCTGTGCACACCCCCTCGCTTCCGAATGCCCCACACAGACAGAACACGCACGTAACGTAATTTTGTGGAAGTACCCAGGCAAATGAGGCAGACAACACTGCGCTACACGGCTGGCCATTTTGGGCAGAAAACGCGACCCGAGTCCTTGGTCTGGCAGCTGTTGGGGCATTAGAGAAGTCGCCTAGGCCGTGCGGGGCAAATGTTTGTCGCTCGGCTTGCCGTTGGCATATTTAGTCTGCGGATCTTGAAGGTTAAATATATGTAAACACACCTTGAAGGCCAGCCTCCGTTCAGCCCACCGACACGACACCGCTGTCTCGCCTGCCAGCTTGTCTGGCAGTTTTTGACTTGTTTGCCAAATGGCGTACAAGATATTTATGCATATTAAAACAATTTGCTTATTATGCCTGAATAATTGAGTGAGCGACGGGAATAGCTTCAAGTCTCAAATCTGTCTCCGCCCGCCCGTCCCGCCACCTTCCCTCAACTGGCAAAACGGTGCGGCTACGTAATATTAGACACGAAACAAAAAAAAAAAAGAGTCGAGTGTGTAGACATAGCAAACCATGTCGCCCTGTCGGCGACATCGAAGCGCAAACTTCAACAAAGCGTTAATTAATACTTGCAAATGTTTGCGCACTGTCTGGCAATGAAAAAGTTAAGCGAAACAACGACACAAACGAGCGCAACAGCCAGCCCACACACAGCAAAAAAAAAAACACAGAACTCTCGTCATAAGTCAAATAAAAAGCACAGTAAAAAAATTCCAGTGAATAGGCCCTCGTTTTCCCATGGCAAATAATTGTGGGCCAGATAAGCAACCAGCCAGACGGTTAACCAATGAGAATATTAGCCAAACACTCAGCTACACTGCTGGAGAGGTGCAATTTCAATGGAAATGAGCGCTCAGCCGATATATATATAAACAATGCACTGCAACAAATTAACGCGAGTGACGAAAGCGAAACGGTCCGACCGCAAAAGCTGATGTAATAAATTTGAATCCAAAGCTTTGTTTACTACAAGTCTGGAAAATAGGTCTGACAGGTGGCTAAAGTCGAGACCAGCTATAAGTGTGGGCAAGTGTGATGCAAGCATTTCATTTTGGGCGACAGATAGAATTTAGTTTAAATTTGATTTACAAAATATGACTAAGCTAAAATTGTGATAAAAAAAATATGCATATTTAAAAGGCTTTTTCCTATCTTTATAAAAGTCTTTTCATTGTATAGAAAAATCTTAGCTTATAAATAGAGCTAGACTCACTAGAATTCTCCTAAAATTTACTAAGATTGTGAATTGTTGTTTGGACAAGAAATCTATCCTTTCTATCAGCTTCGAGCTTGATTTTTTGAAACCTTTTCTTAGTTGAAAATCAAAGTGCTGAGCTGTCAAATGAAGAATCTTTATAGTAATACAGTCTATATATGCATCTACAATAGCAGAAGTATGTGTTCGGATTTGCAGGATCTACAGGGTTTACAGTAAATCTATGGACACAACTCAAACTTATGGATTTTAAATAAGAAATTTAATTTATTAAAGTGTGACCTACTTCCAGTCACACCAAATTAAATTATCAAATTAAATACAAATCTTGAAAACAAACTTGAACTTTAAATTCAACAGCTCTAAAGCCAACAACAACACCCAAAGATTGAAGTCAAATATTAGCAAATATTCCAATTAGTATTACGCAAACACAGCCAACTCTTAGACTACCCACATCTGCCTCTTCTATTACTAAAATAATTTATTTCAATAGAAAGTATCTAATTGTATGCTTTCCCATGCCTTGCTAATGACTTAAGCCATCTTCAAATATCCATAGCCGCCTTAGTTAACAACCATTTTCTCCAGGCAGCCTAATCAATGGCTAAACAGTCTGTTTAAAGAGAAAAGTTAGGTTTACTTAAGGAAAGCACTAAAACACTTTCCTTATGAATTTTGCTTTTTTACGACTTAAGTAGGCTTTTACATAATTTAAATAAATAAAGATGAAATCTGGGGAAACCAAAAACTTGAGATACAGCCGTTAAATATTCAAAGTTTTGGCTCTAAAAAGGGAACTTAATTTCACGTTCATTTAAGTCACAAGCTAAACTAGCAACAAAAGCAATCTGTAAGATCATAAACAGTCTAGACAGCTTAGTTTAGAGACACCCCTTAGTCAGTTTCAAATATTGCTAAAGACAAAGGCCCAAAAAACAGAAACAAAAACTGTGATCAGATGGCATCAGAGCTGTGCGAATTGTTGGGCATTCAAATGACTGGACGAAGGCATACGAAATCGAAAGCATACAATTCCCAGCTAATTTTATTGGCGGCATCAATCAGTCTGGAACTTGGTTGGCTGTTGTCCACGACTCTCCACTCTCGACTCTCGACTGTCGTCTGTCGTTGATTGCAGCCCGCAACCGACCCCAAAGTGCATGGCGAGCGCAGACGCAGTCATTTTAATGTCCATGGCCATCAGCAGTTGAGGCGAGTTGAGCTGCGCAGTGGAGAGAGGGAGAGGCAGGAGCGCGGTATTGCTTCATCAGATGATGCACAGACAGGCAGCGACGCGACAACGGCAACGGCAACGACGGCGGCGGAGGCAATCATCAATTTCTCAGTGTCGCATTAGTTTTCATTAATTTGAGCGGCGTCGGCGACGACGACGACGACCAAATGAAGCGGCACAGATGGACCCCGGGCCAGACAATTGCAGCTACAACAACAAGCAGCAACAGCAACAATAACTACAACAACAATCGCAAAGAACATTGCACTCGGGTGTCAACTAACAGCGCAATGCTCGCTCATGTTTTCAAGCAGTTTTTGCTGTAGAGCAAAGCTTTACTTAGATACATTTTTTAGGTATTCCGAAGGAATGTCTCAAAAGAATCTTCAGTCTTTGTTATAGAAAAGATCTTCAATAAAAAAAGTCTCGAAAGAATCCTCAGATATTATCAGTAAAGTACGTCTTCAGTCTAAGCAGGAAAGAAGTTGTTTAGTTCTTTAGATATTGCTTCTTTAGAGAAGATCTCCTAGTTTTCTCTGTAAAGAAAATCAAGTCTCTTCTTCAGTTATCTTTATAGAGGATATCATTAGATAGGTATCCCCTTAGTAAAGCATGTCTAAAACTCCTCTTTCAGCTCTACTTCTATATCCTTTACAGAAATGTACCGCCACCTCCCTCAACATCAATATTCACCACGAAAAATGTCTTCAGTTGTCTCTGTAATAATTTCAGCATTACAACTTAAAGAGATATATTTTCATCCGATTCTGCACGCCTTAAATCCAATTCCAATTCCAATTACATATCTTTCATAACAACTTGCTCCCCACAAAACCCCATATACTCCTTTCGACTTTACAAAAAACAAGTATAACAAGATGAAGAAGAAGCAAAAGTTGATGCGCTGTAGCATTATTGATGCATTCGCCAAGCAACGGCGACAGCCAGACATAGCTTTGATGTGGGCCCCGGACCTGAACGTGTGGACTCATTGAGAGACGTTTGCGAATGTCTTGAGACGGCAGACAGCCGGACGGACAGCGAGACGTACAGACAGCCACAGCCAGCTGGACAGACAAGACAAAACTCATAAATAAACCGCGCGCTGGGCACCTTTTACACAAGTCAACCTTTCACATTTCCGCACAGGCTGTATATATATATATAAATATATCCAGCTCCTGCGCGGCTATTGCGGACGCGCTTTCAAGGACAACAAAAAGTGTTTGTAATTCATTTTAACTTTGGACCTGAAGCCTGCCAGCCATCCAGCCAGCCAGCTAGCCAGCCTGCCATATCCTGTGCACCAGTGTATTTGCTATAATAATAATGTGGGCAAAAACCCTTTTCTCGCAGACAACTCTCTTTGGGGCCTAGGGCCTGCCAGGATTTAGAGTTTTTAGGGTGGCACTTATGCAAAGGCCTCCAACCCAAAAAAAGCAAAAAAAAAAAAAAAGTTATTCAATTCAAGCGCCTCGCTGTATCTTTTTTGGGACTCCTGCCGCTGTTTCTTCTGCTCCGAGCTGCTTCTTCAAAAATTTTACTACACAATATCAAGCAAGAGCTAGAGGCTGGGAGTGACTGGGAGATACACTGTTTAGCAACGCAATAAATAGTATTACAGGAGGAATTCTACTGCTTCACTATTAGTTAACTGATGCTCCAAGTGGAAGCCATAAGGAATGCCTTTCTAACTGTAACAAAATAGGGCTTATAGAGCCTTAAGGCTAGGCCAAGTTTTCCAGATTAATTGAGCTTATTGTGCAGCTCAAATTCTTATTTAAAGTTAATTTATAGTTATCTAGTTTAACCAATATACTTTCCTTCACCAAGTGAACAGTGTATTAAAACAGGCGGCGAATATTTCGTAAAATTCATTTTACGACGAGGACGAAAAATCATTGCCGGCTTCGCCGCCAGTCAACTGTCAGTCGGGCGTAGGGGGACGAAGAGTGTCGACTGCGACGGCGACGGCGGCGGCGACTGCGACTGGACTTGTTCGTTTTTCAAGGTTAAGCAGCACACACATACACACACACACACACGCACACATCGAGAGAGTGCGAGAGCCATGCGGCAAGTGCCAGACATTGAGCCAGACGGAGTGCGTCGGGCGCACGGCGGGCGGACGAAGAAATTCGCTGCGGCGGGCTGACGACGAGTGGGAGTGCATTTCAGCTTACGCTTCACTTAATTTTCGTGCTATAAATGTGTGTATTTTAGTATATATATACATATATATTTATATGTATGTATGTGTGTCTCTGTCTGGGTGTGCATTTGCTCGAGGGTGCAATATTTGGACTGGATGAGGATGAATGACGCGCTAAAGTTTCGCAACGCCTTTTGGCTTTGTTTGTCGTCTCGTGTCTCGGGTATTTAGAGTGCCCGTCGGCAAAGGCTCAATCGGTGGGTGGTTAGCTCTGCATGTGTGTGTTTGCTCATGTTGCCGCTAGAGTGCGCTAGAGTGGGAATTACTATAATACAGTTAGTTTGCTTACGGTTAGCAAAGGAGTTAGAGCCGAAAATAGGCTAAAGAACTAGTTGCCAGGGAGCGAGGTGCTAGCTATTTCGTTCAATTGAATCGTGTTGCGAACTAGTAAGTAATTGCAGTAGAAATTGGTTCATTTGAATGCAGAACTGGGAACTGAAATCTTTTTAAATAAAGGAACTACAGATAAAATGGTATAACTAGTAATTATTCTAAACATCTGGGTATTCTCAAGCCCTGTAAGAACTTGTTCAAGTGAACAAAACTAGATCTCAAGAATCATAAAGAACCAGTAACTACCACAGGCTCTTAACATCTGTTGACAAAGCCTGTGCCTTAACACTCCCGCCTTAACATCATAATAAATGTGATAAACAGGGTATTCCGACTCTATTTGATTAATAGTTGGAATACTCCTTCACAGCTGCCTGAACATAAATAGAGGTAAATTTGCATATCTGTGCATAAGTACATGGTAATTTGTAGCACACGTGTTTATGATGACAGTGGAAAAGCCAGTTGTCAAAATGAGTGGAATGTTGGGCAATGGAAGTCAAGCACAACTCAACAGGTTTATGATTTGCTTCTAACTAATGCCATGAATAATTGAAAGCTAACAAGAAGTGAACAAATAACACACAAAAGAACTAGTTCTATGCGTGAGTGGAAACTAACAAGCTGAATACTTGGTTCCACTGTGTGGAGCAATAATGCAAAAGAACTAGTTCGCTGAACGAGCAGCAACTTATTAGAAGTCAGCAGTTTTACAATTGGAACCTCTTTTGATTGAACTTCAGAGTTTGCCCAAGCGTCTGTCCACTTTCGACCAACTTGCCCCACTGTGCGCAGCCTCAAGTGCCAGGCAACAATGCAAAATCGACAATAATAGACGCCGCCAACGTCGTCGTCGTCGTCGCCGGTGCAGACAGTGAGGGCAGCAGCAGCAGCAACGACGACGGCGTCGGCGGCGGCGACGTCGCCATCGGCAGTCAAAGTCATAAACTTTATTTTCTGTTGCCTGCACAAAGGAGCACACGCTGCGAGAGACAGAGGGAGCGAGAGAGTGCGAGAGCGAGATTGAGACTTCTCACACTCCTTTGTCTGATGCACATGCGACTAGCACCGTACCCGCCCCAGCACCCAACCCGATCGCCCCCTCTTTACACGTGTGTCTGCCCGACCCTTTGAGTGGGCGAACATTTCATGCGTTTACGTCGAGACACAATCGCAAACAGTTTCTGCCTGCAATTCGGGTCGAGGGAGCAAAAGGTTTTGCTTCGCTCTCTCTCTTTTCTCTTTTTTTGAAGTTTTTGTGTCTGGCTGTGTCTGCAATTTTTTTTTTTGTATTATTGCATAATCAACACAGCATTGATTGCAAATGTGTGTGTGTGTGTGTGTGTTTGAAAGGCGTTAACTGGCAACCAATCAGTGAGGGCAGACGAGCAGCTGCCTTTGATGCAGCTCTGGTCGGGCTATCCAGCTCAGGGAATCGGCTAATGAACAGTTACCTCCCTTTCTTCCTCTCTCCATCTCTCTCTCCCCCTTTCAGTCAGTCAATCAGTCTCCTTCGCTCACACTCGCACATTCTCAACAGGTCGTCTGCTGCGCTCCAAATGAATTCAAATGCCATGCGTCAAACTTATTCAATAATTCATAACTCAATTTTGACCTTGGCCAAAAAACCCTTTTTTTCGGTGAGGCAGTCAGAAATTTGGCTGGCTCGCAGGGTTGTTAATATCTTGATTAATTTCTGTCCGTCGAGAGCTTCTGGCCAAAGGGGGCGAGCAAAAATAATAAAAATTAAATAGCCAAATGAAAAACCCAGACGGTAGACAGTTAAGAGACACCCGCACACGCATTTTCCAAATCAAATTTTCAAAGCCAAAAATGGCAAAACTTTTGGGTCGCTGAGCAGCGGCAAAGGAGTGGACGGTGTAGCGTAGCCAAGAGTGTGCTGACCAGTGACGTAGCTACGGCCTTACTCTATACTGTGATAGAAGTAGATAATTGGAGGTGTAATCGAGTGATGGGCACTTAAGTAAGTGGTTAAAAGAAAGAGCTTTTATAGCGTAGAGTTATATTATATATTCTTAGGTAAAAGCAGAGCATCTGCTGCTTTATAAGGTATATACTGAAGAAACATGTTCATCGATATTTATCGATAACTATACATTAGCATTTTTAAAGTTATCATACGTATATCGATAAATATCGATATTGACTGAGAGCATATATATCAGATTGTTTTAGAATTGCACATATAATTCAAAATATATAGTCAAGACAATTCATATATCATATCGTTATTGACGCATTTAATACTATTCCAAATCTATCGATAACAATCGATTACCAAATACAGCTCCAAGAGCATTTTAAACAAATTACTAAGGCTTTATTCACCAAATTCACATGTAACCACATAGACTTCATGCCTGTACCACACTCAATTTTAATCTCTACAGTCTCTAACTACCAGCAAAGCGCATGAGCTAGTCGTACACTCTTCAGTTCGGTTACAGCCGTGTCGACCAAAAGTTTGCCAATGAAATTTTGTGTGCGAGTGTCTGTTTGCCCTTTGGTCAGGCTGGTGCTCAGCGAGGCGACTGCCGACGTCGGACTTAGGCGACGCGTCAGCAAAGTGCATAAATAAAGGCACTCAGGCGACTGTAGGTGCGGGCTAGGGGCTGGTGAGCTGCCTACTTTTTGGCGCCACTCTCAAACTAGCTGCCGACAATGTCCTTAATGCGTTCTAGAAAAGTGTCGCACTCAGCTACCACTGCTTGTCTGCCAAGTTCGGAGGCCATGAGTTGGCACAAAAACTTTTGCGTTTTGCGTTTCGCCTTTTCCACACGTCAACTTTTTGGCAAAAAAAAAAACATACTTAATTATGTGCCTAGTGCACAGCCAAAAGAGAGGATGGGGAGGCGGAGGGGCGGGAGCAAACCCTTCGCTGTCATTGCGAATGCGAAATAAATAGCGAGCGCCTGGATAAAGAGCCGGCGCGCAGACAGACCAACTGACAGGCCAACCGAACTGGCTCCGGCTCTGACTCCAGCTCACAGACTCTGTACCTGCAGCGACGTCGCCCCTCCAACCAAAACCCCAACTGCAGCCTGCCGGCTGCATGCAGCAGACGCTCGACTCAGACAGGGGCAGCCAAATCAAAACGCCGGGGCTCCAACAATCGAACGACGACGACGGCATTCAACTCGAATTAAATTGAATGAAATGTTGCAAAATCCCTGAATGCGTTGCAGCACAGACAGCTCAGTGTTGAGCAACTAGCTTGATTTGCTACAAGTCTAGCTTTTTACTAACTCTGAAATTAGCTGTTTTTTGGAGAGGCTTCATTTATTCCATATATTATATCCCAAAGTTAATATTCAACTATTTAATATATTTTATTTCATATTATAAAAATTATGCCCAAAGAATCTTTCATATACAAACTTGACAACACTTTGCCTCCCGCTAAATCTAGCCTTTTTATGGCTATCCTCTAAAGTTGGCAACACTTGCAGCTGACAGCTAAAGCGACGGTCAAGCTATGGGCTATGGCCAAGTCGGACTGTGAATGTGATTACATTAAAATTTATGTGCATTTGTAAAGCGAGAGAGGCAACTAGAGAGCCAGAGAGAGATGGAGAGAAAGGGGAGAGTCAGACATGGACGTGCAACATGTGGAGCAAACAGTGACGCCCCAACTGGCAGACAGACATGGTCAAGCCAATGCCGATGCCGATGCGAATGCGAATGCAATTTCAGCGACAGCCGCAACAGCAGCAGCCAAAGTTATGGACAGGATGTTGCATCTGTCTCGAGGAGCCAGACAGGTCCTGACGCAGGGGTAGAGCTGGTGGCCAGCTTGGCCTGCTCAAAGAATCTCTCAATATCCTGTCGCTATAAATCTTGCATTTTGTCTCACACAATGGCTTATCAAGCGGCGGGCAATCGGCAAAAATGCTAATTATAAACAAGCCGCGCAGTAGCCGATGCATCGTTGTCTTTACCCCTGATTTCGAATACGATTCGGAGCCCAGCTACTGGGCATGCATCCATATTTAGATGAGAAGTCATTACAAGGATTTTTGCAAGCAACACAGCAAAGCAAGAAACAGGTTGTTCATAATTTCCCCCTCACGACTGGAGCTGGCTCTCTTAATGGTCGCCAATTAGAATAAGTGCAGCTCTAGAGGAGCCATAACTAATAACTACCTTTTGGCATTTATTAAACGTAATGATTGCATATCTGCCCCTCTACATCGGCCTATCAGCTCAAAATTGATTGCAATTGCCAGATGCATTGCCAGAGCATACTGTTATTAATCGATTTTTCAGGCTCTTACTGCAGCTGATATCGATAGAGTATGATAGCTCATTTATCATTAGCCTTATTATTGCTAAATGTAGTTATCAGATGGCTTCTTCTTTGGTATTTATCAATCATAATTACTTTAAGCTGATCTACTATGTAAGATTTGTATTTAGTATTGCTTATCGATCATTTAAGCTATAAATTGGTATATTATCCTGATGTTTTATTTAGATATAAATCGATAACTGACATTTAATCAGGCTAATCACATAGCCAATTTCGATTCCGCTAGATATTTATCGATCATTAGTGCTATATGTAAGCCTATTATTAGTGATATATGTATATTTAGATTTTATGCTGTGATAGACCAGTCTAGTCTAGTTATCCGCATTACCTCTCTCTGTCTATCTCTTTCTTCTCTTCCAGTAGCATATAATTTCCTTCCGTAATCTGAATCTTTATTTTCGCTAGTTAAATGCTTTCTACTTTACTGCACCATAAAACTTAAAAAAGATTGCATAAAATACAATACGAAACGTTTTTCTTATGGGATCCTTTTCATAATTATACCCTATAGACATTTCAATTACATAAAAGGGCAACTGCTACTGACATTACTAATTAATAGATACTTAAGACATATACTATAGTAAGTGTACCACACGATTGATAGTTTAAAAAAGCCTTTCTTAGCGATTCACATGGCTTTAAAAAAGCCTAAAAGCATACTCGCCTCCTCTATGATCAGGTTTTCTAGGCACAGCTCACTAAATCTTCTACTGCCTTTGTCTTTCACTTCACTTCATTATCGCCTTTCTATGCGACTCTCATGAATGCCAGAAAGATTTTTTGACTTTAAATATCTCCTTACTCTACACAATCCCGATTACACTACAGAGTATCTCCTAGTCGAGCACACTTCTCAGCAAACTTGACTCGTACTTGTTTTCATCTGTTTTATTTTGCATGTCTGGGCTGTGCGCTGGCCCCCGCCATAGTCCCTAGGCGTCTGACGTCAAAATGCAGCCAACTCACACGCACACACACAGATGCAGACACACACAGACACGCAGCGCAGACAGCGACGAGTCGTGAGAGGCGGACGTCAAAGTCGCATTTGCCTTTACAATTTTTTTGGCGCGTTCAATAAAAAAAGCCAACTTCAAACATACGAAAAAAAAAAGTTAAAACGCAGCAAGAAGAAGACGAAGAACGGCAACAGCAACAACAACACAAATTGTGCGCAGACAACAAGGAAAATGCAGACGGCAACAACAACGAAATCAACGATGACGACGACGGCGACGACAAACACCAGACAGCAGCAGCAGCAGCAGCCGCCGCAGCAGCAGCAGCCGCAACAGCTACACAAACAACCACCGACGCAGACCGGCAAAAACAACAACAACAACAGCAACCAAGGAATACTTTTCAAGGTCACGCATAGAATTTCGGTATTTTGTTTCAATGCGTCTGCTGCACACGCATACAAACACACACACACTCACTCGCACAGGCTAGCATGCGAGTGTAAGCAGGAACGAGACAGAGCGCAGTCATCGGCTATCCCTTTTTGCGGCAGCGCGCTTAGGCAGAGAGCTTTTTATGCCCATGCACTTAAGCTGCAGCGGAACGAGAGAGAACGGCAGACAGCGAGAGAGCGAGGGAATACAAATGTGTGTGAGCATTTGAATCAGTTTGCGTGCACGTGTGTGTTGGTGTGTGTGTGTGAGTTTGAGTGTGTTTGTGTGTGTTTGTGTGTCTGTGTCTGTGTCTGACATTGAGCCACTTTGCTTCTCTTCTGCTGTCTGAGCCGGCGACGCTCTAATGATGGGCGATACGTCGCACTGTGGGGACATTCAGTCGCGTGTTTGAAGAGAGAGAGAGCGAGGGAGGGAGGAAGAGAGACAGGGAGAGAGGGGGAGAGGAGTAAACCGATTGCTGAAGGGGTGGGAGCCGCCACATCAAATTGCCTTAATAGCGCACTTTTGTTGATTTTTTGGCACTCTTTATAGTTGTTGTTCCTTTTTTTTTTCGTACGTAGTTGTCCTTGAATTCGCTCATGTTTCGGCTCCTTATCTCCCTTTCTCTCCTTGTCTCTTGTCTCTCTGTTTGTGCACCTCGTGTTTCTTGGGCTCGACTGACTTTAAGGACTTGTCTTTATTTCTTTTAATGAGACACTTGTGTATCCTTTGGCCCAGGTATAAGTGTGTGCGCGTCCTTAAGCTTTTCGGCTGTCTCCTTTTCGCCCGTTCGCACTTTATTATTGTTATTTTTTGTTCTCCTCTTTTTTTTTGGGCCACCTTATTTAATAGGATAATAAGTAAATAGGCTTACGTACATAGTAAAGCCCAGTTGTCAAACACAAGGTTCTCCCTTACCTACCACACACGGCTCGAGACAATTGCTAAACATTTTGTTACGAGAGCTGTCTACGATATACGTAAGTGGCAAGAAGTTAAGGATCCTATTATTAGGGTCTCCTGATTATTTAAGGTATTTAATTACTCTATATCTCTGTTCAGTGTCTCTTTCTCTGTCCATCTCTCTGACGCTCTCTCTTTTCCTCTGTCTATCTCTCTCTCCCTCGCCTTGTGTCTTTGTCTTTGTTATCTCTCTCCCCCTCGATCTCTCCTACTCTTTTACACTATGTCTCTCCCCCTTCTCTCTTCCCATATCACTCTCTCTCCCTTTCTCTCGTTCTCCGTTTTTCTTCCTCTCTCTTCATAGTTTACTTAGCAAATTTAACTTCAATTACTTCTCGCGGCCCCTCTAAAAGCTGCGCTTGCCACGTCAAGCTCCAAGCTCCAGATAGGCAGACAAAAGGGGAGAGACAGCAAGCGAACTGGCAGGGGCAGTGGCAGCGGCAGTGGGACAGACGCCAAAAAACGCGCGCAACATGTTTAAGGTAAGATGCAAGATCCCCAACCGGCAGCAGCAGCAGCTGGCAACAGCTCCAGCTACCCAGGCACTTCAATCCAGATGCAAGTAGATTGCTGGACGTCGGGGCGTTTTTCAAGGATGCAGCGCAGCACACTTGAGTCTCGAGTTGATTGATGTGGTCGTTGGCTGGATGGGTCTATAGCCAGTGCCTCAGTCAGTTAGTCAGTTAGCCAGCCATATGGTGCACATGTTGTTGCCAGAGCTCCGCTTGCTTGTTGGCTGGAGGAGCTCTGTTGCAATTCCTTGATTAAATCACTTTTCAGCCACTGACAGTTAATCAAGGCGCAGGGCGAACATTTTCAAGGTGCGCAATCGTGACCGGGCCATGGGGAATGGGCGACGAGTGCAAGCTGCATGCATGCCCCATCTCTCCATCTGTGTCTCTCTCTCTCTCTCCCTCTCTCGCCTTCTCTGTCGCTCTGTCGGGACAGCCGTCTGCCCTTACCTCTGCACAGTCCCGGCTCGTCCGTCGCGCCTTCATCCAACTTCCGCCTGCTCCAATTGTTTGCGCATACAAAGAAGCGTCGCGTTCGTGTCGCAGAACGCAGCGCAGCTCCGTTTCGATATAATCCAAACAAACATATTGTTTTGTCTGCCACAGTCTGGCCTGCATCCAGCCCGCCCCCCCTAGCCACCCCCTCCTCCCAGTCTCTCGCTCTCTCTCTCTCTGTCTGTCTGCGTGTGTCGATTGTTGGCCGCCGTTGACGGCGCTCTTGGCTGCAACAAAGCAGCGTCTGAAGTGCAGCAGCAGCAGCAGCAGCAGCCGTCGCATCAGGGCAAAAACTGGAAAAACGTAGCTGGCATACGGGCAGAGGGTAGCGGATAACAAGGTGGTAAGGGGTTACGGGCTAGGGGCGGACTAAACGAGCGCAGCATGCACTTTTTTGGCTGTGTGTGTGTATATGTGAGTGCGTGTGAGCCCTGCATTCGCTTTTGCCTCACATATATTTCGTTTTCTTTTCATAAATACCCTGTAAAGTGAGTGCAGTGAGATTTTTACTCTTGAACTGCCTTGGGAATCTAGTGAATATAGCTATGTTTGTCGAGCTCAATTTTAGTTTATTTCATATAATCGATCAATAATGCCTGGCTCAATCAATAAATGTTGGTTCAATCTATGGGATATAGTATAAACAGATGTTCTATGACATTCTATGAAAAGTCGATATAGATCGATATTCATCAAAATTCCAGTAAGTTGTAATATTATCGATCGCATTTATAGATATTACAGTCCAAAATGTTTCTTGTATTCTCTAAACTACCTACATCGATTAAGAATATTTCGCTTCTAGTATATTTCTATAAATTCAAACTCCTCTTAAAGTTAACTTTTTCTATACTGCATCGATAAACATCGATAGGCAATATAAAAACTAACATAGCTGTACATTAGCCATACCTCACACACACACTGAAACCCATATATCAAAGAGGCAAATGCAAATGCACGTTCTAGCAGGTCTGCAATAATTAATGAGTATCTATCAATCGTGCACTCCGTGCCAAGTTGCCTTTTAGTCTCTGTATTTGTATACGCTGCAGTCGCTGACGCTTTGGCATTTATTTTGTGTGCGTTGTTTTTTTGTCTCTTATTTATTTTTTCCTCCATTTTTCGGACACAGACTTTGACATGCTCTACCAAGGGTCGAGCTTATTGGATAGTCAAGGCGCTGTGGCATATTACGATTTGCCTCGCAGCAATCAGCTTTGTGTCGTGAGCGTGTCTGGCCGAAAGGCATATCCTGCTCTGAAGTGCAATTTCAACAGGACATTGAATGATGGATAATTCGATGAGTTGACTCGCTGTCGCTCAGCCATTCCCCGTCACTTTCTAGTGGTCGCTCTCCCTCTCTTTCTAGCTGCTTCCATGCGCTCTGTCCTCTGGCTTCTTCATTAAACCGTGCAACAAAAGCACTTTTGTGTCAGTCAGCAATTCGTCTACGTCTGGGTCTCTCCTACTCCGACTGCGCCTCCTGCCTCTGCTCCTCCTTCACAGTCCGACCCCAACAAAAACAGTTTCCAGCTCCATTTTGAAGTTGTCTGCGTCTCAGACACCGGCGACAACAACCAACAACAACAACAGCAACAACAACGGCAACGTTGCCCAGTCGGCCTTTTAGTTTAAGTTGTAGTCAACGTCTGCGTCAGGTCTGCTCTGCGCCCTGGTCTTGGCTTAAGTAGGTTGGCTGACTGACTGCCTCTGTCGCCGCTCTTCCCCCTGCTACCCTCTCTCTCTCTCCCTCGTTCGCTCGCCGCCCTTTGCTTTTCGCGTCTATGTCTACGCCTGCTTTGTTATTCATATTATCCGGCAAATATTTGCCGTTGTCATACGAAAAATGTCTACGAAAAGGGTTGATGCAGCTCCTTCTCTCCCCCCTCTCTCTCTCCCTTACGCTCTCTGCACTAATGGCCGCAATTGTGGCTGTGTAGTCGCACTCTCTCTCCCTTTCTCTCTCTCTCTCTCTCTCGCCGTCCGCTTCTTTTGCTGTGCATGTCTGCTGCCCCGACCCAAATTGACGTCTGCAACAATTGCAAGGCTTTTCGTCGTGTGCACTGATTACGCGTCTAACCCCTCACCTCTACCTGCTCTCCCTCCCTCTCTGCATCCCTTTTCTTCTGCTTGCCATCTGATAATATCTTAATAGATTCTTTTTTGCTTTCAGCTTCATTTGAATTTGAATTCAGGTTGTTTTGCCCGTTGTCCAATTGTGCCAACATTTTCTCTTAAGAATATTCTGTCATTCCGTCAACCGAAGCCCAGACCTTTTCCATCTTCCACAAGGATTTTAAGGTCCTATAGTTCTTCTTCTTCTACATCTTCTACCTTTGCCTTTGCTCCTCTCTCAGTGCAATTTGTATAATGAGCACGTTGTCTATTATGGTTAGCACAAGTCTTTGACTTTCATCACCTTATTTGTGCGCCTCAGCCCTGTCTGACTCGACTCGTCCTGGTTATCCTTTACCTTGTTGGCTTCTGCCTTTGCTTCCTTATTCATTTGTCATAATATTAAATGTAATCAACTGCATATTGCTTGTTCTTCACTTCGCTTTGTCTGCTCCTGTGCAATGACATTATTTTCGTTGAATGCGAAACGAGCCTTGGATTAATCAAAATCAAGTGAAGCCGATTGGAAGCAGCTTAAGAAAGATTTAACTTTGGAGATCCTTGAAGAAACTTTTTGAATGTGAGAAGGTCAAAGGTATCAGAAAGTTTTTGAAAGCTCGTAAAATCTTTAAAATTAATATATAAGGGAAAAACGGTGAATAACCTTTAATTTTTGACTTTGATTGCATAGAACTTATTACCCTATCGACATCATTATCGTTAACAATATCTTCCTTACTCACAAGCATGCCAATTACACTATCTTAAAGCTCAACAATTTAAATAGCTATTTGCATTTTACAACACTGCATACTAAAAGTAAAAACTATAAAATGCAGCCATTTGAGCATTTCATATTTCTCCGTTTACGATCCTCCGCCTCCGACCACATGGACCACACACACGCCAGCCAGAGTGTGTCTGGATGTGGACGGCCGAGAGAGAGACAGAGCCATTGGCTGTCTTATATTGCCGCCATATGAGCCAGGGCTTTGGTAATAGACCTGTCCGCTGGACAACAGAGAAGCTACATATCGTCTAAACATATGCTTCGACATTTATGTCTTGGCTTTCAACACCCACAACGACGTAGCCCCATCGGCGACTATTATTACCACATTTACGACTCTGTTGCCCGGCTGCTGACAGCACTTGGCGTCGTCGCTTCTAATGTGCTTAAGGCGTCATCGCACTTAGACCAAGACCAGACCATGTGGCCCATCTGTGCTCGCAGCTCGGTACGAATCAGTTACCAGGCGCTGATTGACACTTTTTACTGTTGCTGCCACTGTTGTTGCTGCTGCTGCAGCAATTGTTGCTGCCGGCAAAAGTTCAATGAGTTATGACTCAGAGTGCAATCAATGGATGCCAATGGACTGGCTATTGTTGAACTTGCAACGTGCCTTCATCGGCGTTTAATGAGCTCCATTGAGAGACACATTGAAAATTCATTAGCAAAGGTTGCCCATTGTGTAAAATGTACTGTGGATCATATATATATATTGTTATGCTTTCCTAAAGCTATTTCTTTTCAAATCTCAGGTTGAAGTCGAAAAATGATTAATTATGCAGGCAACGGCTTTAAAATCAGAGTTAAAACTGAGTTTTTTGTAATATCAGTGTTGGTAAATGAGTCAACTAAATAAGCATATGCATAGAAATGCTGGAGGAGAGCAAATTCTAAATGCTTCAACCATAAAAATTATTCATCAATTGTATAAATGCTATATTAGTAAGATGTCGATGTATGCAGCGCGTATCAGTGTTGGTAAATACGTCACAGAAGCTTAACCAAATAAGCGAAGACTCATAAAGGGGGGTAATAAAATAAAAATCATCAATATGTCAGTCCTAGTCAAGTTGACAATGTTGGCAGCGCCTTCAAGTGTTGGTAAATAAATACATTGTTGTTTAGTGTTGTTAAACGAATGAGTGCAAATGCGTAGTCCACAAGCATTTAACATAAAAGAGACAATGTGTAAGAGATTGCATAGGTAAGAGCACTAAGAATGAATTTGAGTGTTGACAAACAACATTACAAAGTTGTTCAGTGTTAACAAGTGGAAGAGAAAAGCTATGGAGGGAAAATATTGAGATATATTGATGGGAACAGCTATAAGTGTTGGTAAATAAACGATAAATGAAGCTTGAGAAAAATTATGCAGAGCCCAAAAATCGTAAACAAATAATATAGGCATATGAATATGATAAAAAATTCATAAAAAATACCAAAATAAAATAAACATGAAAAATATGTATCTGACTCACCTTTCAATATTCATAAATTCCATTGCAATGAAAAAGAAAAGAGCAGGCTGAAAATATAAACAATTTTATTTCATTTTAAGTACTAAATAATATATTAACAATAATAAATAAGCGATAAACTTTATAGTATAAGCTCAAGTGTACTTTTTTGTACGGTATTTAAATATAAGTCAAAATAATTTGAACTCGCTCCATAGTACACAAAGGCATAAACCTGTTGCAGCTGTTGCCAGGCAGACAATGGGTTGTCTTAACTTTTATGATTGATAGCTAAAGTCATTCTATTTGCCAGACTATAACCCGCACGCTTCCTCTCCCTCGCTCGCTCTATCTCTCTCGCTCTCTCTCTCTCTGTCTCTTGCTCTACCTTTCCATTGTTAGCTCATTTGCGTGTAGTGTGTAATTTTCTTCTCCTCTCTCTTTTTTTTTCGCTGATATGAAGCCCTAATCAATGCATTCAGCGAGTGCCACATTAAAAATCATTCATCATGTGATTCATGAGACGGAGACAGAGAGAGAGAGAGAGAGCGCGAGAGAAGAGAGTGCCTTATCGAGTGCAACAACTGATTGGCTGGTTGACTGACTGACTGACTGAATGACTAGACGCATTGTCTGGGACAACATGCAATTGCGTATTGCGAGCGTCGCGCCGCGAGCTGCAAATTGCGAATTGCAATTGTGGCATTTGCCTTTCTTTTTCGGAGCAGTTGCAGCTGCCTCAAAAGTAGCTAAGCTAAAAATATATTAGAGCAACAACAATGGGCCACATACAGAGGTGTCTACACGACTCTCTCTGTGTGTGTGCGTGTGGACATACTTTGTATATTTGTGCGCAAGTGGCAATCGTCTGCGTCTTTTGTTGTCTCGACACAGTCTGCTTATCACACAACAACAACAACAACAGCAACAGCAACAAAATAATGACTAACAGCAAAAAGTGTCAACAACAACGTTGACTGCGCTTGATACTTGTTTTCTTATGGCTGCGGCGAGGATCGCTTGTGAGGGTTTTACACAAATTACGTATACCACATGTCCGCCTTTAATTACAGCGATCGGCGAAAACACACAATGTATGCATATCTATTTAATTATTTATTTGCCACAGCGAATTTATTTATAAATGCAGACAACGACAACAGCAACAGCAACATCGACAACAACAGCAACAGCCCGACCTTGGCATGCTCACAAATTAACGTGCAGCAACCATCGCATCGCATCGCATGGCATCGCATGGCATCGCATCGCATCGCAACGTATCGCTCATTTGGCAAGTTGCATGCGTCGGGCATTGCGCATACGTCACGTGTGACGCTCGCAACAACTGTCTCATACCCAATTTGCCTTAACCCCCTTCCCACCCTCGCCTCCACCCCGCAAACCTCGTTCGCCCTCCCTGTCTGCCCGCACGTTTGCCTCCAGCGGCGCTCTTATTAAATTATCAACATAAACAAATGTCTCGCCGTTTGTGGCCGCGTTTCAAAATAAATACATACATGTATGCCTACACTGCGAGAAAAGACGAGGCTAGCAAGCTCTTGTTTTGACAGGTTGAATTGAAAGCGTTTCTATGAGTTGAAAGCTCAACAATGTATTAAAATGAATATCAAACTCTCATCTCTCTCTAGCTTTTAAGCTCAAATACTGAAAGCTATATATTAATTGACAGTTCTACTTTTGTTAATTCTTATAAAATTATACATCTTATGGAAAGTCATTATTATTATATCCTTATAAATGTAATGCAAGGCAAACATCACTCAAAGAAAAGGATTTCTGGCAAGCTTTTACACTGAATAGAAACCTTTTGTAAGCGAATAAATGTAAATGTAAACTCAATGCATTTAATCATAGAGCTTTAAGATACAAATCTTATGGAAAGCTGATGAAACCTGTCACGAAGCTTTAGTTAGAGAAATTGTAATTTAAGCTGGAAAGCTTTTAACTAGTATAATTATTTTTCTTCATTCTTTCTAGTTTATATATATTACACAAATTTTAAGGTATTAAAAAAGTTTTAGTTTAGATTATTCCAAGTTTAGTTTTATTCAATTTTTATAAACTTTTCCCAATACTCTCAACTAACCCTTCAATTTCTCTCAGTGCTTGTACTTGTCGAGTATTTTTTTGGCATGTACAATGTTTCTTATTTGCTTTTTTTTATTTTGTACTTTTTTTTTGGCTCATTCGCATTGTGCGCCAAAGCAAAAGCAAACACAGACGTCGTCGCTACCAAGTGCCAGTTTTTTTTTGGGTGAGTTACGGCTGTTTTTTTCGCCCGCCGTCGTCTGTGGCTCGGCGGATGGTGACTGATGTTGGGGGTGGCGTAAGGCGCGGGCAAGTTGAGCTTAGTAACCGCACAGGTAGGTCGCCAGACAGACAAACAGTCAGGCACTGCATATGGCGCGAGACCAGACGAGACAATGTTAATTAGCACTTCATGATAAGTTGTCTCAATTGTTGTTGTCGTCACAGAGCAACAGAGCAAAAAAATATATACATACATATATAAAATAAAAAACATTGTTGAAAAATTAAGCTGAAACTGTGACAACTTTTGTGGTTAGGGGCGGATCGAGGGGCTCACGCAAAGCTTTTCTTGGAAATCGAGAAAGAAAATATATATGAGATATAGCCTAAAGTCTTAGACTGAGCGTGCGCGACCTGCAGAGGCTGTCAATCATAAAAAACGTATCTTAAAGATACGTTCAAACTGACAAATGTATCTTATATATACAATTACATAACTAGAAGGTACCTGTTAAATACCATATACATAGATAGTTACATAGATACATATACATATCTCATAGATACTTCTACATAGCTCAATTATACCTCACAGATACATCCTTAATTATTCCTTCTTCCTTCCTTTAGGCACTTCCTTCGCCTACTTGCCTACTTAACGCCATAGACACGCCCCCTTTTTGGGTCTGGGCATTAAGGCCAAACGTTAAAAACAATTTATAGACGCGCTAATATAATTTTAGTAGCTTGCTTGGGGCTATTTTTAAAAAGCCAACAAACAACAAAACCGCAGACAGGAAAAAAAAAACGAAAAACAAAAATGAAAAAAAAAAAACAGAAACAAAAGGCCCCGCAGACTGGGTAACCGATCGGCCAGACACTTCGACCCACTGATCTGGGCGACGGGGCGGGTTTATATTTTGCATTGGGGCAATAATCAAACGAGAATGTCGCATGTGATTCATATCATTAAAAAATATATAAATAAACCATACTAAGAGCAGCGGCAACAATGACAAAAAAAAACAAATACAACAAAAAATTTGCTGCATAAATAAACTTAATTAACGTGCGGTTTTGCCCCAACCCCGCCGCTGCCGACGTCGCCCCCGCGCAGCCCTTCAACAGCGACTGCCGCTGGCTGACACTTTAATTTCTTGGACTTTGCACGGCGGCTCAAGACAGCAGCAGCAGCGGCAGCAGCAGCGGCGAGGCGATGGCAACAGCAACCAGTGACAGTGAAACTCAGCAACAACAACAACAACAACAACAACAGCGACACCTGCATGTATTAATTGTATTTAGACAAGCGTCTGGGCGAAACAAATAATCATGCTCACACACTCATTCAAGCATTAAGACAACAGTTAGCGTTAGCAGCAGTAATAAGTAAATATGTTTGTTAGAATAATGTCACAGCAAACGGAATTGGAATGGAACGGCAAACAGCAACTGATATGAATTCATAGCCACTTGCTGCTGTTAAGTGCGCCCGACAGCGCTGTTAATGCACTGCTAACATTGGCTACGCTGTTAAGCTACGTAAGCGTGAGAGCGCGCGCGAGAGAGAGAGAGGGAGAGAGAGAGCCTTGCCGCATTTCGTTTCGTTTCCGAGGCAAACGTTTGCTCGCACACGAAAAGAGAGATCGAAAAATAAAACAAAAAAAAAAACAATGCTGAGAGACATTCGCAAGTGGATTTAGTTAATGCCTAAACCTGGTCGTGAGCGGGTTTCAGCTGAGCCGAGTTCGTGCTGGCAAGCAATGAGAGCAAATAAACGTAGTAAATGCTGTAAGATTACAGTGGAACATTACAGCAAACAAAATGATTGTGATGCGAATGTAAGCTCGGGCAAAACCACTGTGCAATTGTTGTTTTACTTTTATTTCAACTACAGTCAAAAACCGGCTGCACGTTGTTGTTGTTATTGCGAGCGGGTTGCTGGTGTGCGTGCGTAAGTGTGAGAGAGCGCAAGAGCGGGAGAGCGCGCGCGCGTTTTGAAACGTTTTGGCAATGGAACGAGCGTAAGGTAAAGCTTTCAGTTAGCGACGGCGGCTGCGCTGTTGTTTTTTTTTTCTCTGTCTGTCTGTCTCTCGTCTGCGTTTTATTTTAATAATTATTGTTGTTGCTGCTGTCGCCATCACTGCTGCTGCTGTTGCCGTTGCTGTTGCTGTAGCTGTAGAGGCGAAAAGCGCAAAACAATTGTTGTCTGATTTACAGCGCGCGCACACAGCCAGCCAGCCAGACAGAGAGCGAGACAGCTTGCCAGAGAGCATGAGTGAGCGAGCGAGCGGCACACAGATACAACACACACACACACACACATACACAGATGACGCGTCGTCGAATGTTCAAGCATTGCCATATACCTTTCATATGGAACATTCAAGTTGGCCGCAGTGTAACTTTGCGTGCGTCTCAGTTCGTTTCGTTGTCGCCGTCGTTGTCCGCGCGCAAAACAGAAAAGCAAAAAATCGTCGCATTACAGAAATAATATATCAAAATACAACAGCAAATGCACAATCTTTTTACACATGTAGTACGAAATAATACATGTATATTATATAGATTATTCATATATATTAAAGTCCGACCAACAGCAGCAGCAGCCTAAAGAGAATAAATAACTAAACTCAGCTATATACGAACAGTTATACAAATATATATACAATACATACATATACCGATATACGTATGTAGCTAGCGTTCCTCTACTCAAATCATTCCTACAAATATAAAAACAAAATAATTTCAATAATAACAACAATAAACAGCAGCAGCATTGCAAATTACAAGCGAAACCTCAACAAAACCAACAACAACATCAGCCGCAGCAGCAGCAGTAACAACAGCAACAACAGTAACAGCCCTGTTAATGTACATACACATAACATAGCATGTAAAGTGTGCTTAGTTAAATTCACATCAAATCAAAAATTAAATAAGCGAGAGAAGTTATAAAAAAATAAATAATAATTTTAATCAAATTCTGTGTGTGCGTGTATGTGTGTAAATGTGTGTAGCAAAAAGTCAAAATAAATTAAAATAACTAACGAAATTCCTAAACAAATTATTAATTATATACATATATACAACATAAAAGAGAAGCACACAAACAGAGCAACAGCAACAACAACAACAATTAATCATAAAGGTGAGCAACAACAAATTATTTTCTGTTTTTCTACCTTGCCACGGCACACTGTGTGACCGTGTGCATTATTTTCGCCGCCAGTGTAGCGGGCGGAAAAACAAAAATACAAACAAAAAATTTGGCGTTTTTAATGGGCAGCAGCAATAACAACAACAACAACAACAACAACAAAATAGAAGGCAACTACCTAATTATACTTATGATATGAGTCGACCACTCGCATTCTCTTAGCGAAACGCATTCCGGCGACTTCCTGTCAACGCACACACTCACACACACTCTCTCTCTCTCTTACACACACACATAGCGACGACAGCAGCAACAAACATCCAGTCAGAGCAACAACACAAAAAAGACAAAAATTATAAAAAATGTCCACTGTTCACATAAATGCAATAAATTTTGAAATCAACGCCGCATTTTCAACAAAAACTCATAGATAAATATTAAAATACAGTAAAAGCTCGTTAAGTGAAACTTAACAGTAAATAAAATTAATCCACAATTAAGAGAAATGTTTTTTATTATTCTAAAATTACTAAAAATACATAAAAAATTAAAACAAAAAAAATAATACAGTAAACACACGCTAATAATGACCAAAAATAAAATGTTATATATCTTAAAAATTTTTATATTATTTTAATTGCCTAAAATATGTGTTCCTTTACCACTTAGCGAGCTTTTACTGTAGCCTGCTAGATTTCATATGTAGAAAGCCATTTCTGAATGCTCTTAGAAACCCTTCAGCTATTTTTTTGTGTGGCTGTCATAAAAAATGTAGCAATAAATAACAAAAAGCAAAAATATTTGGAATCTAAAGAAATTATTTTTTTTTCTTCAAATTTTTAGTTTATTTTCTAGATTTTTTTGGCTAATTTGGGCGTGTACAGTTTGTGGGGGCGTGTGTGTGCTCACAAAATATGACAACAATGAAATATAGAACATAAATATATGTGCATATATATATAGAGGACAGAGAGAGGGAGAGAGCTATATCCATGTTATATATGTCAGCCACTTGTTGTTGTTGCCAGATATTTGGATATAGTTCAGGAAAAGCTCTCAATTTAAGCCTTACGAAACCGTCAGCTGCTCGCTTTGAGCTAGTTCCCAGTTGTTTTCCATGTGCTAGTTTTTTTTCTTTCGTTCTAGCTCAAATCATAGATAGCATGGACAGCCGCGAGAGCATGAACTAAACAAAAGTCCAAGTCCCAGCTCACATACGGCCAGCTCACTCTACTCTCTCTCTCTCTCTCTCTCGCTCTTCTCTCTCTTTTTGCTGTACCTTACGCTCTCTTAGTAGGCAAATCACTTCCGTTCAATGAACCCATGCGTAAGCTAGAGCTGAGGAAGTGGCTCGGTTTCTGTTTTTTTTTTTTGCTTCTGGTTCTGTCTCTGCCCATGTTATATATGCTCCTATGTCTTGACTACATACCTACACACGTGCTCGCCCCTAGGTGGATAGAGAGAGAGCGAGACTGATGTAGGGGACCTTTTCAGCTAGGCCGTAGGTGTCGTCAGCCTTGCCTTGTGTGCGTAGGGTCGCGCAATCAGCTACGGTGAACTCTCGACTACAGCTAGACACATTTGCTGCTGCTCTCGAGTCTAGCCAACACTTTCGGCTCCAGCCAAACATGGAGCAATAGCTCAAACTATTTCATAAGATAGGAAATCTTTCTAGGAACTAATACAAATTATCAGTAATTGTTTTTTCTTTTTCTTCTATACATTTTAAAGGCATTTACTCATTCGAATAATCATTATAATCATTTATATAGTTAAGATAACCATGGGGAAACAACATTTTTATTGGTGATTAATATTAGCATTAGCATTGTCATTATTAAAATTGGAAATATAAAAATAGTCTACATTGTTTTAGCATTATCATTGCCATTGTCATTGTCAATGTCACAAATCTTTGTCAATATTTTTATATGATACTCATTATTATTATTATTGCCATTGTCATTGTCATTATTATTATAATAATTGGTTTTCCTTTTTTTCTACATTCCAATTTATTGAAATTGCTTTGACCATTGCGACACCAAGATCATGATCTGAGAAAATTATTAGCCTGAGTCTTGAACCCGGATTTTATTTATTCTATTCTCTGCCTAATAAAAAAACATCTAACGGGTGGTGCCGCTTGACGTCTCTAAGCTTATAATGATTCTATAATTGAGTTAACAGAGTTTCTTTATTATTATAATGAAGGTATTAGAAATTCTCGGAATTTCCAATTTTTGTATAGCTACTCATAAGACCTAACGTAGTCAACTACATCTTTGTTAACCCTGGAGTGCTTTGTACGCTGGGAAATTCAGATAATTAATTTTCACAGCCACAGAAAATGAAATGAAATGCAAAGCAATAACTTACATAAATCGAAACAATAAATTAATCGAAAGCTAATTAAACAGCTGACGCGACTAGCTTGATGCAGACAAAAGCAACAGCAGCAACAACAACAGTAACAACAACAACCATCAACAGCCATAATAAGCAAGGTCTTATTATATTACTATTATTATTGTTGCTGTCATGGTTCGTTCTCTTTAGTATTTTTGTTGTTGTTTTTGCTTATCAAGCGTCTGGCTTCTGCTTCTGACCGGGCTTATCAATGGTGTGGCATAAAATTGAGTTCATGCATACTTATGCACACACACAGACACACACACACATATGTATGTGTGTATATATAGATACTTATTCAGCAGATATCGCGAGCAGCACCTGTATCAGACGCCCACATGACCAGCCAGCCAGCCAGCCAGATTAGAAGCAGATGCGCGATTAGAGTGAACCTTGAAAAACTGTTCTGATCTGCAGCACGTACATATTGCGGCGATCTGCTCGCCATATCTTTAAGCTACAAACTGGAAAACTAAGAATTTGAATAAAATAGCACAGCAACGCAACGCAATAGAAACTCGAACCTCAAGACAGCTGCACTATATATCACACACACAGAGAGACACTCACACACACACACCCACACACTCTCTCGCTCACACGCTAATCTCGGCCTCATGTCTGGGTCAAAGTCTAAAAAATTTGTTTGATTCCGTTTCGTTTCTCTTCGCTCTTCTCTCTGCTCTCTTATTTTGTTTGTTATTTCTTCTTTTGGCACTGGCCATTGTATTCAAACGCTGGATAATCCCGTTTGTTGGAGCAGCTGTTGCGAATATTGCGTATACGCACACACACGCACCGTCGAAGTCGCTAATTTATTGAATGCCAAAGTTGGACGTTTTTTTCTTCTCTATTGTGAAATAAATTGTGCAAGCAAATTCATAAAAAAGGCATGACAATATGCATGCTGGACAGGTTCTTTTAGCATGTCATGCACTACAAATTGTTTTTCTAAGCAAAAACAATTGTGAAGTGATTCACTTAGGCTAATTTCATGCGGAAAAGTACACAGAAATAAATGCTAAATATGCTTACAAAGTAATCAAAACTATTTTCTTGCATACATCCTAACCTGTGACATAAGAATGCACACAAATTAGTCCATAATCTATAGCTTAACTCTTAAGCTCTTTATTATTATTTCGCCTTTCCACGTTTCGGCTACCTGTTTTTTTTTCTACTGGGCACGCAGCTATTTAATCATGCCGTCTTGCTAACATGCGGCCTTAGTGTGATACGATGTCTTGTGATGCTCTCCCATAGCGCGACCAGACACCGCATTAGTCAGCCGGCTGACCTAAGACCGCATTTTATACTGCAAAAGTGAAATGTGATGTAGCCGAAAATTAAATATATCAACAGAAGCAAGTGCTGTAGTCGAGGGTGTTTGACTAATGAATACCCTGTGCTGTAGTGGAGAGTGTTAGACTAGAAGATATCCTAGCTAACTACTCTAAACTGTCATAGCTTGGTCTAAGCCAAACTCATATTGTGTCTGGCTTATCCTTGAAGTTATACCTTAACCCGTTACACACATTAGCACATACACAGCATACCCCTTCCGAGACATTCACAATGGCTTCAGGGTATTAAAAAAAAGCACAAGCACACATCAAAGTCAGACGAAAATGTTGACAGATGACCAAAGCGGCGAGGAGAGGCAACGAGCGAGAGAGTGAGAGCGCGCGGCGCATGTGAATGTTTCATTGATAAAATTATAGAAAACTGAATGCTAGACGCCAATAAAAACAACAACAAAAGCAGCGACAACAACAACAACAACAGCAACAATATAAAGTCTATATAAAGTGTGCTGCTGTTGTTGATTATGTAATAAAAAGTAAGGCCGCATCGCATGTAAATCAAAATCGCCTGTTCATATATATGTATGTATATAGAAGTATATAGTATGTCGCCAGACTGAGCTGTATGTTTGTGTGTGTGTGTGTGTGGGCGAGACAGATGACGGACATGGCTTGCTTTTTTTTTTGTCATGCTTCTTGACATTTTGCAACAGAGACCCCGCGGCAGACACAAAAGCTGATAAAGACTTTTATTATGTTCTTACGATTTGCTATATTATATATTTAGCTAGTCTCTCTTGCTCTCTCTCCCTCTCTTTATCCCTATACATATATCTCTATATATTAGCCAGGCTCAGCCGCGTTGAGCTGCCCAAAATGTTGTCACCGAAGGCCAAAGACAGACGTC
Source organism: Drosophila pegasa (assembly GCA_035046225.1). Taxonomy (NCBI): domain Eukaryota; kingdom Metazoa; phylum Arthropoda; class Insecta; order Diptera; family Drosophilidae; genus Drosophila; species Drosophila pegasa. The sequence continues at coordinate 2,688,540 of JAWNOD010000286.1, forward strand.
TGCTGACTAGCTAGGCATGTCATCTGCTGCTGCTGTTGCTGCTGCTGCTGCGGCTGGCATCGTGTGTGGCCAGACAGTGGATCAAAGTGTGGTGTGGTGGTGTCGAGTGTGGTGCAGCTGGTGCTCGCTGATAAGCCAGACTGGGGCGCTGGCAAACGGAAACGAGTTTCGCTTGATAATGGACCAGGGACCAGAGACCACAGACTAAAGCAGCAAATAAATCAAACGGCAAAAACAGACAGACCTTAAAGCTACACTTGACGAAAATTGTGTGCAGTTTGCTAATGAGATGAGATGAAACCTTGATTCAAGTAAATTCATTCAAGTATTTTTCCATAACCTCCTATTGAGCTGCCTTTCTAGCTCACAGAACTTTTGGGATCTATCTGAAATATCTGCCTACTTTTTCATCCTTCAACTTCTTCTTTTTCGTGCAGTGTACTGACACAGAGAATGCCACTTTTTTTGTTGTTGCTTCTCTTTCCCTTTTCTTTTGCATATTCCTTGGCTGTGCTTCGGCTTCGGCTCGTTCTTCGCTTCTCGGAAATTTGTCTCGACTGTCAGCAGACTTTGTCCGATTGGCAACAAGCTAAGCTACCAACCAAGGGAGACGCGCCTGTGGCCTACATTTGACACACACACAGTAGTAGTAGTAGCACACACACACATACACTCACACAGTTGGAGCTGCTCGTTTATTATGGATATAGGTTCGTATCGTTGCTGCACAGGCATCGTTGGCTGGCTCATCAATGATTTATTCGCGTTTCGCGTGTTCCACACACATATTATATATACACACATAAGCATATGTGTGTGTGTGTCTGTGTGTCGTGCCTGTGTGTATGTATTTGTGTCTGCGTCCTTTTGCTGCCTGTGCTTGGGTCTGAGGCTTGGCACACAAAATGCGCAACTTCCTGCTTTAATGGCTTTGCCTTTTGGGCTCCTGCCTGTGTTTCCTTCTCGCCTGTCTGCTTCCATATACATAAATACATATATATTTTTATATATTTATATATATTAGTGTGTGTGTGTGTGTATTTGCAGACATCCTTGATTGCCAAAAACGAAATGTAGGTCAATAGAATTTCTTGATTGCGTAACTTGCTGTTGTTCTTGTTGCTGTTGTTGCTTTTTTCTTATTGCTGTGTTCGCATTTCATTGGCTCGCAATGCTGACTTAAAAAAGAAATTTAGCCGCGCGTGGCTAAATTCGATTGATGATGATTGATGTTGGGGGGCTGGGGTGCGGGACCGGGGCATTGCGGCGGTGCTCAGTTAGCCAGACAGTCTCGATTACATCAGAGAAAGCGCCGACGACTGGCTGGCTGGCTGGCTAATGACATACGAGATATCATTAAGGCAGTCCAGACTGGAAATCCCACAGACAAGGCCAAATGTCATATCGTGGCATGAATCGTGATATCGATAAAATCGAAATAATCACTTATAGTCGTCTGCAGCTATATGTATATATATACTATACGTGTCTGGAACTGTGCCTCGGAATTGCCAACGGTTGGACTTTGCTGATTAAAAGTCAAAGCTGCTTCTTGACAACAGTAAAAAAAGCTCGGAATCGATAGATGTAAGGGGGAATTGGATGGACTGCGAGAGGTTTTTTATTTTGGCGTGTGTGCTGAAAATGAGTTCGCATTAATTTTGTTGACGGTCATTGGCCAAACCCTCGAAAAAATATATAAATATGTATATAAAAACCAAAAAAAAAAAGAGGAAGAAAACAAGATAGAAATTTGAAATTTAAATTGTCTACGAATGAAACTAATAGAACAGAACACACTACCACACACACACACACACGCACACATGCAAATATCAAAATAAAATTCCTGAACACTGAATGTCTGCAAAGCGTGCAAGCGAGAGAGAGCGATATCGTCTAGGTAGGTGGGTTGGGGATCACGCATAGGCCTCGAAAAAGTATAAAGAGAGAACAAACACTCACACACACACACAGATAGATTTTTTTATGCTGTATGACGGGATGGTATGGCATGGTATGAGACGGAACGGAACGAGTAATTTTTTTCGAGTGGCGAGACGATGATGAGCGGGCGGCGCGAGCGGGATGGCGATAGTTAAAAATAGATAGACAAATTGTCGCGTCATGCACAAAAAGCAACGAGAAACAAGTGAAAAAAAAGGAATGGCCAAAGCGAACTAAAACAAAAACAACTATTGTTGTGAATGCAAAAGCAGAAGAGAGGCAGACGCTGAGAGGGAGAGGCAGCGGGAGAGACGGCGAGAGAGAGAGCGTGCGAATAACAACAATGGTAAAAACTGCATAGTCGGCGTCTGGCTATAAACTGTTGTTTTTGTTTTTGCTTTTTTACTTTTGTCCTCCGTTTACTTTGTCTGCTTTATTTCACATATTTAAGCCAGACAAAGACGGAGAGTGAGAACGAGAGAGAGCAGTAGATAGCGAACAGTGTTGAAAATTGCAATCAAAATTTATTGTGTTCCCCCGATAAATGTCTGGCAAATCAAATGAAATGTCTAAACTGTCTGCCATGCACCTTACGACATCCACAGACACAGGCTCTCGTATTTATATGGCTCGGCCGTGCACCCTGACGCTCGGACACATCAATTTTAGTCGAGTGCCGACAATACCCAGCACACTATGTACCAAAAAACAAACAAAAAGCCCAAATGAACAGTGAAAACTTAATAAAGTGAACGGAATTGAAAGAAAAACAGAGCCTAAGCAACAACTTGTTATCGATAAGTTATCGGCAGAGTGAGAAAGTATTGTGAAATTTAAAAAAAGTGTTTCAATGCGAACGAAAATCAGAAAACAGTGAACCTATTTCTCAAAGCTAATGCAAGTGTCTGTAATTATCGATAAATTATCGAATGTGAAAGAAACGTGACCAGTGTTTACAAATATAGAAAAGTGAGATTAGTATGAAGAAAAATATGAAAATATATATTAAAATTATTGTCACAAGTGAACATGTTTTTGTGTACTTATCGATAAGTTATCGTTAGTGAAAAGAATCAATATTTAGTGGAGTAAAAGTATTTAACAAAGTGAAAACAGCAATCTGACTTAAAATACCAAAGATATATAAGGTATTTTAAGAGTGTGTTAGTTATCGATAAATTATCGTTAGTACTAGAAAAGTTAGTAGTGAAACGATGATAAAAACCTATTAAAAAATAATTGTTTTAAAACAAATTTCTGTCAGTTAAACGTAACGTGTGCTCACTGTAACCAATCGCACTCGCTGTGCCATTTATCGATTGATCGATAGTTATTTCGCTTGCCCTGTGACTTGGCTGTTGTGAAATGAAGTTCTCATTTTCTATTGAGACATTTTGCTGTGCTCGCTTCATCTTATTTTTAGATCCGGCTGTATATCGAATGTATTTATTCGTAACCAACAGTCAAAAAAATCGAACATAATCAATTAATATATATTAATTAAGCCATTAATAGCTTTTCACTAATCATTTTGTTTGGCCGCAAAAATGCCACACCAAAAAAATCAACTTTGGAGAACTGAAACTAAACTGGACCTGACTCTGCATGCCACGACCACACAATTAGCTACACGCGCTGCCACCCCCAACCCCCGCAACCCTCTAGCCACCCTCTCGCTGTCTCTCTTTCTCTCTCATTCTCTCTCCCGCTCTCGCTTCCAAAGTAGAAAGATTCCCATTTAGACAGTTAAAATGTGTTTTAGGTGCAAAGAAAGTGCGAATTGCGAAGTTGAAAATATTATTTGTTATACTCCACAAATACGAAATATAAAAACAAAAGAGAAAAAGTAAATATATATATATATATATCTATATATATATTTACATTTATCTATATATATTTATTGTTTTTCTGTATTTCTTTTGACTGCTCAGCTGACGCTTATCATTTGTTATTTATTTATTATTATTATTTTGGCCAGTGAATTTCATTGATAACTGCGGCGCCCCGTTGAAAGTGCAATAGAATAAAGTGGAAATTAAAACGCAATTTCCCATTGTTGCTGCGTATGAGTAATTTATTACGTATATTACGTATACGCGGCGTAATTCCACGAATAACTCGCTTAGCCATCAGGCGGTGAGCACGGCCAAGCCGTTTGCTGAGCACGCGTTAAATATCGAGCAGATAGAAAGTTAAATAGGGCCATGTAAGATTTGTTAAACTGGAGAGTGATCGACTAGGAGATACCCTGTAATTCTGTATATTGAGTTATACCAGAAGTGAAGTGAAGTATTTTACATTATACGCGACTAACTGATACCCTGTACATAGTGGGATATGGACAGTCAGTTCATCTAGTCATACTTCATAAGAGTGAAGACCCTTTTTTACCCCTTTCAAATGAATTCGGAGCATACAAAGATATTTTCATGCAGTTGACATAGTTTTTGTTGCTTGTTAGAATCGCATTTCCTATGCGTAGGACTAGCAGTCGCGACTAGCATTGTTGCTGCGCTCTATTAAACTAGTTTCTATCCCTGCAGCTGCCGCTGACCCACATATGTGGCAAGGCGGCGACTGTGGCGCCACTCCAAGCATGGCAACGAGGTCAATGAGTCATTGGCCGTTGCAGCTTAAAGCACCCAACCCCCCCCAACCACCACCCGCCCCAACAAGAGCCCCTACCACACCCACACACATAGATACATAAAACATAAAAATAAAGAAAAGTAAGAAAATGCTACAATGGCAAATAGACGAGGCAATTTTTCGTAATATTTCGAAGCCTCTGTCAATATTTGCATGCAGCTACGCTGAGGCAAGCGCCAAGCAAACAAAAGCAAAATTCTGCCCCCACAGCCCCAAGCCCACCGGCCGCCTAAAGTCGTGGCCAGTCTTGGCAGGTTGGCAAGTCCAAGAGTAAAGCAGAAGAATCGCCGAGCAAACAAAACAGCGCAAAATCAACAAAGTATGACACAATGTTGCATTGGACGCAGCACAGCGAGGGAGAACAGAAGCGAGAGAGAGGATAGAGAGAGGGAGCTAGGGGTAGCTAGGGGGCTGCCGAGTAGCGATACTTAAGCAAATGCCAATGCGAATGCGGATGCGAAGCTTTGCCGTAGAGCCGCAACTTAACTTTGATGGGTTTCCATCATCATCAACTTCATTATCGTGCTGCCCGTCGGGGAATTTGGGGTAAGGTAGGGCGCTTGCCGGCAGGGGGTTGGTCGACTCCGACAAATTCGTGTCTAGACTGGCAGACCCTGTGAACTTAATTATGACAACAAAAGCCAGCGCAGCTGTATCTCAGTCTCTCGCTTTTGTATGGCTATGAAAATGGTGTAACACGAAAAAAAAGTAAGGAAAAAAGCAGAGTATTCATATAGGGAGTATGCGAATAGAAGATACCTTGATATATTTAGTTCAATTAGATCAATACTGATCTGCAGACATATAAAACATGCTCTAGGCTCTACGCTATTCAGACATTCATCGACTCATGCTAATCACGCATCTACATTTCTATATATATATTGCTAAACATTAGCTAACCAATTTCTAATGACCATTGCATGCGCATGGCGAACACAGCGTAGCGAAATGCCCGTGTACATGTGTCGTATACGCAATGTCATCGGCGGCTGCCCAACATTGCGCATACGCCGCGTGCACGCCAAGTTTTTCCATACAGCATTTTTTCTACATTAATCAATTCATTCGGCACGGCGTGCTAGATGACGTTGCTGGCGATTATAAATATATACATTTATACAAAAAATCTCTACAGTTTTTTATAGTTTTTTCCTTTTTTGCTGTCGTGCTCGTTTGAATGCACATGCACTCGCTAAAGGTCAAATGGCAGCGAAAAAAAAGCCACGAGTTTCATCACAGCAGACACGCTGCCTGAGACAGCATTTGAGACGGAGACTGGGCGAGGTCTGTCACCATCTCTCTCTCCCGCTCTCTCTTTCGCCCTCTCTCACTCCCTCTCTTTCTAGCTATCTCTGTTGTGGCCCCGTCTGCGGCTTGGCTCTGCTTCGCTTTGCCTTGTTTTGCTTTACTTTATTTTATTTTACTTTTTACGCCTTTTACATTTTGCCCCATTCATTTGCATGTTTGCCAGCAAACGCTTTGCGCTGTCTGCGTCTGCGATTGCATCAAAAGGGTTGACTCGACGTTTCTCTCGCTCTCTCTCTCTCTGCCACGCTCTCTCTTTTGCTCTCTTGCTGACGGAAACGGAAGCGGCGTCAGCAACGAGACTTTGTCGCTTGCATTTCTTTTCATTCTGCTTTATTTTTTCCTCTTTGCATGTTGATATTGAAAATTTTTCTCGTTTTTGTTTTTGAATGTTGAATTGCCAAAAAATTTCTGTGTTTCGCCTGCACCGCTTGCCAAAAGCCCAGTTGTCCATGGCTAAGCAGGCATGTGCTCGTACAATAACCAGAGACAGAGAGAAATATCAGCTGTTCTTTGCATGCCACGAAAACTATTCTACTTTTCTACTTTTCAGTTTAGCAAACGAATATCTAGAACAGACAAAAATCATTCAACATTTTTACAGCTGATTCTAAGCAATTACTATGCAGCACACTCTCTATATACATGAAATATCACGTGTTTATAATGCCAAATGGCAGGTCATATATACATATACTCATGTGTATATAGCTCCAACGTTTCTCCGATGACTTTCAGCTGTGTAGCATCAGCATTTGGCACTGCACTGCAAATTCCACTACTATTTTCAGGCAATTTCAACCTTTTTTTTTTGGTTGTGGCACTTTTCAGTTTCTCATGCCCAACTGGGCTGGCCGAATGGCCGTTTATGGCAAATTGAAAATCTATAAACGAATATTTGCGCTGTTTATTCACATAGTCATATAGAAATTCGTGAATGTGAACAATTTCTGCAACGCCGTCTGCGTCTGCGGCTGTCTGGCGCACTTGACTGACGTCAGTTGTCAGAAAAATTCTATTTTATTTTCTGTTCAATGTTTATCAGACGTCCGACCATAGATACGACTGCGGCCAGGCTAGGCATACGTATACGTGACGCTGTACAGCTGCTCGACCTCACTCTCTCACCCTCTCTATCTCTTGTCTATTTGATTTTAGCTACAATTTAATTGGCACTGGTTACAAAGTCTTTCGAATTGCATCACATTCGAGCAATTTGGAATGAATAGATCAAGCCATAACGCAAATCTCTCACACACAGCGATTTCTTCAAGTTCAATGTCATCTACGTATTATGCTAGAGTATATATATTTGTATTATCATACTAAAGCGGCGATTTGAGTTGAGTTGAGTTGATTTGAGTTCAGTTTAGTTGCAGGCCCGACATTTCGCCTCATTCAGTTAGACCTTGACATCAATTAAGATGTCAATGCTCCTACTGACCAAATATTCATAGCATATATATACAAAACATATAAATATACATATATATGTACACACATATTTATATATATACATATATGAATGCACTTGACTGTCATTAGCGCTGCTATCATAATCATTAAATTAATAACTTGAAGAATTCAGCGAGAATTCAACCGAGCTCAAAAGCAACAGATATACAGATATACATCTAAATATATATATGCTGTATACAGTATGTTGTATGGCATATCAGATAAACCCACCTCGAGGCACCTCCTTTCACTTAATCAATTGAATTGTCAGCCTCCAAATTGCCCGTTTACCATTTGCCCAGTCCATTCATTGTGTTCTTATACCCTAGACTGTCGAGGGTATATTGGTTTAGTTGAACGGTTTGTTGCAGTGAAGACAGTATAACCTTTCCCTATTCTAATTAGTCAGCAAATGAAATTTTTAAGCTCCAAACATTGATAATAATAATGAATTGTATGATGATGGTGATGAAAGGCATGATAATAATGTTGAAATTGTTGATGATATCATAGTAATATTTTAAAATTTGAGATACTTTTTTATGATACTGATAATTATAATGACAACGATAATGATATTGATAATAATATAGATAGTTGATAACGTTAATGAGTAATAATAATATTCTAATGATCATAATAATATTGATTATATATATAATCATAGTGATGATAATTACTCAATTTAGTAGATCATCATCTAATCATGTTGATTTTGGTCACTTTGCTGAGGCCATCTCCCAAGTGAATACTCCCCACCTCTGCTTCTTCCTCTCCTTTGTTTAACTGTCTGTGCTGCAGTTCAAGGAACCTGCCGTCAAGTTTTCGGACATTTGTCGCCCCATTGCCCCCAGCCTCATTTAAAGCTATGTGGTTTTATTTTTGCATTGGCGTTGCAAACAAGTTTACACACTGCCCACCAGAGCCAGCGGCGAGTGTGTGTGTGTGTGCCCACTAGGAGATCAGCGCGTCAACTAAAAATAGCCACAAAATCCATTTAAGTCTCTGGCACAGCAAATCGAAGGCAGACCACAAGCTGACTGCCTGACTGGCTGCCTGGCCGACTGGCTACCCGCTAAGTCCGTAAGCTAAACAGCTGTCCACATATTGAACAAATATCAATTTTAAGACTCATAATGACATTAGCTTAATATGTCACATTAATTTATTGCGTGTTCGATTGGGAATGTGCTGGTACAGTCGATTCCTGGAAACTACACGCTTTTTCTTTGAAAATAAATCGAAGACAATTTATGCGTAATGCACTGAAGACGCTTAAGAGTCTTTAGAGTAGATAGAGAGATAGAGGTAGGTAGATACAGATGAATAGATAGGTAGAGAGAGAGATAGGTAGATAGATAAATATATACAGGGACAGATAGATAGATAGATAGATAGATACAGATATATATATATATATAGTTCTTGGTTCTTGAGGGCGTGGAAGCTGATGTATATGAACTATATAGTATAATAAGTTTACACTCTGTTTTGAGACATACCAAAAAATCATTGAATTCCTAACTACTTCTTGAGCCTTAAACACTGTTTTCCAATACTGAAAAGTTTATTTGACAGCCTTATAATGGCTCATAGCTCTATAGCTCTACATTATTCAGGATTCTTCATATCATCTATTCATTTCTGCAGTTTAATCCATATATATCTCCAACTTTCCTTCGTTTCACCACATGGAAACTTTATTTAATTTCCATTACAATCTACTTGATCTAATTGGCCGTGCTTTTACTCGGAATTCGTAACTCGCACCAGTCATAGTCTGACGCAATCTAGTTGCCTTAATCATGTGACCCGCTTCTACAGGGCATTTGTATGCACGTGTCGCCGAGTACTTTTTTTTTTGCTTAGATATGACTATGTCGCAGACGCGCTCAATCATTCAACTGCGATAAAAATTACAGCAACAATGCAATTAAAAAAAAGAGCGAGCAGGTAAAATACAAAAAAAGCCAAAATGAACAAAAACTGAGCCGGTTGAGTCACCTGTTCGCAGTCGCAGTCGGCGTCGACAGCAACATCGGCTGGGAATGCGCAAAAGTCTAAAGTGCCACTTGTTGTTGTTGTCGTCGTCGTTGTTTTTGTGTTGTAAAGTTGCAGCCAGACAGACAAGCATAAACACACACGCGCACACACACCAGCTCACACACTCACACGCACACACACCGACTTTGTTGACAAGTCGTTGTACATTTTAATTTTAGTTGATTAACTTTATTTTTTTTGTTTTATTCATTTTTGTGTTTTTTTTTTTTGCAATTTTATCTTGTTTTTTCCTTTTTTTATTCGTCTGGCATTCTGGTATTTGATATAATCGCTAACATTTTCGCTGTTTCAATTTTTGTTTCATTTTTTGCCATTGTTTTTTGGCCTTTCATTGACCTGAACGCTGAACGCTCACCTGACTGCCGCCAGATCCCAGACAGAAAAACTTCCATTATCTTTCACTGTGAAGTGCCCCTGCCCCTCAACCCAGACATTGTCGCTGCGTCATTTGGCCTCGCTTTATTGTAACTGTACATCAAACAAATGTGCGACAGACCTTACAAATATTTACTCGGCCCCAAGGCCTGGTATGCTGATCAGGCAAAAAAATTTATCAAGCAAAGCTAAGATAAATATGCGTGCATATAAAAATGTATATCTATGATAGATCAACTGATAAATGTTGGTATATTAATTGATTTATATATTAAGCTTAAGTAAAAATGTTTAGTATTTTTTAAATACTATAAAGCTTTGCTATATTTACTAATGCATGACGAAAATCATAAGCATTTTCTAAATACTGTCAAGCCATAATTGTACTCTATTCTATCAGTCATAGCTGTCTGCTCTTAAAATAGGCCCACAAATTCTGCTACTAATTTTAGAAATATTTTTCAAAAATTATTGTCCAATAAATTAGCCATAAAACTAGTTTTATTTAAAGAGTATGGCCGTATTTAATTGTTTTTAAATACCAAATAGTTACATGATTGCTCTTTTTCGACTGTAAAATATTGTATTACGCAAACAATTGTGCATAGAACATGCCTAGAGCGATATGAACGGCCTCTCTTTCCGTCTGCACAAATACATATACACACATACGTGTTATGAGTGTGTGTGTGTGTGTGTGTGTGCGTCTATCATGGCTAAATAGCCAGCATAAGTATAGCATGTCTGCCTATTGGGCTGGCGCTGGGGCTGGGGCTGGTTAGTCGGTTATCGGTCTCCGCCCGTCCGCCCACACACACACACACACGCACACACGCAGAGGCACATGTGAGTAGCTACGAATGCCAGACGCTTGCGCATGTGTTGCTCGATATCACTTAAGTCGTCTGCTATCTAGTCTAGACGCTTACGCATTTATATACATAAATACATGCATTTATATATATATAAATATATACACATATATATATTATATATATATATATATATAAATATATATCTGTATCTATAGTTATGTATGCATGTTTACATTGAACGCATTGCGTTCGCCTCGTTGCTCATTTTCATTGTTTCACAGCATTTCTTGAGTATTTTTGCAGTATTTTTAGCATTGTGTGTTTGTATTTTTCTTTTATTTGTGGGAACTTTAGTTTTGAAAACATTTCGTAACGGTCTGTTTGTTTATATTTTGCCAAGAGTGTTTGCTATGTGGGCGTATTTAGCAATTCAGATTTGTGTTTTTTCTTGTTTAACTTAAAGTCTTGTTTTTGAATGTCTTCTATAAACAATTCTATGCCCACTTTAAACTCTGTTTATACTTCAGTAAATAGCTAAATAAATGCAAGAGGAAATTGTTTTTCAGAATTTTCTTTGATTGTTTAAATGTAATTTGGAATTTTTTACTTTAGACTATAAAGAAAGCTGACGAAGTTTAAGCTTTTGGAGTCTTTATTCATAATTCTCTATTATATATTATATCTATATACATTTGTCATATCTTTACTTACCAATTTGATGTCTTTTCCTTCTCCTTTTAGGCCACGTTTTGCTGATCGCCATTGGTGTCGCCGTGTGTTTAGTGTGTGGCAGCGTGCTGGTCACCGTGATTACACTGCGGCGCAGCCACAACACGACAGCAGCAGCGGCAGCGGCAGCTTCAACAACAACAACGCGACGCGCAAGACATAAGCAACGGCGCAGCAGCTGCAACAACGACTGCGAACCTGGCAACAACTATTATAAAGGTGCGACGGGCAACGAGACTGCCTTTGCTCTGGCCCTACCACTGACAAGGACAGCAGCAGCAGCAGCAGCAGCGGCAGCAGCAGCAGCACAAGCGGATACAACAACAACCACAGCAGCAACAACAACAACAACACCCGCAGCAGCAACATCACTAGCAACAACAGCAGCAGCAACAGCAGCAACAACACTTTTGTCAAGCAAGCCGGAACATTCTGTACCCGTAAGTAGAATCAAGCATATTCTAATAAGACAGAGGGGTGGGGGGCCGTGGCATGCAACACAAATCGTGAAATGGGGCAAGAGACGTCGACGACACGTGTCAAAAAGTTTTGCTCGACTTCGCTTTGCCTCGTTCATCCGTCTCTGCATTGCCTTTTCGCACAAAGCGAACGAAAAAAGAAGAAGGAAACCAAAAACCCGCAGCACAGACAGTCGACCAACGGCAATGCTTAGTGGTTGGCTGAGTGGTTGGGTGGTTGGGTGGCTGTGTGGCTGGGTGGCTGGGTGACTGGCAAAGTCCTTGAAGCAACAGCTCCACTCGTCATCGTGGAGTCGTGCGTCGTGGTTATATAACAAAAACAGTCGGAAATTTGGTTTTGCCTGCTGCTTTTTGCCTTTTACATTACTTTCTATGCCCTGTAGACGGCGAAAAGTGTATAGAGGGTAGATTGGTTGTACCAAAGAGAAGATGGGTTACTCTGCATGAGACTTTGCAATGAGATTAACAAGAGAATTGGCTAATAGTGCGAGTCTGTGTCTCTATTAAACTTCCTTTTCTATCATCTTTCTATGCAATTTTCATGAGTGTACTTGAAGCTTATAGATAAATTTTACAGGGTATCTCCTTGTCACACACGCCTTTGACAACGCCCTCCGCTTACTTGTTAGCCATGTTATGCAATGTGGGAGACAACAACATGGAGCGTGCCCCGTGTCTGGCCCATTAATGTGAAAAGTATCTGCCGGATGCAAGGCACGTCTGCAGGGTAGTCTTATACACACACAAACACACTCACACTGACACACACACATACATACATATATGTATATATATATTCCTTCGACTTTGTAGCTTTAAATTTTGATCATTGGCCAAATTCGTTTCGTCATTTGCATTATGGGAGCAAAATTGATTTTATTATATATTTATTTTATATTGAATCGGAAACAGCGGCAACTGCACCCTAACCAAGCTGAACGCGTTGCCAGAGATTTAACTTGAAAACTTTTTTTTTAGGCTTTACATATGGTTAAACCTTGACAACAGCCGCCGCCCGCACAATCTGTGCTGCATCATTGCGGCAAAGACCAAAGCAATGCCGACGGCTAAGCCGCAAAGCAGCGGCAATACAATTAAGAAAATTGCACTAGAGCGTAGCCGACTGACTAATACTCTATAGGAAGGTACGGAAATTGGCATATGAATGGGGATTCAGCTGTAAAAGCAATTGCAAATGGCTTTTAAACTGTAGATGTCTCCTTCTTCTTTGCTAATTGGCTAACGAATGACATTTAAACTGTAAAAGCAATTGCGAGTGACTTTCAAACTGCCTGTGTCGCTGTGTTCATTGAAAATTAACATTAGAATGACTCTTAAACTGTGTAAGCGACTTTCCAACTGTAAAGGCCTTCCTTTCATTGCAAATGCTCATATGATTGACTCTCAAACTGTGAAAGCAATTGCAAGTGATTTTCAAACTGTAAATGCCGCCTTGTGCTTGGCAAATGGATACTCTTTTTTTTTGCAAATTTTTATACAGAGTAGAAACAAAGACGAAGACTTTTTGACAAATTGTTGCTCGCTGCGCTGACAACTCGAAACATGCTTCATTATTTATTACAGGCCCACATACATAGTGCATATGTATGTGACTGTGTGTGTGTGTGTGTGTCACTGACAAACAGCATGGGAAAGCACTTACACACACACACACATACAAAGTCAAGCACACACATACACATATGCCCTATTGTGAATTCAGCTTTGTTTTAGCAGCGCCTTCATCACAATTTCTGCCTATCTGCTAAGCATCGCACACATACACACACATGTACATACGCACACACATACATAATGTAGTAGGTATGTATGCATGCATGCGTGACTTGGCATTTAGAACAGAGCGAAGCGCGAGAGCCAGAGGGAGATGGGAGATAGAAAGCGTTGCGTGGGCGTCGTAACTGGCGCTGCTGCTGCTGCTGCTGCCGGCGCTGCTGCCAACGCAATAAGAAGCACAACAATTGCCGCTAATAACCCAAGGCGTCGACGCCACGTTTTAATCGAATTTTATTTCGCCGCCGTTAGCCAATGAATAATTCAATTTGATTATTAAATATGTGCGTCTCAGACAGACGACGCGGCACGCGGAGTAGATTTCATTATTACCGTTATATGTTGCACGCGCACACTCGCACACACACGTAATAAGCTCTTAAAACACTTTTCGCCAATTTTCCCTAAAGCATTTTTGATTTCGGCAGCCATTATTAGCTTTAACCGTTTGATCGTTTCGCATTAAGAACTAGTGGAAATAATGGAACCAGGTGGTTCACATTGCGCACAAGCAATAATTGTCAAAGGCAGCCATTATTTGAACTAGTGGAACTAGTAGTTCATTACGAACAACAAGTAGTTCATTACGAACAAGTAGTTCATTATGAACTAGACAATGCAAGACCCACACACATACATATGTATGTATGTATGTGTGCACATGCACTCATACCTGCCTTTGCATGTAAAGACAATTCGCAAATTCGCCCGCATATTTCTGCTTAATTTAAATGGCAACAAAGATTGCGAGTAAAAAAAAAATAGAAACGAAATTATTTGCTAGATTTGTCATTTGTCACGCTCACTTGAACACATCAATCGGCAGGTGTGGGCGGGGCCAGGCGGCAGCAGACCCACAAAATAATGTGGGACATGCGGAATTGTGTCAGCGCGCAACGAGACGTTCAATACATGCACAATTCATAAATGTACTAGCGCACACGCACGCACACACACACACTCACATTTGATCGGTACCGTTACTCGGACAAATTTTTCTTTTACATGATGATTTTTGATTTGACTTTTGCGAGCGAAATACGTGGTTATGGCACGTGCCAAATAGATATAAATGCTCTAGACACTGCACTGCACACACTGTAATATCGGCACATGAAAAAAACAACATAATATGTAATTAACAAACTTTGTTAATTTGGTAAGAAGCGCCCGCTACTTCGATACTTCACCAACTAAAGTCGATAGTCGATTATCGAAGCCAATAAGATCATTGGCGTTGCCACCATGGCTGACACTAATGCTGCGAGCATACCCAATGGGTTCGCCTCCATGCTAAATTATACTCTTGTACCCTTATGTTAAACTTTTTGCTAATTGGCATCCTTGTTGAAATCGATACTTGGCGCCCGCAGGGTTGCATTGCACAATTTTCATTCGTGTCTGGATTGCATTTTTGAAGAAATTGGTTTTTTTTTGCTTTGAATTATAATAATGTCTAACAAGGCCGCCGCCACAAAGAACAGCAACGGTGCCAGCTGCCGCAAGCAAAGACCCATTTCACTGAGGGCCTTTCATGCCCAGATGCTGGGTAAATCTGACCCAGCTCCACCTGTTGCTGCAGATCGTGCTTTGACCTCAGCTCCAACTGCAAAGGTCAATAAAGAAAATCAGCGCAATGGATGCACTAAGCCAATTGGCAGCGCCACAGCAATGCCTGAAGATAGCCTTCGCGGCTCTCGTCGTGGACGTCAACGTTGTTGCCATCGCGTCCGCTCCTGTCCACGCCTGGTCACGCCCACGCGCCAGGTGCCGCCCGAGCTGCAAAAGGTGGATCTCATGACATCCTCGGATTTCCGTCATGATTACGAGGCACACTTGGAGAATATGCGCACGCAGCAGCAGAATCAAGATCACATGGCTTTCTTTCAGCTGGCCATGGAGGAGAATCGTCATCTGTTTGCTGGAAAAGCCATACTAATCCTCGCCTGCGGCCCAGGCACTTTGGCTCTAATGGCTGCACGTGCAGGTGCCAAAGTTGTCTTTGCTCTGGATGAGTCCCAGGTGACGGACTATGCACGGCTCGTCGTGCGGGCCAACAAGATGGAGCACATAGTAAAGGTGTTCCATGGCAAAGTAAAGGATGTGACGCTGCCGCAGCGTGTGGACGGCATTGTCTGCAACTGGATGGGGCAGTCGCTGCTGTACGAATCGGAGCTGCTGGAGCTACTCGAAGCACGCGATCGTTGGCTCACACCTGAAGGCTTCATCCTGCCCGACCTGGGCGCACTGTATCTGCTAGCTGGAGCTGAGCAGCTGCTTAAGAAAGAGCGCTGCGACTGGTGGCTGGATGTCTATGGCTTCAATATGAACGCCTTGCGCCGCTATGCGCTGGCCGAACCCCACTTCACCAAGGCCAAGTGCGAGCGTCTGCTGACGCTGGCGCACCAAGTGCTAAGCCTGGATTTGCGTACAGCTTCGCGCGAGGATTTGCACATCGATCGGCAGATTCGGCTGAAGGTGCAGAAGGAGGGCTACTGCGAGTGCTTCGTGCTCTACTTCGACGTCTCCTTCAGTCGCGCCCATCGGCCGCTCAAGCTGAGCTGCAATCCCTGCTTGAGCACGTCCCTCAAATCGCTCTGGTGCCAGACGCTGCTCTTCGTGGATCAGCCATTCATTATGCGCAGCCAGTCCATATATACGGGCCACCTGACCTTTCGCCCCTGCCCCGATTTGCAGCGCATGAAATTTGACATTGAGCTGGCCATGAGCACGGCGGATGGCATCCAATGGAAGCCGGTGGTGCAGAAGAGTTGGCTGCTCACGTCGCGCCACCAAACGGTCGCGGAGGTGGCCCAATGCCAGGACCTGCTCAACTAAGTTAGATTATAATTGTCCCATCTTGTTTTGCATCTATTTGCATATTGCTTAATTGAAAATGTTCTCCTTCTTCTCGTTGCAGATGCTATCGGTACAGTCGGCCGGCTGCGCGGGAATGGAGCGGCTTGGCGTTCCGACCCGCACATCATTGAGCACACCACCCGATGATAGGTAAGAGCAAGGGGATTGATGGATTGAATGACTGGCTGGCAAAATATTGTATTGAAGACAAGGGCTAGATGATATGATTGACTGATTGATGGATTGATTGACTCGCTGACTGACTATTATATTAAAGGCAGTGTCCAGAAATGCTTAGAGATTCTGGTGAGAATACAAGATAAAGGGGATATTTTTGATTGAAATGCTTAGAGAATTCTTGACTGACTGATAATTTGTGCTTAGCTTTAGCCTTAAAGGATAGACAAATTAACGGAGTCAAAGACTAAATAGCTCATTGACTGACTGATGATGACTGACTGAAGATATATGTTTAGATGTAATCTCAAGAGGTAGACAATTATATTAAAGACTGAGGAATAAGTTGACTGACTGATGATATAACTCAAAGACTGATGAGCTGATTGATTGACTTTTGAACTGCTACTCAGATCTCAGAGCTAAAAGCTAGCTAGACTAGTTTACAGTAGTCAAGCTTGATAGTTGCCTTTGCAGAATTAACTGATTGATAAGGATAAGGATCCATTAGGATCCCCACCACCAGACAACTAAAACTAATTTAACATTCAATTATAACAACAAATATACTCACATCTGATTCTCTTGCTCCACAGGGATCAATTTAGATGTAGAATGCGCGTGGATGCGCTCCAGGCACGTGAGCTGCTGGCCGTGCGTGGCGAGACTGTGATCCGTAGCAACAGCAGCAACATAGGCGGCAGCAGCAACATAGGCGGCAGCAGCAGCAGCGGCGGCGGCAGCGGCAGCAACAATCAGCAACAGCAACAACTTCACAACAATAAGCAACAACATTCCCACCATCAGCAGCAATTGCAGCATCAGAAGCAGCAGCATCAACAACAACATTATCAGCAGCATGGCAGCAGCAGCAGCAACAACAACAACAACAGCACGCATAGTATTAACAATTTCGTGGCACGCGGCGGCATCGAAGCAACAACCTTAAAGTACGGCAACACAGGCAGCAGCGGCAGTGGCCACGGCAGCGGCAGCGGCAGCTACAAAAGCGAACAGAGCAGCGCCTCGACGTGCAGCTCGCTGAACAGCCACAGCGCCGACCATCATCAACATTACCAATATCAGCTGCAGCAGCAGCAGACGCCGCGCTGCCCACACCATGTACCACTGCCGGACAGCGAGTACGGACAGGATCGCCATCTGCAGATACGCAGCAGCTACCAGGTGAGACACAATGTCCATGGCTCAGCGGAGAAGTCAAACTCATTGTCTTTTCTCTGTTTGCTTCCTCTAGCAATCGGAAATTACGCGCTCGTACACAAAGCCGCCGCCCAACAAAACCGTACGCGATGTGCCTGAACATAGTTGCGCTGCCAACTCGAGCTACCGCCTGGCGGCCGCCGCCGCCGCAGCAGCGGCAGCAGCAACCACAAGTGCGACAGCAGCGGGAGCGGGAGCGACAGCAGCTGGCCACAGCTGCAGCAGCAACGCTTACGCCTTGGCGGCCGCGGCCAGCGCAGCCACCAAATCCAAGCCGAATGCCATCACAAAGTTCTTCTCACGCATCAGTTCGCCGAAGTCGCCCACGTCGCTGGCGACCAGTTCGAGCGGTGCGAGTGGTGCGGCGACAGCCAGTGCCACGCCCCTGGCCACGGGCTGCTCCTCATTAGCCTCGTCAGCGTCCATGTCTTCGTCCGCCTCCTCGTTGGCCTCGTCGGCGGGCATGCCCGCCTGTGTCTCGCCCTCCTCGTCGGCGTCGTCGCTGGCAGCGGCGCCGCTGACGGCGCTGCCCACGCTAAAGAGCACCGCCTGCAGCACTGGCGGGGCGACATTCAGTCTGGCCCACGATCAGCAGGCAGCGCTACAGCAGCAACAGCAGCAGCACGATGAGACGACGCAATAATTCCAACCTTTAGCTTTTGATGGAGCCGTAGCTGATTGTTAACAGGGAGAGAGAGATCTGTCCAAGAACTTCGCGCTGGCACGAAAAGACTGTTTATTAGTCAGAATTTAATTTGTAAACGATGAGAGGAGATAAACACACACACACAATACACACACACACACACACAACACACAACACACAATACACACAACACACACACCTATGCAGAGGGACAGCCACAATTTAGTTTTGTACTCATTTCCATTGTCGCATGCTAAAAATATTTATACATAAACAAATTGAGACAGTTAATGCATATATATATATATATATATATATATATATATATATATATGTATATGTATAGGAATATTACGGTACATATTGTATTTTGTTAGTTTGAATATATATATATGTATATATAACTATATAGTTTTTAACAAACACATCAAAAGAAATTCTAACTAAAAGTCTAGCCCCACCACCAATCCAAAATCAATCAAAAACATATATAACTATATATATATTATATATATATATTGTATTTGTTTTGGAACACAATTCGAAATTTTTAGTTCAATAAATTAATTCAATTTGTAAATATTTAAAAGTTAAAATTGCCGCAAAAATCGTAGTAAAAATTTGAATTTCATTTAAACAATTTTGAATTCAATTTGAATATTCAACGTATTATGTGTTCAAGCAGCGATTTCTTCAAAGTTATATATATATACTATATATATGGGGTTTGTTTTCTTGGTCCGTCATCAAGTGCAGGTGTACATTTTTTTTCTTCTATTTAGTTTAGCCAAATAGCGCAAATAAAAATTGATAATAAATAATAGACATACATAAGTTAAAATCTAAATAATTATAATAACATATATCTAATATATATATACAAATATATATATGTTTGTACACAGCAATGTAAATTTTAAGCGCAAATCTCAACAACAAAAAGAAAATTGCAAAAAAAAAAAACACAAAATATTGCAGAAAATATAAAAGACCGTTTGAAAAGCAAAAAAAAACATGCTATAAAAATTTCAATTTTTTTTAAATATATAATATTAGAATTTGGCGTCGTTACTTCAAAAAAAAAAAAAGAAATTATATTATTCCAAGATAAATATAATTATAAAACAAAAATATTGAGCTGGAAGCTGCTATAAAAATTATCCATATAATGTATATAGTAGGATATATCTATATATATGTATAACTATATATTTTTTTGCCTTTGGTCCTAGACGAACAAACTGTGTGCATGTGTATAGGTCGCAAGAGAGAGTGAGTGAAAGAGAGAGAGAGTGAGAGTGTGAGCGAGAGAGTTAGAGTTCTTAACGTATTACCCAAGAAAAATATTTAAACTTAACTAGATGCAGTAGCAGCAATTCCAATCAAAGCACTCGAAAAGCCAGTGGCATTATCTATCTAGCATATATGTATATGTATATATATATATCCATATATCTATATACAAATGCAATATATATAAAAGATAAATAAGTTTGGAGCCCGATTAACTCGTATATAAATATATTTATTGAATGGTTTCAATACGTACGATCCATTAAAGCATACAAAATTTAGATAAAAAACCAGCCCATAGATAATTACGATATATATATATATATATATATATATATATATATATATATGCGATACTAACTAAGCAGTTAAGCAAAGTCCTACGAGCCATTTAAGTAGCACTCGATGCCATTGACTGATATTTTATATAATGTATATAAATATATAATATTTAGCAGGGTAGAATTCAATTTAACTAACTTAAGCGAATCAAAAGAAAAGAAACTCTTTAAACAAAGCAAGAAGAAACACAATAATCCCCCACAAAAGAAAAGAAAAAACAGTTGAAATTCGATTGAAAATATGAAAAAAGTTAAAGAGTAGCCGAAGAAAAATTCGAAGTTCAACTAAAACTAGCGAAATTTTTAAAATGGGCATTGAAAGCGAAAGAAACACAAGTAAAACAATGAAAAACCAAACGAGAAGAGGAGGAAAATGCATACATAGCATACAAAAAGTGAAATACATAATACTATATTAAAATTATTACTCATTATTGTTGTTGTCTCATGAATATAACATTGAAATCTAACAAAAAAACAAAAGTTGTTATCTCAGCAGCGGGTGCCACAGTGCAGGGCACTTGGCTGGAAACAGTTTGAAAATACAATTTATAGCAACTGCCAGAAAAGTGAGATAAATAAGCTAAGCAGTTGCTGGTATAATATCAAGCAGTTTACGTGAAGTGTAAGTAATCAAGCAGTTTGTTAACTTGGTGTGAAAGCAGTCTCAAATGCATACGTCAAGAAATGCAAGTCCTTAGGAAGCGTAAGCAAGCAGTGCTAGCTGACAGTGGCGTCGCTCTAATTTGTACACAATAACAGCTTAGTTCAGTTTAAAAAGCCAACACTGCTTGCTCACATTCTGCAGTTTAAAGCAGTTCAAGCAATAAACAAACTATGCAAACTGCTCAAGCAGTTCAAGCAAGCAGTACATCGCAAAATTTGAAATTTAACTGAGATAAGATAAGAAACTTTTATGATAACTCGTCTTAAACTCTTTTTTCACACATGCCCTTGCAATATTTAGTCAGTCTCGCAACTTCATCTAATCTACTGCGAATTTGGAACTAGCTTCAGAGCTATCTGGCGATCGCATCGGGCGTGATAAACGAATTTAGTTGTTGTTGCTTGCGCTGGCCTTAAGAATTTTGTGCCAACTCATAGGGCACTCAATATTGCTTAGTTTATCGACACGCCAAATTGGTATTAGACGGGGCCCGACATGAAGAGCTCACGTAGCTCTTATCGATTAAATTTCCCCCCACTTTAGCCGCTAATAAATACCTAAATATAATTAAAGCACTTCGTCATTCGCCTGGCTGTAGTTGGAGCAACAGCAACGTGGAGTAGTAGCTGCCGTCGCCTCCTCCTCCGTCCGCCTGCTGACACACGGAAAATCCATTTGGCAATTAGTGACTAGAGCACGACAGCGATTCTTATCTCCGCCGACAGATAGCGCTCCAAATTGAAAGCACAAAAAAATGTCACAGATCTATCAGAAGTCGGAGGTTGCGGAGCGCAACGGCAAGAATGGCCAGCCCGTCTGGATCATCTACAAGGGCAACGTCTATGATGTCACGGCGTTCGTGGAGAAGCATCCGGGCGGCGAGGAGCTGATACTCGAGGTGGCCGGCAAGGACGCCACGAAGGCGTTCAACAAGGCGGGCCACTCCTCGGACGCACTGCAGCAGCTCAAGGAGTTCCGCATCGGCGAAGTGGCCATCGACGAGCAGCCCAAGCCGCAGACAGCGAGCAAATCCGCCGACGTCCAGCCGCCGCCGCCCAAGCCGGCGGAAAAGTCCTCGAATAGCTTCTGCTGCTGCTGAGAGCACAATCGTCCTTAAGTGTATTTGCTTTCCTTTTATTATTAACATAGTTCAGGTCGTTTTAGTGTATGATTACCGTAGTTAACTAGAGCTCAACCAGTCATTAACTAATATAAGAAGATCAACTCTCTCTCCCTCTCTTTGCGTTGCGCAAATGTAAATACAATTTCCATTAAGGTTGCCTTGCTCCATCCGTTTTCCTTTGCACTAACTATTCGACTAAAGGTGGCTGCTCCTGCAGCACCTGGCAGGCGGCGTCGTACAGCTCCAGCGAGAAGCTGGACAGACTGTGATTGCTATGATTGCGCAGATAGTGGTAGAAGCGACTCGAGCGCCGCTCCAAGCTGGCGCGCTGCTTCTCGCTGCGGCAGATCGCACGCAGCGCAGGCTCATAGTCCAGCGAGCGGGCGCAGCTGGAGCGCGGCTGATCCGATAAATGGAACCTATAATTGGGAGAGAAATGATTTGAGTCTTCTCCAGCTCTCTTCGGGTATTCCACTCCAACCACTCACCGCTGCTCCGGCTTGTCGAACAAGTTGTAGGCGTAGTTCTTGGCCGCCAGGCACGTGCCGACGGCTCGCTCCACCAGCTCGTGGGCCAGCTGCTCGGAGAGGTGCGGCTGCAGGCGATCGTGGCGCTCCTCGAGCCGCGCGTCCAGCAGCGTGGCCGTGGACAGCTGCTCGTAGAACGAGGCCAGCGTCTGCAGCGGCTCCTGCGCCTCGCTCTTGCTGAGCCACGCCTTCTTTGGTGAGCACGACTTGCGCTTGCCCACGCGCCGCGACACGGGCGTCGAGGGCGACTGCAGCTGCGTGGAGTGGCGCAGCAGCTCGCCGAGATTGAGCCGCAGCAGGCGAAAGTCCACGGGAAAGGGTATCAGGTGCTGCACGTTCTGGGCGCAGGTGTAGAACTCGAAGAGGCGCTGATGGATCTGGATGCCGGGCAGCGTGGTCAGGCGCGGTGACTTGCTGGGCGAGCTAGCAGGAGCAGGAGTTACTGACTGCTCCCGCTTAGTGTCGCCGCCGCTCTGTATGAAGAACTGCAGCTCCATCAGCGTCTTGCGCAGATTCTGCTTGTTGAACAAATAGAGAGAGATCAGCTCGTCCAGCTCGATGGGGCAGTTCTCCATCAGGGCCAGGACGGCGAGGAAGCGCGAAATGTTGAGGGCATTCGGCGCCTGGAACTTGATCGTGTTCTGCTGCATCAGGCGCTGCAGGTGGGCGCAGTTGGGATCGCTGGCGACAATGATGACGGGACGCTTCGAGCTGGCGGCGAGTGTGTAGATGGCATCCGTGAAGCCAGCGTCGATGTTGTCGAACACGATGTCCGCATCCTCGATGAGTATCAGGGACTTGCGCACCTCGTCCTCGCCCTGACTGCGCTTGCCCTTCATCCCGTTCAGCTGCAGCTTCTGGAGCAGCTGCTGAGTGGGCGCGGCGGCGCCCGAGGCTTTCGTCTCCTTGCGTATCTGATGCGACTGCGTCGCCTCCTGCAGCTCCTGTATGAGCTTCTTGCCCGTCCGCCGCATGCCCGCATTCACCTCCAGCACATTGAAGTTCATGTCGTTGGCCAAGGCGAACACCGCGTTCGTCTTCCCGCTCGAGCAGGGCCCGAGCAGCACCATCGTATTGCAGCTGCCGCTCATCGAGTTGGAGTCATGGTCGTTGGAGCTGTCGTCGAGCGTCTGTGAGTTGCGATTGCTGCCACTGGAGCCACTCCAGTTGGCCAGAAAGTCACGCAGCTCCTGTACGGGCGTCAGATTGACCAGGACCTGCTCGAACAGCAGCGGCTTGTACTTCTCCGTGAAGAGCAGCTCGCCATTGGGCGCCAGGGCGGGCGGCTGGAAGTTCTCCTCCTTGTCCATCTCCTTCTGCTGCTCGACGGAGCGTCGCGTGCGCCGCGTAACCACAAAGGATTCCCCCATCGGCTGCGTATCCTGCGCGGCGTCTATCGCACTGAAGTGCCTGTATTTCTCCCGCATTTGATTGTAGCACTTGAAGGTGGGGAAGCGGTCGAAGATGCTCTTCCAGTTCTTGACGATGGCCCGCTTATTGTCCAACTGCGGCAAGGGCGTCCAGCTGGAGGGGATCCTCTTTTTGCTGGCCACAAAATCGGAGGCAGTGCAGCTGGTTATGCTACCGGGGCAGGTCTTGCGCGCGATCGTTGCCGCCTTTTCCGGCTGCTCCTCCGCTCGCCAGGGCAGCTTCTTGCCCGCCTTCCGCTCCAGCCGCTCGCTGCCCACGTGGGCTATGCTGGGGAACAGCTCGTAGCCGTCCTCGTAATATTGCTCGTAACACCGCTGACGCTGCTGCTCCTGCCGCAGTTTCTCTGGCACACCGGAATGCAAGAACTCGCGACGCGCACGCAGCGCCGTGGGATCGGGACTCGGTTTGGGCAGCTGGCGCATGAAGAGCGGCGCCAGCTTCTTGGGCGTGGCACACGGATTGCTGCTGTCCAGATCGATGATCTCTATCGAGTCGTCCTCCTCCACTGGCGCCGGCGCCGGCGCTTGCTTCACCTTCGTGGGACTCACCTCCAGGTCGTAGTCATAGCGCGCCTTGGCGGCACACGAGCGTCGCGGCCGACCCGAAGGAGTCGTGGTCTGAGCTGAGCTCTCTTCGATTACGTTATTCGAGCTGGCTTTGCTGGCGCGCGGCCTGCGCCTGGGCGTCTCTACTGACTCCTCTAGCAGCTTCACCTCTGGTTTCTCCTTTTCCGTCGCATTCTGCGGCGATTCCACTTTGGTAAAGTAGCCCAGCAGACTGTCGCGCTTCTTGGTGGGCGACGCGAGCTTTGACAGAAACTGCAGCGTCTCGGGATCGGGACTGATGGGCTGCGGAGGCTCCACATCCGCGCTGAAGCGCCGCGTGCGCGGACGTCCACGCAATCTCTTGGTTGGCGCCGAGGCAGCCTGTGCCGGCTGCTGCTGCTGGCTGCTCTCGCTCTGCGCCTCCTGGCTGCTGATTGGCTGCTTCGCCTCCTGCCTGCTGCTCGCTTGCCTGCGCACCTTCGGCGCCTCCTGACTGCCATTGGCTGGCTTTCCTTTGCTCAGCTCGCCTGGCTGAGTCAACATTTTCTTCAAGCTGCAATTGAGTTGGATGAGAATTGATTTCTCTTTCAGAGTCTGGCTCTAACTTACCGCTTGGCCCGCTGCTCCATCTTCTGCTCGATGTATTCGCCGCGCGCCTCATCCGCCAGGCGACGCTTGGCTCCGCCTTTGCGCTCGTTCCACTCCTGCAGCAGTTGCTTGCGCTTGGTTTGAGGCGTGGCAGCGGACTCCACTGCCTCCGCGGGCAACTCCTGGCCATTGCTGTTGCTGCCCATGGAACGATTGCGCGCATTCATCATGAGCTCAAAGACATTTGTCGCCTTGACCGGCGTCTTGCTCGCTGGCTCCGCCTTGGCTGTAAAGTGCTGCATGATCGACGATTGCGGCGTTCCGCTCTTGAGCGGACTCCCACTCGACTTGCGCTTCGCTTGGCCCACACCATTCTCCCGCGTTGTCTTCTCGCGCAGCACGTGGCGGCCATTCGGCGTTGTTGTTGTTGTTGCTATTGTTGCTGTTGCTGCGGCGGCGGCGGCTTCCATTGTTGTTGCTTGCTCGGCCAGCAGTGCGGCGCGTCGTTTCTCCTCGCGCTTTCGCTTGTGTTTCTCACGGTGCTTCTGCTTCACGGTGTTCAGAACCTCCTCCATATTCTGCAGAATCAGCTTCGACTTGGCGCTGGGCGGTGCTCTCAGTATGAACGGCGATGTGGGCGGCGGTGCCAGTGCATGTTTCGTGGGCGTGGTACAATTGGCTGCCTCTTCAGCTGTTGTTGTTGTAGTAGTAGTTGGTGTTGTTGTTGTTGTTGTTTGCTCACTTGTAAGACAATTTACATCAGTCATTGTTGTCTCTGCTTCTTCTTCGCTTTACATTCGTACATAGTTTAAGCTCTGTATGTGTGTCAGTGTAGTAGTGTCTGTGTCTGTGTGTGTGTGTGAGTGTATATATATGTGTGTATAATTCGCAAGCAATTTAAGTATAGAAAGCCAAACTCATAAAGTTTTGCAACACAAACAACGGAGCAAAGCAAGCTACATACATAAATAAACAATAAATTGTGTACCTTGGAGTTGGCCTTATTTTTTTCTTATAACTTGCACACGCACACGCACACATACAAATGCCAGCACACCCGCACACAATACCCGAATGCACACGCACTTAACCACTCTGCTAATACCCCTGTCTACTGTGCATGCTTCACAAATTGTTTAAACATCGCGAGAAATGCAGCAAACGAATAAATTTCTACGCAAAAATGCAGGAGTTGATTGATACGAGAAAAATGGCGCGAAGGCTTTACAACACTAACGATAAATTATGTATATCGATAGGCGTAGCATGTGCTTGCGATAGTGAGTTTTGCCAGCACTGGATTGATGAAATGAAAAACCCAAGTGACGTCACAAATGTTAAAACAAATATGCAAATTATAGAATTATTTTTGGTGTTTGCTAAGTGTGAAAGGTTGTTAGTGATAGGAATATGTATAAAGTTGTACAATTAACATTGAGTTATTAGGACCCCGCCAAGGTCAATTTCAAATTTTGCGAGAACACAATACAGCGATACACGATATCGTATATATATATCGATAAGTGTACCATGTGCTTTGATTATGCGATAGTAAGGTAATAGAGCGCCAGTTGTGCCAGCACTAGGTTAATAAAAATAAAGAAACCACGTGACGTCACAAATGTTAAAATAAATATGCATTTAACACAATTATTGTTAGTAAACTTCAAGGCAAATGTGAATTGTCGCAAATTATGGAAATATGTATAAAGCTTTCCCCAATTGAAATCGAGTTAGTTAATATTGGGGGGCCCCCACCTCACCCCCAAGGTCATATTCAAATTTTTTTGTGACGTCCTGCGCAGAGAGAGAGAGAGAGAGGGCAGCACGCCGTGCGCCCCCATCGAAACGAATTTTTGTGTTTTTGTTGTCATAGTATGTGAAATACGCTGCCAAGATATAAACAAATAAAAACAAGTATTTTTTTATTTAACAAAACCGTTTTGGTGTGCAGCAACAATAACTGTTTTTTAAACATGTCGAAAACGTCGAGCGTAGGGAGCTTAGAGAGCGCTGTAACGGGCCCGCTGCAGCCGTCGATGCGCAAGATGCAGCAACAACAACAGCAGCAGCAGCAACAGCAGCAACAACAACTTGATACCGAATCTGACTACCCGAATGCGATTGAGCTGCTGCGGCAGCGTTCGCAGCGTCTGGCGACGCGACTGCAGCAGACGCAGAAGGAATTCTCAACCAAACTGCCAAACCCGACGGACTATCCCCTGATTGAGCAGAAGGCCAATCAATTCATGCGCAACTATGTCTCGCAGTCGCAGCAGTTGCAGCAGCTGCCGCAGCAGCGCTCAATGCCAGTGCTCAACTCTGCAGCGGCTGGCGCCACGGCCAACCAACAACAACAACAACAACAGCAGCAGCAAAATCATTTGCCTCTGCCGCTGCCCTTGTCCGGCTATCCCTTTCCCATGGCTTCCTACATGCCAATGCATATCTTTGCCACCGCAACAACAACAACAACAGCAGCAGGGACAACAACAACCATGCAACCTATGCAACAACAGCAACAACAGCAGCAGCAACAGGAGGTGAAGAGGAAACGCAAATCTCGTAATGCGCTCAGCGGCGAGGTGGATGCCCTCAAAGATCTCGTCCTCAAGCTGGCCTGCCTCAGTCCGGAGGTCAAGGCGCACGCCCAGCAATTCATCACGCAAAACGAGGTGCTCGCCCAGCTGGACTGGCTCAACCTGTCGGACGCGCAGCACTTCAACAGATCGCACAACTTTATGGCCATGCGGCAGCAGGTGGCGGCTGCCAATCGCCGCATCGATGGCGGCATGGACATGTCGAATCGCCAGCAGCAGCTGCAGCAGCAGCACCAACAGCAGTTGCAACTGCAACAGCAGCAGCAACAACAGCAGCAGCAGCTGCAGCGAGCAGCTGCCCGACAGCAGGGAAATCAAGCACAGCCCATGAACCAGAAGCGTCTGGGTGAGATTCTGCGCTCGCGACGCGACTCTGATCTGTCCACCACCAGCAGCAGCAGCACAGCTGCCACAACTCAACACCAACAACAACAACAGCAACAGTTGGAGTCCGGCGGCCAATCGCCACGCAAACGGAATCGCAATCGCAAGAAGCGCAACGACAAGAACACGCCGCGCACCCTGAAGACCGAGCTGGATGCGATGCGCTCCTACATCAATCGGATCGTGCAGCAGCACGTGGGCAGCGAGCAGCTGCTGCCGCAGGAGCTGCTCTTCAAGGGCGACTTCGGTGACTTGGAGACGCACGCCAGGCGACTGGTGGCCGCTGGCTATGGACGCATCGTCGAGGAGGAGATCCGCGTGAATCGGAAGAACAATCGCCAGGCCTTCATAACCATGTCCGCGGATCGCGAGACCCTGGAGCGCGACGGCATTGTGCTGTTGCCCGTGGCCAGGCGCTACGCCTTCGAGGGCGATACGGTGCGTGCGTTCGTCCTGAACGTGGGCGCCGTGGTGAACAAGACGGCGGATCCGCTGGCGGGCGAAATTACAGGCGGCAAGGGATCGCTGTCACTAGGTAAGAATGAAGTGCTTCCACTTGCCAGAGCTGCCCACTAATGCCCGTTCTCTCTCTTACAGCTGAAGATGAGGATTTATCGGAGGAGACCGAATCGCAGGACTCGGATGATGACAATGTCGCCGTCATCGCCTCGGACAATTGCCCCAAGGCCTTCGTCATTGCCATTGTCAAGCAAACCGAGCTGCGTCAGATTGTCGGCAATATTTCGTTCACCAATCCCACCAAGCTCTGCGACGACGAGCTGTTCTACAAGTTCCGACCCTTCGACCTGCGCATGCCCATGGTCTATGTGCCGCAGGCGAGCTGCGTCGCTCACATGAGCGGCAAGCAGCTGGACGATGTCTGCGGATTGCTCTATCTGGCGCACATCCTCGAGACGGACTCGAACGGCCACTGCATCGCGGAGCTGGTGCAGCCGCTGGGCCGCGTCGGCAACCTGGACAACGAACTGAAGGCCATACTCTTCCACAACAGCCTGCGCGACATTGTGCCGTACGAGGAGCGCTTCAACGAGATGTACGCCCAGGAGGCGCCCGCTGCCACAGCCCATGATCTGGTGAATCGTCGTGATATGCGCAAGAGGTGCGTCTTCACCATTGACCCGTTGACGGCTCGCGACCTGGACGATGCCCTGTCCATAGAGAGGCTGGGCGAGGACGAGTATGAGGTGGGCGTGCACATCTCGGACGTCTCGCACTATCTGCTCGAGAACAGCGAGCTGGACAACATTGTCAAGGAGCGCTCCACGTCGATCTACTTGGCCAACGAGGTGATTCACATGCTGCCGAAGACGCTTTGCTTCCGCTGCTCCCTGCTGCCGGGCGAGGACAAGTATTCGTTCTCGGTCTTCTGGCGCATGGACGGCCAGGGCAGGCAGCTGACCAAGCCGGACTTCACACGCTCCATCATGAACTCGTGCTCGCAGTTTGCCTACGAGCATGCCCAGAAGATAATTGACAATCCCCATGAGTCCTTCACCGAGGACGACTTTCCCGACATCCTCAACGGCTTCACCGTCGACGACATAGTCAAGAGGGTGACCTGGCTGCACGGCATCGCCTCCAATTTGCGCGCCAAGCGCTTCGACAACGGCGCCCTCACCATCAACAATGCCAAGGTGCGCTTCAGTCTGGATCCGCTGGAGGGCGAGCCCATGGGCTTCGAGGTGGAGCAGCAGAGGGAGGCGAATCACATGATCGAGGAGTTCATGCTGCTGGCCAACCAGGCGGTGGCCAAGTTCATCCACGATGCGTATCCCAATATTGCAGTGCTGCGCAATCATCCCCCGCCGCTGACCAAGTCGCTGAAGGCGTTGCGCGAGAAGCTGCACTCGCTGGGCTTCGACCTGGACTACAGCTCCTCGAAGGCGCTGCAGGCCAGCATGCAGAAGCTCTGCCAGGAGGCAGCCGACCCGGTCGCCATGTCAGCATGCATGAGCCAGTTGCTGATGAAGCCCATGGCGCGTGCCACGTAAGTTGAGAAAACCCCTTTATAATGGATGGAAATCCATCTAATCATAAATCTCTCTCTAAATATGTATTAATGAGGTTTCTGTTTATTTTTATAGCTACATATGCAGCGATGGCAAGACGGAACCCTCTGATCTATGGCATTACGCCCTCTCCATACCCATCTACACCCACTTTACAAGTCCAATTCGACGCTATCCGGATGTTATGGTGCATCGGTATGTACTTCCCCCTTTTTTCTTGCTCTCTCATAGCGATGCTCAAATTGCTATGCGATATTTTAATTGCGATACTTCTCAGTTACGATATTTCATTTGTTTACATACTTGTGTATGTAAAATAATTAAATCCTTTTTAAATTATTATTTAATAACTGAATTAAAAAAATTATTTATCGTTTAAAATCGTAAATTTCTAAAAATTTAAATAACCGAATTGACTTTAATGTTAACAGCTTCGATAACAGTAGCTAATATCGACTTATTTCGATAACTTCACCCCAATGCTAACTATCGATATTTGTGCGAATTTCAAAGTTCATTCTCCTTTCTCCTGCCTTTGCAGCCTGCTTGCCGCCGGCTTGAACTACTGCGCCGCACCGGAACGCACGCCCGACGAACTGCATCACTTGACGAAAATCGCCAATGAACGGAAATATAATGCGAAGCAGGCGGGCGACGACTCCAGCAATTTGTTCTTCAAGCGCTACGTGAGCAATCGACAGGTGATCTATATGCGCGCCGTGGTCATGGAGATCTTCCAGCACATGATGAACGTGGTCACCCTCGAGTCGGGCCACGTCATCAGCATTAACTACAAGATGCAGCGCGTGCTCATCGATACGCACAATGCGCCCAACTTCCTCCTGGTTGCCGAGCGCAATATGAAGCAGACGCCGTACAAGCTGCAATTCCTCTCCGTGGTGCCCATCCGGCTGATTATATGGGATGGCAAGCTGACGGGATTTCTGCTCACTGCCGATCAGCGTCAAAAGGGGCCCAGCATTGAGCATCCGGCCTCCTCCTCGCGCAAAGACAACAAAAAGCAGCAGCAGCAACAGTTGCAACAGCAACAGCAACAACAGTTAGCCAAAAACGGCAACAAATCAAATAAAAATGGAAATATGAAAAATGCTCAACAGCAGTCGCAGGAGCAGCAACGCCTGCGTCGACAGCAGCAGCAACATATCCAACAACAACAACAACAACAGCAGCAGCAGCAGCAACAACAACAGCGAATGTTCGCCTTGCGAAAAAACAGTTCGTAATATCTCCCGATTTGAAGACAGCGGCCCCAAAAAAAATCGCATTTACACCCACACACGTGCAACCTTTTTCTATTTTCTTTTTTTTGAATCGTTGCTGCGTGTTTTATTTCTCAACTTAAATTTGAAAACACAGTGGATCGATTATAAATTACCTGAAATCAGTGAATTATCGATTATTAACCAAATGCAGCCCTGATGTCCGTCGATATACAAACTTAAAAGACAAAATGCAAAAAAAAGAACTACAACTATAATTTCAATTTAGTCAAAATTTTCAGTTGTCAAAAAGAACCCAAAAAAGAAAGAAAACTAAAAAAAAAAACGAAAAAACCAAGAAAAACTTCCCGCTCTTTAACATATCCCATCTCTAATCGGATCAGGCTGTAAACGGACAGTATGTTAACCCAACACATTTTGTTACATTGTTTGGCCAGTTGTTTATTTGTTGCACACTGTTGCACTGTTATTTGAAGCACACGAGAGAGGCTGGACGGTATGGATGAATATGTGGCGACACCTTGCGGACACTGACAGAATCTCGTTATGCTCGCAAATAAATAGTTCAAATTTATTTTAACAGCAAACTGCTCCAGTTAACAGTTCATGCAGGCCGTCTGCTAACAATACATATACTTGGTTTTTATGTACGAAGTAATTGTTAAGCATGCAGAAGACAAAATTTATTCAAAATTGCATCTGTAAGGAATTTGTTTCATAAAATTTTTTATATTATTGAAATAAAATTGAAATATCTTGAAGCAATGTATCGATACTGAATCGAAACGCGTGCGATATATCGATAGCATGTAACAGCCCTATAGAGAGCGTAACAGCGCACAGTTTTGGCAACACTGCTCTCCTATTGTAACACTGCAAACAGTTTGAGGCGCATTGCTTAAATTCTGTCGTTCGGTAAGGTTCATACGTCCATTAATTATATTTATATGTGAAAAAGAAAGCAAATTAAAGTAAAAACAGCAACGTTAGCCATCGCCCGTTGAGTTCATGGAGTGAATACAATAATTAAATTATTGAAAGCAATATTAATAAAACAGCCGTTGCCATCAACCAATTGCGTGCTTCACTGTTACGGCAAAAGGAAAGCGCAAATGAAAAAATATATACACACAGCCAGAGGCAGCAGCAGCAGCAGCAGCGTAGCATTGTTGAAGGCGGCGCATGCTCGAGGGGCGCAGCTATCCTAATATCGCGCGTAATTTGTTTAAAAACATGCCCAATTTGTGCGTGCGGCGAAAGGGCATATTAATTATAAAAAAATGAAATGAAAATAGAAGTGCAGACAGCAGGCAAAATAACTGTAGTAAGGCGGCAGGGGTAGGGAGCGGAATTCATCGACCAGCAAAGAAATCAACAGTGCTGTGGAAAAAGTGAACGGCACAACTAGCGCTGAGCAACACTGGCCGCATATATGGTCGTCCCACTCCCGCCCATGCGGGAGCCAGCGCGTTTTTGTTTGTGGGCCTAGTTTATTGGCCATCTGTTTTGATTTTCTCTTCTTGAAACTAAGCGCGCGAAAGGGGTGCGCGTGTACTTTCTTTCTCTCTCCCGAACTGCCAAAGAGTGTGGGTGCGCTCCCACAGTGCAACGGTGTTTGTGTGTGCGTGCGTGTGTGTATCGCAATTTACGCCGCGCGCGCTTTTGATAATTGATAAGCAGCCGTGTTTGTTTGTGTATCTCAAACAAATTGACAATCACAACATACGGTCGTACACGCACACACACACACATGTTGCACACGCGTTTCTGACTTTTGCCGCCATTGAGTTAGCTTTGCGTACATGTGTTTTGCTCCTGCCATACATAAAATACATTAATATAAATAAATATATATATAGTCACTATATTCATCAATCACTCTTGCTTTACATTTAATTTAAATTAATAAAATATTTATTTTGCGCAGAGTTTGTGAAGCGAATTAATAATTAAGCAACAAGAAGGAACGACTGGAAAGCAAACGCAAACGCAACCGCGCCCTGGAATTGTTTTTAATTTAATCTTGAAGACAACCAAGTTTCTAGTACACAAAGCATACATAAATGGTTTCTACTTTCATTGGCCTATTGGGTAAGCCGCGCAGCCCAGAAGAATTCATGCATAAATTATATATATATCTGCTTTATCTCTCCGCTTGCAGACATACAATCATGGTGGGAGATACCGTGTATTTCGCATTTCTGTTCATTGTTTAGTTCCGCTTTCGATTTGCCAGACATCGATATTGAGGTGAGCTATATATACACTATATATATATTGAAGACAATGCTTTATCTATTCGGCTTGCAGGACCTCGAATCGGCGCTGCTCTCCGACGGCACCAGCGATGAGGATCAAGTTGCCTTAGTGCCCGAATTGATTGTACGCCTTTTGACCGGCTGCGATGCGCTACAGTCGGTAGCCAATGAGATTACACATAGCAATTATCAAATGTTTTTGCGCCGATTCCTGCGCCAACAGTGTCGCCTGCATCAGACAGAGAATCACTTTGATACGGACATAGATTTCCAGTCGCTGCCCGTTCGCAAGCGCCTACAAATTCTGCACGACTTATGCCACTTTCGCCTGGACTCTGTCGATGTGCAGGTCATACTCAGCAATCTAGAGGCGGACAGTTTGCGCGTTGAGCCGCTCGGCTACGACGCTAAAAATTCGGGCTACTGGTATTTCTACGGCACGCGGCTCTATCGCGAGGACAAGCCAACAGCGGCCGCAGCTTCCGGCTCGGGCAAGACATCAGCAGCAGCAGCAGCCGCAGCTGGAGGATCCGTGGGCTCCAGCGGGAATACAGCGCTGGGCAGCGGCAGCACTGTCTGGCAGGTCATTTGCTTCACCGAAGAGGACTGGCAGAACTTGGCGGCCAAATTCAAGACCTCAACGAATGCTAAAGAACGCGAACTCTTCCAAATACTGGATGAGAACTTTCTGCCCAAGCTGCCACAGCTGTTTCGCGAGCGAGAACGTTTGAGACGCAGAAAGTAAGTGAAGAAACGAAAGATATTACTTTGATTTCATATTAGCCAATAAGAACAGCCAAGAGACAGATGACGATGTCTTCAATTGCCTTAAATAATCTTTGTATGCAATTTGTGTTGGATCTCGTAATTAACTTTGTTTCTCTCACTCGATTACAGACTGCTGCAGGTGCGCAACTCCAGTCGCATACGTAATCTAGCCGAGTTGAAGGCGCGCCAGGAAGAGGAGTTGAAGGCGCGCCAAGAGGAGGAGCGTAAGCGTGAGCGGGAGCGAGAACGTGAACGTCGCGAGCGGCAATATATAGCGAGCTTGGCGCCGCCAGGGGCGCAGCAACGCTCACGCAGACGGTTAGCACGTCCAGTATTATAAACAGAGCCAGAAGCGGACAGCATATATCACAATCATATAAACCACACAACAACAACCACAACAAGAACAACAACACACAGACAACAACAACAACAACAGCCAGAACTATCAAGCACACGCACATCCAAGCATATTTAGTTTCAAAAGCCGCTGTTTAAGTTTGATTATCCAAATTGATTTTGTTTTCATTTCGATTTGTTTTACTTAAACGACAAAAAAAAAAAAAAGTTGCTTCAAGAATTGTCATTGAAACTTAAAGAAAAAACAACAAACATTCTCATCGACGCTTAACAACAGGCCGCCAGCGAGAGAGAGACTGAGAGAAACTGAGAGACACTGAGAGAAACTGGACCAAATAATCGAGCGACACGCACTTAATTTGAGTTTTGTCCATAATTTGAAAAGAATTGGTTGGATTTCGTTTTCAAAAGCAAAAAAAACAAAAAGATATATGAAAATTAATCAGAACACACAATAAGAACAATTATGTAAGCATGCTTTTTTTACTATTCCTATATTTGATATGTATTGCCATTTATTATATTACTTTTGCTTCTAATTTATGATTTAACTCTTACATTTGTTGTGGCACCTCATTCATGCTTCATTCAGCCTCCATCGAACAGGGAAAGATGTTACCTACGCAACAAATAAACACAGACTTGTCCATAGTATATAATATATCATAACAGTAAAAATCGTTTTGCAAATTAACTTAGTTACAGTGAATGCTCGCAAAGAGGAAGCCAATAAGCTTTATTAAATTAGAATTAAATTAGAAAAACTTCTTTGCGCGCATTCACTGTACTTGAAATTTCATTTCATGTAAAAGCTTAAGCAAAGTAACTGTTTAGACATCATAAATCAGGGCAACAATATTAATATTCATTTAATTAATGTAGTCCTAAGCGATTTCTACTGTAACATAATTTAGGTAAACCTTCTGAATTGACAGTAATATTTATTTATGATTTGCTTCTATCTGCTCTTCTCGCTGCAGCTCTCAGTCGACGTCAACAGCCAGTGGTATTTCAACTTACGCAAGCTCCCTCAGACGTACAACAACAACTAATTCGAGCGAATTTCTGTGCCACAGGGAAACCTTTTGCTTGTCGCCCGAAGAGGATGACCAGAACGACGACGAGGAGTCGACACAAGAGCAGCAGCAGCAGCAGCCGCCGCAACAACAGCAGCAGCAACAACAACAACAACAACTAGCGGAACAGCAACAGCAACAGCTCGAGAAACAACAACAGCTTGAAGCGCAGCAACAACAGCAACTCGAGCAGCATCAGCATTTGGGCTCTACAACAGCAGCTGGCGATAAGTTTCGTACGCCGCCACCGCCGCCGAGGGAGAAATCGCAGACGCCAGCGAAATTCAAGAACAAGAGCCATCATCATCATCACCACCATCATCATCATCACAAGAAGAAAAAGTCAGGCAAGAAGCAAAAGAAACGCTCGCGCGAGCGTCGCGATCGTGACAGAGATCGTGGTGAACGGGATCAACAACATTATCATCATCATCGGCGGCGACACAAGCATGCGTCTGAGACAGACGACGACGACACTAACAACAACAACAACAGCAACAATAATAACAACAATAGCAATAGTAATAGCAATAGCAACAGCAGCAGCAGCAACCACACAACAGGTGGACGCCAAAGCCACAAGCGACGCCACAGTCGCCAGCACCACCATCACCAGCAGCTGCAGCAGCAGCAACATCAGCTGCCGCCGCAGAGTCCAGAGACTCCCTCACTGAGTCCCGAGGACAAGGAGAACTTCTGCCGCCAGCTGCAATTGCTGGACACGAACTCGGCGGCCATTGCGGTCGCCACAAGCATTGCGAATCTGAGTCTGCCCTCGCCCGTCGCGCATGACAGCGAGGAGCAGCAGCAGCAGCAGCCAGAGCCAATACAGCCCGCACCGCCGCCAGTGCCAGCTGTCAAGCGCGAGGAGCAGATGGCGCCAGCGGCCAATGTCAAGTTGCCCGGCAGGCAAACAAACAATTCACTTAGTTCCCTAACAGGCAACATATTTATACCAACGGGCGCGCAGCAACAGCAACAGCAGCAGCAGCAGCAACAACATAGCAGCAGCATTAGTAACAACAATAACAACAACAACAACTCCACCTCTTCCGCGGGCGAGACGACGGCACGCTCCAAGAAACAAAAGAGCGCAGTTGGCGCGAGCTCCGGCAGCTCCTCCAAAGCGGAACGCAAATCGGAGGCGCCAGCGAAAAGCAAAAAGTCAACAGCAACGGGAACGCCTTCGTCGGCCGCCTCCACCGCCTCCTCGTCCAGTAAGGCGGAACGCTTTAGCAACGCTTACTCTGACAAGAGTGCCGATGAGTAAGTGCCAAATTAACTCTAGCTAATCTAACAATGCTCCACAGCAAAACACACACACACAAATACACACACATGCTATCTGTATCTATAACTATATCTATATCTAGATCTAGATCTTTAAGATCTTTTACTAATCTATGTAAAAAGTATTTGTTTATGTAACAAACTCTGGCAGACAGTAGATCATTGATTTATAGTTACAAAAACTGAAAGTAGAGCAGATTAGACCTTTTGACTGTCTTTTAAACACCTTTGCATATAGCTTGTGTTCCTTATATATATCTAATCTATATGAACTTGACTCTGTGTAAAGTAAAACTGCTGAGATTTAATAATAACTTATATATGAGATTAATTTTTATGAAGAAAGTAGATTTAAAGTTTTGTAACAATGAATCTAAAAGAAGAAAACTAAATTTAGTCATATAAAAAAAATATATAGAAGTTTGATTTCAATATGATCCGATTATACAAGGCTATATATGTTTTAGTATATACAATTTGGTTAATTTCAAAATGATCTAATGTAACGAGCCGATATTGAGTACTATAAAGACTTCTATCTATGTCTGCAAGGGTCTTTAAACTGTTTTCGTTTAGACCCTAGCCTTCCTCACCTGTAACTCTCTTCTAGAAACTTCATTTCCTTGTTATTTGACTGCATGCTCTTAACTCTTGCACTTATATCTCTACTAACCGACACAATCATATTTCATCAAATTGTATATAATATATCAATTGAATTAACATTTTATTACCCATTTGTATTGTAAACTTTTGTACCTACCACCACCAAAAAAATCAAAACCAACAACATTTTGACTGTTCATCATAACCGTAACAAAAAACGTACCAACAAAAACGTAGCCATGTAAATAGTACCAACCGTAGCAACAGCAGCTTTAACAACAACAACAACAACCACCACCACAACCACCATAAGCACGCGTCGCACCACAATCACAACAACAACAACAACAATCACAACCACTCAACGTCGGAGGCAGCGACCGCAACAAAAATAACAACAGCGCCGCACGGAGCCCAAACACCATCACACAACACCACCCACCACACGCACCACACCAACTCCACCCACCACCCACATAGTCATATTAACAGTAATAAACATAAGTCTCATTCCTCGACCACAACAAACACAAACCACATAACAAATGTAACCAGACCCATAACACATCATCTAACAAACACCACCAACACAACAACAACAACACCAACAAGCACATCATCAGCGAAAGCAAACAACAATTCAACGTACAACTCCTCAAATCATGCGAATATTCTTAGCTTTACCGAAACGGAGGAGGTGCTACAGATCGGAATGCATAAAGTACTTGTCTATGTGAAAAATCATCGGGATGCATGGCCCTTCATGGATCCCGTTGAAGAGGATATTGCGCCGCGATATTACTCAATTATCAGAAGGTAAAGAGAACTATATACAGTAATGCTGCTACATATCATATTTATATAAACATAATAATATCAAACATCCATCCTTTCTAGACCCATGGACCTGCTCAAGATGGAGGATAAGCTGGACAGTGGAAAGTATCACAAGTTTAGCGAGTTTCGCAACGATTTTCGCTTGATAGTTAACAATTGTCGACTCTACAATGGTCACAACAATGGTATACAAGACCTTCATATAATATATATACAAACATTATATAAACTATCTCCCTCTCTTGCAGAGTATACGGAAATGGTCAATAATCTGCAGGATGCCTTTGATAAGGCAACCAAGAAATATTTCGATAATCTCTCCGAGGACGACGACGATGATCCGAATTTAAGTTATCCCGCCGCTGACTCAAAAATGAATGTATTTCGCGAAAAGTACTTCAACAAGAAAGCAAAAGGCGACGAGGAAAAGGAGTCCTCGGCAAACTCGACGTCCAGCAAACGTTTGCAGGACACGAGCGCCGAGGAGGAGGAGCACAGTGAAACGGAGGAGCTGGCCACGGAAATGACAACGCACGCGCAAAAACGTAAGCGCAAGGAGAAGGATAAGCGGCGTAAGAAGAAAACTAAAACAAAGACCGAAAGAGGCGTTGGTCCCACAGATGATGTGGACACGGACGAGGAGGACTTGCAACCGGAACCGCCACCGCCGCCACCTGTAATAAAGAAGAGTAAAAGTAACAAAGTACTTAAAGAAAAAGACAAAGACAAGGATAAGGACAAGGACAAGGACAGGGAGAAGGACAAGGAGCTGGCTACCTCGAGCAAACGCGGACGCAAAGCCAAAGGCAGCAAGTCCTCGCAGTCAACGGCGGCCAACAGCTCCTCGAAGCCCACTACCAAAACACAAAAGACCAAAAAGGGGAGCAAGAAGTCAACGCCCGAAACGGAAACCGAATCGGAGGTTAGTGATCCCCCACCAACTGAGCCCGAGTCGAGCGACGACGAGGAATTGGCTCTGGCCAAAGTCAAATCTCTGGTGAAGCCCACGGCGCGCACGATAGCGGCGCAGAAGAAGAAAATGGTGCCCGCCGAGTCCAAGGTGAAGACACCGACGCCTGTCAAGCGCCAGCCAAAGAGCAAGAAGGGAGGACGAGGTCGTGGCAAGGGCGAGCGGGATCTGGATGACCTGGACGATGATAGTCCACTGTTTGACAAGAAGCAGCTGCCGCCAACAGCAGCAGCAGCGCTAGCAGAGTCCGCGGCCGAGCTGGAGGAGGATGATGACGAGCACAACGACGACGACGACAATGCGGATGCCGACGATGATGATGACGACGATGACGATGTCTCACGATCGCGCAGCATGTCGCCCTTCAAAGTGGATCTGCACAAGAAATACTCAAAGAGCGCGCTCAACGATGATCTCTCCGAGCTGCTGACCACGGTCAAAAAGGTGACCAGCGTCGAGACCTCCAAGTTGAGTGCACGCCACGAGGGCGACAAGTCCGGTCAGGACTCCGAATCCGACTTCATGTCGCTGGCTAGCTGTAACAGTGGCTCCGATGAGCGGCGCCGTCGACCCTCGCCCGTGGCCACGAAGCGGGGCAAGAAGACAGAGGTAAAGAAGGAAAAAGAGAAGGAGAGGGAGAAGGACAAGAAGAGCTCGCAACACAAAGAAAAGGAGAAGGACAAAGACAAGCATAAGGATAAGGAAAAGTCGCGGAGTGCCAAGCACAAGAAGAGCTCAGCGGAGGCAGTGGCTGCAGCAGCCGCAGCTGCCGAGCAGGCGGAACTGGATATGCTGCTGCCCTTCATGGACAAATACGATGTGATCAAGTATCGACGCAGTCGCCTAGCACAAAGCAACTCCAGTGCATCCAATTCTCTGGCGCCCTCCGAGGACTCCAAGTCAACGAGCATCAAAAGCAACTCCAACTCCAAGAAGAAGCGAGAAAGCACCACAGAGTCGACGGCGGAGCATAAACGTGGCCGCAAAAGCAAAGAGCCAAAGCATGCCAAGGAATCCAACAGCAGCAGCAGCACAGAGAAGATAATCAAGCTGGAGAAGCCTGAGAAGGAGAAGGACAAGGAGGAGAAGCCCATGGAGAAGCAGCCCAAGAAAGCAGAGACACCAAAAAACGTTGACAAACCGCTGCTACGCGAATTGTCGCCTGCACCACCGGCGCAGCCCAAGACCGCAACGCCGCCAATAGCAATTGTGAAGTCTGAGCCGGTCAACAAGGATGCAGCCAAGTCGGCTAGCAACAATAGCGCCAGCAATGCCAAGGCTAAAGACTCCAGTCTCAAAGCCAGCAGCAAAAAGCGAGCGGACAAGCAGATGCCGCCGCCGCCAAAGCCGGCAGAGAAATCATCCGAAAAGGCGAATAAGAAGCTGACGGGCAAGAAAGCGGCTGCAGCGGCTCAAAAGGCCACGGCCAGCAGCAATGCGAATCTGGAGGCGCTGGATGTGGAGACGGAGCAAACGCTGAAGGACATCAATCGCTGGCTGGAGCATACGCCGCGCTTCTCGGAGTTCAGCTCCGCCAGCAATTCGCCCTCGCGCTACAATCTGCTGGACGACTTTGACTCGAGCATCAGCACCAAGCTCGATGCGGCAGACTTCAGGCGACCCGTGGCTCTGGCTGCGCCCAAGGCGGAGCTGGTGCCCACCAAGCTGGCCGAAGCGCTCAACGAGCTGGTCAGCGACACGACGCCCAAGCCGGGCATAAAGACCGAATCCGATACGCTTCCCACGGCGAGCAGCGTGAGCAGCAGCTGCGGCACGCCGCCGCATTCGATGCACTCGGGCAACTCCATTGGCAGTACCTCGGCGACAGCGGCCAGCTCCACCTCGGCGTGCTCCAACAACTCCTCAGCAACAGTGCCGCAAGCAGCAGCCGCTCCTCCCACGACTGGGCCAGTAGCAGCTGCAGCAGCAGCGCCTGCACCACTCAAGCCCGCCAAGGAGCCGAGCACCACTCAGCTGCTGCTCAATCCTCCACCGCCGCCGCACATCAAGCAACAGATGGCCAAGGAGGCGAAACGCAAGTCGCTCAAGGAAAAGCAAGCAGCTACGGCACAGGCTCAGCAGGCCAAGGCCAAGGCGAACGTGATGCGGACCATTGAGCGACTGCAGCCGGGCAAGGCCAAGGGAAATCTCATACAGAACGTGGCCAAGACGGAGGAGCTGGAAACACTGCTCAGTCCCGTTGTTAGCAAGGCAAAGGAGGTGAAGAACGCGCTCACCTCGGAGTGCAGCGATGGAGCACCAAAGCTGAGTCTGGGCACGGTGATCACGACCCAGGACTTTGCGCTGGGCAAAACACTCGAGGAGCTGGCGAACAAGAAGGAGCACGAACAGCAGCCCAAGGAGAACAGTGGCTGCGGCAGCCCGGACGAATCGGCCTCGGCCACCACGCCCACCAAGGAGCCGCCCAAGCCATTCGAGGCGCTGCTCGAACTGAGCAAAGTCAGCGAATTGGCGTCCAAGGCAGCCTCTGCCGAGGCCAAGGAGAAGCCCAATTTGAGTGCGTGGCTCAAGGCGTTCGGCGGTCCGAAGGTCAACAAGAAGTCCAGCGAGGAGGAAAAGCAGCAAACGTCGTTGTCGCTCGCACAGGATGACGCCCGGGTGGCGCCACCGGCTCACTCGCCAGCCGCTGGCGATCCGACCAACAACTTCTCGCTGCCTGTCGTGATGCGCCAGCGCAAGCCCAGCACGGGCAGCACCAACTCGGAGCGCAGCTCCTTCAGCCAGGATCCCGACTCGCCGCGCATAGCCATCGACGAGCGCTACGGATCCTATGCGGCCGGCTCGTATACATCGCCCATCTGCGCCTCGCCCATTGGCGCCTCACCCATCATGGTGTCGCCGAAGCCCAATGATGACATGGGCAAGCCAGCCTCGCCATACACCCTCAACGGCGCCATCAAGGTGGGCTTCTATCAGGATACCACGACCAAGAGCAGTCCGGATAAGAGCTGCAGTCCGCGCGAGATGAACTCTCCGTATCCGCAATATTCACAGCATATTTATTCGTCGGCTTCGTCGCCGAATGTTTCGACGCCCGAGCTGAGCGGCACTTCGCCTTATGGCGGTGGCAATAGCTACAATCCGTCGGGCTCCGAGGCATCCAAGACACCAGCCTATTCATCCACGTCGCCGTTGCCCATCTATGATCAGTACAAACAGCCGCGATCGCAGGAATCTGACTACAACTCGTCGATGAGTCCCAGCACACCCAATCCGCATTCACCCTACCAGCAGCCACAGAGCTCGCCTTACACCACGCCCCACTCCACGCAGCCTTCGCCGTACCATGGCCAGTCGCCCTACCATCAGCCGCAATCGCAGCAGCAGCAGCCGGCGCAACAGCAGCAGCAGGCACAACAGCAGCAGCAGCAGCCGTCGCACAGTCCGAATGCCCAGCAACAGCAGGCGCTGAGCCCGATGCCCAGCAGCGTGGATTCGCCCGCCTCCTCGGCTGCCACACAGCCACCCACGCCGCTGGCCCAATCTCCGGCCGAGCAGCAGCATTCGCCTTACCAACAGCCCGTGCTGTCGCCCTATCAGCAACAAGTGGCGCCGCCGGTGCCGCCAGTGGTGCAGCCGCCAGTGCCAGCCTCAGTGGCACCCGCTGCGGTGCCTTTGCCAGGTGAGTCAAGGCTAGAATTCTTTGAGAATAAATATTTTAACTTGTCTTCCCTGATTTTAGCTACCATGGGCAACAGTGGTTACGGCCCTACCCACGACAACTACCAGCAGCAGCAGCAACACTCGCTGTATAATCCCGCAACGCTGATCAATCCTCTTCCAGCTGCTGCTCCCACAGCGACGCCTGTGGCCAAGTCGAATAATAACGAATGGAGTCTGGGCCATAGTCTACTGCCGCCTAATCTCACCGCGAATCAGGTCTCACAACAACAACAACAGCAGCAGCAACAACAGCCCCAGCATCAACAGCAACATCAGAGTCAACAGCAGCAGCATCAGGCCTTGGCGCATCAGCAGCAGCAACAGATGCATGGCATGAAGCCCAAATATCCAACATATGCACAATATCAGTCGACAAATGCGGCAGCCAATGCAGCAGCAGCAGCGGATGCTGTTGACAGCCAGCAGCAACAGCAACAACAGCAGCAGAAAATTGTGCCGCCTAGCTATGGCAGTGATATGGCCACATTTATGCAGCATCAGATGCAGCAACCTGCCAAAACGGAGACGCTAATAAATCCGCTAAAGCGGCCCAATGAGGATTATAGAGATGTTGCTGCCAGCAAGTTGGCCAAGCTGGAGG
Organism: Drosophila pegasa; assembly: GCA_035046225.1. Taxonomy (NCBI): domain Eukaryota; kingdom Metazoa; phylum Arthropoda; class Insecta; order Diptera; family Drosophilidae; genus Drosophila; species Drosophila pegasa. The sequence continues at coordinate 2,732,284 of JAWNOD010000286.1, forward strand.
AGAATCATCAGCAACAACTGCATACAGCAACACAGCAGCAACAACAACAACAGCAGCAGCAACAGCAGCAACAACAACAGCAGCAACAACAGCAGCAACAACAGCAGCAACAACAGCAACAACAACAACAACAGCAGCAACAACAACAGCAGCAATCGCAACCTCAAACATTGCTCAACAAACAACAGCAAATGTTCAATAGCTTCCTTGGCTCCATGACCTTTGGCAAGCAGCTGGGCACCATAGCGCCGGACAAAGCATTCGAAATGTATAATCGCGCGGCAGCCATGGGCTTTCCCAAGGATTTTGCCAAAGACAACAGTGCCTGCAACATGCAGCAGCAGCAACAGCAACAGGTTGCAGCCAACAAGCAGCAGAACAGTCAGCAGCAACCGCAGTCACAGCCACAGCCGCATTTAACTCAGCTACAGCCGCCGCATAATCTCAACTATCAGCAGCAGCAGCAGCAGCAACAACAACAGCAACAGCAGCAAAAGTTGCAGCAACAACAGGCGCCACACAAGTCGCATAACTATGGCAGCAGCAGCAACAATCTGCAGCAGCAGCAGGCACAGCCCTCACAGCAACAGCAACAAGAGCAACAACAGCAGCAACAGGCACACAATGCGTATCAGCAACAGGCGCAGCAGCTGAATCATAACTATGCACCAGCAACTACAGCTGCTGCTGCCGCTGCTGCTGCAGCGCAACAACCGACAACTGGCAAGGCCGCATCAACAGCACAATCCGCCGTGACGACCAACAGCGACAACAGCAACATGTTGCACTTGTCGGCAGCTGCACATCAGCATCATCTCAGCCAGACGCATCATCTGGCTGCCTACAACAAGCCCACGCCTCCACCACCACAGACCTACAACAATCCGCTGATGCACACCCTGGCCGAGTCCATGCTCGGCTATCCCGTCAACTACTTCGACAAGAATATGCCGCCAGCTGCGCATATGTACAGTGCATCGAGTGCTGCCTCGGCGTATGGCAATCCCGCCCAGCAACTGCCTGGCAACTATGTGCCCGGCAGCAACAGTGCAGCACAGCCTACACCACAGCAGCAGCAGCAACAACAGCAGCAACAGCAACAACAGCAGCAGCATCATCAACAGCAGCAGCAGCAACAGCAACAGGCTGCAGCAGCAGCAGCTGCTGAGGTTAAGGCGCCTGCCAAACGCGGACGCAAGAAGAAGGCAACGACAGTGGCAGCAGAGGCAAGCGCTAAGCAGCAGCAACAACAGCAGCAGCAACAACAACAGCAGCAACAACAGCAGCAACAACAACAACAACAGCAGCAGCAACAACAACAACAGCAGCAGCACAACCAGCAGGCAATGGCACAGTACAACATGCCTCAAATGCCGGGAGCTGCAGCGGCTGCCAGCTCCGCAGCCCATCAGCTGCAGGCGCACGCCCAAGTGCTGCATCAAGGCTTCCAGCTGTACGCGGGCCTCAAGTCTGGCGGCGTCTCTTCGCCTGCTGCTGGCTCATCGTCATCCGCAACAGCAGCAGCTGCCGCCGCCGCAGCTGCAGCAGCAGCGGCCGCTGCGTCAGCGGGCAGTGGCTCGTCGGTCAATCAGACGGCTGCCGATGCTGCCGCCATCTCGCTGAAGACCGCCAGCGGCGGCGCCGGCATGGTGCCCGGCAGTGCCTTCAACTTTGCGCCCACGCCCAGTGCGCTGGGCCTCTACGGGGACCAGACGGCGGCAGCAGCTGCGAGCAGCTATTTGGATCAGTTCCGCGATGCGGCACCCAATCCCTACTACATGCCACCCGCGCCGGCGCACAGTGGAGCCACAGCGAATGCAGCAGGCAATGCGGCGGATAAGACGCAGAATCCCTTGAATACGGCAGCCGGTTCCTATCCCTTTCTGGCTGCAGCGCATCCATCGACGCGAGCAGCCGCCGCAGCCGCGGCCTATCCGTTCGCTGCCTCCCAACTGGATCCCAACTCGCAGCTGTACCAGCAGTATCTGCGCCGCGATGACTTCCATGCGCGCATGATCTTCAATCAGAGTCTGCTGGGTGGCCCGGCTGCGGCGGCCGCTGCGGCCGGCTACGGCCAGCCACCGCCACCCCCAGCTGCCTATCGTCCCTCCGCGCTGGGCATGACCAAGCCATATGATATTAATAGACAATCATGGTTTTAGCAGTACGCCAGTGCCGCCAATGTGGATCTGCAGGGCGATGACCTGAATGCGGCGACAGCAACGGCGGCAGCGGCAGCAGCGGCGGCAGCAGCAGCAGCGGCGGCGGGGATCGGAGGAGGCGTGCCAGCAGCAGCGGGCGTAGCGGCGGCAACAGCTGCAGCAGCAGCAGCAGCAACGCCTGCAAGTGCACAGCGCTAACTGCGTTTGGTTTCAACAAAATGTTTTCAACGTGTGCTAAAAACTGGACGAAATTAATTTATATATATATACTACTAATTGTATATATATATATATTTCTTTATAATTTAATATATTTCTATATTGTTTTATATAAGGCTAAATTGCTGACTCGAATTCTAGTCTATTAGAAATCCCGCTGACTGTTTTTTTAATTGTTTGACTGAAAGTTTCTTTATCTATGTGTGTGTGTGCGTGTGCTTCTCAAGCCCACCCCACCCAGCGCCGCTCATCCTGCTCCGTCACCCAACTGCCTCCACAAACGCCTTTTCTACATTTGTGCAATGTTCTAAACCGAATTCTAATCAGCGCCCAGATTTTAGCACAGCGTTCGCAACTAAATTCTTTAGCTGCCTTGTTTCACGACTAAACCTAATTTTTTGTTAATGACAAACTTATATATGTAATTGTTTATAGAATTAAAAGTAGGAGAAGAAGAAGGAGATAAATCAAGCAGAAACAAATAGTTGAAGCGAAATCGATGAATGCGAAAGATTCTAAGAATTGTTTCAATTGCTTCCGACTATTGTAAGCCTTTAGTTTGCAGAATTTAATTAAGCGTGTCGATGTAAACTAGCTATTATTATTACTATTATTATTATTATTATATTATATTATTACTATTACTATTACCAATACTATAATTAGTTTATTATATGAACGTGCAGCGGGTAAATTTGTTGAAATATTTATTAATATCTATCTAAAGATAGAGAATCTAAAAAAGAAAAACAAAACAAAACTGTTTGCAGCAAAAAAATTATTTTTAATTACATTCTAAGCGAAGCAAGTTGTATAAACTTTTGTTAAATATATGCTAAGTAGACAGTACGGTCTAAACTTAAATCCAAAAAAATATAAAACACACACACTCACACTCACTCACACATACACACACTCTTGCACACATACGTACTCATTGCATGCGCAACATTCCGCCATGAAACCACAAATTCTTTTTGCCCAAGAACCATTTATGCTGTACATACAACAAAAACAAAAACAAAAGCAAACAACAACAAAAAGAAGTTAATACTGTTACGTTTTTCACATACACACATCTCAGATTGTAGCTTTAAACGCTGTATAAAACGAAAAAACAAAATTCAAAATAATTTCAAAAGCAAATGCAAAAGCAAATGCAAATTTATGAAAAGTAAATGAAAAGTGTCTTAGTCGCTATTAACATAAAAATATAAATCAAGCAGAAACGCATCAAAACAAAAGCAAAAATATGTAAAATACAATTTACAGAGAGCCCTTAATTATTTATATATACCTATATATATATATATATATCTATATATATTATATATATATATATATATAAAACACAAATACAATAAATCTAAACTTAATTAAGTTGTTAACGCTTATGTTTTGCAAAAGTAAATTTTTAAATTTTATAAAACCTAATTATTATAAATAGTTGATAAATATTAAACGAAAAGAAAAAATAAAAAACAAAAATGGGTACCTAGAGCATAAAGAGCAGCAACAAATAACATATTTAAAGAACCACAAGCTAAATATTATATTATTAGCAATTATATATATATATTTGTATGCATCTATTCACATGCATATATATGTATATTAGAAGCTACAGCGTGCCGATGCACAGTAAATACAATCTATATATATATCTATATATATATATATATAAATATGTAGCTATACATATATAAAACAAAAACAAATTAAATAACAATAAAGAATTATATTGCATATTGTACAAATTCGTTTGCATTAATTTACGAGTGCCGAGTATGGCTAGATGCACAGATTTCCGAGGGAGGCTTGAAAAGTTTCCGCACTTAAGTTGAACATGGGAATAGGAGATGCCTATAAACCTGTCGGATCATGAATATGACAATTGATATGTGTGTTCATCAAAAGCTGAAGAAGCTAACACTTGAACAGAGTTGAATTTTGAAGCTTGTATTGAAAGAGCTACACAAGTTTAAATAATAATAGAACAACGAAATATATTTTTAACATTAATAAACCGCACTTCATTAGATAGAAAATTGGATGACATTACTATTTAAAATATAATTTGTATCTTGTAATGCCATCTGCAAGACCAAATTTTCGCCTATTCCCGACTATCCTCAACGGCTTGACGAACTCTCACCAATTAGTGAAATCAGTTAAGCTGTTAAACTACCCTCGATTATACATATATTATATACACACATATAAATATGTCTATATTATTTATAGACACCCTCCGTCACAATTGAGCCTCTCCAATTATTTAACAATTTTGCAGCGCACGCGTTCATTTGCATACAATTGCAGCGGCTGGCTACCACCTTGATCATATTGGCGGCCAGCTAACACCTTTGCGCTCTTGAGCCCCTCGACGCCGCTCGATTCACCTGGCGCACCTCTTGCACTGCCCCCCTTCAAATTAGAATGAAGCTCGTGGCAGATCTTTTGGTAGCTAAGACGCTGTGCAACAAGGCCATTTGGCCTTTGGCATTTGTTATACTTAAACTGTTTCCATTAACATTGCAGATACGCCAGTTAGTTGCTGACTATATATAAATTATGACATAGTTGTGCTGCTGCTGAGGCTATTACTATTACTATAAATATTACTATGTAGTATGCATTGTTAGCAGCTGTGCATTGTTGTAGTTGCAGCGAAGAAGGTTGAGAAACGTAAGACTTAGGCAACAAACTTGCAGGTAGTTCACTTGGGGAAGTGCTTACAGAAGCTGGTTTTCGGAATTCCAGAGTGAATGGGGGTTACGAGAGTTCAGCTCGATTAAATAACCATGCCTAGCTCAAGAATCTAGAGAGGGTGCTTTGTCATTGAACGACAATAATTGAACGGGCTTAGTCTATTATATACCCTATAAATGAGAGAAACAAAGGAACATTTTAAACTAAAATATGCGTATCAATGAGCTGGATAAATGCAATCTTTTCCGATTCTCCAGTATATGCATTTTGTTTCCAGATTGATCTGGAAACTGCTCGTTTCATACAAAGAATGTGCTTCTGCTTCTTGGTACCGTCTCTTCCGTATCATTTCCGTCTTTGTTCACTCAGGCTCTGTTACCCTTCTCTATCATTGTCTTAGCTTTCCTCCTCTATAGAATGGCTCTTCCTTCACTAATTTATGCATAAATATTTTCTGATAGCAAAAAATGATTTTTGGATAAAATTCTACTTAAATTAACGAAATCACAATTTAAAGGAATAATAAACTAGTAATTCTTCTTTTTTATACACCACATAAATACTATATGCCATTCTTGCTGCTAATTGCATGTAATTTCAATTTAAAACTTAATTAAAATACGGAGTACCCCCAATTTGTAAAGCTTTTCAAGCCAAAAACAGCCAATTGGTTATGCTTCATATAGAAAACGATTATTATTATTAAGTGCACCCATTAAAAGGTGGCGAAAGGGTATGCTGGAATTGAATATTTATATATGTAATTGATAGTAGGAAGTATAGAAGTATTGGAGGACACGTCAGGTAGACATTCCTTCTATTAGTGCGTTAGCTTAACTCTAAGAAAATTGTTCTCAAGGTAATGAAATTTGATATCTCTGCAGGTGTTCGTAATTTTCATTGGATACTCACCTGTGCTCCGTAGTATTCCTTAGTCTTTCCAAACCGTCACTCACGGCCAATTCTTAACGCTATTTAAGCCTATGAATCATGGGTAATCCACATGCAGGAGACTTGATTGACGCACTCTACCATTGATTAATGATCGAACTGCCAGTCAAAAACTACGTTTCAAGTAGTTGTTGCTGCTCGCATTTCATCCGGTTGAAAGGTTGAACAGGTATGTGTTTAAAAATATATCAATTATTGTGCATGTTAATTAGTTTATTCACCGCCCATTTGTTTGAACATTATCGTGAACACAACCCAAAATATATAAATAACACCAAAAAAAAAGGCAAAATAAAAAACAAAAAGAAACGAGCTGCCGGTTCACATCTGAAGAATGCAGCCAAACGAGCTGCAAATAAAATAAAATATATTTTATATATACTAAATACCAAATCAAGAAAAATCAAAATATTAAATATGTAAATTAAGTATTTTGCATATCTTTGCCGGCTATTACGTAACACTGACAATTCGATTTGATATGCGAATTTCAAGAGATGCTAATTGTCGCTAACAAACGTCGTTTTTAGCAACAGATTCATATTTCACCCTGCAAGGGGCGTGGCACTCGAAGGGTGGCCGCACGACAGTCATGCAGCCGGAAAATTTTCACGCGACGCGCGAAAAGCATTCGTGAATAGCCTTCCGGCAATCGTGCGGCAACATGATGCATACAATGTATATAACTATCTAGATATATATTTATATATATACTATGACTTATAATATACTATATAAAACTATAGTGCGTGACCAAAAAGGTCAGTCAATTTATGTATATTTATTTGCGAATGTTCTATTATGTTTGTAATAAATCTCTAATAGAAAATTGCATTTTAAATTAATTTAATTTAGTTTTCTCATCGGGTGAAAGTTTTACGGCTCATTAAGTCCAGGGTCGTACATCTAGTTAGTAAACTAAAAGAAAGATGTGAAACAGGTGTTCCGCATGAGCTTGAAATGTTAAATTAGATGCGTCAAATTGAAGTCCACCTGACATCAAGACAAATATCTTGATTATATCTATCAATTTATCAATATACTTAAAGCTAATGCTACTTATATTCATATTTGATTTGTCTATTTTTCATCTTCTTGCATCTTAGTACTTACTTATCTAATGCTACTTAACTAAACAAGAGATTCTCAATCTTCAACATCTTATACTTAATAATGAATATATGTCTCTGAGAGTAGCTCTACAAACATTAGATTATATCATACACAACTGTCAGCTGAAGAGCTGATGTTACATAGACTTGAAGAGCATCTGCTAGTTGCATAAAATCTTTGTTTAATCTTTGTTCGAGCTCAATGATGACTTAATTATTGTATAACATCTGTAATAGTCGCATTAGGTTTGACTTTTATAAATTCGTGTGCAGTTAGAGCTGACGGCATAAATCATGAGAATTATTGGCGCATGATATAGCAACGAGTTTTCCAGTTGTTGCTGTAGTTGTTGCTGTTTTTGCTGTTGGAGCACCTGATCAGAACGAACAATCGCATGCTTTTACTTTCTAAATTGTTTATTGCCCGCTTTACATACATACATTAACGCATGTATTATTTGCGAGGCTGTTCTTACAAGAATTGGCTTCAGCGCGGCGCGCCTGACTTCCGTTTGTGATTCAGATATGCGATTTATGTATATCAGCCAGTTAATACAAATAAATTGAATTAAAGCGCGCTTAAAAATAGCTTGCGCGTTTTTTCTTTTATCTTGTCTCCTTCTCACCTTTTTTTTGCAGCTGTCGTCGCCCTTAGGCCGCGCTGCGGGGCTTTGAACTCTGCTTGAGGCGACTGAGTTTTTTTCTTTTTTTTGCCAGCATTCGGCCTTAGTGGTTGATCTGTGCGGGTGTGGTTGAACTTGGATCGATTGATTGAACGTTGATTTGAATGTTAGATTATTTAATCTATTGTTTGCCCAGGTGCCCAGATGCTAGCATTAGTGCTCTGTCATCTGCTCTCCGAGCGGGGAAAATGAAACGTAATACAAAGTATAACTAAAGTAGTTTCATGCGCTAACGTCTTTTGCGCATGTGATTAATGTAGTTCCTGCTGCTGCGACTCGCAGCGCCGTTACGTGTCTATATTATCGTTTGTGTTCTGTGCTGCTGATTGTAAGAACTGGCACGTAGACCCGTCGATAAATTTACATGACAAGCTCATATGGCTGAACTGAAGTCGCTTCCAGAAGAGAAACACAAATCACAAAGACTTAGGCGACAAACTTGACTTTGAAGAGGTTTATTTTTGTATAAATTTATTACTGAATGTATTGGAATGGCTAATCTGAAGAAAAATGTTGATTTATGTTTATGAAATGTGATCTATATAGAATATTTCTATATTCTACGCAATATTATTAGAGAATAATATATATTTTCATTATAGATCAAGAAAATATTTTAAATAGTTTCTCATAGCATACCATATTTAGAGTATTTTGATAAGAAATAAAACGAATAGCTAAAATATTTAATTTTCTTAAACTTCAGCGGATTCATATATGTATTGAGTGAATATACAGCGAATTCATGCTGTTAACTACGACAATAACTTGTAATAAACCTGATTTTATCAAAGAATTTTCATCAGCATAGCTGTTGACTAATGAAAAACAAAAGACTTAGGCGACAAACTTGATCGAGCTAAAGTTTTTGTTGATCAATTTCATATTATATATATGTATCTATATAAATGTATTATAATGAATCAAAATAATAAATATATATACTAATTATATATGCTTCAATTAATAAATATATATACTAAGTTAGAATATATACTTCTTCCTAGATCTAAGTGGTATATCTAGGATATACTACGTTGCCTGTCAAAGTGTTTGATTATTGAAAAGCTGTTTTGATAGCTAGTTCCTTTTGGAAAGCTTGCTCAAACTCTAAAAACAAATGTTGTCTTAATCTATAATCTAATATGTATCAATATATCTATATATATACATAAATCAAGTTTTTTGTTTTTCTTTGTATTTGAATTGAGTTGAGAGATTGATGTAAATGCATATGTTGCCTACGGGTGTGCGTAACGAGTCAATACAGTTAGGGTTATAGACAAGGCGTCAAATCGACGTCTAATTAGCCTCTCAATATTTACGCCTAGTTAATATGTTGGCAGCTGGCACTATCTAATGAAATTGTTAGCTCACTTTATGAGCAGCTGTGCCATAAAATTGTAATTTATTTTAATTTGCACAGTAGCAATCGCTCTTAATATATATGTATATATATAAATATATATCTACATATACTTAATATAATATACTAAGTATATTTAACTGTTTAACGGCCTGGCTCTTAGAAAGTGCAAATACTTTTGACCTTCGCTCGCTTTCAGTGCATACCTCAATCGGAGGAGCTGCAGGTGGAGGCGGAGGAGGTCTTGTAATCACGCAAAAGTATTCTCAATATATATACATACATATATATATATATATGTTTTAGAATCGATCTACTAAAAGATTTCGATTTGGGTTTTTCATACAGAGCCAATGGCGATCGCCTTGACAGCGGCTAAGACAACAAGAAGTTGACAGTTGAACAATTTACATAATATTATTTACCGTGCGCGGCTTATCAAAACTCCGATCACAAATCTGAAAAAAAAGAAAAAAAAAACTGGGCGTTAAGTGGAGTGTGCTAAATACGTGCTAGAACTAGATAAACTATGCAAAAAATATTTTGTGGAAACCTGTTCAACGGCTTCCAAAAGAAAAAACGTGTAAAAAGCGCTCAAAGAACAAAATAAATAAACTTTAGCTCCAATAGAGTTATAAATATTAGTTAATATACTATTTAATTCATCTGGCTGCTTGTCCGTCAGCAAACTCATTGTGTATCATTATTATTGTTATTATTACGGTACGTTTCCTAGGAAATATTTGGCACAGGCTTATGCAAATCTTCATGAAAATACCCATAAAGCAGCTTCCAGTCGACGCCCAATCAAACAAATGGATCGCTGCTCGTTTTGATTTAGTTTTTGTTTATATATATATATATATATATATATATATTTATATGCGTATATACATTGTTTATTTCGGCTCATTTAACCGCAGCATTTCCGATATGACACAAAAAAAAATAATACAAATTAACACTTGACGGAGAACACCATCAACAACAACAAGATTTAGAACGTTCAACAGCGAAAAAATCCCCATGTAAGTGGGAAAAATGTATTTCGAAAGTATCTCAAACTGAAGCACTGACCATGACTCAGTTGGCTGCACGCTGCGTTTGCTGTCGCTGTCTCTGCTGTCGCCTCTGCTGACGTCTATGCGTATTTGGGGAAGACCATTTACCTATGCTGCCTGTGACGCTGCGTGTGACTCTCTCTCTCTCTATCTGACTCTGCATCTACTGCCTCTGCTGCTGTCTCTGCCTCTACCTCAGCTTGCTTTGCTTACGCTAATGCGTCTTTGGGGAAGACCAGGTGGAACCAGACCACGCGCATGTGGCAGCAACTAAATTGTATAGATCTTGTCGAGGCAAGCAACGTCATCAGCGGCGGGGATTTTGATTCAGCTTCAGCTTCAGGTTCAGAATCAGATTCAGACAGGAATCTGAATTTCCGTTGAATTGCCTTTAAACGCAGAGCTGACTCAAAAATGTCGCCTGCAGTTGACACACACACACGCACTCGCACACTTGAAACAGTTGATGTGTTCTAGTTGGGTGTGTTCAACTGGTGAATACCACATGGCAGCTGAATTAACTGAAATTTCCTGAGTAATGAATATGTCAATTAGATGCTTTAGCTAAATGTGAATAAATTGAGAATAACAGTATAGACATTCCCACCATAACCACCCACAAAACTCCATATACCCCACTCTTAATCATTCTTAATAGCTTCAGTGGCTGCTTTTTGGGGGCTTGGTGTTTCGAGTGCTTGACTATTGTTAAGGCCAGCTGTCACTTGCAGGCAGACAAATCGATTTTTCCATCCAACAAGGACACCTGTTTGCTGGCTAATCGGGTCAGGTGTGGAAAAACCGTTTTCAAGTGCATGTCACAGGCAAAAACAATGGTCCATTTGGCATATGCGTGCGTGCGTGTGTGCGTCCACTTGATAACATCTCATAAATGCTGTAAATTGTGCAGGTGACATTAAAGTTTATAGCAAGCATATTTAATACAAATTAAAAACGCAAAGTTTTTGAGCTCACTTTAAATTTAACTTTCTTTGTATACGAAAAAAGTAATAACAAAACGGGTTAAACTTAATCAAAGATCAAAGATTTGCAATGAAATAATATTGGTTCACATAAGGTTTAATGTTTTTTTTTGGGGGCTCGTTCCGTCGCAGCTCGTAGTGATTAAGTCGATTTTAATGTACTCAACGTCTTTCGGACACGCCCTGTAAATGTTTGCTGCACTCAAAGTAAGGCAAAGTCATTAAAATACGCAGGTCTAAATTTAAGCCGCGGTGGTTATCAACCTGTTCAATAACCAACAGAAATTTCTCAGCTGCAAAACAAAAATCCCATCTTACACATTTTCGAAAACATTCATCCTTTGTCAGACTCATGCTTACATTTATTTTTATTTCTTCGTTAGTTTTTCAGCGCGGCAGGAAAGTCCCCATGAACCTAATTGGCAAGCTTTCAATTTGAATTAATTATGATACTTAATTGCTTCTTGGAATTCCACAGTTTTTTTGCTCTTGTGAAATTCAGAGCGATATGAGCTAAGCACGAGATAACGATTTTTTAAGTGGATGTATTTAATTGTAGATTCTGTTGAGGAATTCGTTTTGATGATTCCTAATAAATTAAATTAAAAATTAAGTATTTTCTATTTCTATTTTCTATTTTTTATAGAATTTTTTTCTATGCTTAATTTTTAATTTTGAAAGAAAATAGGAAATGTATTTTTTAATTATTTGCACAAATAAATAAATAAATAATTTGTATTTATAATACTGTAATTAATAAAGCCTAAATTAAATATTTTCTTCAAGTATATCAATTAGAATTCTGCTTTGCAATATAAATATTGATCATACTTAAGTTGAGTTAGAGCTAAATAATTAAATACTATTGCAAATCTGATATAAATAAACTTTTTCTTTATAAAAACTTAATTTTTCCCATACATATTTATGACACGTAAGCCTTTGGTCAATTGCTTGATACTTGGGCTTAGATCATCTTTCGATTTCTGTGGAATTCGTACTAAAATCTTAATAAGTTTCTGTGAAAGATTTTCCAATTTGCAGTTAGATCACATGAAGCAGAAACCCCTTTAAAAGATCCATAAATTAAACTCTTTCCATCGATCAGATCTGAGACCGTAATTCCCCTGCAAGTGAGCCATAATAAATATATATGTATGTAAATATATATATTTTTTGTTTATGTTTTTTGTTGTTGTTGTTTATTTCTTATTTTTTGTTTGTTTGCTGTGATGACTGTTTGCTTTGGCTCTCTCGTGACTGGCGCACGTGACGCAAAGCCCAAACAAAAATCACAGAGAAAAGAAACAAAAATTGAAAACAAAGCTGAACGTGTGCGCGTTGGCTATTTTGCATATTCAAATAAAATCAATTTGTATCTAAATGCGAAGCAAAACAAAGCCAAATGAACGTCATCTTTGGCCCGTGAATCAGAGCCCACGAACAAAATCCAGTTCGATAAGCACTAATTGGATTGGAGAGCGGTGGGCATATGGAATTATGATATGTCAATTCAGCAGTCTGACAAACTGATTGACTGACTGACTGACTGATAGACTGATCGACTGACTGAATGTATTTTGCAATTTGGGAAAGCACTACCTCGATATGTATTCAGCAATAATTAGCAACAAAAATGATTGCCAAGTTGTAATTAATGCACATAATTGTGGAATTGTTGATTTGTGAGCCAGATCGATTAGAAGTACTTGCTATGTAATGGCAAAAAATTATAAAAATGCTTTTTAAAATCGTTTCTTAATTGTATTATTAATTGCACCTTATTCAATTATGAATAATTTCTAATTAGTACAAAAGACTATGGTTTACAAAACAAAACAATACAAAAAACCCAAAGATTATTCTAGGAAGTTAAAACAAGGGCAGCATTGTCTAATAGAGGAACTTGAGAACTCGACTCAAGGCTGTCAGAACTGCGTTCACCAGGAATCTTAGAGTATTATATTCAGAGAGGCAAGTTGTCTTAGAGTCAAGCTAGAAAGTTAGTCCATGATAATTATATAGGCAGCAGAGCGATGTCTATCTGTAGAGATCTATAATACATTAGACTGTCTGGTTTGTTATGGCAAGATATAAAGAAATTTGCTACAATTTTAACGAAAACTGTTGTTGAATAATGTAATTCAACTTTATCCCAACTTTCATTTGAAATGATAAAGAAATACTCAAGCTATGATAGCCTTAATTAACTTCAATCTTAATGTATTATGCATTATATCAGATAATTTTAACCACATTTCAAATTTCAGCTAAAAGCCTCAATAAATGCCCAAGTTATGATAGACAAGCAATAAAATTCATATCAAAGTTTATAGCCTTCAAGAAGGTCTCTTGCAATGTGCAAAATGCTTCAAATCCAACTAGATTCAATAACCTATACCTTTCTAAGGCAATAAACGCTTTCTCAATGCCAAAAAAGTTAACCAAACGGAACTACTTTCATTATGAGACCTGCCAAATTATGATTGATCTACTCTATATATATTTATAGTTATATATAAGTATATCAAAATTTGAACTAAACCGTAACTTTTTGTTGCCCTGTCAAACAGAATAAATGTGGACTACGTGACTGCGTCAAACATAGTTTTATTGTGCCTTTTGATTAGAATAAAAACCAAATAAAAATCAAAAAAATTAAATGTAGTTTTCAACTTTTGCCGCCTCAGTCCGAAAATGTTTAATTATAGAACCTAATTTACCTACCAAAAAAATAACACAGAAACAGAAACAAAACTCTTTTTTATCTTGATGATTGATCATTATTAAACGAATGAGCGAAAAAAAAATAGCTAAATGGTAGTAAATGTGTCTTATGTAACAAAAGTAAAAAATTGCAAAGCGGAGCTACGGTAACCAACCTTCAATTCTCAAAGGAGTTTCAATTTATTTGTGGAAGACAATTAAAAAAGAGATGGCAACTGACAAAGAGAGGGAGAGAGAGAGAGAGGAAGATAGAGGGGGAGTGAGGAGGCTAGATATACATAGTTGCACTCCGCTTGTTGGGCTTTCATGATCATGAAACTTCAATAAAACAAACAAACTGGTTGATCATGGTGGGAAGTGGCAGGGGTATGGCATCGAGCCGGGCCGAGCCGAGCTCAGCCGGACCGTGCCGTGCCGTAGTGGGGCGTTAGCTTAGAAGCTGCGGCCAGTCAGCCGTTAAAGGGTCATGGCCAAGGACAAGGAAATCCCAGTGAATGGCTCTGCCTACGAGCTGTGAATCACGATCGACTCACTATGTCTCCGGCTTCGGCTTCGGCTCCGTCTCCGTCTCCGCGTCCGCCTCTGTCCCCGTCTCCGTCGCCGTCGCCGTCTCCAACTCTGTCTCCACCTCCCAGTCCCTCCTTCGTCGTCGCCCGCTCCGTTTCTAGCTCCGCCTTCAGCTGCTCAACAATTTTGTTACTTTTAAAACCTTGAGCAATTGTTATTGTTATTGTTGTTCTCTTCTACTATATATATTTAATAACTTTAGAATTGAGCTTGGCAAACGCAGTGCACAATTAAAAATTTAAATATTAAATAAAAGTTAAATTAAATGTTTTGTGCCTTAATTATACAATAAACAAAGCGTAGTCGGAAGAAAAGTTTAGCCAAAAGCCGTGAATGGCACAAGAACTGCGCTGACACATATAACCACATATAGAGTCTAGAGTATACAATATAAGATGTGGGCAATACAACTGCAAAGTATTTCAAATATTTCGAATGGGACTTATAATTAAAGACTATTTTGATATACCCTAACAGGGTAGGGTAGTGCAGCTAACAGCAAAAACGCCTAAGAACGTCAATCTAAACCGTTCTACTTCTGTAAGTCTATCCGTCTAGCTTTGTGACCTCAAGGAACTCGGCTGTCTATGAAGCTATAGTAATAAAACTTAGTACAGTCGCTTCTTTTAATGTCATAGAGCGCTTAGTTTTGAGACTGGTTGACCTAGATCATTGTATCACCTAACTGTCACATAACTTTCTATATGATCTAATACATCTGGGCTACCTTGAAAGTTAGACTACAAAAAACTTTAAGCTGTTGCTTCTTTTTTGCTTCATATTATTATTTGCTGAATTACTTCAGTCTATCATAGGGTAATCATACGCATCACCATGTGACCTATTAAAACTCAGCTCTCTTTGGAGCTTCGCTGCAAAAACTTGATACAGTTACGTATTTTCGCTTAATTTAAGATATAAATCAAGGTTGCTTGGATTATAGCGCTCTATCACAGGGCTGTCATGCAACTTTCTTTACGAACTAATGGAACTCAGCTTTCTTCAAAGCTGAGCTACTATAAAGTGTTGGTATATATGTAGATTCAAAAGTCATTGCACCATATCATACAGCTGTCATAGATGAATAATGAAAATATAAAATGAAGCATGTGTTTGCATAGTTAGCTAAGCACAGCTGGAGCTGCTAGAGTTAGATAGTATATATTAATCTTCCTTACTATATAATATATATATAAGTACATTTTTTCGTGTGTTAGCTTTTGGCTATAATTCTTACCAATTTATTAATTATTATTTGAATTGCATAACGTGTTGATTATCTCATTGCTAGTTAGCTCTAATGATTGATAATTATCTTATGCAATGTGATAATGCAAAATTGCTGTCAGCTGTATTCCGTTTAAATATTTAACAAGTTCGCCCTTTTGCTGAATCTTTCCCTATCTATTGTTGGGCCTGTGATTTCCCAGCCCTAGCCAATTGATTTCTCTGCTACAGTTAGTCACGCTGTTATTATAAATCGCAAAAGATAATAATATAAATTGGTCCACAATTAGCCCGGGCAATTCGCAGCTCATTTTGGGATCTTAATAACGCGACGTGAGTAAGCAGCTAATTAGCTATCTCATATTTATCGGTAAGTTCGATGTGTGTTCTCTAGCTTTGCGATCGGTTCTAGCATAGTTGTGCTTTGTTGCAAGGATGACGGCATTTGCTAGCTGCAGCAACAATTCGCAGCTCGCCTCCGAATGTAGATCAATGACAAAGCGTGTGACTTACTCTGAATTTGGTTAAATGCGAGTCTCAAACTTCAACTGAAATGTCATTCAAATGATCTAAGACCAGCGTCCAATTAGGCGCCGCCAGCCTCGTCAACAACACCAGTAGTACTTGATCTTTCTGTATATATGTATAGGTCTGTGTGTGTGTTATCAACTTACAGGAATTAGCTAGTTAGTCGCAGTCTGCCAGCTGCATGTGGTATGCAAATCTCATAACAATTTGCCAGATGTTTTGACGCCATTTGTTTATGCCCAGTTAAGATTAGTTTAATGTGTTACATTTACGCATGCAAATTAGTTTTAATGCGTTTTCATAATACTAACACTTCGCGGCAGAGTGTAGACGAGCGGGCATATTGCATTTCTGCCTAGAAATGAACAATAATTAATTGCTTAAAGGAAATTTCATGTTCGGAAATTCGAACGGAAATTTGCATATGCTTTCGAAAAATATCAGTTACAATTAATTATCTAGATAATGAGATAGCTAGAGATATATTAAATAAAATTTATATCATGATGGAGCTGGTATATAGTGTAGAATATAATATCTAGATTATATTGAGCGTAAAGTATGCTGAGCAAAGTTTTTATATTAGAGTTTTGAGAGAAGATCATCTAAAGTACAGTGTTTGGAGCTGTATTTCTAGGGAAGATGTGCCTATAGAGCATTAAGTATTGAATATTGGCTTATATATAATGAATTATATATTAATAAAATAAATGTTAAATATTTTCTGCTAAAGATAAATAAGAATTCTTTTACTAAACTTAATCTTATGAGAAGTTCCACGAAGCTATCGTGGGGAAATATTTTAATTGAGCTTTTCTTTCCCTCTACACAAATGTCGTTCAATATTCCTACATCAATCACATTCATACCTAAGTTGCACACAAAATTCTTGACATTTTCACCAATTTCTAGTTATAAATCCGAGCATAGTGTATCACTCATGCATATCTTAATAACGCTATTTACACATAGTAGGCTTTGCCCACCTTCTAATGGCAGGTCAAGTTCCTGCTCAGCTTGCCAATTACTTCTTGTGCATATATAGATATGTATATCTATACATATGCATGTATATTAAACATAATATCCGCCTGGAAAACATATTCATTAAAAAATCACTTGGATCTGTTTGCAACTATGTAAATGTAGTTTAGGGGTTGTCACACGCGGCGTATGCGCAATCTTGGCCGCTTGGGTTTTTGTTTGTTTTTGATAGTTTTTTATGACTTGTTTAGGCTTTTTTAATGACGCGCGGAGACCGCGACAATTCCAAATATTTTATGTATGTATAATTTTTTGTCGCTGCGCACGCGCTTGTGTCTAAAAACCCAGCAACAACAACAGCAGCAGCAACAACAACAACAGCAACAGCAATGCCAAGCGCCGTTCTAGCTGCCGCACTTGAACTTGGTCGAGTCAGCACGCTGTCGACCCACTGCCAAGTGCTTTGGTGAGAGGAAACCCCACAATCGCAGCAGCAGCAGCAGCGGCAGCAGCAGCCGCCGCAGCAGTAGCAGCAGCAGCTGGAGCAATAAAAACAACAACAGCGACTACGTCACAGCCGCGTCATGCGAAAACCAGTCGCTGGCGCTCGTCGGGTCTCGGTCTCGGTCGTCGTTGTCGTTGCCTGCGTCGACGTCGACGTCGCTGGCGGCGCATTTGCGGGTATTTAAGCGCTGGCATCTGAACCAGGGGCATGCATTGATTCGCTAACATTCGCTCTAAAGACTTGCCAAGCCCTCTGTGTGGTCAAGTAGTTTGCTGCTCTGTTTTGTTGTAATAAAATCTTAGCTGAGACCAGGATTCCCAAACAAACAACTCGTCAAGTTTTTTTGCCAACCGAAAAACGCAAAGAAAAAGTTTCGAGTTACGCGTTAAGGACTAACGATTGATCCGAAAGCAAAAAAAGAAAAGCCCAAAGTTAAACGTGCTGTGCATTGGAGAGTTCTTCAGCTTAGCTAAATTCTAGACGCAATCAGAGTTCAGTACCAGGAGCGCATCGTCAGGCAATTAAGCAGTGAAAGTGACAAATTTCGAGTGCTTATTTGCAAAATCAAGAAACAAAGATAACAAAAAAAAAAATCCCAACTAGTATCCAAAGTGCTATACTTTGAATAAATTTTTGAGAAATCTTCTTTAAACTTTATTAATTCAAAAACCAACAACACAAAACACAAAATGATGGCCGTTGCAGCTGCTCAAAAGAATCGCGAAATGTTCGCCATTAAGAAATCCTACAGTATTGAGGTAAGTGGCCAGAGATCATATCCATTAAGACTAGGTTGGAGCAATGGCAGCTAACTAAATCCATTAAAATAAATCAAAATTAACATCGCTTGGTCTACGTGACAGTCAAAAGGTTTTCAAATGTTCAGCTCACAGCATTTGTTGCTGCCGCTGTTGTTGTTGTTCCCCATTTCGGCATTGATTGACCTACTGCCAGCTTAGCTATCCTGTTTTCAACAATGCAAACATAAATGACAAGTGACAAAAGTTATTATTTAACAAATTTAAACAGACTTGTGAACACCGCTCGTCATCTCTCTCGCTCCCGCGCTCGCTCCCTTGGAGAGTGAAAGTGGCTGCACTTACGCACAGACGCGCCTCATTGTTGATCTGCGGCAGCCTCTGTATTTATGTTGTTGTTTATGCTGTTGTTGCGCCGTCGCAAACGTATACACAATAACAAAAACAACCAAAATATGAAATCAATAAAGATGATTCAATGGCTCGCATCTCTTTCATCAGCAAGAGAAACTGTGAATACCCAAAAAAACTGCAACTGCTTTGAGGTCGTATATCAGACACGATACCGCATTGTCCAGCCATCGCTGGCTGTTGCAACTCGGAATAGAATAGAGCTTATTAAAGCGCTCCATTCATATAGATACAGACCCGCGACTAGGCGGCCCCAGCGATCTCTCACTTTCACACCAAAACTTTAGAGTCTGCCCCAAGCCCCAGATTTGCTTTATGCAAGCGCCGATTGCGCAACTTGACGCCCACTTTAACTGAGTGGGCATGGCACGCGCTGCTGCTGGCACAAAGTAAAGTTGCTCGCCTAGAAAATTTATCTAATTTCCGGCACATATCCTTAAGCTCTGTCATTCTCATTCACTCCATTCGCAGAATGGGTATCCATCCCGTCGCCGCAGCCTTGTGGACGACGCACGCTTCGAGAGCCTCGTGGTCAAGCAGAACAAACAAACGGTGCTCGAGGAGGCGCGCAACAAGGCAAACGGTAAGTAAAAGACAAATATATATATAGACATATAAAAAAGTGAGATATATATTGAAGTGGAGATATATAGTAGTTTGAATAGAAGCAGTTTTTGTAATTCCAGATGAAACTGCAAAATTCTGTTTTGATATATAAAATATTTTAAAGCCTTAAAAAGCTCAGAAACATATATAGAAAATATATTTTTAAATCTTAGCCAGCCTCAAAAAATACTAGAAAAATAAGAATTATATATTTCCATTCGATTTTCATAAAATTTCTGATCTTAACATTGGTTAGACTCATGGGAAAAAATTTGCCTTAAGCCTTTCGTAACTTAAATTGGGATAGAATATTAAGCCGAATTTTATTTATAATGTATAGACAATTTATAGATTTTATAAATTTTTAAAAAATTTCTATTCTGTTTTCAAAACCCCCAAATAATTTATTTAAATTGATTTTTTTTTCATTCGCAAATTTTTTGTATTAGTCACAATTTCTCAGTTCGATTTGCTTTTCTTTTAATTTTTTTTGTCTTATTTCCAAAATTTGTATTATTATTATTTTTTATTTATTATTATTTATTTATTTTTATTATTTTATTTTTTATTTTACACAGATGCCTCGCTTGAGGAGTGCATTCAGCAGGCAAAGGGCGAGCATGTGCCCGCCGAGCAAAATGTCGAGCTGCAAGATGAGCAGCCCAACTTGGAGCTGCCCCTGGAGGATGAATATGTTGCAGGTGCTTATACACCCCCACCTTTAGCTGCCTATAATTTGCTATTTTTATTTCTTTATGCTTTCATTTACTTACTTCGATTATTATTTTTTTTTATTATTATTTCGATTCGGCTTAGTTGATGACATTGAAACTGAGGCAACGATTGAAAATTGCGCTGAGCAGGAGCCAGCCGACGATGAAGCGCCCCCAAAGAACGGTAAGTGTGGGTGGGCGCCACATAAGTACAGTAAAAGCTGGTTGACATGAACTTAAGTGCTTAATATGATAAAGTGCCAGCACTCAGCGAATATACGACTCCATTGTGACTGTGTGGGTGTCTGAAAGGCCCAAACACACACACACACACACACATCGAGCTAGATTCAACAGGGTAAATGGCGCATTTCCCTTTTTCATTTTTTACGCTCGACTTACGACAATACGTTTGCATGGCAACCATGGTGGGCAGGGGGTGGTGCGTGGGGCGTGGCTGCCACACGTAGCACACTTATTCGTTTACGTGACTGTAAAGCCGCTTGCCTTTTGCTGATTGCCATTCCCAATCCTATTCCAATTGCAGATTATGGCCTCACCGAGGACGAGATTGTTCTGGCTAATGCCGCCTCCGAATCGCCAGAGGCGGAGGCCGCTGTCCAGAGCGCCGCCCTTGTGGTGCGCCTCAAGGAGGGCATCTCGTCGCTGGGCCGCATCCTCAAGGCCATCGAAACGTTCCACGGCACCGTTCAGCATGTGGAGTCGCGCCAGTCGCGCATTCAGGGCGTCGATCACGATGTGCTCATCAAGCTGGACATGACGCGCGGCAATCTGCTGCAGCTGATCCGCTCGCTGCGCCAGTCGGGCTCCTTCAGCAGCATGAACTTGCTGGCCGAGAACAATCTGAGCGTGAAGGCGCCCTGGTTCCCCAAGCACGCCTCCGAGCTGGACAACTGCAATCATCTGATGACCAAGTACGAGCCCGACCTGGACATGAACCATCCCGGCTTCGCCGACAAGGTCTATCGCCAGCGCCGCAAGGAGATCGCCGAGATTGCGTTCGCCTTCAAGTATGGAGACCCGATTCCACACATCAACTACACCGAGGTGGAGGTCAAGACCTGGCGCTCGGTCTTCCGCACCGTCCAGGATCTGGCGCCCAAGCACGCGTGCGCCGAGTACCGCGCCGCCTTCCAGATGCTGCAGGACGAGCAAATCTTCGTCGATCACCGTCTGCCGCAGCTGCAGGAAATGTCCGACTTTCTGCGCAAGAACACGGGCTTCACTCTGCGCCCCGCCGCCGGCTTGCTGACAGCTCGCGACTTCCTCGCCTCGCTGGCCTTCCGCATCTTCCAGAGCACCCAGTATGTGCGTCACGTCAACTCGCCCTTCCACACACCCGAGCCGTAAGTATATATAACTATCCATATATATATATATATTTGAACTTCAAACCCAAAGCTTTTTGTGCGCGCTCTAATTGCATTTGGCTGCCATTTTGAGGCGGCAACCAGCGGCAGCCAGCAGCAGCTTCCGCTTCCGCCAGCTGCTCCTTGTTTCCGACCAACTTTTATTGTGTCGCAAATTAGTTTAACAATGTGCCAGGCAGCCAGCACTTTAAGCCCTATTATATAATGGCTAATTGTTTTCTTACCCTCGTTCTCCTCTTGTTCCTTCCTCTTGCAGCGATACCATCCACGAGCTGTTGGGTCACATGCCGCTGCTGGCCGATCCCAGCTTTGCCCAGTTCTCGCAGGAGATTGGCCTGGCCTCGCTGGGCGCCTCCGATGAAGAAATCGAAAAGCTCTCCACGGTAAGCAACTCAACCCCTTCCCCCCGCCCCCAACCCCGCCCCTGCCTTGCTCTGCCCTGCCCTGACTTCCACTTAACTCAATTGCGCCGCTCATTTGGCTGGCAATTAATGGGCCACGCTGACCTCCAGTCGAGTGCATGAGCTGGCACTTTATGCCGTCCAACAGGTGTCTATAATCGTGTGCTTCATTCTCGTACTCTCTGTGCAGGTCTACTGGTTCACTGTTGAGTTCGGTCTCTGCAAGGAACACGGTGAGGTCAAGGCCTACGGAGCTGGTCTGCTGAGCGCCTACGGCGAGCTGTTGCACGCCATCAGCGACAAGTGCGAGCATCGCCCATTCGAGCCGGCAGCCACGGCTGTTCAGCCCTATCAGGATCAGGAATATCAGCCCATCTACTATGTGGCCGAGAGCTTCGAGGATGCCAAGGACAAGTTCCGCCGCTGGGTTAGCACCATGTCGCGTCCGTTCGAGGTGCGCTTCAATCCACACACCGAGCGCGTCGAGATCCTGGACTCCGTCGACAAGCTGGACACACTGGTCCACCAAATGAACACGGAGATTCTGCACTTGACCAATGCCATTCACAAGCTGCGGCGTCCGTTCTAGAGCGGCGACTCTGGCAAACCCATTCACAATCAAAGCGAACAACAGCAACCCCTCCCAAGCATATACAGGTGCAACGGTCTCATTTTATACAAATTAATTTTAAATTGACATACCACCATACACACACATACACACACGCATACACACGCACATACCCTGGAAAATAATGCTGAATGTGAAAAATGCTTTTCACTATTATTTCTGATTTCGTTTTGGCTTATTTTCCCAACCTCACCTTCCACCTTCCACCTCCACTTTGTGCATTGCATATTTATTATCCCAACTAAATATTATTGGACCAAAAAATCGTTAGACTTTTAAGATGCCACACCCACCCACAAACGCACACACACTAGCACACGGATTATACTCAGCACACATATTGTTTTTTTTCGTATTATTTTTCATATAATTATTTACTTGAAATGCAGATATGTGAACGCGTTTAAATCTATCCAAACAAATTTATTTATATGTGTATATCAGATAGCTAAGCTCTTAGCACTCTATATATATGTGTATTTATAACATATACTTGCAATAACTGTATACGTATTCTAAAAAAAGTATAAAAATATCAGCAAAAAAATAAGAGAATACTTAGAGCAAATGTTAGTTGAAGAAATAGCAAAAGATTTTTCTTACATTGTACAATAACTGGAAAGAACAATATTACGATTGTGTACTATTATTATTATCTATTATTATTATTTGTATGACTATTATGTATTGTATTGTAGGTATGTAGAGTTTATTATTTTACTTATCATAAGTTTTGTGTATTAATAAAGTTTAAAAATACTATTGAAAAATAATTATAAAATATTTTGTTTTTACTATTTTCTTTTTTTGCTTTTTGCTTTTGTTTTCAGCTTTTCGATCAATTGTTTATTATAATCTAAAGTCTGATTCTGATTAGGAAACATTTTGTGAGAATGATAAAAAGCTATTATTATTTTGGAAACTTTATGAGATTGCGATAAATGTAAACGGTTTAGGGAATTATACGAAAAATATCGTAAAAAAGAAATAAAAAAAATATTTAAAAAAACTTCATTGAAATCAAAAGTAATATTCAACAATAATTGTTAGTAGTTGACTTTAAAATATTAAAAAAATTTCAACAATAATTATTAGTAGTCGATTTTAAACTCGTAAAGAAATATATATTTATGCTCTATATAAACCATATGAACCAACATTTTGGGATCAAGTAATGCAATATTATACTACAAGTTTGCCGTTAACATTCAATTAACTATCAATGTTGAATTTAAATATTAACCATGATCTATATATATTTGAGCTTGGCAGTTACTATATCATATCTGAAATTAAATAAATTATATATAGACGTTTATGTAGTGGCAGCGGGTTGGTCCCCATGCTTGTTTAGCAGGCTGCAAAAGAAAATAATTATATATGCCAGAGAAAAATATATTAATACACAATACACTATATATACCTATATCAATACATATGAATCGATATCTATATACATATATATGTTATACAACTTCAAGCAATCTATTCTAATAAAGCTGAGTTTATTCGCGGAAACTAAAATACCTGGAATATTATTATAGTAAGAGGATGAAGAAAGGATGAAGCGTAAGAGAGGAGGATAAGCATGAGAGCATTAAAAAGAGGACATGACTTAAGCTGGGAAATTGGATCAGGAGATTATGTTCGGATTGGAGAGCTAAGAAACATAAAGATAATAATCTATACAATAACAGATCCGGTTGAAATGAGGAGTCTTATTAGCTTCAAGGCATTCAAAAATGCGAAAGTCAGTCATAGCAATGGACACTTACAAAAGTTAATAGCCTCTATCAATAGACAATCAGTAATATTTTTATAATATTCATTTTTTTGTTTCTTTTTTGTTAACTTCTTTTGTGAAAATGTCAGCTGATTGTTTACATGACCTACCTCAGCGTGTGTCGCCGATTTATCGCATGGCAATTACAACAGAAACTCAAGCGTTATGATAATTGACTGAGTGAATAGAAATCGAAATGTGTTAATTGCTCGGCTAGCAGTAGAATAAGCTGATCGGATGTGGGCGATAAGCCGATAAAACCGGGTCCGGGTAATACTAATAGAAACGTGCCAGCTGCCGTTCTAATGCTTAAAATAGAATAATACATAATAGCGTGTGGTGCAAAGAATGTGGCGCGGAATTGTGATAGACTAAGAGATACCCTGTTGACTTGAGTTGGTTAGGGTAGTTGAATGAAGTGAATGAAAAGTTGTAGGTGTAATTGGGAAATGAGGAAATTGGCATGACTATAATGAACTGTTGTCTATTTGCAAGATTATAGGGTATGTAGAGATTGTGTCGCTAAAGAATATTTCCTTTTCTTTGTTGTTTACAAACATATCTCTCAAGTACAACATTTAAAATTGTTTATACTCAAGAAATATTGGGTAATTAAGCTCGTCTCAATCTGTTAAAGATTGCAGGGTAATTATTGAGGAATTGCATAATCCTATGGTAACTATACATTTACTCAGTAAAAATGAAATAACATCGATTGCTTCCAGAAGATAATTAAATTTTTACTAAATTACAGGGTATACTTAAGAGAAAGTGGATTGTATTTATGACTTTTTCAAGATTACAGGATGTATTTGTATGCTACGTATATTAGCTTAAGAAAGTATTAGTTTCGAACATGAATTCTTTTCGATTACAGGGTATATCCTCATCGTTTCTTTCAAGCTGTTACCCACTTTGGATCAATCTCAATCAACTGCTATAGGTTCTCAATTTTACAGGGTATATAGCTACAATTTATCATATGGTCAATATATATACTTTTTCTATGTTCTCAAGATTTAATTTTGATATATCTATAACAATGTAGTGCGAACTGTAGACGTGGGAACTGCGACTCAGCGACAGCTAATAAGCTCTAAAAGCGTGCATTTAGTTTCCAATTTTAATGACGGGCTTTTATGACTCAAAACACAACAAAAATTGATTCGTATTACAGCTAAGGTTAAACATTTATCGAACACTGAGTGTGAAGTTCTATTTACATGCCGATCGCTATGGACTGGATGTGGGTCAGAGTTATATAACTAGACAGCGTGAATCGCTGGCCGCTGGCCATTGCTGGCTATTGAGGCGCAAAGTGTGGTCTACGTGCCGCGAAGACGTTCGTCTAGTCAGTGAATATTTGGGTTAGGGTTGCAGGAAACGCTCTGGGACAAGAAGTTTGTTGAACCGCTGCGAATTGCCTATCTAATTGCCGGAAGCCGAATGCACTTTGCAATTAAACAAGCAAACACAAGCGCACACACACTCAGACACGCACACACTTTGATTAATTGTTTAGAACTTATAAACATTCGCGTTAACAGCACGCTGTAAAAGACAGCAGTGGTGTGTGGAACACGTTTCCATTTCAAATGCAATTTAAAATTCAAATTTCGAATTTGAAATTTGGCTAATTAAAGGCGCATAAAGTCCAGTCAAGGTTGAGGCGGGCCGGCGCGGACCGACCCGGTCCGACTCTGGCTTTGACAGTAGCGCAAACTAGAACATTTGCTTGGCATTTGGTATCTGGTATTTTGTAGTTGGTTTTTGGCATTTGTCTATGGTGAATATCAAAGTCAATGACTTACACATTGCGCTTGGCCAATTCGCGTGGCATTGTGGCCGCCAATTCGGGCCAATTAATCGCGAGGTTTGTTGTTCGTTTAGTTTTTAAGCTATTTAATCTTGGACTTGTCTTGAACTTTTCAGAATAAGAAAAAAAGACTTACTGCCAGCTGTGTGTGCGATATATATATACATATCTATATCTATATCTCTATATATGTATATGTAATAACTGCAATAGATAAATGTCTATATAGCGGGGCGTTGCGGCCAAACCGTTAGGCAGTCACTTGGCTCGCACCTGTTGCAAATTCGAATTTAAATGATCAGTAAATATAATTGCCATAGCTCCGAGTCTAATTAGTTCACAAACTGGTTTCATCTGGGCAGCTGTGGACGGGGGCGTGAAGCGGGTTTTATGGACGCTGGGCGTGTGCTGCCACAGTTTGATTTACTAGCACAGACCAAGGGGAAGCGTCACAAGAATTTACAAGTTCTAAACGCATTCACACTCCAAGCCATTTGTATACTCTGTGAACTAGAGCAAGGGCAGCGCTGACTGATCAATTTATAACCAATATAAGTCAAACGACAAACTGTGATTGAGTTGCTGTCATATAAACTATAGAGAGATAGCGTAAGTTAAGGTTAAGGCAGACTTTTATTTTGAATTTACAAATTTTTTTGTACCAAGCACCAACATTTGTTGCTTCTTCTCTTTAGTTGTCATAAGATGTCATGTGTTTTAGTTAGTCCTTGTGTCTAATTTGCTTTAAATGTGTTAATTTCCATAGACTATTTTATTGCTAGCATAAACATTAATTGAAGATGCTTAAGACAACATTAGATGAATCGGTTCAGTGTATTATTGCCTCATTAAACATTTTATTTCACTCTTTACTAAAGCCTTTGCTTTGTATTCAAGAAATACTTAGGCTAGATTTATGTTATACCTATAATATATATGATTTGATTTTCTCAATAGAAAATAAACATTCCCAAGCACACGCTGCTGCACAGCTTCTTTCCTCACC
Organism: Drosophila pegasa; assembly: GCA_035046225.1. Lineage (NCBI taxonomy): Eukaryota > Metazoa > Arthropoda > Insecta > Diptera > Drosophilidae > Drosophila > Drosophila pegasa. The sequence continues at coordinate 2,759,587 of JAWNOD010000286.1, forward strand.
TTTCACCCTCTCTCTCTCTCTCTCCCCCTCAACCACTCTCTCTCTCTCTCTCTCTCTCTGCACTGCTTGACACCCAACTCCGTGCTAACTTTATACCTCATTCCCGTAAAATCCATAGTAATTCCACCCCTAATTACAGGGTATCCCTATGCCTCAACTATACCTCCAAATCATTTGAATCTCTTTAGGCACACATGCAAATAAAAGATTTGTAAGTTCAACGCTAGCTCCTCCAGCTGACCTTCGGAAAGGCGCTGCTTTCATGCAAAGTGTGTTCGAGAACATTATTATGCCGATTAGGTCCATAATTAAAAGTTATTACAGCACCGATTGGCCATTGAATCGGATCGGATAGACTATAGCTAATTGCATAAAATGAGAGCCAGGTGCTGCGGCGGCTGTGCTAATCAGTTCAACAGCTTGGACCATAAGCGACACCTGGCCCAGACACCGCACCTGGACTTAACTATAGAAGGGCCTGCTTAGCCGGCTGTCTGGCTGGCTGGCTGGCTGGCGACTTTCAATCATAAATTAACATTAGAATTTTAAATTGTGCGACCAATTAAAAATAGTTGGGCGAAAAACCTGTGAGATTTCATGCCCCACTCGCTCGAGCAATTACAAGAAAATTGTGGCTTGGTTGCCAAGTGCACAGCGATATATAATACATATATGCTTATATAAGTAGCGTGCACAGGGCCAGCAGGTGCGGTGCCCACCACAAAGTCTGCCCAACGCAGCCGTTCAATGGGGCGTATGCGCATTGTGGTTTATCGTTGGCTGTTGGCCGCGCCAGTCGACTGGCTGGCTGGCTGGCTGGCTGGCAGGCTGGGTGGCTGGGTCTCAGCTCACAGCGCTTTCATCTGTTGTCTCTTTTAAGTCATGTCAATATTTTGGTTTTAGCTAAACAAATATCATAATCAGAGGCAAAAGTCTGGAGCGTGAGTGCTGATGAAATGTCCACATGCAATTATTGAGCTAAGCTATTCCGGATGTTGTCCGAAAGTCGAAAACTTAGGTTTGAAATTAAGTTAAGTATATAGAACGGCAAAGCAGTTGACAGATATATACACGCTTCACTGGGGCTGTTGACTTTGGTTAATTAAAAGTCGCGCACACGTGTTCAAATATTGCGATAACGGGGCAAACAGACCGGAGGGTCCAGAGGTCGCCAAAGGTCGAATGTTAACAAAAATCAAAACTTATTGTCGAATAGCAATTAAGCAATATGCGCACAAATGATTTGAGCTGAGGCATCGCAGTTAGTTAAAAATGATTCTTAGCAAAAAGAAACAAGGTATTGATGGAGACACAAAAAAACTCTGAAGGGGAATCCCGGAAATAAGTTTCCTATTCAAATAAATTTGAATTTAAAAAAAAAGCTAAAACTGAAATTGGTTTTATTGTATATTGTGTGAACACATTTTTAAAAAAATATATTTTGTATTATTTATTATATTTTTGAAATCTTATATTTATATTTATAATAGAACCAAAGTTCTATGCAAGCCTTCTTTTACCCCTCCATTATTTTATGTAAAATAGTTATATGCATAAGCAAGGCGCCTATGTTTAGCTTGGTTAGGTCTCAGAACCATTAAAGTACTGCATACTTTTTCATTACCATCAAAATGTTGCATATTTTGAAGCTTTTTATAATAGAATGTAGAAGTAAAAATGTTTGTTAAATATAATCAAAAAAATTAAAAAAATATATATATATATAATAAAAGTCTTGAATAAGAACAGTAATATATTTAAAAAGATTAAAAATGCAAACAAAAATAATATTAGTCTTAATCTTATATAAATATTATTAATTCATTGATGTGCTTGTACCAACTCTTCAAGATATTTAAAAAAAACTAAAACATATGTGTAATATAATATTTGTTTTATATTTCTTTTATATTCTAATGTACTTTTAATATATTTTATTATTTTTCTTCTCTAAGTAACAGAACTATCAGCCCATCTATTGTTTATAATTGGAACTAGCTAACCGAAAAAGCCTGCGCAAGCTCAAGCTCAAAGCTGTATGCTATGAAACTACTTGCGCAAAGAATAAACAAATTGCCGCAAAGATAATTAGAAAAATGTAGAATTTATCTTAAATTAATAAAATATATATTAATTAGTTAAAGGAAATATATTATAGACATAAAATTTGTTGTATTTTCTCTTCATAAAATTGCACAATCAACAACAATGTTGTTAGAAGCAAGCAAATGCTGAGTGATATAAAACATGCAAGCATTGTTGAAGCTTTTGAATAAACGAAGCAGCCGCTGAGATAAGTACGTAATTACTATTGTATAAACATAAATGAATATATTTATTTATATTATATTATTTTAATTTTTCAACAATTTTTTATTCAAATGGACCAAGATTTTCGTTGGCCACATATTATTATACAATCACAGAAGAGGTAAAATATTTAAAATAGAAACAATTTATTAAAATCTTGTACCTAATTTGAGATAAAAACAACCAATTGTTAAGCTTTTTAAAAATGAGTATTTATTTAAACAAAAATTGAGATATCAGTCTTTTGGCAAATTACTATCGCTCTTGCCCCTGCTGTAGGGTCGGGTGCTGCCGAGCATGCGCTCGAAGAGGCTCTGCTTGGACTTGCGCTTGCAGGCGAGCACCTCCTTGCACAGTTCGTTGAAGACCTCGGCGACCTGGTCGACATGATCCGCCGCGGAGACCTCACTGAATTTGCACTCAAAGTCTTTGGCGAGAATTTCGCCTTCATCCCGGCTCACCTGACGCAGATGCACCATGTCCACCTTGTTGGCACACAGCTGAACGGGCGTATCCGATTGCAGATCCGATTTGGCACGGCGTATGTAATTGAAGCTCTTGCGATCCGTTATCGAGTAGACGAGCAGCAGGCCGTCAGCCCATTGCACCAGCTCGGCGGCATTGGGATATTCGTCGTCGGCCTATAATGATTCCATTTATAGTTGTGTGATGTATATATAGATGCATATATATATTTTTAGAGAAGTTTGTCTACCTTGGGACATGTGTCGAGTATTTCGAAGAGTACCGGCTCACCATCCACCATGGACTCGTGCTTGTATCGATTCTCAGTCTGATGATCGTATTCGCCTATATAACGCTTCGTTAAGAAACGCACAATTAAAGCTGCAATTGAATTAAATGCGAGTTTAATTTGGGGCTATCGTTGAGATCAGGTGCAAACCGAGGCAACGCCCCTGGGCCAAACAAACCCTTGACGAGCACACACATGCACACACGCACACACTCCACTGGGTCAGCACTTGAGCGGAAAAACTCCTACGACGGTTGAAAATTCAAATGCGCGCTGGGCAGGCAGGCAGGCAGGTGGAAAAGGCTGCATTGTAAACCTTGTGGGGTTAATAAACTCGGCTAACAACACAGTTGAGCCTTAAGGTTGCGTGTTTCAGCCAAACAAAAGAGACACCCGGGGAGAGGGTGGGGGTGGAGAAAAGGGGCTGGGCTAAGCCTTCGGTCATTTGCTATGCAATTGCTTTGAACTCTGACCAAGTCGCAGGCGTTCGCGAATGTATAATAATATATGACCCGGCAGGTAGATACTACTGCCGGTTTACGCTTTGCCTTGCCTCGTAAAGCTGTCCCTCAAATTCCTCCTCCTCCTTCTCCTTCCACGCCTGCTGCCTGACCACTTTTAATGACATTTTCATCATTTATTTTCATAGCCGCCGCACATTTCGCTGGCATTTTAATTTATGCTTTTCTCCAAACGTTTTGTTTTATTGCTCAGCCGGAAAAAATTAATGAGAGTATATTGGTTTTGTGGTATATTGGTTTTTTGATTTGTTTTCGATGTTTATGCGTTTAAAATTTTTGCTGGAAATAGACGAATCAAGAGGCTAACCTACGATATATTTATCCCTATCTACGTCTAGTTGTCAGAGATCTGATCTGAAATCTGAAATATTCCTTGCAACTCAAGAAATCTTTTTTTAGCTTTTCACATTTGAGCGCGCATGGCGCAGTCAGGCATAGCCGCAGTCAATTCGATCTTCGTTCTTTTTTGTTGATTTTATGTTCGGACTTTTCTTTTAAATATATTTTTTTTACGAGGTCAACATTTAAATTTTTGTTGTTTAAATTACGACAAAGACTGGCCACACTGTCCATGCTCAATGTCCGCTGGGCATTAATCGGATGCGTCGCTCGCGTCCATGTCCACGGCCTTTCGCCGGGTGGGCGTCGTTTTAATTGCCACACACACGCACACACCCGCACACTCACGCATGCCTCCGGCGCTATAGTGCATTAAATATTGCGGTCGAATGATATATATAATATATATTTATGGCTTATATATATATAAATAAATATCGAACGCACTAACATATATCATATATGCGATCTTGTCTGCTCTGGCGCTTTACACAAAATTCCATTTAATAAGTACTTTCAGATCCCATTTTTGATATTCGCAAAAACAACTTTTTCTTTGACCTAAAAGTGCTTGGCTATCTTTACAATGGGGCTGTAAAAGATATAGATGTATAACATATGTATATATATTTATATATATATATATATTTATATACATCAGTAAGTTTATCTATTTTAGATAGGATTGCTCTAGTTTCTCGTAACTGCTGACTGACATTGAAATTTCTCACTAAGGTTAGTTTGCAGCACATAGAAAAATAATTGCTAAAGAAAATATTTGATAAATTATTATTATATAGCACTTATTTGTATCTGAATTGTAGCGTAACATTCCATTTACATTTATGATTTACATTGAACATGAAGTGTAGTGTGCAGCAAAATTTTAGAACAAGAAAAAAATATTTTCCCTCCTTCATAATTAAAATAATTTTTTGGTCTCTTGCAATTTGTTGATAGCTAGTCTAGCATATAGCTAAAGAGTATTGATGATCTGGTTTGCCTAAATATCTTACTATTTTATATATTCATTCTTCTTAATTTATTCAGTTATTTATTAAACACATTTTCTCATCAAGGCGGCACATATTTTGTATGGGACAGTTAGATGGAAAGACTATTTAGGCAATTTATATAGAGAAATAAAATAAAATATCTCTTTATAATATGAATGACATATATACCTATAGTATTATCATTATATATTTATAAATAAATATTTATAAAATAAATATACTATAAAATTTTTTGCGACATTTGTGAACGAAACTATTTCTGAATATTAAATTCAAAATTTCTAGACAATTATCGTTTAAAGTTCTCTACCCTAATCTGTATCCATACTGCACTTCAGCTAGTTTGCAACATTTAACTAAATGTCTCGAATATGTAATCGTTGAAGAGTTAAAAGTTGCTAGTTGCTCCCTTGATGAGTTCTATGAAAACTTTCCATTCGAAATTAGCATTCCACACTCTTTTGGGCAGCGACATTTCATCGGATACAGCTGTCAGTTGGTATAAAGGCTTAGCGTCAAGTGCTATTTATTAGTAGAGCATATAGGCTAGTCATATTTCTTGGCGGGCTTATGCCGGCGGAACCATAAACTTGCTGGGTGTTACCTGAAGTTGACAGATGCCAAGGCATGCGGAAGTCAAGCGGGTCGAACAGAAATTTTACAAATTAAAACTTTTCTTCGGCGCTCTTTGGGGGTGAGGGTCGTTGTGTCTACTGACAAGATACATCAATTTGCAGTTAACTCTCTGTGGGAGTGTGTGTATGCGTATGTGTGACACAGTGGCCGTCATAAATTAGTGGCTGCTGTGGGTGCACGCGTGTCAAATCGAACGGTGAAAACGATTAAAGCCAAAGGCGAGCTACTCGGAGATACAGCTACAGTTGCAGATACAGATACAGATACAGATACAGATGGAGATATGTAAGTATATATTTAGCGGCATGCTTGGCTACACATGCACAGAGATACAACTGAGCGTGTGTGTGTGTCAGTATGTCAGTGTGTGCTCCCACTTTATAAACAAAACAAACAACGATCTAAATATATACGAAATCGGCGATTGCTCAACAAATTTGCTGTTGCTCGCTGTTGTTTGTAGTCGATGTTGCTGTTGTCTCTCTTTCATTTTTTGTTATTTGATTAAAACTCTATCTTACCGCTCTTTCCAACACTGGGCGCGCCAATAACTGCGATTTTCAATTCTGTCAGCGTTGACTTTTTACGCCGTATGCCGCGCGTCGTCATCTCCGTGTGTTCAAATAGCCCAGTTTACCGTATTCACTTTGAATATATATATTGATGCGAATCTATCTGTATATATGTGTATATATATTTGTATATATATATATGTATATATATATATGTTTTTGGCCAATACGCCAATAGCTATATATCCGTTGTCTGTTTTCACGTTGAAGAATTATGCGAATATCACAACAAGCGCCAAGAATTGGCCTTAAATTACATTTAAAGTCTAGCAATTTTGTTGTTTTTCTCTTTCTGTTTAATTGTTTTTTAATTAACTAAGGGAATTGTCTAGGGTAAATATTTAATTTATATAATATTTGCTCTAAATTATGAAATGCACGTTGCACTGTTCCATGTCTTCAACTATGTACAAAAACAATGTATTGTAGATTCCTTGAGTTATTTATTTATTTAGTTTGGCAATCCGTAATTTTCAGCTGATCTGCTGAAAATGTCTTTTATTCTTGCTGTTGCTTTCGTTTTGTTTCTCTTGCTTTTGCCCGCAAAGTCATGCGATTTGTCCGACTAACGAATTTGTACTAAAATCAAAATCTGTGCTACGCCGGAACCGAGCGCCACACGGATCCGAACAAGATCGCCAAACATACGCCCGAGTGAATCGGGCAGCTTTTTCATCTTCTGTTTTCTTTTTTGCGACCCAAAAATAGCTGCTCCACGGAGCACTTTGCGCTCGGGGAGCATAATCGACCACAGGCAACCGGCAATGGGTTAAAGTTTACTCTTTAATTGAGTCAAAGGCTAATCGCATGGCTACCAAATAGCTGTCTGCACTCACGTCGATTGATCTGATCGTTAGATCAGAGAATTCGGCTCGCTTCTGGGATTTTCTCTGTCCGAGAGAGATAGAGCGAGAGAATGAGATGTGCTGAGTGCCCGTAAAAGTCATCCTAAATTAAATTTAATTAGTGCATTTACATCTGGCAAAACAGCTGTTCGAAATGCAAATGCTTTGAGTGATCAGTAATCAGTGAATGGAAAGTCCCTAGAGGCTTTTTAAGCGATCGAAGATTTTAATTGGTCTCATTCTCGAAACGAAAAGAGCATATTGGTTTTATGGAATATTCATCTAGCTGTCCGTATAGAAAATTATTGGATATCTGAAATTTTCTGTTAAATTGTGGAGGATCACTTCCTCCAGAGCCTAAATATTGTAGTATATTCATCCTTTAGGCTGTGTTAAATCGGGTTTTGGACAGTGAATGAGCATTATGTAGTCTTAGAACTCGACTGAAACAGTTTTACGTATTTTGCTTTGTTAAAAAAATCTCACAAGCTACTCCCATTCTAAACCCCCCGAGCCCTACCCAAAGTATAATATTACTTCATTTCACATCAATATCTCTTTACGTGCCCACGCACTCATCAATATTTTACCATAAATATTTGCCTGAAAATCATATAAATAAAATTCTGAATGGTGCAAACAGGACTGTTCTCACCCCTAACTGTGTACACAACGCCTATTGAGAAACATTTTAAATGTCTTTTAGTTATGCGTTCTGCTTAATTAGGGAAATTGCGTTTGGGGCATATCAATCATATTCTTCTATGTATTCTGGGTACATATACACATGTGTATGCATCCGAAACACCCTCGCGCACGTGGATAACTTTTTACTGTGTTCTGTTTATATAGGGCAGACGACGCGGCGTCCGGCGGGGGTGTGTCTGACTGTAGTCTGCGTGTCTGCCGCTAAGGGTTGAAATACTAGACACAGAAATTTGGTCAACACATTTCGCTTGCCGGAAAATCTTTGCACTTGCCGTGCCTTCCGACTGACAGCTGAAATTTTAACTGCTCTCGGGGCACAGCTGTGGCTGAGTGGAAGCTCGCGGCATATGTAAACGATTTCGTTTGTATTGCATAAAGGTTTTTCTTGGAAAGAAGTTGGACATGATCTTATCAGCTAATAGGCGTGTATATGGCTGTTTACCTAAAGGAGTGACAGGTTGTGGGATTGTCTCTATGTCAAAGTTAAAGTGCTCCAATCTGGGCATATTTGCCTTGCTTTATGTAGTATATAATTACGTATAATAATTATAAGATTAATAATAATTAAAATTAAAATATATTTAAAAACATTTAATGACGCCATTTCCATTGACTTTGAAAATATATCAACATATATAAAAATATAACTCGGATATATTAAAATATATCAGGACTGAGTTATTATTTCATTCTTATGAAAATATTATAAAAAAATATATATATAAAAATTTAAATTAAAAAAAAGGAATTATTTATTTATTTTTTCTTATGTAAATATCAATACAAAAAAAAAAAAACGAAAAATCTGCTAAATATTTGATAGGGTATTTCAACTTTAGCCTTTCATATTTATATGTTTATAGAAACAACTAGATCATCTTATAAAATGATTTAGTATGCACAGACACGCAGGGCGAATTCGCAGCACCCTAAAAGCCTGCACTGCTTCCGTCTGGCTTATGAAACGGTCAATTGCTCGCCGCAAAGTCTGCTACAGCTTGATTTTTGCTCTCTCGCTCGCAACACTCTCGCGCTCTCTTATACAATCGAAATCCAGAGTAGACCAAAGACCCAAACAGCTGAACATGCTGCTGCTGCTGCTTCTGTCTTCTACTAAGAGTGTTGTGGTTGAGGTTGTGGTGGTGGTGGTGCTGCCGCTGCTGGCTGCCCATTGACAATTCGCTCGCTTCTGCTTGGCTGCTCGAGCGCTGCGTCGTTTAGTTTTCACTCGAACGGCGAAGCGTTGGCAACGCACGCGGAACGCGCACGGCAAACACAAAATACTAAAATTGCGAGCTGAACGCTTTGGCTTCAGCTGCCGCCAAAATACCAAAAACAAAACCGAAAAATGTAAAGAAAGAAATCAAATTATATTCAACTATTTATAAAATAAAAAACGTTTTTTTGAAAACGCCGCGCGAGCTCTTCGGTGTCTGTGCTTGTTGCGCTTCTGTTTTTATAGTTTTTCTGTGTTTGTTTTTGGCCAATTGGTTTTTTGCTTTTGGTTTTTTCGAAATTTATTTTCGTAGCTTTAACGTATATCAAAATACCGTGCGGTGTTGCTGGCTTTTATAGCCGCTGTTGTTGTTGCTGTTGTTGTTTATAGTTTTCCCTGCGACTGCGTCTGCTGCTTGGTGTTGAATTCAAATATTTCAAAATATATGTATATAAAAACAAAAACAAAAACAAAGAAAGCCAAAAAAAATTGTATTCGAATACGCATTTCGTGCGACATTTGTGAAACTAGTGCGTGATTTTCAGCAGTTTGTGCTCATCAACTGAATATCGAATGCGAAACTTAATGCCATAAACAATTTCGAATTTAAATTATAAAATTTTATTTAGCATATAATTGTTTAAAGTAAACAAAGTGCTCTAGCTGCTGCTGGTGTCAAGAATTTTCCAAAATTTACCGGATGCAAAATAAAATTTCATGGGAAACGGATATATGAAACTTTATTTCAGCTATAAAAATATTTCAAAAATTATGTTGGAAAAATCTTAAAAATAAATTGAACAAGTATAAGTTGGCATGTTGATACCCTGTAAACATTGATACACCTTATAGATTTCAGTTCTCTTAGATCACGGTTGCTGCCCAACTTTCCATGAAGTCATCTCGAGCTCTGAAGTAAAGCTTATTATAAGTTATATGATCTTTCAGCTGCCTAATCTTTAAGATTGGCCTCTCCTACAGCATATTCCAACGGTATATATATCTCATTGAGTCACAATCAAACCCACTCACACATTGTGATGTCATTTTTTTCGTCTGCGTTCATTTTCGAATCAAATCAAGAGCGAAAAGGCAACTTAGGTAGAAGACGAACAAAAACAGTTCAAGCCCGAAAAGAAATATAGCCTAAAAAACCCGTTTTTGCCGAGGACACGCACATGGCAAGGAGCACAGGGAAGGCGGGGGAGGGGGTGGTTGGGGCGCAGAGCTGGACTGCCAAGGATATAGGAGCCAAACACACAACTGAAAAGTAAAACAAAGCAAAAGACATGAAAATGAAGTCATCAGCTTCATTAAGAGCAACCAAACTAGTTGAGAGGGATGCAGCTGAGCAGGTTCGACTGGTAGATACCCTATAATGGGGATATGGATAATGTTGACAAGTGACGAGGGTTAGGAATTGATTTGGTTTTATACAGATTTTCATAAAAATATACAGATTTTGTATGAAAAACTAGATGAACGACTATCAGATACCCTATGAATATAATATATATAATTATAATTAAGGTTACTTAAATAAATTGTATGGTAATTAGAGTTTTCATATAATTATGTAAAGAATTTATAAAAAGCTAGTTGAACGACTAGAAGATACCCTATGCAAATCAGAATGAAGATAGCATATTTTATACAGGTTCTTTAAAGAACATTTTTCTATAACAATTCATATGCCTCCGCGGATGTTTTACTCCAACTCTATCTACCCTTTCAACACAAACTCTCGGCTGCAGGGCATAAAAATCAATGAAAACTATACAAATATTCATATATATATGTACATATACGTAGTACACATAAACCTATATCTACTCTAAGTTAAGTGCTTTTACAACTCTGTCGGTTGTACGCAATGAAAAGTGCAATTTGTGTGTGGCGACTGACCGGCGCCAGAGCCATGGGAATATTACTTAATGCAACCCCCCGACCTCTAGCCACAGCGCCCTACAGTAGGTTGCAGTGGCCCCCTCCTCACGCAGCAGTTTTAACATTTTCCACACCATTTGCCAGAGTAATTAAATTAGCCAAAACGAAACTCAATTGACGCAAGGATAATGCCAGCGCACAACAGGCGGTATGGCGTGGAGGGTTGTGTAGGCGAGTTTGGCAGGTGGGAGAGCAAGAAGTGGGAATAGTGTAACCTTGGCAACTAATTGCGGACCAGCGCTCGGGGGAACAGTAAACGCTGCGTGTGACAGGCAGCAGCAGTAAATGTTCAGGACACGAGTTACGCAAGCCCCGCAAGGACAATCAATTCCATACCCTATAATCATAAATTATGCCAGTTTGAAGGTTGTCCAGAATTAGGGAAGAGGGACTTAATTAATGGGTATATATTCTGAGGGCTGACATAGGATTAGTTAATAATTATACTTCAATTCTCCGAGCACTTTGAAAGTTAAAGTTAAAGCTCAAGTCACTTGTTAGCCTTAGCTGCAGGGTATCTCATAGCCTTCTACCTTTGATTATGTCACTTTTATTTGATTTTTATAGCATTTTTATATTGCGATGACGTCGACTACGGCGTTGCCATCATCAAATGCTTGCACGCTACAGTTGCTCACTCTGAGTACCCCTAATGCAGAATGCAAATGGGTTTCTAGGTCTTTCGTATGGAAGAATGAAGTCACAATTTGTGGGAAAGTGGGACAAGACAATGAAGGGTTGTTGCAACAGAGGAAACCATATAAAAAGAGGATACTTTGACTTTTATACAATGCTAAAAAGAACTTTGAGTCCTGAATAGTCTTTCATACCATGATTTATTTTGTTTTAATTGAAGATTGAATTCGGGTTACTTTAAGAAACTCAAATAACTTTTCTTTTCTTTCTTCTGCCCTCTGCCCTCTGCTAATTCTATTTCCCCTCTCAATAAATGCAGACAAAGGTGGCAACAAATGGCATTATTCGATAAAGAAATTGAGCAGCAATCATTTCAACCCTTCGCATAGACCCTTAAAGAAAGCCGGCATAAAAATTCTTATACACAGGCGTGCCGTAAATAAATAAAATAAAATCTACGCAGCAAAGGCCAGGAATTATTTGGCTAGGTATTCTAGCAATCAACAATAGGCATAGCAAAACCACCCCTCGAGCCGAGTGTTGGCCAAAAACCACCCTAGCGCACAGCAACCACCCTCAAGATCGAGCTCTAAGACACCTTAGAAAATGTGTATACACACATAGATACACACATCATAAAACTTAACGCAAGCTTGAACTTGAATTTGCAGTGAGCTGGTGGAAAGATCTCAGAAACCTGACAAACAACTTCGAGGCACAGACACAGCACACAGTAGACATTCTAACAATGGAGCCAGCGTATTGATGCGGGGGGCGTGGCGGCGGCCGCGGCCGCGGCTGCGGCTTTGCGAAGCTCAGACAACAACAATAAAAAGAGGCAAATTAAAAATAAAAGACAAAATACGAAAAAAAGAGATAATAATGGAATTTAAATCACAAAGAGGCGAGCGAAACGCGAAGCGTTGGAGTGTATCCGCTACATATGACATCATACCGAGTCCCATTAATGAACTAATCCAAACGAGCAACCTCTTTTTCTTCTTTTTTTCTGTTTTGGCCAAAAGTAGGCCCAGTCCAATTATGTCAGCTGTATACACTATATTTTCTGATCTTGTTTCGCATCAGACTTACTTATAATTGCCCAGCCGAAAGACACAACTATTATGAACTCGTTCCCTCTTCGTACATCTGCTTTCACTGAGCGTGCCGCACACATGTTTGCCGGCTTATGGATTTATGCGGCATTATGTGTATATGTTAATAGCTTCCAAAAAGAATTCGATTGCGAACAACATTGAAGAATAAAAGGAGAAGCAAATGGCTTATGGCATAAGTAGTTGCTGTGTGCCCAGCATATTCAAGCAAGTCTGCAAAGCACAAACGTTTCTCGGCGGGATGCTTATCTTGAACGGCCAAGATCTGTATCAGATTTGTGGAAAGAAGTTAGAATTTTTATTATTCGAAATTAGTTTTGCTAGCTTTAGAGTGAAGTTCTCCGAGTTTTGTATAAACATGATATTGTTTCAGATGAATTATTGTTTCAATATATTTTTTTTAACTATTTCAAAGCGTCATACATAATGTCTGTATATTTCATATAAATACAAAAAAAAAGCAAAGCTCCAAATTGACATATAAAATCTGAACAGTCCATTTTATACATTTATCGACTGATAATGCTTTTGAAGATCGATCTTCATCATCTATCCATATAGCTACTATATTAACCAGAACAAGTAATGCTCCTGAATGCAAAAAACTGTATATATATCCCAAAAATCTGACTTCACTCCCCAACTTTCGTTCTCTTCCAGTGAGTTTGAGTCATTCGCTGCTTGAAATTTTATGACATATTCCAAATTTACCTCTTCCAAGAATTCCACATAAATATTTGCTTTTATTTCTTACAAAATCTGTAGAAGTCAAAAGTATCTGTTGGATTACTTCATATTTCTCGATGTCGATGCTAAAGATAGCATATGTGTGCGCATACATAATTCGGTCACTGTTTTTCTGTGTGTTTCTCATGTTTGTAATACATAATTTTTGCATTCAGCCGCATGCTAAAGAATCTGATGACTCAGAGCTCGAGCACAAATGTTGCTGCTGTCACAGAGACAAGCGGCAAGCGGCACAACTAAAAAGTATCTCGCAGATACCTCGCAATGACGGGGCATCTCACTTCGCTCTCTCTCTCTTTCTCCCTCTCTCTCTATCCGTGAAACTAGGGCAAACTTTTGCGCATTCTGTTTTGATTCTATGCCTTCGAGGATTGTCAAGTATCAGATTGTCTGCCCTGGCAGTTAAATTGCTGTCGAATTCAATGTCAGGCTGTCCGAGTGTCCACAGTTAATGTGGCAGACAAATCAGCAACAATCGCATCTTCAGTTTAAGTTTTATTTTTCCTTTTTCTTTCGCATTGCGCAGAGCTGCCAACTCTTGTGAATTATTGAGAGCATGGGCAATGGTTGAGCTGAAGCGAAGCTGTGCCAGTCGTCCGTTTCCTGTTTATTTGCGCTGAGTGACAGTCAACGTCAAAGCCAAGTTGTAGATACAAATGTATCTTTGTATCTTTGCTGTTTTTTTTTTTTTTTGTTTTTTGCAGTGAGTCAAGCCTGCTTTTGTGTTCTTCAAGTTCAAGATTGGCGCACTTAGGGGCCGGTTATGCGAATTGCATTTGTCCGCGGGTTGTCGTTGTTGTTGTTGCAACAACAATCGAGTTTTAAGGCACTGCGTGACTTGGCTTAAAGGCAACAAACGCTGACTCTTGATCGTGTCACTGCCAACGCAAACTTGGCCCCAAGTCTTGACTTTGATTTCCATTCGTCTCTCTGTCGTTCCCTCTCTCTCTCACTCTATCTCTCTGTATGTGTGGTCAGTTTTTATGGCATCGATTGCTCATTGATTGTTTCTCTTTTCGGCAATGGGCCAATTAACAAAATGGGCCTAATTAACTGGGCAATTGAACAATTACAATTCAATTAATATTATTGCAAAAGAGTCGAAACGTATTTGGTGCTACGCTCAATAGAAAGCTGCAACGGGCAACTACTCGCCGCCGCTGCACTTTCGACACGTTCCAATTGCATTCCAAACGGAGGCGAATCGAGCGAGGTTATATGCTAATTTTATATATAATAAAAATATATATATGTGCCTTTCAGTCTATACAACGAAGTGATATCATAACTGTGAGCTCATGGCAGGTGTTACTTGGCGAGCACACACAGTTTGAAGCTTGTTTTTACAGTTTCATCGAACAGTTTTTATTGTATCTTCAAATATTTTTGTGCAATTGAAATTAATTCTAATGAATAAAGCAATCAATTTGGCAGTGTAAATAGGTCTATGCTCGCGGCTCTTAATTGCCAAAAATATCTAAATAAAAAGAATAATGCTCTTAATTTTTATAAATTTATGCTTGGCAATGAGATCTAGCACATGATTGCTTCAATTGAGAGCTTAGATATATACTATTGTATCATATGGTCCATTTTATATTGCTCTTCTTTATAATAACGATATTTTACTATATCTAAAAGACTGATATATAATGCTGTATATTATACTATTGTAGCTTCCATGGCTCTGCCTTATACTGTTTCCTATAATAAAATATAAATATATATTGTATACTATTCTATTGTACGGTTTTAAAGAACTCAATCTTATAATGATTTATTTTGACCTGCTCTGTCTTATACTATAATATTATTATTCTAGCTTATTTTAATCAATTCCATATACGGTGCTTATACTGCTTTCTCTTATACTATTCTAACTTTTGCTGATCTATTATATACTGCTCTAAAACATAGTACTTATAGTGATTTTTTTTTATATATTTTTCAATCTCTTATGAGACTATCTCATACTCTATCTTTTACTTATATATCTTATGCCGCTTTACTTTACTTTAAAGATCACTTGCGCTCTTATACACCAAAACTCGAATAGCCTTGACAATATCTTCAAATTGTTTGCCTTGATCAACATGTTAATTCATAAACAATTGTTAGACTATATAGTCTAGATCACCCTGTTATTTATATTTAAATATAGATCAGTTTGCGCCACTCTTCCCGCCCCATCGCACAGAAAATATTGCGTCAAATGTGAGGCGACGCGCGTCGGAGACAGTCAAAAACGAAGCCCATGATGTCATCTACACATTGGTCCACATACATATGTGGCGCACTGTGGCTGTGTGTCGTCTATGAGTCGTCTGTGGGGTCATGCCACCAGCAAATTGAGGTTGAAATAAATTTTCGGACAGTTTAATGGTGCTGCCCACCGACCACAATGTAAATGTCTAAATAAAAGCATTTGTTGCAATCGCATTTAACTGCTTTCTGTTGTTGTCCGGCTTTGTTTTTCATCTTCGGACCGTGCGATTTTCAAAGCGAAAGAAATATAAAAAAAATCTGCTGAAGAGAAGTGCAACAGGTGGCAATACCTCAACAGCTATAGATATATACTTGCTAATTGAATTGGTGTGTTTATTGATTTACCAAATATTTATTTATATCTAAAAGCTGTTGCCACATTGCTGAGCCACCCCAAAAACAAAATATAAGAAAGATCTGTTTCTCTATGTACTATATATATGTGATCGAGATGAGAGAACTATTTTCTATTTTCGACTGTGACAATTTGTTAGGAATTTTGCTATGTGGAAACACTTATAAAATTTACAACCCGTTGGCGAGCCACCGCCCCGAAAACACAAAAAAAGTTTTTATCCATATGCACTTGCCCAGCTATTCTGACCCAATTTCTTTGTTGGTCATTTCTGTTAATTAATTAGCCGGCAAGAACACAACAGAACACGAAACGCAAACCACCCTATGCACTCTAGCAATCGTTGTGTAGGTGAGAAACGGGCGTGGTGGAGCAGACGGCGGTGGGTGGAACAGTGCTTGGCTGGGATTGCGTGCGACCTCCCAAGGGGTCGAACTAAACAATGCACATAACTCAGTCAAATGTTCCTTTTTTTAGAGTGCAATGAAAGAAATGCTACCAAATAGCTATGCACGCTAAGAGAGTGAAAGGGGGTGTATAGGCATTGAGATATGTTTGCTTTTTGGTAGGTCTTTGGAGTTTTATGTTGTGGAATTATGGCTATATATATGTTGTTGATTGTTAGTATTTTAATTATAAGATTACATTCATTGAAGCCATGGCAAAGTAGCTAAAAATCTAAATGATTCAAGCTCTTAAAGCTGATTCATAAATATTAGAAGTTAGAGCTGTCAACAACTCTTTCAATTACAGATGATGTCAGGCTGCCAGGTCAGGCTTACAAACTAAGCCTCGCTTATCAAAGCAGTCAATTGATCAACCAGTCAATCAGTCAGTTATTATACACATACATAACAACAATGTTGATGCTCGTCTTTTTAGCTAACATCAGCAATTTGTTAATTGATCAATCAATCAGGCAGTTAAACTGCTACAACAAATATTAGACTAAGCTAAATATTCTTGTCTAAAGTTTACATTTTGAGCTTGAACTTTAGTCTATTCAACTCCAATTAATCAAGACCGAGTATTACGTAGTCGGCTACTGTCGTTGACCACATTCCGAAGGGCTCTTAAAGCGCACTTAAAGTAGCAAATGTTTTCGATTTCTGTATACATATGGGCGTGTGTGTGTATGGGGTGTGTAAGGGTATATGGTAATGGTATTGACATGCCAGACTTATAAATAGCCAATGTCAAAAGCTTCTATAGGTTGTCAGTGATTCATAAATCCCACTCGTAACTGCTTTGTTAGCACAGGCCTCAGGTGAAGCGTATAGATTTGATTTAATACGAGAATCATTCATAAATATTAACGGAAACGAGCTTCATAAACTGGTCAATGCGGTAGGTGTAGAGTCTCTTTCTATTTCTCACCTTTGTCGCATCGCTTGACTTTGTAGGTCGTTGGTTCAATAAAATAACTACGAACTACGTGCTCGATAGGTAAACAAATGCCGCCTGCAATTGGACTCCAATTCGGGCGTAAAATCAAGCGAAGCAAAGATATATAAAATTGATAGTATTATATTATATTTTATATAGTATATATATAGTATATTATGACACGTTTATCGTGTATAGCATACGAAATCGAATCGAATTATATATATCTCTATATTGCGTAATTCCAATTTACATTTGGCATTAGCCGGCAGCTGTTCTATCTATTTTATTTGTTTTCGACTGTTTCCTTGAGCCGTGACGGCGCCCATTTAAATGTCAAAGTTGCCGCCAAAATGTCAGATGGACTACGCTCCAAAAACAATAGCCAAAACAACAACAACAAACAACTAACAACAAATAATGTATAAACAAATTCGGAAACAAGCAGCACATCAAAGTACAATAATTTTCGATTCGATTGTTTGCTAAGCATTAAATTCGCTTTTGATTTAGCTTTAGTTTACGCTTGCGCGAATTTACAATATAAATATGCATTAGAATGACATTAGGGTAGTTGGCTGAACTGCTAATACCCTGGAAGGGTTGATAGGAATTGAGTGAAAGCATCTGTACTGCATCAACTATTGTCGTACTGCTTTAAATTATAGAAGAAATTAGAGTAGGAGTAAGGGAAGAAGTAGGAGTAGGCGGAGAAAAAGTATTGTAGTTGGAATTTGAACAGGCGAGAGCAAGAGTAAGGGTAATAGTTGGATTATTAGTAAGAGTAGTAGTAGGAGTAGGAGTAGTAGTAAGAGTAGGAGTAGTAGTAGGAGTAGGAGTAGCAGTAGTAGTAGGCGTAGGAGTAGTAGTAGGAGTAGGATTAGTAGTAGGAATCGTAGTAGGAGTAAGAATATTAATAGAAGTACGAGTTGGAGTTTGATTCGACGTGGGAGTAGAAAGAGGAATTGCAATAATAATAGTAGTAGGATTATGAATTGTAGTAGGCGTAGATGTAGGAGTAGTAGTAAAACTAGGAATGACAATTAGACAGTAGTAAGAAAGGCGTGGAAATACTAGTAGTAGGAGTAGCAGTAAGAATTGAAGTATGAGTACGCCGATGAAGTAGTACGACTAAGAATAAGAGTAGGACTATAAATAAGAGCAGAAATTTGAGTTAGAGTAGGATTATGCAAATGAGTAAAAATATGAGTATATGTATAAGTAATTACCCTAACATGACAGCAACTTAAACAAATGAAGCCATTTATTACGCAAAGAGGAAGTTACCGAAAACTACTATGAATTGTCATTCAACACACGAAAAAATTTGAATTTTTAAAAACAAATTGATTAGATCTATACAAATTTCGATTAAAGTTAATGTGACACAAATGAAGCAGAAATTTGTGGGATGTACGCTATGTTTAGATCTATTGTTAGATCTATTTTGTGTGTGGGCTTAACGATCACAAATTGAAGTATTTAATGCCTGCGAGGTGGCACTAATGAAGGAAAAGACTTTGCAGCCATTGTCGTATGGCCTGCTACTCTTAACAGAAATTATTAAAGATAGGGGCGTAACACAAATCACAAATGAGATACAAATAATCGAACTATATGGCACACTTTGCCGATTTGATATGCTTATTAAGGCAACTGCACAGTGGGCCAAGCTCACGCATTTCACTCATTCATAAAATGTTTCGAATTGAATTCAACGTCAGTTGCAATGCATTTTTTTGTTGTTTGTTCCATTGATTTCCGTTGACACGTTACGCATAATTAAACGCTGTCTGGAGGCAAGCCCCAAAAACAACAAAAAATTTAGAGAGACAAAAAAGCAACAACAACAACCAATTGACCCACATAGTAAGCGACGAGGCGAGAGACAAGCAGCAACAACAACAACAACAGCAATAATCGTTGCAGTTGCAATTACGAAGCTACCCACAGAGGTGCGAAAAGTATGTTTGGCAATCGACAAAACTTGCAGCTTGCTAAAGAATCTGTTTGAGCAGAGTCTACGGAGAGGCGGAGGCTAACGTCTAATTGGTCTTTGCCTTTTGAACCTATCTCATAATCAAATTTCTATTTTCATTTGGGCTTGCCTAATTACGAGCGAGCTGCGCTTAGACTTGCCTCGCTCTGCCTGTGCGTGTGCAATGCGTCATCATCATGTTGATTCAGTTTGTAGATTAATATTTCTCTTTTGTTTCCCTGCTTGTGTTTTTTGTGTGTTATAAGCGCCAGCTACATTTAATAGCTGTGTGTGTGTGTGTGTGGCTTAACTTCGACATTGTTTTTTTTTTGTGTTTCAAAAATAGCCAAACAAAAGCTAGATTTCGATAAGTTTCATGTAATGTCATATAAATTTATATATAATTTTGCTTAGATAACATTGGAATTTCATATATAACTGTTCATAATTTATATGCAAGATATGAGACATAAGATCACGAATATGATTATCGAGCTCAGGGGATCTAGCCTTGTCCGTCTGTGTGTCTGTTAGCTAACGTTTAACAGACGGGCAGGGCTAGATCCACTGATACGGATAGACAGGTATAAACGTAAGCTTACATAATTAGAAAAGTTCTTACTTTAAATATATATTCCCAGCATAAATATTTTTTAAAGATGAAGGGACGAAGTCAAACATATGTTCAAATGAGAAGACATATCTGTGTATAATTTATAAAAAAAAAATACTTTTAGTACACCTGCACACTTTTTATGCCTTCAATAGATAATATTATTTTATTTTATATTTTTAAAAAATTTACTTCGTTTAGTTGCGCAGCACTTCTTCTATCTACTCTGCCCCACTCTTCCATTTACATGCTGTTCAGTTTGTAGTTAAGCAGCGCATCCATTCCTCATACGTTATTGATTAGCTCGCGTCAGGGCATTACATTTACAGTCCATAAATTCTACTTAGGCTAAACAACTTGCCAGAGATTTGGCCTTCAAATGGTGTCTGTGTTGTTGTTGTTGCTAGTTGATTTTGAGAGATCGTTTTTTAAATTTACTCTGCGTAGAGTTTTGTTTTGAAATGTTACAGATGCTTGGCGCTGGCGTGAGCGCGCGCCCATCTGCCCGGCCCTCGTTATCGGCGATGCGGCACTGGGGCTCTGGGGGCGTAATCCAAGCGCTGTCTTTCCCACTTTTCGGCCGGTCGGTCGGCTGTGTTGGTGATGTAATTACTGGCTGACAACTTTAACAACCGGTTTAAGCAATGTCCAACCGCCTGTTAAACACAATACATAAACATTTGTACTATTCGTAAAGTTACAAATCTCGTTTGAGTTCTGCGCATTTGCATGCCGTCGGCAACAGCTGTAAATGAACATTTTTTTAATACCCTATAACATTTTTTCTTTGTGATTGTCAAAAGACTTCTTGGAAATCAGACAATTAAATCTAAAACAAACTTGGACATTGCTCTTCCAGTCATTTTCTTCAATTTATTATCTATTATACTTTATGAGTCTTCTCTCTCTCTCTCTCTCTCTCTCTCTCTCTCTCTCTCTCTCTCTCTTTTTTGTACCTCCTCTTCACCAGCTTGCTTTACAGGGTATACTGAGCGGCACAGCTGGCTGCTTAGCTCACTTTCCCTTTCCACACAGTTATTTTATTGTCACAGCACAAAGAATCAAGATCTCCCACTTAAGAGCCGCTGGAAATTGCATTCATATCAACTGCACAATGCAGACGCTTTCTACGTGGGTGCATCCAGCCAGCCATCCATCCATCCAACAATCTCATTCTCTGCATTTCAACAGCATCCTCAAGCTCATATGAATTATGTGATTACAAAGCAATTTGCTGGGTTTAATGCACTGTGCGGGATTACTTAGTGACTGCATCAAGCCCCGCCACCATCCTAATTTCTCTGTTTTTGTTTTGCAGCAGATGCTTATCACGTTGTCAGCAACAGCAGCAACAGCAACAACAACGGCAACAACTATTTTACACTTTGCCAATGATTAAAGCGATAACATTGACAATTACGTTGACAGTTAATTTAAATTTATGTCTAGGGCAGCAGCCACATGCATACATTATATTATAATTGTTGCCGCTGTAAATGCTCATCGCTATTTTTCGCTAGAATACTCTAACTAGGGGTATTATAAATATAGATGAGATGTATGATCTAATGGTGAAATATAATAGAAAATAAATATTTTTTCTTTTCTTTATTCCTTGAACGTTTTTGCTTCTATTCATATGGTTTTTTTTCCCATAAGAGTTGCATTTCTCTATCTATCTATTTCTTTGTTCTATAGTAACTCGAGTTATCTTCAAGTTTTCTTGCTGAAATTTGGGAGACAAGTTTTCAGGCACATCGGCTAACATATAAGTTAAAATTGAGTGCATAGTTTATTCATATACAGATGAACCATATATGTGTGTTAGTTAGTATATGCATATTTCATAAGTTTTCAGACATTTTGTAAGTCAGAGATGTCTTTTTCCATATATAACTCGTCGTTGTCAACAACACTCTACTATCTATTATAATATATATAATAATATTCCATACGTATTCTCATGTCAAAGAGTATTTCGACTTCTTGTGCTTCAGAGAAAGTTTCTCGTATTTGTAACATGTTATTATAGTAGCAATATTTTATTTCGGTTCAGCGGTGCGAATGAATGTGGTTGCGGCCTATCGCCTATTGACACTTGTTTATTTTTTGACACCCCGTTAGCATTGTTTATAGATATGTTTACATGTATGAATATATATATCGTAAATATATATCTATGCTTACATACATGTAGCACATTGTTAAGTGTTTCAATCGATGCCATGTGCGCTGGGAACTAGCACAATATTCAATTGATAGAGTTGATTAGCATTTGAATTGTTGTTTGAATGTGCATAGGGGTATTCCGCAATAGGAAATCATAGATGAAATATTTCTGAGAAGTACATCGTTCAGTCGACTATTTGCTGTCTTGTTTGCTTATCAACCACAGCAGCGGTTGCATTTGGCAACATTGACACTTTGCTTAGCCGCAAGGCAAGCTGCTGTGGCTGCTGTGGCTGATGTCTACCCAGACTAAGCTGCTCTGTCGCTTCTAGAGGAAATATTAACAATTACGTGTGTGTTTTTCTCTTTACAGACAAACAAACGAAAGGAATAAATAGACTTTAGCTTTACAATGGGCTTCAAGAGCGGAAGCAGTCCGCGCATCAACAAAACGTTGATCTCGCTGAAGCTCGTCGTCTTTCTCATCATAAGCGGTAAGTGTGAGAATTGGATGGAGAAACACGATTATATACATATATGTTCACGTTCGACTCTCTCCTTCTGCAGGTCTCACAGCTCTGCACATTTTGCATGCCACGAAGCCGCTGCTGTTGGGTCTCAACTTTGCGGAGTATCGCACGATCACAATTATTGCAGCTTTCGTGTCGATCTTGGGTCCACTGATAGCCGGTCCCTGGGCCGATCGCTTGGCCGCTCGTAATCCCAATGGATTCGGACGTACGCTGCGTCGCCTGACCGCTGTCTTCTTGCTGCTGACGGCTCTGATCTATGCCCTGCTCTTCTTCGTCCCGGAGGTGGCGCGCGAGCCGGCCAAGGAGCCGGCCGTGAATTTCGGCTGCGATGCCAACGGTGCCTTCATATTCCAGAAGCTGTGCAGCAACGGCACCTGCCACAGCTGGGAGCACAAGAGGGGCAGCGTCAAGCTGACCCACTGCACCTACAGCTGCCTGAATCCCAACTCCCACGACGACATGTATCAGTTCTGGCTGGGCGAATTGCCCACAGCGGCGCCGTCCACCGAGCAGAGCTCCGAGCTCGACTACGATCAGGACGATCCTTCGAGCGCAACGACCGAGAGATATAGACCAAGGCGAGATGTGAATATCGTAGACTTGGCGGCAGACAGCGCGGGCGTGGAGCAGATCAGCTCCGAGGTGCAGCGCGTCAAGCGGCAAGTGAAGGGCGCACCCAAGAAGGTCTATGTGGAGCCGCCGCATCTGTGCATCACGGAGCGCAACGAGCAGGGCGAGAATGTTGTGAAGCACTGTCATGTCTATACTAAGGATACGCCCAACATTGTGGTGCACGCGGACATGGGTGCTGCACTGACGGAGCAAATAAGCAATGAGACTGCCGGCTGGTGTCAATATCCTTTGGGTAAGTCAGAGAGAGAGGAGGAATGCGAACTTGAGCTCTTCGACCTATAAGAGTACCTTTTATTAACCTTTCTTCCCTTTCTTCAGCGGGCATTCAGTGCAATATCCCACCGCAGCAGGTGAAATATATGCAGGATTTGACAAATGGCACCGAATGCAAGCCCGTCATCCAGTGCATGATTGTGGAAGCGTACGATGGCAAGGACAGTGCGCTAGCGGACAGTGAATGCATCACGGTAAGTGATCTCCCGGCTAAACTTAATCAACACAATCTAACTACTCTCCTCCCTATAGACAACTGGCAACGTGGATGATACTCTGATTAGTTATCTGATCATTCGTTTGCTGGGCGACGTCTTCGCCTTGGCGACGCTGACGCTGCTCAACACGGCGATCGTGATTGCGGTGCGTGAGACGTCGGAGGGTCGCGGCGAGGTGTGCCGCCAGTATGTGTGGGGCGCCATTGGCTATGTGATACTCTTCTCGCCGCTGGATCTGCTCTTCAAGGAGCATCAGCCCAACCATGATGCCGCTCTGGCTGCGCTGATTATACTCATCGTCTGCTTTGTGCTCGGCGCCGTGGT
Organism: Drosophila pegasa; assembly: GCA_035046225.1. NCBI lineage: Eukaryota > Metazoa > Arthropoda > Insecta > Diptera > Drosophilidae > Drosophila > Drosophila pegasa. The sequence continues at coordinate 2,783,696 of JAWNOD010000286.1, forward strand.
GCTGCTGTGCGCCTCGCAAATGCCACTCAGTCCGCCCGAGTGGTGGTGGCACACGAAGACCGGCATGCTGGTGGTGCCCATGTCGGCTATACGCCGCTATAGTCCCGAAATTGTGGTGCTCACGCTGGTGGCCATTCTGTTCGGCACCTTCTGGAGCAGCATTCACAGTTTCCTGTTCTGGACCTTCACGGATGTCAATGCCATTTGCTATTCGGGCATCATCCTGATCCTGGTGCTGTTCTTCAACGTGGACAAGTTCATCGAGTATTGCGGCCATTCGAATATCTTCATTGCCGGTTTTGCCATTTTCGTCATCCGATTCACGGCTCTCAGCGATGCGCAGACCAATTGGCTGACCGTCGTCATGGAGAGCATTGAGCCCGCTGTCATTGGCCTGATCTGGATCACGATTATACTATATATGCGACACGCTATGCCACGCAAGCTGACTGCCACGGGACAGGCCATCGCTGTGCTGGCCTTCTTTGGTTTAGGTGAGCTCAAGAACTGAGTGAACTAAATATTTGCGATATATTTCTATCCCACAAGTGGACTAATCCCTAATCTCTCCTTCAGGCAAGGGCTTTGGCGCCTTGATTGGCCTGGCTCGCGAGGAGAAGCATCCGAGGCTGCCCTACTGGACCTGCACCTACCAATGGCTGGCCATCGTCGCCTGCATCATTGCCTTCGTCTACTTTGTGATTTACAATCTGATTCTGGCGCCGCGTTGCACCGCCAAGCCGCAGCACTCGGAGGAGCTGATCTCGGGCTCGGCGTCGCAGAACTTTGGCACGAACGGAACCGCTAGCAATGGCAATGGGGCCGGCACTGGCGCTGGCATCGGTCCAGGCGCTGGGGCCGCACTGAATGGCAATGGCAATGCCAACGGCAGCTACTCACCGCTGAGGGTCTACCACAACGAGCGGGGGAAGAAGGGTCAATTTAGATACTAAATAGTTTACGGGCTATGCGAAGAGAGTTTTTCGATTTTTTGATTGTGTATCGCGCACATATTTTACTCCACTTCACGGGGATATTTTTGCTAAGTGTATACACTGCGAACAAAACAAAAAAACTGAAGGAAAAACCTAGAGTAACAAGTGAACTCTTTTTTAATATATATAGAACTTCTTTAATTTGTTATTTAATGCAAACTAAGCGTGTTCGTAATATTAATTTTTATGTCTAAAAAACAAAAAACAATTATTTAAAATGGAAGCTGCCGCCCTCCGCCCCCCACTATACGCCTCCCTCCGCACACTCTCTGTTTCATGAAGAGCCACTTCTGATGAGGTTTCATACTGAAGGCGAACACAATTCAAATCAAACCTTTGCGTGATTTTACTAAGCATACGAATTGCATATAAATACATAAATATACCACATACATTACATTACATTACATATGTGAGTGTAAACAACAATAATGAACAAAACAGAAATGTAATTATACCAAAATAAAATTAATGATAATTTTATGTTTTGCAATTAAGTGAAATAATAATAATGGCATTTTCTTTTTGTTTGATGGCGATTTAAATGCGGTTGCTTCCGCTGAGTAGTTGCGTCTAGTGTGCGACAAGTTGGGGATATATTTGTGACCTTTTGAACTGAAAACAAGTTTGGCATTTGCAGACCTTCCAAATAGACCTTTGATAATGCAAGAATAACAAGCATTGGCACTCGTTAAGGAGAATGGAGAATGGAAAACTGTAACCTTACAGAAAGAGTAGAGATTTGGAGACAGAACAGATGGGGTGTTTCAATTGACATTTTAAGTATTCTGCTTAATATGTATAGTTAAAAGAATGTCTAAGCTAACACTGCAAGTGGAGATGCGTACATGAAGAAATATTGATACTTGGAGACGAGCTGCTTTGTAAGAATCGAAATATTCTTTAACTGTACCAGCTATGATTGAAGAAAATGTCTATAATAAATTTACAAATCGTAAATATGCGAGATCGACCCCAAAACTTATGATAGGTACAAAATCAATGTCATGATTGAGAAATTAAATATATGTTAAAAGAAAGTTCTCAAAAAAAATTAAAAAAAAAACATTTACACATCCAAGTTCAATTGTGCCTATATTACTCAAATTTTGAAGCACATTTATCAAATTTGTTTGTTCATTGTAAAGTTCGAATAGATGGATAGATAATTGGATTATCGTAATAAACATAAAGCCAAATGGATTGCTATAAAGACACGATCTACAAAAGTTAATCCAATATATCTTTTACTTTACACGCTTTGCAACTCTATACAAGCCCAATAACTAGGGAAAGTACAGATATTTCGAAAAAGCAAAGCCCCTCAAAAGAATGCTACATAAATTTTGAATAAAAGCTTTCCGCCGTCGCAGCTCGGGCAACAACCATTTATCAAAGACAAGAACCTCGTTTGAAAACTTTCAATAACGTTTCGCTTGCTTAGCCGCTCTTGAGCGCATTTACAATTTATGAATGAGATTTACTCAGCACTTGGCCGGCTCTAGGCGACAGCGGGACAGCCAGACAGAGCAGTTGGCAAGCGATTGCCACTTGACCCTATAATATATGTTGGCTAATAGCTAAAGAGACAAGAGCAGCAACTCGATATTGTGCTATGGCTATAATGTGGCTCAAAGACTAACATTAAACGATAGTAAATAAACACACGCACACACGCACACAGATACTCACACACACTCGCTCATATACCAACTAGTTTATTTACGTAAAAAGTGCGGATTTTATGTTGCATTCCCACACAGAGCGCAGCAAATTTTGCTTTAGCCTGGCTTGGCTGCTCCTTAAAACCGTCTAGCAGTCTTTCGTTGACATTACACACACACTCGCACACACACACTCGCATGCATAGATAAGTACCCTTTGTGTGTGTGTTGAAGTGACAGTAAGCCACTTAAGACAGCGCGCATTTTATTAGTTCCTTTATTGATATTTTCACAGCAACACAATTATGAGTGCCTGCAAGAGCAACTCTCTGTGTGTGGTTGTGTGTGTGTGTGTAATGAGTGTTTGTGTGTGTCAAGCCAGCTTATTCATCGACATGATATATATATCGCTATATCATCATTGAGCGCATAAATGAAGCAAAGATAATGGCATCAAAAGCGATTCACTTTTGATATGGTTATAGAAAAGTAGCTTAGTTATTACTTTAAAAAATATTAAAAAAATATTGTGGTATGAGGCATTCAAGTGGTCTTAAAACTATGTTCGTAATTGTATATTGCATAAAAATTGGTTGAGCTTTGGCAAAACTATGGCATTTTGTAGCTTGGGCAAGTTTTTGAGGCTTACGTTTTGAAATCAAATTTGTAATAAATATTCTCTTAAAAACATATTTCATTTCAATCCTGATTTAATATATATATTTATAAATTTCTGTTTAAAAACTTAAATCCAGACAAAAATCCTTTCATTTTTTTATCAAGAAATTGAAAATTTACTTACCGCTTTATCCATCATCAATTTGCAGTCCGCTTCATCTATAAAATAAAAAAGAAAAAAACGCAAATTATATTAACTGGTTTCATAACACTTATTCCACAACTTTAAGTGAAAAAAGTAACTGAAATAAAATCCCTTAGTAAATAAATTAACCCCGAGCAGTTTTGCCAGCGCTACTGAGTACCACATGTCGTATGCATAATAAACGAAAGCCGCAACATTTATATAGATTTTTGTTTGGGTTTTGTGTTAAGGGTTAGGGCTTAAGGGTGCTATGTGAGTGTGTGTCTGTGCGTGTCTGCGTGTGTGTGGCTTGCCAGTCAAAGTCTTGGCAATTAGGCAAGAGCTGTGGCAAAAACAAAAAAAAATTGTGACTGGCTAAAAGAAAAAGAGTAGCAGGAAGCGGTAGATGGAGATGGAGCAGAAGCTCTCCATTTTGCGTGCTGGGTAGACAGTGAAATTATTATCACTTGGCACCTAACAGAGGCGGCCGGAGGAGGGCGGGGGAGCGGCATGTAGCAGAGCACGAGCACGACCAGAAACAGGAACAGGAACAGTCGAAGCGTTGCTGCATTTTGTGAGCGCTTTTGCCCCTATGAAAAATAGCTGTAATTTGCACAGCATAAAAATATAGGAATATGCAGGCAGGGGTGAGGCAGATGGAGGAGGCGGCTTGGAGCCTGTTGGCGACATGCACACACATACATGCACACATACAGTGCTAACCATAAGTTAACTGAGATCCACACAACCACATGGCCACATGGTTCCATATGCAGGCGACAGCAAGCGGCTAAGGCGGCAGGGAGTGGAGTGGAGTGGGGGCATGGTGGCTGGTTGGGTTGGCTTGGAGGTTGCGTCGGCTGCAAAGCACTTGTGAAAAATAACTTTGCACATCGTTGGATTTGGTGTGCAATTTTCTCGCTCTTCTGCATCGTCGCCAATCCCCTCCCTCCCACTCCCCCCTTCTACCCAGTCGGAGCGCTTACTTTTAATTTTGTTTGTAAAGAAAACTCATTTTCATCATTTTGAAGTTGCGACTGCGCTTGTCTTTTGTAAGGCGCTGCTCCTGCTCCTGCTGCTCCTACTGCTGCTGCTGCTGTTGCTTGCAAGGAAAAACACAAATAAAAAAGGCAAAAAAAAAAAAAAACGAGCAACGAGTGAAATACTCTCTGAAAACTGCCGCTTCATGTAATTATTTTGATCATTTGCATGGCTGCCACAGAGCCCGCAACATGCAACATGCAACATGCTAACGACTTTGTTCTGCCAGCTCTTAAAAGAAAAAGAAGAAACATATTTTCCCAGTTAAAGCCGAAGCTGTAACTCGTTTCCCTCTTAACTTTAATACAGTTCAATTGTAAATGTTTCTGTTAACTATTTTAATTTCTTCTCTCGATGCGGAAATTTTCGCATGATGAGTCTGTGCGAGTAAGTGGTTTAAGAGCATATGAAATGCTCAGACAATTGAAATACGCTTTTGTCTCTTTGCAGTGAAGAAGGTTTCTTTCGAAACTCAAATTGTCTTGGCAACATATATGGCAGAGAAGAGATTTATAGTTTAATGCAGTATGGAAAATATACTAAAATATGTTTTATTCTAGCTTGCATAGCTTTTATTATTATTTTTTTAAATTTTTTTATTATTGTAGAGGAGCTAATTAAACCTAATAAAATTTCTATCGTAACCATTTCAAACCCCAAAATATTATTCAATATAATTTTATGGCGCACATAATTCAAATTCAGCTCAGCTAATTAAATGAAGACCTTCTCGCCTTTGTCCCCCTTTGCACATATATTTGCACTTGTTTCTTTAATCTCATTATGAATTTCGTTTCGCTTTTTGTTTTTATTCATAAAAAAACGTTATTCATAGTGTTTCATTTTAGTAGCAGCCCCTACTCAAGTCAGATCTGGCTCACTTTTGTTTCGCCCTTGGCAACGCTCACACCTCACTGAAGGTCATATCAAAGCTATGCAAATTTCATTGCTATGATCTATTGTGTGAGTCTGGCTGTTGATATGGCCCCCAGCATTGACCTTTTCTTTTGTAGCTAATTTTCAGGCGTGCCCAGGCATTAGGCTCGCAGCCTCCTCCACTATAAGTTTTATTGTGTGTGTTTTTTTTTCTTTCGCTTTTGCCAGCTATCATTTGAGCTTTTTTTCATTAAATTCAACGCGCAGGCAGGTAACAGTCGTTGACAGCCACGGCACGCCTCCTCGGAAGTCCTTTGTTTTAAGGCGCAAAACTTTGCTAATTACTGAGAAAATTTTCACAATGTGCCAACTTGAACGTAATTTTTTTTCGTATTTCGTTTTCTGTTACGATTTTTTCGTTAGGCGCTATTTGTTTTAGTTGCAAATAGGGAGCGTAGGGGCCAAATGTGTGGACCCGTATAAAGGCAGATACATATATACGTGTGTGTGTGTGTAGCTGTGTATAAAGTGCTTAAGGACTGAGCATGTGTATGACTTCAATTAAAGGCCTCGATTCATTAATTGAAAGGCGAAGCGGCAGGACAAATAAGCTGCTCTTACTTTACCAAATTAATGAAAGACCAAAACGACAGAGAGAAAGTAGAGAAAGAGTGAATGTGCTCTCGCTCCCTCTCTCCCTCCGTGTCTCTATACATATATATCTTTCATAAATTGTAAAAATGAATTCGGTAAACATGTCCGCCTCGCTGCCAATTAAGCAGCTTGTCATTTAAATCAAGCAGCAATTAATTGACAGAGAAATCTGCAATGCGTATACTTAATAAAAGTAAAAAAATAAATATTCAATCGAGTGTGTCTGGGGACACTTTTCATATTTAAGAGAAATATTTTATATATTTAACTCAAGAGCTGCTCTTTAATTGATTTCAAGCAGTTTCAAACTTTAAGGCAAGTTCGGTAAGCGTTGCGCATACGCCGCGTTGTGCGCGGTCAGCAGACGCAACGACGCTTCCTTATTAGCTGCTGTTGGAGCTGGTGCTGGGGCTGCTGCCCAGCCTCAAGTTTTTTGCTTGTCCGTGCAGTTTTCACATCGTCAAAGGATAAGCTATACATAGCCCAAGGGGAAATCTGTATGTGTGTGTGTGTGAGTGGCTGTGGCTGGGCGTGTGGGCGTGGCTGGTACGTCGCTTGCATTCAAAAGCGCACAAATCGCATTTTCTTGAGAGAAAATGTTGCTTCATTTGTGCAGATCGTCGAATTGTGTAGAAAAATGTTTGAAAGGAATTTTGTGTGTGTGTGTGTATGGCTGTGTGTTGAAAGCTAAAGGATGACGAGGTTGAGCAGGAGCTGCAGGCGGCCGCTGGTACGAGGTAAATTGCATGTGCAAAATTAAATAAAAGTGGAAAGCCATAAATGCAATTTGGCTGCAACTGGAAGAAACCTTTTGAGCATTGATAAAATCGACATCAATTGATTTCAGACATTGTTTAGCCATGGCCAAGGATAATGCATAATAATAAGAAATGCCAAGGATAACGTACAATAAGGTCTTCAAGCTGAAGAGCTCAACAAAGGGATTTATGTTCCCCTCCAGCTCACTCTATAGCTAATTAACATTTCATATAATTTCTAATTGCCTTCTTATGTCTTGCTTCCACTCCAGCCTTACCACATATATTAATAATTATCTTTCGGCTATCCAGGTAACCATCTATGCCAGCAGTCAGCTAACTGACTACCTAACCACGACTACAACAACGTGAACAGGAACAACAACAACAACATTTAAGCTGGTCAATGGCCAATTGCAAAAAGCGAGCAATCATTGCAGCTCTTAATACCCTATAAGTGGTTAAGTGCTGAGTGGCCTGGGTTGCTAAGGTATTAACTTGGAATGGCTATTATTATGCTGGGCTGAGAGCAGCAAAAAGTTTTGGTGGAGTTGCTGAAATACGATTGAGCCAGAAATGATTTTGAGATAGATAAGACAGGGAAGAGAGTCATATTGAGAAATAAATAAATTTAAACAATTTATAACTAAAAATAAATTATATCAGTATAGAGAAAATTAAATTTGAAATTCCTAAATGAATATTCTTTCCATAAAAATGTTGTTTTAGTAAAGTCTATTATTGAATTACAGAAAATATTAATTAAATATATATCTTAATTTCACTTAAAATTTTATAAAATTTCTTAGAGTTTACTTTTTTTATAAGCTTCTAATGCGATTTTTCAGGCTTGAAGCAAAATATTGTTCGATTGAACTTATTTAATATTATTTAATTTTTCTGTATAATTTTCGTCTAATTTAGCAAGTTTTAGATTGAATTATATCCTTATTCAAGTCAAAAATATCATTAGGTTCAACTAAGACATAACTTTTCTAGTTCTAGGATATCTAGAATTCGAGCTAACGTAATCCCCCTCATCGTTAGCTTCAATTTCCCTGTGAGCAGGCATTCGTTTACATACCTAAAATATTCGTATATGTGGCAAGTAGCGCTTATTTATAAATCATTTGATTGTCGGATTTTATTTGCAGTCGGACGAACGTTGAGCATTGGACTTTCTATATTCGATAAGCTGCTTACCGGAACTTGTAATGCTGTAAATTTCGTTTTCCGGCCGCAAAACAGAACAGAAGAGCCAACGCCACCGCCAACAGGCAAAAGCCAACAGCCAGCAGCCAGCATCCACGTTAGAATTGCTGCTGCTGCCAATGGGCCAGCGGGCGGACGGCAACGGCAATGGCAATCGGTGTAGCAACATTTGTGGCACAAAACTTTTGCTACATCGCCACTGAATATAGCAGCATAATATGATGCAACCGACCGCTTTTGTTGTAAGGTAAGCAAAAAGTTTGTTTGGCCCAACCGCAACTCAAGCGAAACCTGCGACCGATTTGCAAAATGCGACATAAAAATAGTTGCAAATTTATAGAATATTTTGCAAGGCGTAACTAAGGAAAAGAAAGCAACGAATGGTGAATGCTCTTTTAGCTTAAGAAAGGGTAATTGTGGTGGGATGAATATTAATAATAATAATATGAATAATAATAATTGTAATATGAATAATAATAATATTAAAATATTTAATATTATGAAACTTTAAAGGAACTGAACTATAACTAGAACTGTTTTCTATAAATATCTTAATCTTATAGATGAGTTTTTGAGTGCTTGACAATCTGCTTATATTCAGTAAATAAACATTTGATAGCCATAACTCTTCTAGACTCAATCTATATATGATAGACACACATATTTATACCAAATTATGAATTCTCTCTTTTACATACTCTTATCCCTATAAAAAATTCATATATATCACTTATGACTTCAGGTCTCCTTCCATCTGCCATCAAAATTCTCTAATGCCCAATTTGTGCACATTTTCAATTTGATTTCTAGACTAGCAAAAGCTGTTCGCCGTCTACCGATTGTCCAGTTGCTGCGATTTTGTCATTAATCTCGCTCTAATGTCGCTGCAGCATAGATAAATATGTGTGGGTGTGTGGGTGTGTCTGGCAAGCAGTCTGGCAGGCAGACTGCCAGGCTGCACACACTAATGACTTGTGCTTTACACATGTAGCTCATGTCGGGCCTATCGTCATGGTCCATCTGCACCACCCACACCACCCGCACCACCCACACCCACACATTGGTCAAAGTCTGTTAGAGTTTCTGCTTCACTTAGTGTTTCATCTTTCCACCATTCTAGCCTCATCTCTCCCGCTGTCACACAGTCGGGCACTTTTTTATCGGCAAACTGCAATCAATTTTTACAAATGGGATTATTTTAAAGAACCTGAACCTGCAGCAGCAGTAGCAGCAGCAGCCACTGGATGCAAAAGAAAGAAAGCAGGAAAAAAACAACGAATTGTAATTTGTTTTCTCATGCATTTGTTATTGTTCATGCAACGGAAGCCTTAGTGAAGTCCCCACATTATCTACTATCTACACACTTACACATAGCGTGGCACTGAATGAGAGAGTGAAAGAGATAGAGTGAGAGGGAGGGAGGGCGAACAGGTTAGGTGCACCCACACGGCAAGTCCTTGCGAGTCCTTTACCTGGCTTGCAAAGCAGCTTTCGATAGAGATTTATGCTTGTTGGTAGTTTTGCTCATAAAAATGCATTTTTATTGCTTTGGCTGCGCTGCTTTTCGCTGCCGTCTCTCTCTAACTCTTTCCCCTCTCTCTCTCTTTCTGCTGCTCACGCCGTACTGTGGCTTTGAATATTGAGTTAGATTTTCGGTTCCTGCAGCTATGCGACAGAATTCTTTCTTTTTTTTTTTGGGCACATTTTGCCTTTGTCGCCATCGCCTCGTAAAAACTGTAATCAGAACAAGTACGTAGAGCGTTTTAGAGCGATTGCTGGGCTAGCAGATAACCTGTAAATGTTGGTGTTAGAATTCAAATTGATATGTGATATATATTTAATTGGTTGTATGGTCGGATTTTATTTAAATTGTAATCAGTAGAAGTAAATGAGAGGCTATAGCAATTGATAGACTAGCACATACCCTATAAATAAATATAGTAATTTATGTATGAGTTCTTTATCATTTTTATCCATAGAATATTTTTTTTTATTATTTTTCCTTTAATATTTCATATAAGGTATCCGAGAGATACTCTGTAAATATTCTTATATATGGAAAAGCACAGATACAATAATGTAATATTATATTATTGCCCTAAAGCTACATGCATACGAAGTACATTCCCTGCATAAAAATGCAGGGTATTTATTTTGCATAGGAAAAATCTAGATTATCATCATTTTATATTCTCTTCCGCTACCTTTACATAATTATACCCTCCATTAACCCACTTGCTGTCTACAGGGTATTCGAATAAATACCGCCATAAAATAAGTTTCTATCTTTTATTGCCAGCCACATAAAAATTAAGCATAAGAACGGAACAACAATTGCAAATAACTCTGTTAACTTTTACTTCAGACGCGCCAAACGGTGTCGCGTAATTTGCTGCCACAGCACTTAAAGGCTTTTTAATACTCTTTCTTTTTATTTTTGTTGCAGACGGGTGGGGGCAGGGTGGGTTACTGTCATTGAATGGAATTTAATTTAATTCCTTGGCTTGCAACGACAATAAATTTCGCAGCGCCAAAAAAGAAAGAAGAGGAAACGAAATTACTGCTCTGTAGGTAGCTCTGTAGGTGGCAATTAAGCTATGGATTATTATTATTATTATTGTTGCGCTGCTTAGCTGTAAATGTGGGTAGTTTAAAGCGGCTTTCATGGCTAACCATGCGCTGAGCGCATTTTGGTTTATATACTTATTACAAATAATCTTGCTTAAGGCGCGTATTAGGTGTGAAGAGGTTTTTGGTAGTTGATGGCTTCACAGTTGCTTAAAGGCTTACGTACTTTATTATCCCTGCCTAAAGGGAAATATGTTAAATGTTGATTTGCATACGAATTTGTTATACAATCAACTTTAATTACAGCTTAAAAATCAGCTTATGAAATATAATAATATTGTATACAATATATATCACATTATCAATGAAAAATGTATTAATATTTATTTATCAGATTTTAGTAAGGTGACTAAAACCCGGCAACACCTATTGCCAATAACAGCCTTTGTTCACTTTAATATTGATGGCCATCTTTAAAGAGTTGTCCGCAGCTTAAATTTATTACCCAATTGTAATTAAGGCACATTAATAGCTTTTTAATACGATTTTTGCACTGTTTTTGTTGTTGCGGCTGCTCGTTTGGTCTGTCATTGAATATGATTTAATTAATGTGCTCGCTTAACGCAATTCCATAATAAATTCCATTAAAGAATCGACACCCATGCACAATATAATTTATCATAAATATATATGTATATATATATATATTGTAATTGATAATGCCATCGTCTAGGTCTTTTCTGCAATGTTGATTAATTACCGCAATGACGACCCCCAATAACAACAACAAACAACAAAAAACAGTCCAAAGTTATGGCTGCACAAAATTACTTATTTTTCAAAATTTTAACGCTCCCGTCATGATTTATGTTCTCTGTTCTCTCTTTTTTTTTTTTGAGCGAGACAAGGACAGCGCGCAAGAAAGAGTGCGAGATAGCGAGATGAAGCAGATAAATTAAGGGCTTTTGGCACAATTTGCTCTTTTGATACCTTCTCAATTGTTTGTTTGTTTAATTAAAAAAAGGCAAAACTTTTGCGGCTGACAAACAAAATTAAATTATGTTCAATTTAATTTGATGTTCGCAACTTTTTCCACAACAAATTGTTAACCGAATTCGCTTTTGCTTTGCAAGAAATTTGTCGACGAGTGTTTTGTAGACAAGTGCTATGGGAGAAGTATATTTAAGCTAGTACGAGTATTGAGAAACTATGAAAAGTTTGAGTAGTTAAGAGATTTTTTGTAGTTAGAAATCGTGATGATTTCTCTGAGGTAGGTGAAAGACAATTATTATAAAATTGTTAAAATTATTAAGTATAGAAGTGCCTATGTTAAAGGCAGCGTTGCAGCGCAGTCTCAGCATTCAGTAAGTTTGTAGCTTTATGGTTAACAAATCTTTGAGTCATCGCGGTTTCAGTTCCTCAATTGTGGCTACCAATGCTTAACTCTATTTTTTTATGAGCTCTTCAACCTGTGCAAAAAAAAAGTAAAGTCAACATAACTCACACTCTTATTCTCTTACTCATTTCTATGAACTCAAAGAGCAAAGTCCTTGAAGTATTTAAGAGCTTAAGCTAGCAAGCTGCTAACAGTGTCACATCATCTGCTATATAAGTGAGATATATGCAAAGAAAAAGAGAGTATATACATATGTTTGAAAACGCATCTTGCTGAAGCTAAAGACTTGTAGAAGATGAGAAGATATTGCATCAGCTTAAGCAAAAATCACTTCATAAGAAGTCAGAATACTCCAGAAGATTTTTGATGCGCCCAATGAAATATATAGACAAAGCTACATATACAAGTTCTACAATCCAAAAAGTTCTTAATTTTTTTTAAATTACAATCTAAGATTAATTAATCCAAAAGTCAACAACAGTCATCTTTCTATTACCTCTCATCAAGCTGGCAACAAAGTATTAAGAAGTCACTTATACCCGACTGAAAATGCTTGAATTGTTTTTACTTGTTTTCTATGCTATGTAAAGAGCCAGACATAATTAATCCGTTGCCAACAACAAACCCAGTCAGCCGCATTCGGCCAGATCAAATCTGCTTAACTCATACACAGCTACAGACAGAGGGCGAAAAGAGAGAGAGAGAGAGAGAGAGAGAGAGAGAGAGAGAGAGAGAGAGAGATAGGGAGAAGAGAGACAGCAAGTGATTCATTAAAAAACCAAGCAACCATAATCTCGCTCATATGTCAACGGTCTTTAATCAGTTATTATTGCATATATATAACAATTATTTATTGTTGTTGCTGAACCTATATAGCCGAGCTGCGGCTGTCATTGTTTTTGTTGCATTTCTAGCTGTAATTGTATAAAAATGTTTCGCATGCGAGCGCCCGCCAACTCGGTCTGATATCAAACAACATGCCTTTTGTTTTGCACTTGAACTTAATTGCAGCGCAGCTTGGCCCCAAAGGGGGGCAGAGGGAGAGCGCAGAGAGAGAGAGAGAGAGTGGGAGAATGGGAGAATAAAGGGCAGATCAAGGTTTAGTTGAGCAGACAGCAGAGAGACGGGGCGCTGCAGCAGCAAATATAAATTGCATGCGAGCAGGGCAGCCATTACCTGATACACACCCACACACATCCATACACACATACATACACAAAGGAAATGGAGGGCACACACACACAGACAGAAGTAAGCTCAATGTGTCTGTGTGTGTGCTGTCTCTTGTGTGTAATTAAACAGTGCTGTTGGCATAAAATAAAATATAAGCACAGCAACAACAGCAACAACTAGCGTGAGACAGCCCAGTTAGGGGGCGTGGCAAGCGGCTGGGCTGGCTGCTTGATTGGGTTGAGGGTAAGCGGAAACGTACAAAGCATAGCATGAAATTTTCTTGTCTTGGCATCCTGTCGCCGGATATGTTGCCTCAATATGGCCGCAGGATGAATGATGCACACACCAACACAGATACACTCACACACAGACACAGACACAGACTAGAGACAAGCTACAACTAGAACAGCAGCAACAATGGACAGTCACAGCTGAGCCGACATACATTGTACACACACACACATATATATATATACATATATATAGATATATTTTATTGTATTGAATTGCTGAAATTCGATTTATATGGATTTTATATTGTTTAAAATTTTAGCTATAAAGTATTTCTTAGACCATTAGTTTGACACTTGAAAATTTAGTATGGCAGACAATTGCTTTTGCTGCTCTGTACAAAAATGTAAAGTAGCGAAAGGGTTGACTGGGTGGATAGTGTAGATAGAGGTAGCTAAATGTGATATGCTGTATAAGTGATATTGTATGTGGAGAATCGATTCTATTCAGAAAGCATTAGAGACACTAAGGACTTAGATTCTCACAGAAATATATGTATTTTATAATACATTAAAGTTAAATTATTCATTATATTTATTTTATGATAATTTGATTAAATATTACATTTATTTTTTGGCATAAGTTTTTGTTCTATAGGATCCGATAACCAAAACTAAATGCAAAATGTTAATAAAAATAGTTTAATTTTTATAAATATTATACAATTTTTTTTTTACATTTTTTATACTCAGTGCAGGGTATCTTCAGGGCATTCACTAATACCCTTAACGGCAGCTGCAGTTATTTATTTGATCTTTTTTTTTTGCTGCTTGCCTATAAAATGCAATCTATACACATGATTGTGCGTGACCCAAGGCGTAATAAATATATATATTTATATACACATATTGCACAAAGGATAATATGTTATTCTGTAAGGTTGGTTTTCAGCACTTTAAAAGCCAATTCCTTTGACAAATGCAATTTTAATAAAATTTTAATTAAGCAGAGCGGCAACTATGAAATTGAAAATAAGAAAAAAGAGTGTTTGAGGTGTTGTTTGAGTACCCTGAATTCATTCATTCCTCTTTTGTTATTATGCATCAGCTTAGGCTTTATCTTGGCAAGCTTCAAATAAATCAAATTGAAATTACTATATTATTTCTCGCATATAGCAGAGTTGTTCTGCAGTTCTATTTACTTTAAAACTTTTCGAAAAACCTCTCTATTTATCTTTATTTTTAATATAAATACTTTTTTTTAAATATAAATACATTCATTTAGCTGGCATGAAAGCAAACAAAAAAGCAATCAAATTGCTTTGTTGCTTTCGTTTTATTTACGCTTATTTAGCTCTATATATGAGTGTGTGTGTGTGCGTGTGGTTGTGTGTGCACAATTGAGAATGTAATAAAATGCATTGCTGTAATATTTACGCGTCCAAATTCAAATACATTGTTGTAGCTGTTGTTATTGCCGCTGGCAAACGGCATTCAAATAAAACTATTTCAATAGCCGCAAAAATGTGTAGCACACTTTTTGGCGTCGATTGTTATGAATATTTTGTTGCCGTTGCCGTTGCTGTTGTTGCCGTTGTTGTTGTTGCTGCCGCTGCTATTTGGTTTTATTTGACAATTAAAACCGATTTCCGAAAATCGCCTCAGGCCAACGTCGAACCACTGCACCGCCGCCCATCAACAGCCGCCAAAACCAGCTGTCGTAAAAGTCACGCACCATAAAACTGACAGCTGTTAAAATGGGTAGAGATTCTACGTAGAGCTGAGGGTCTTTGACGGCATGGGGTGTGGCAAGAGCCAGAGCCAAAGCGTTGCTGCGGTTGTCGTAGTTCTATAGTTTGATGACTTAATGGGCTCATTAAACTACACGGCACCTCCATTCGCCAACTTCGCCGCAACTCAATGGCTAAGCTATCAAACTGCAGTCCTCCTTCAAGTTGGTTATATAAACTTTATTGTATGAAACGAATCGAAGAAATCTGAAACACTTTAGCTGTATTCAGTTGTAAGTGACGCACAAATGGTTGAGATAAGATAACTTGGCGATCATGTAATGGCGTTGATGGGAAGACGAAAGTGGAGCATGAGTAAGTGCAGTGCAAGGAAATGCAGCTCTGATTTTAAGAGACTTTCGTTGCATAAGAATCAATCTCAGATACATTTACACAAATGAGCAATAGCAGGGCTAGTAATAGATTTAGTAGGAGTAGAAGTATCAAAAGCATCTATAAAGCATTTATAGACAGTTAATAGATAACATTTAACAGATAGTAGCTAACATCTAACAGCTCACATCTATGTTATCTATCATTAACCTTCTTTTTTCAATGTTTCCCTTATTGTCTCGCTCACAAAAGCTGCTTGCCATCTACAAACTCTCACATATCCACTAATCTAATTGTAAATTACACTCGTATATCTTCTATATTACAAAAGCTTCATGAACATTCGCTACATCTCATATTTAATAACAATTTTGATTCTGAATCACAATGGTATCTCTGGATTCCGCTAGAATTGAGTTCACACTCTTTTTGACATCTATCTCATATCATACATCATGTGCGCACTATCTTTCCAACAACTCTCGGCTATGTCCGGTCTAGCTGCGCATCAGTTTATTTTGACGTGGCTTTAATCATTTCGCAAAGCGGTAAATTCGCATAATATCCGCCATATTTTCGGCTATTCGCTGGCAGTGCAAAGCGGATGCACACCAAACACTTGCCGCATGCTGCACGTTACACGTTTCATGTTGATGTGGCAACATTTGATATGGCATCATTTTTAGGCGACGTTTTCCGCTCCCGTTTTATAGCGGAAAACGCAGCTGTCGGCCAACATCGAAAATTGTAATGCAAATAGTTGTCAAAAGCTGCGGCCGGGCGCACTCGATAATTGTGAGGCGCACAACATGGCGTATGATTGATATGCATGGAGCCACAGAGCAAAGCCAAACATATACGCACAAGCAGACGCACACACACAAGCCCACTTACACATACACACACACATATGTATCTATCTATATGTATGTAGCTACATATAGGCAGGCTCTTTATGGGCAGAGTTTGGCGTTAAGTTTGGTGTTTATTTATTTTACACTTAAGCCAGAACTGCTAATTTATTGGCGCCACGTGTAATGCCGGCAATTATTGAAAGCGTGAGACAAATAAAAATATATGGCAATATCTATAGAATGCTTAATACACTGCGAGAAAATGTTGCGTGAAGAATTGAGGCATAAACTTTTATAGATGTGTCTCTAAGTGAATGCAAGATATGAATAGACTGATATTTATGTGTTGGAAAAATCTTTTAAAATTAACTTAGATGTTCTAGGTAATATTATCTTTATGAATACATCTAAAAGTTTTCAAATTTCAGCTGAGAAATATGAATAAATATATAGAATATATATAAAATGATATATGTATATAATATAACATGTAAAAAAGGCTATATTAGATATGAGATACATTCGGTTAATAATAATAGAATGCGTCTGTGCCGTCTCAAAGGGTTTTTACTTAAACAAAAAATTCTTTTAACAAATAATATTAATATAAATTTCATGTATCATTTAAAATTATTAAAATAGTATACAAATATATAAGAACATAATACCAAATTTATTTTCTACAAATATTTGCACATTATTATGAACATTTCTGCAAGTGTATGTATGTATATCACTGTGCATGTGTGTGTGTGTGTTCGTTAGTATAAGTATAAGGTATATGGCCTTACAACAAATTGCAGTTTGGCCGGCACGTTTTCGGCTAACAAATCACAAGCAATTATAGAAATTTAAGAAGCAGACGACCAAGAAATCGCCATGGCCCAGCGCGAACAGCAACAAAATAGCAGCTGATGTTGACACGAAACACGAACATAAAAAGAAATAAAGAAGAGAAAGAGCGGGAGAGAGGAAGGGGAGTGAGAGTAAGACTAAGCAGCAGCTAAATCGAAAATACTTAGAGATAAATGTTTAATAAAATGTGACAAGATGCTCAAATTGTATTATGTTTAACAACACTGGCCGGCGATACAGTTACGAGTGTTGGTTAATGAGTACAGCTAGATATTGGATGAGTAAGTGCTACATGAGCGATTATTTCTGTACACATTTTGGTGTCAGAGTGTCGGTGTGTGTGTGTGTGTGTGGGTGTCTATGTGTTCATTATAAGAGATTAGCGACTGAAATCGTTTTGTAATCCGACAATGCAACATTCAATATTAGTGTGTGTGTGCGAGTGTGCGTGTGTGCGTGCACTATAAACTACACTCATTTGCATAATTGCACTCAAGCGTGCTTAATTTGTATTTATTGCATTATTACGCATATCACCGCACGCTAAATACAGCAACAACAACTGCAATAACCACAAAGTGCGTGAATCAGTCGTGAATTGTCATGGCTGATGAGCTAGCAGCACACAGGATACATGCATATATGATGATGATAATGCAGCCAACGTTTGTCATTATTATGTTTAAGCATAGTGTTAAATGCTAATGACCCGAAACTAGATGTGGGATACTACAGAGGGAGAGCGAGAGAGGGAGGAAGAGGGAGAGAAAGCGGGGAGGAAGGTAGCATATAGAGAGAGAGGAATTGATACAGAGATAGAGATCGAGATATAGATATGGAGACAAAAAGATTTAAAAAGAAAGAGAATGAGACAGTTTAAAAGCAAAAAACAGATAAGTCGACAGAGCGAGGCAAAAAAAAAGAAGAAAAAAGTGAGACATACAGAGAGAGAGAAACATAAAGATATGAAGATTAAGTGGACAGTGACACAACAGAATCAAAGAGAGAGAGAGAGAGAGAGAGAGAGAGAGAGAGAATGAGAGAGAGGGAACAGTAGAGTCAGAGAGAGACAGTGAGCGAGAGTGAGAGAGAAATATAAAGGGATAGATTGAGAGGGAGAAACAGAGAGAGAGAGCGGGTTTGAAGAAGATAAATAGAAAATGAGATTTAATATGAAGATTAATGATTCTTCTTAATTGTTCTTAAGTGCCCAAAAAAAGGAGTATATTAGTTTGCAGTCTTCCTCTTAGTAATGGCAGTCTCTCTATGTAGAGATTATGGTTGTCGAATATATATGCAGAAGCTGCTCTAGTTTGCTTTGTCCATAAAAAAACATTCTCTACTTCATTACTCGCATGCATTAATGGCTCAAAATCAACTTGCACTCGTTGCAAGTTGCACAAACTTTATGCAAGGCAACACTAGCATATCGACTCCATGTAACGCCCATTATTCGCATAAGCAAAGAGTCGAAGCTGGAATAGTAAATCTTTCAATGCAACAATTTACCATTCACAGCCTCTCACAAAGACCTTTTGCTCTGAATTAAACGAAAATGTGTGGGTAATTCTTGAAATGAATAGAGACCGCAATGCCAAATTAGGAATTTCTCGATGCAAACATTCTCAGACCTGCCTCGAATTTCCATGCCAAGCACAAAATTCTTTTCTGACCACTTTTCGGAATTTGTTTATTACCAACAGGTGTTTGTTTTGCCAAGTGAACGACGATCTAAACGCAAATAAATTTCTTGTTAATTATTTAATTAAAAGTTATAGGAAAACCTTGGACGCCCACACACACACACATGCCACTGCCACTCCCACTCCCGCCTGCCAAGTTTATATTTTGTTTCAAGTGCAAAGGCAACATACAAAGGCAAAACTTTGCGCCTGTTTTGGGATAGTTTTGTCCTCCTGCTTTCTTCATTTTTAGCTCTCGCATTTAGTATTTGAGTTACCATGGGAAAAAAAACAAGAGGAAGAAAACTTGAAACTTGCGTTGGGGATAAACTGAAAGTTTTTATTAAGTTGCAGCAAGTGCAGCAATTGCAATGTTTGTTGTTTTTGTTTTTTCCTGTTTCTTCCTTCCCTTTTTTTTGGACTCGCATTTAGATTGCTTGAGCCCACATGAAACTCATTCAAATCAAATTACAACAAACTCTCGCATAGCTGTGCTGCTGCTGCTGCCTTCTGTTTAACTGCCCAAACTTTATGCAGCCCGCACATAATTAACACGCTGAACGGGACTCTTGTCGAGGGTTAAGATTGATGTGTATGATTAATCTTTGCAGCACTTTAAAATACACTCAAGAGCTTCATTAATTCTTACCCCATACACGCACTCGCTCATGCTCACGCACACGCACACATGCGTGTCTGGCTCATAAATGCTATTTGTGCTGCACACACACACGCACACACACACCTACATACTTGAGTGTGCAATTAAAAGCTCATTAGCTCCCACTCTGACAATGTTCGTGCGGAAAGGGGCAAATGCAAGAATTCGTTAAGGCATCTTTCAGCTTCTCTGCTTTCATTGTTTATTAAATTCTTAAATATTCAGCACATAATTGGTTGACTATAATTTTGCTAAAGATTTATTAGCTTTTATAGCGGAAAATGTAGAAAAATAAAATGCAAATAGAAGGAAGCTGTGAGGTATGAAAAGAAGTTATAAAAAATCTTCTGTGAAGTCTTTGTTATAATATATGATTATATAAATACCTTCAGATATTTAACAAATATACATATATGAAATTTACTTTCTATTTTTTTATATTATTTATTTTATTTTTTATTTGGTCTGAGTTCTGCATTACAATTAACTTTACAATTAATTTCATTCTACTAATGCCTTAAAAAATCCCCTCATTTATTAATTTCTTTGCATTTATATAGAAAATATTTGTAAATTTGATTGAGCAACATTTCCTCAGAAATGAATTAATATAATCAAATATTTGGCGCCTGGAATTTCGAAGAGAATTTTGCCTTTACTGCAAACATTCGGCATGTATTCGTAATTACCTAGAAAACCCATTCAGTATTTGCAATGGAAATTTGTCTGTAGAATATATCTATAGAAATTCATGTTTTCGCAGAGAATTTTAATGGGAATTTGTTTATTACTAATATACGTTTAGTTGTTAAGCTATTTGCTAGACTAGTACCTAACAATTGATAACCTTTACATTGTGCCAAAAATGATAAGCAATAAAATTGTTATACCTTAGCTGAAGCATGCAAAGCTCTGCAGGTGATGCATGAATTTGATCTCCATTTTATTTAAATTTTTAAGCTAGCGACATTTCAACTTTAAGACATGGGATTGCTTTAATTGAAAGTAATTCTTTCCTTTACACTGCCGCTCTTTGACTCTTTATCTTACTCCCAATCTCTTTCTCATTCCCTCCATCTCCCTCTCGTTTCAATTCCAATTTGATAAGCTCATCTTGAATCACAGCATTTGTTCTCACTGCCAAATGCAACTGTCAGTCAGCGCAGAATCTCTTAAGAGTTAACTCGTTTCTCTTTCTGGCTTCTGGCTTCTGTTGTTGGCTTAGTCAATTTTTCTAATATTTCGCCAGCTACAGGGCGAGACCGAGAGCGACTGCTGCCGGAGGGGTAAAAGTGCACATAAATATTTTTCGCACCGCGTGTAACTTTCTCAACTTTTTATTAAATTCCTTTTTTCTGGCCGCCTGTAACAATCAATTACGAGTCTGGCATTTTATGCGTTCCGACATTTATGGTTATTGTTTGGCAGCAAAAAAAAAAAAAAAAACGAGAGAGAAGAAGAAGCAGCAGCCCCCGCAGCAGCT
The DNA here is from genome assembly GCA_035046225.1 of Drosophila pegasa. Taxonomy (NCBI): domain Eukaryota; kingdom Metazoa; phylum Arthropoda; class Insecta; order Diptera; family Drosophilidae; genus Drosophila; species Drosophila pegasa. The sequence continues at coordinate 2,804,723 of JAWNOD010000286.1, forward strand.
TCCGCTCTAAGAAAAATAAAGTTATTTTTATTATTATATTTGTGCAAAGAGCGCACTGCGTGTTTTGTGGGCTATGATCGCAACGCACAGCCGACAAGGTAGGCCAGAGCCGAAAACGCGCCAAAAAAATAAAATAAAAGGGGGAAATAAAATGATTGCAAGAGTTAAAATTAAAAGCAAATGTAAAATCATATTTCTATGTGTAAACTTTCGCCCGAAGGCCGTCGCCCCAGAGCCGGCAACGGGACTCGATATCATCCGCCTCCGACTGCAGCCCAAGTGAAACAAAAGTTTTTTAATAAAATGTTTGCGTTTCACGGAGCAAAAGTTTGGCGCGGCACAGCAAAAAAAAAAAAAAAAAAAAATAAAAAAAATCCCAAAGGCAGCAGCAGCACCAGTTGAAAAAAAGAACAAAAAATCCGTATGCCTGCAGTAACTGAATCAGAATCGGCATCAAAAAGCAGGCGCAGCAGCCGAGCTCTGCTCCTGCTATAGGCCGGCAGCAGAAGGTAATCGAGTATGAAAATTGAAATCGAACTTCCACGCACACATAACAGCAACAGCAACAACAACAACAATAAACAACCAACAACCAACAACAACGACAAACGGCAGCAACAACAAGAAACAACAAACGATTGTAATCGAAACCAAAGACAATTGCAGGCCCTGGACAACACGGCGTATGCGTGTTGTGTTATTATTGCAGCTACCCCAGCCCAGCCCCCCTACCCTCTCCCTTTGCAAAGTAAACTAAACAACGCCACGGGGGCCGATGCGAAGCAGTAATAGAACCGAAGGTAAGTTGTGGCTGGCAGGACGTCCTGTGAAGTTCTGGCACAAGTCCATTCAATATTATCATCGATTTACTAAATTTGATAAAACTTATCACTGGAGGCGCCAAGCTATGCCACGCCCCCACCTCTCACTCTACGACGGGGGCGTTGCGGACGCAGATTGAAAATTTATTACATTTTTATTGCCTTAATGGGCGCGCGCGATAATCGAAAATTTATTTAAAAGTGCCAAGTTGTCAATGCTAAAAATGCCCCCGGGGGGCAACCTTGCGCCACACGGCAAGACGCAGCCACCCAACCACCACCAAGCACCACCCGCCATTTGATTTGTGGCATAAAAACAAACTTGCAACGTTTGTCGTCGCTTTACTAGACAAAAGTTGCCAAAAAATATACAGAGAAAATCTTTAAGTTTTTTCAGTTGAAGCTGGAGAGATGAGAGGGATATAAGGAGGAGGTTCTTGGTTATTCAAATGAAGCAGAGATTGCATGATAACAAGCATGAATCATGCTGCTTAAGGGAAATTTAATCTAAGATATGAATAACTTGAATATACAGTTTTATATAAATATTCAAATAGATTTATAAATTAAGGCAAATCTTGCAAAAAGATTGAATCAAACTTAAATTTAGTTAAGAGTCTTGAAAATTGAAACCTTGGAGATGCTTACTTTGATGTTAGCTAGGAAAAGGCAAGGTACAAGCACGGCGTTGCCGGCCAACTAATAGTGCGACTGAGCACTAAATGTTGGAGAACAAAATTTAGTGATGAACACAAAATTTTGATTAGATTTTTAAAATAGAATAAAAAGATTAACTTTTAATGTTTTTATTCTAAGGACAAAAAGAAATGACGTCTTCACCTTCTTCTTCACATTTGCTATAATTTGATAATTCTACCCAAATACAACCAAACATCAGTCCGTTTCAGTCAGTTTCTGTGGGCTAACCAAATATCGCATGCAAAAGTTTCTAATATAAAAAAAAAAAACATTTATTTTCGGCATAAAAAACTATTTGCGATGTAAAACACAAATGCTCAAACTGGCCAAAAGCTCAATGACCAAAAATTGAAAATATTTATTTCAGTTTGCTAGCTAGCTGCAAATCTAGATAAAGCTACCAAGAGATTTGGAAGCTTTACACATGAACATGCAAAAACTTAGCACATGTACTTTATATTTATGACCAGCTATATATTGTATAATACATACACATATATACATGTATGTGCACGACTAGTGTATATGAGCAAAACTGTGTGTTTTGGCCAATGCAAACATTTGTGTTAAACTGCAGGTGGTAACCGACAAAATAAAAATATAGTAGAAAATATTTTCAGACAATGTTTCGCTAACTCCAGATGTTATCTCGCCACCTATCTCTTTCACTCCTGCATGCACATACATATGTGTGTGAGTGTGTGTGTGTGTTAGTGTTTGTTAACATTGTAAGCCGCTTATGTTGAGCCAGAAATTTTGTTTGCATTTGAAGTTTTAAGCCACCAACCAAATGGCACATGTGTGCGTGTCTGTGTCTGTGCGAGCAGCGGCCCTCATCAACAGCAGAGCCAGGCTGGAGAGCGTTTTTCGCCTGGTAATTACTATAACAAATACATGTATTAAAAAAACCCAGTTAATAGCAGTCATTAAATAAATATTATAATCCCGTAGATTCAACTAAGATTACAACCAACTGCAAACGCCCCTCTCTCTCTCTCTTCCTCTCTTTCTATCGTTCTCTCCCTCATGCAAATATTAAATATGCTGTGCAGCATTTTAAATTATTAATTCATATTTAAATAAAGGAGCACAAGTTAAATTAAGAGCATTTTCATTTAAATAAATATGCATAAATGAGCATTTTAATCAGACAAACGATGCCACTTGCTTTTGCTCATTTCAGCTGCAAATTGCCTGCGCGCTGCCACGCAACAAATTCGCTTGAATTTCGCAAAAATTGTAAAATATTTGCCAAATCTACATTCGGCGGCTGGCTAATTTTAGAGTTTACATTTTATTTTTGGCACAGCTTCTGGGGAAAACATAAAAGTAAAAGTAATCAGAAGGCGCTCAGCGGATTATGTGAAATCGAAATTCAAACTTCAAACAAAGAAGTCTCTTTATAGCGCACACATGGCTGGCTTCACCCGGCCGACTGTCAGCTGTTTTGGACTTTAAATAAATTTTATGAATATTTGCGAAATTTCTAACCTTTCTAGACTTTGTTTTGCATAAACTGAGAAACTCGTCTGCTCAAGACAAAAAAATTTAGGAATATTTGCGATATTTTTAACCTTTCTTAGACTTTGCTTTACATAAACTGAGAAGCTTGTCTCCTCAAGAGTTTCTCAGCTTTAGCATCAGTAACTTTTAGTTTGATCAGCAAATATTTTGCCCAAAATCGAATCAATTTACAGCTCTATATCTTATCTTTCATTGCATTAACTCTCTACACAACACTACTCTGACAATGTGACAGCACTCAGCATGGCATTCATGAATATAATTAATATAAAATTTATTAAAATTATGAATATGGCTAGCAATAATTTCTTTCTTTTTTTGATTAATTCTCAGCTCATTTTTTGTTAAACTTTTCATTCAATTTTATATAAGTGATTCACGAATTTTGTGATTTTCAAGTATATTTTATACTTTTTACTGAATTTCTTCTTTGTTAATTTAAAGTATTTTTCATTAGATGTTATAGACTTGGGCTCGAAAATCTACTTATTAATGATATTATTATTATTTTTTCAGTAGCAATGAGACATTAACTGCTCACTCCACAAGCTGCAGATCAAGTTCAACTCAAAAGTAATCAGCTGCCAGCAGCTCCTGCCACTCCCCGGCTACGCTCAACATTAACTCACTCTCGAGAACTGCTTAACATTGCTGAAATTGAAACCATTTCGCTTGCGAGAACAGCTCAATTAATTAAAAAATTTGTGCAATGCACTTGTAGCTATGATTACATTCATTATTTGTTTGACTTTTTTCGCCCCTGGCTTTTATTTATTTGCAGCCGCGCACAGAGCCAGCTGGCGCTGTGGGGCTGCAATAAATGTAATATATTTAAATGCAGGACATGTCGCGTTATTGACACATTCAGTTTGGGCATCAGTTTCTAGCACGTTAACGTTAAGTATCAGCTGCAAACAGCTGCAAACCGGCAGCTGGCAAGGAGAACTGTCAAATGGGCTGGGTCATCAGGCCGGCATGATGTCATCCTGTGCAGTGCAGCGCAGTGCAATTTGCTGCAATTTAAGTTTGACTCGAGTTCAGCTCAGTTTCGCCTTGATTACATTTTAAAGTTCGCAAGATTCCTACAAATGCAAAAACTTTCTTAATACCAGCAGCTAAGTTCTTTATCCCCGGAGGGCCAAGCCAGGCAAACGGGTATTAACATTTCTAATACCAGAAAAAAAAAGAATGAAAGGCGCCTGCTGCCTAGACACACTTGCTGCAGTTGAACTGAAACTATTTGATTCAGGCTTTAAATTTAAATAGATTTCAAATTAGGCACCTCGACAATTACCTATTTAATATTTCCTCGTTTATGCGCAATTCATTTCATAATTGCATTTAATATTTCCCCTGTTTAAAAATACATTAAATTACGCGTTTAATTTAATGCGTTTTGAGCAACATTTTCTAGTTTTTAGTTTTTAATATTTTATTTCGTGCTCGTGCAATTAAAAATCGTTCTTTTTTTCTCTCCCAAATTGCATAACTAATGATTTAATTTCTCTTGCTCGCTTGCATCTCTGCACATCCCCACAGCCCTCTCCCCTCTTCCGCCTCCACGCATTAGCAACATGAAACTGATTATTTGCATTGCAAATATTCATAGCGCGGCACAACTGAAATGCAAACTTCACTTCCCGTCCTCCCGCTCACCCACTCGCTTCATCCTTTCATCATGGTAAATGCTGCAATTATAAATACGTTGAATCTGCGCCAAGCGCTCTTCCTGTGATTGAAAATAAATAGAGTTTAGGCTAAGAGATAATATAGGGAAATCTTTGTTAGCTAAAATTTGATAGATATTGTTGTTGTCATTAATCTAAAGGGTCAATAGCATCAATGTTGTCAAATACATAGCAAAAAGTGTGATGTGAACGGAAATTAAGGTGCGTATACTTTATTCGAACTATGAAAAAAGCCAAAAAATCTCCGCAAAAGAGACAATTTAGGCATACTAAAGACGTACGCTTTATGTTCCATTAGAAAATAATATAAATTGCAGAGCAATGTTGCGTATACGTAATATATATTTAAATATATATGTATACATAAAAGCTCATTATTTGATTCCAAGTCAAAGAAAGTGCGCAAATTAATTAATATGGATGTATATACATATATAATATCGCCAAGAAATCAATAAAAATAAAACGCAATAAGTATTTGTCTGTCTCAAGCTGCGTATACTTAATATAAATACATAATGAGAATCAGAGAAAAAAGGCAAACGCAAGAAAATTAATTAAAAAAGTGATTAGAACTTAGTAAACAGCAATCAGACTAGGCTTAACCGAAGACTGAATGCGAAACAGATTTTCGAAATAAGAAATATAATATTGTAAAGGTCGGATCGGATATTTATATATATGATTGGAAAAGAGAGGAAACTGGTCGTCATACAGATTATTTTTAGATTTATAAATATCTTGCATATATATATTATTCTAAAAATATCTTCCCCTTTTTGTCAAATCATATATATAACAATTTTAAGTACTCCCCACACAGATCACGTTCAAAATTTATGGAATGTGAACTTGGCTGAATTGTTGTTGAGGTGCTAAGCCTAGACACACAGTTTGACAATGTTTTTGGTCATAAAAAGCGAGGAGGCAGAAGTGGCATAAAACATCATGATGAGCGAACACCAGACGCTAGACGCTAGAGGAACAACAATTGAAATACAGCTCCCCGAGTACATTTTAGGCACTTTTTTTTATTTTACTCTCCGCTTGTTGTGTGTTGACCAGGCCAAGTCCGGCGGGTGCTGTAGTGTAGCCAAGTTGTTTGTTGTAGGCAGCATTTTTCACAGCCCACTCAAGGCACAGGGCACCAGACTCGACAGCGAAATGGCCATAATGTCATTTAATTAAACGCCTGAGAGCCGTTCGCATCGGAGCAAGGGGCACCGCCGCCACTGTGCCTTGGCAACGTCTTGCTGTTGTTGTTGTTGTTGTTGCTGTTTCTTAGCCGCCGTGTTTGGTGGTTAGCGCCGGCTAAACGGTTAACCAAGCCTTGGGTGTGTGTGTGTGTGTGTGTGGGTGGGTGGGAGACTTTAATTTGGTAGGGAGCTGGCGTGAAGCAGTCCAGCAATTTACGTTCATTTGCATAGATATTAAAAATTGTTAGGAAGTCATTAGTAGGCATCAGTCAAATGACGCAACCTGCATATAAATGAAGCATAATTTTATTATATGCCTAGCAGCAGAAGAAGCGTCTATAGGAAATAGAAGAGAAGAGAAGAAGCAGCAGCCGCCGTAGCAGCAGCGGTAGCAGCAGCAAGTCGGCAGCAGGTCATTGGGCCTGCTTGACAAATGTCCCCTTCAGCCATAGCCGTATTAATTATTAGTTTTAATTGCGTTCGGCCAAAAAAAAAAAAAACGCTTTAAAACCCAGACCCAGAACAGAGTGACTGGGTGTGAGTGTGTGTGTGTGCTGAAATCTTTGCTTAAATTTTGGATACACACACCCACACACACTCTCACATAAACCCAAAAAGTTGTGTGCAATTAAATGCTTCGACCATAATGTATTTTTCACAAGTTGAGCCATGTTGACCATTCTGTGGGTTCAGTGCGGTCATCGGCCGCCCAAGCCATTTGCCATACAAATTACATGCAGCAAAGGCCGAAATAAAGGGCCTCCAGGCCACAAGTCAAAAGCTCAACCACAAGCAATTTTATTAAATTTCCCAGCACATTTTTTACTCTTACGGCAGAAACTATTCAGAAATGTATCTTAGGCGTAGCCTCCTGCCAGCTTGGCTTCTTCTGCTGCTGCTTTGAGCTTATCAAAAATTTGTAATTAGATTTTGGTGCCTGGGCAGGAAATTTGTCGGTCGCGCCTCATCTATTTATATGTTTTGCGGTATTTTCACTCTGTTGGCCACACTGTTTTACCAAAAGTTTTTTTTTCTTACATTTATTTGCCTCACGTTTCACGCCCATCGACTCCCACTTCCACTTCCACACATCCACTTCCGTTTCCGGCGCCAACGTTTCGATATTAAATGGTGCGCGTAATTAGATTTTAAATTTATTGCGCTCTGTGTATTCTTTTTGCTCCTGTTTTTTGTACTTTCTATTTATTTTTGTCTGCTTTGGCGTGCATAACAATGCAAATGCAGCAATAAATAAATAAGCAAAGTGTGAATGCGAATTCAATGGCTGGCAAGTGGAGCGCGCCCCCATCGCGCTCCCATCGCGCTCCCCAAAGACAAAGCAAACAAGAATTGGCTTTGTGCTAAAAATTTAATAAACATTTTAAGAAATGCTCTTCCTTTTTTGATGATTTAAATAGGAATATTTTATAATCTGAGCTAATAGGGAGTCAAAGCATATTTAGTAAGTCATTTATTTGAGAAACAGAGAAAGAGATGAGGGGATATTTTATTGTTTAAACGACAATGTGATGCTGGCATAAATTTGTTTATATTTTAAGAGATGATTTGAATGTAAATTATGTGTTATATTGTATTCATATATATAGTAATTAATAACAGCATAAATAAATATGTGAAGGACCTCAGAAGCTTGGAAAGTCTGATATCAAATCTGAGATGAACCGAGTTCCATATTTTAGATTTTTGATAGTATAAGAACTACATATATATTATATATCCATTGCATACCCCTCGCCAAACTCACAGTTTGACACACAGCACAGTCTTAGAGCCACAACTTACTTCTATATACATATATCTCTCTATATGCATTACCTATATTAATTTAAATATAATTAATAAAATTTAATTAACTTGCAATTTTCGAAGAATTTTAAAAATTATTTTCATTTCATTTCAATTTCTCTCTGGTTACACAACTGATTTATTAATGGGCGCCTCATGCGTGCCTGTCCCTCGCACCACCCTCTCCCCCATCTCCTGCACGTCTACAATCACCCGCACAGATAACTTCCACATTTGGCCACAATAATGCGGCTCAGGCATCATATTCATGCAGTGCAACTGTCTGACCACAGACAGCGCTGATGGCCATACTCTGTGGGCGGCTGGCTAACTGGGCACTTAAATAGTTATACATATATAGGTAGATGGCCATATGCGTGTATGTGTGTGTGTGTGTGTGTGGCATGAGTAATGAGCGCTTAATAAGGCGCCACTGACATATTTTACAGCGTGTCTGTGTGTGTGTATTAAAATTTACATATGTGAAAATATTTATGCACATTAAATATGCGCGAATGAGTGCAACAGTTTGGCATTTTCCTTTTTTTTTCTTTCTTTTTATTTTGTATTTTATTTTGTTGCTTTTTCTTTTTGAAAATTTCATAAATCATTGCTGTGTTAAAAACGATGAGTCGACGCCGCGTTTGCTGTCAGGTCCACAGCCTGCAGGCAGCCAGCTCACATATCCTGTCCATGCAGCGATCTGGGGCGAGCATGACGTGGCCGTGGTTTGACGGGTCACAGAGAGGGAGAGCGAGAGTGGGAGCGAAGAGTGGAGTGGGGCGCGCGCCTCGTCTTAACTTATTTACACATGTTTAAAACGCAAATGAGCCGTAAAGCGCTGATAATGCAACAAACAGACAATTGACGTTTGCAACTGCTGTGCGTCGGGGCTGGCCAAAATGCTAAAAGCTTTAAAGGCGAACGAGTTTGTTAGACTGTGAGCATACTCTGCTCGTAGATGGGGTTGTATTACATTTTAGCTGACTTTGACATACTGTGTGCAAGCTAGAAGTGGGATTCTATTTGATTATGACATTCGATTTGTGATTGGGCGTGCTTTAGAAGAGCTCTAACTCGCTGCTCTGCAGCTTATCAGACTATTGCATACTCTATGTCAGTTAATTAATAAATATATATTAGAGACTACCTGACTCTGACATATTCTCTTCTGCATATTTTGCAAAGACATACTCTGTCTTATGATTCTAGGTCAGCCTGCATCAGCATAGCTTCTCATCTATGGCTCTCTTTTACTATTAGTCTCACTCTCTTCTTAGTTTCATTGAGTTGCTTCAGTCAAGTTTGTCAGACATGCCCAGTTCGAGTTCAGCTCAGACTGAGCGACGTTGGTTTGACTCTCATATACTCTACTCACAGCTCAAGCTATTTGAAGCCTGATAAGTGGCCTCTGCGATATTGATAAACAATTTCAACTGATTTTTCTGCAATTAAGCAATTAAACTACAATTTCAATGAATAAAAATGCGTTCTTAAATAACTTCTGAATGCCATTCAAGAGCAATATGAAGCAAATATTCAGGCAGAGTATTGCGATTGATGAGGAGAGAGCCTTCGACTTCTTTAGAGATGTATATATCAAATATATATATCAATATAACAATTTTTGAGAAATAAAGTATTGTACCTACTTCGATCAAGCTTCTTTTCACATCACACATATAAACAAACTGAAATCGATTCCACTTTTGATATCTAACAGCTACAGCATATATAACATATACACGCTTTAGCCCACATACCACATCAAATCAATCTTCCAGTCTCTCCTACCATCACCAGCCTTCCCAGATTTAGACCGCTTAAATTGCCGCTGAGCTTTGCGCTCAGACTTGCAATTACAATTGTGCCTTAGCCCAAAAGTTTCGTATGTTGTTTCACACATAGCGAGTATTTACTTTATTTTCTTAATGGCATCAGCTTTTCGGATTGCAAATTGCTTTGTGCCCCGCTCTCGTGCTTGCCTCAGCCAAAGAAACCGCGAAAGTATTTCATATCACGCGAACTCTGCTCGCAGATAAAGTCATTTCTTTTGTTTTTGGTTTTTTGGTCCAACTGTCCATTTGTTCAACTGTCTGGCTGGCTGTCTGTGCGTCTGTCTGTGTGTATCTGTGTCTTATGCCTGCAGCATAGCGCTGCGAGGCAAGTCAAATGATGCGTTCGCATCCCGCATCCTGTCGATGAGTGGCAGGAATCGTAAACCTTCTGTGCATTGTACATATCTCTTGCATATCGCCCGCCACCCGATGCCCAAACAATGGCATAAAATGTGTTACGGAAACCACAGCTGAGTGAACCACCAGAGAGATAGAGACAGATGCAGCGCGCTGCGTTTTAAATCGTAGCCAATTCCAATTCCAACGACCACCAGGCAGGCTCAATAACGCAGGCAATAAAATTTTAACGTAAATGCCGCGTATTTAAAAAAAAAAAGGAAAAGAGAAACAAAAAGCAACTGAAATTGAGGTTCTACTTTTTGTTGAGTAAGTTAATCAACAGACACACGCAATTTGATCGAACTGCGCGTCACAGGAAGTTCGACAATTGGATAGATTCTTCACTGTGCACAAAAGGCTGAAATAATCGCATGGTCACCCTGAAAACATATGCAGTGGAACGAAAAGAGAAAAATAAATGGGGATTTAAATTGTGCCTTAGGGAATTGTATTTAAAGGGGGATTTAAGCTCTTATTGCATGTGTTTCTTTCCTCATGTAATTCGCAATTGTAGCTGTTGTTGAGCGCAAGGGCTACCCTGGAAAATTAATCAATCTGATGAAGACATAGTCTCTACTTAATACCTGTGAAATACTTGATTTTTGCGGCTTATAGATTTATTTATTTAATGCCTCTTTTAGCTCAAGCTTTCATCTTTATTTTATGGCTTCATTTTCTGCAGCAATTATCAATCTCTTTAGTCAACTTGTCATAATTTTATAGCTCTCTCAATATTTATGTCTTGTAACACTTGCAGCACTGCTCACTGCGTGGCGTCGCTTCATATTTGACAATTTTATGGCAGCTAATAAAAAACAGTCTGAAGAACTACAGAAGCAAAGGAATTTGCTAAGAAAAAAGTTGCCTAAGATATTCAAATTAAAGAGTGGTTAAAGTTGACGTTTTACTAAATAGAAGATGATGCGAAATATATATACATGAATGTCCAGTATATAAAGCAAAGTCTACATAGTAAAGCATACATACACTCCACTTTATATACTTGCCATCTATATATTTATATATTGCAGACACACTTACTTAACAACCTCTCCAATGGCTGCTCAATAAAACTATTTCTTTTATAGTGGATTTGTTATGCAAATTTTTAGAAATTAAAATATTAAATAAACAAATAAATCACGTAAAAATGCGACAGAAATGTGAGCTTGTCTACAGCTCATAAGTCAACTTAGACTGGAGACAATATACAGCAAATAAAACATAAATTAAATGCGGGTATATACATTTGACAGCTGATAGTAGTAAAAAATATGGCAAATTGTATAAATAAAGCCTTTAACTGCAAGCAAAATTTAATTTAATTAAAGCTTTTCTACAAAATAAAGAATAATGTACTAAAAATTGCTAAGAAAATATTTCAAAATTATATCAAACGAAGATTTATAGTACATTGTATTTATTTAATTTAATATTTATTATTTCTGCTCATAACTGCTTTACATATTCCCTAAGTTCGCTAATATGTCCAGGGTATAATGCCCTGCGCTACAGTAGGTCAATGCTGGAGTGCATAAATTTTTGCTCGTCTAGGGACATGAACTTAGCAAAGTGTTTTTGCCATTTTTCTTGGCCATAAAATTAACGCTTTATATGAATGTGAAAGGCATAAGGCGACGGCGATCTTATCGCAATGTAACCAAAAAAAAAGGAAAAAAAAAAACAGGCAAAAACAAGTGGCGACAGCAGCCGAGCCAAATTGCCCACTCATAAGGGAATAAAATGTTTAGTGTTGAATAACGGAGATGAGTGCTTAGAGATGTTGAATGGCTGACGTGCACACATGAGACGTATACACTGAGGGAAAGTATCGAGTAGAAAGTATCGATAGAAAAGACTTTTAGCTCAAGTTCACTTCGATTGTAACTAAAAAACTCACAGCTCGTTTCTCTCAGTGTACTTTTCGAAAACTCTACCGGGCTGCGCGCCTGCTGTCAGAATAGAGTATAATAGTGTTAGTTGTGTATTAGTGAGCGCAGGCAGTTTTCATAAAGTGTGTCCTAAAAAACGTAATAAGACGCGAGCAGAAATTATAATAAAAAAGTCGATTTCGCATAAAGAAGCACTGAAGACGCGTTAAAAATTTTAAATACGTATCAGATTTAATCTATATATTTATCTCTATTTATACATATAAATGTATGTATGCCCATATATTTATATGTATATGTATGTATCGGAAAATAACTAGAGCAGTCTTACAGATAATGCTTGTGGCCAAACAAAACAGTTTCAACATGCTGGACAGCGATACAGAGATGCAGGCCGATACGCTGTCCAGCTCCAGCCAGGAGCTTAGGTCCTACTCAGATGGCGAAATAAGTAAGGAGACCAAGCAAGTGTCACATCAGCAACAGCAGCAGCAGCAGCAGATACAGCTGCAGCAACAACTACAGCAACAGCAGCAGCAGCTGGTCCATTTGCCATATAAGCATCCACTTGAACATACCTGGACATTGTGGTATCTGGAGAATGATCGCAGCAAGAGCTGGGAGGATATGCAGAATGAAATAACTAGCTTTGATATGGTCGAAGATTTCTGGAGTCTATACAACCACATCAAGCCACCGTCGGAGCTCAAGATTGGCAGCGATTACTCGCTGTTCAAAAAGGGCATACAGTAAGTAAGAGATAGAGAGGCTTAAGGGAAAAGATTTAGTTTTGTTCGGCTTACAAACCAGCTTCAAGATAAATGCAGATCTTATATATCAGATATTCGATAAAACAATAAGTATCTGCCCAAAATCGAAGTTCAGGGTATTTCCTAGTCAGTCACTCCTGACTCTCAATCACTCATACCACTTAAGTCGACATATAGACATGTTCAATATTTAAGCATATTCGAGACTTAATTCTTGAACAGTAAGTACCTACAGTAAAATCTCCATTAACAGACAAACCTATTAAGCGTAAAGCTGCTTTCGCCTGGCAGACTTCAATTAAATATTTAGAGCAACATGCGCCAATTGTAGGTCAGTACTTCTATAGAGAATCCTTACTGCTCAACAGCTACCATAAGTAGACCTCAATTTTGACCATAATGTGCAAGATTTTGACAATAATTTACTGTTTTTGCCTTTGCCAGGCCCATGTGGGAGGACGAGACGAACAATGATGGCGGGCGTTGGGTCATTAGCATTGGACGCTGCAGCAAAATGGAGCTGGACAAGCTCTGGCTGGACGTGGTAAGTTGGCCATTGGCAGCTTGTCTGCCTGCCTGACTGGCTGTTGACCAGCTGACGGTCTAATCTACGGAGCTTGTTGCAGCTGCTAATACTGATTGGTGAGGCTGTTCAGCATACCGAGGAAATCTGTGGCGCTGTCATCAACTTGCGCAGCAAGAGCAACAAAATCTGTAAGTAGACAGAATGCTCTGCCCAGAGCTTTTCCCCTTTTTGTCAGCTATCAGGTTTTTGCCCCCTAACCTACCCTACCTCGTCCACCGCTTTGCTGCTGCTGCAGCAATTTGGACTGCCAACGGGCACAACGAGGCAGCCGTCATGGAAATTGGCTACAAGCTGCGTAAACTGCTCGGCCTGCCGCCCCACAATCTCCAATACCAGATGCACAAGGACTCGATGAGCAAACAGGGATCGCTGGTGAAAGCAGCTTACATACTGTGAGCCACGTAGGATATTAAGTTTTGCCATGACAGCCTATTGCCATAAACTCATTTCCCATAGCTACCCCTTCTCTAACCCTGTCGTCCCTCTTCTCTATATATATTAATGTATGTATAAAAGGCAGTTGACTGCGCGTGTATTCCAAAAATGTAAAAAAAAGAAAACAAAAAAAAAATAGAATAATAATTGAAGTGATTGGAGTCGTATCTAAGTTATGTACATATTAGTATTTACATAATAATATGTATATATTCGTGGATGAGCTTTGCTATGTAACTTTAGAAATGAAGAAAAAAATTATCTGAATATTTTTTTTTAATTTTTTTTTTTTAAGGTATATATTTTGCTTTAGTTTATATTCAACTTTAAACAACTTTTAAGTTTTTTAATTTTTTTATGCGAACTTTCCTCTAACATCCTTCAATTGAATCATAGTCCATACTGGCTATAAGATGTGGCATTATACTTCAATTTATTTTTCATCTCGGTTTTTTCGCTGTACAATGTATTAAAAAGTACACAAAAAACTATTTAGCGACTAATGAGTGAAAGTAATATGCCTTGAAACCAATGCATGTTTTTTTTAAAATGAATTTTCGACGGCCAGGCTCAATGAATTATGTATGTATATACATACAAAATACTACAGAAAAATATCAAATATACAAAAAAAAAAAACTATTTATCAACTAATGAGTGTAAGCGATCTGCCTTGAATATCATGAAAGTCTTTTGGAAATGCCCAACTGCATTCGCCAGAGTTTTTATTCAATTAAATTTTCAATGCATTCTAAAGCACATAAATAAAAAAATACTGTCCAAAATACTGCACACTCTATGGAATTTTATGCAAACATATGCAGCACTCGACACGCTGGGCAAATAAAATGCGCCAAATAAAAAAATACAAAAGAAATAAGAAAAAAAAAAACGAAAATAAAGAGAAGAAATGGAGAAAATAATAAACGTCGCATAGTTATTTCGTTAGAAGTGGCGGCACAGACACAGTGACTGCAAAAGATATATGCCCACTTGGGTTGGCTGGCCAAGCGCGCAGAGCTCAAGACAAAAAGGGTCAACAATGGATGATGCCACTGCTGCTGCTGCTGCTGCTGTTGCAAGTGGCATCGAGTGCTGCAAAACGTACATTGAAACAATTGCATTTTGATGAAATATGCAGCGTGTGGCATGCAACGTTCAATTGGAAACGCGCCACTTATGACAAATAGAGAGGAGACACGGAGAGGCAGTAGCTAAGAGTATTTGCTATGTCGCACGTGCCGCACGGCAGCTACTTGAGCCAACTTCATTATGAGGCAACTTAAGCTGACAAAACTATCATCAAACTTGCACCTGCGTCGCTGGCCGTCGCGTTTTGATGGGGCTCAGTCGCTGCTGGCAATGACTACTGTACTCTGAATGTGGCATCAAAACCGCGCACGTGCCACATGTCAGGCAGCTGCTGCTGTCGCTGCTGCCGCCTCCGTCGCCTGCCTTCAACTTTGACATATTGCACACACACACACACGTAGGATTATCAGGCACAGGTAATCGTTGCCCCCTTGCCCCTCCCACCTTAGCTCGCAGCCCGAGCAAAATTTACAAATTAGTTGCTCGAAACGTGACTTGAAAATTGTTGCAGTTCGTTTTTTGGCATTTGCAAATGTTGCTGCTGCTGCACAACTTTTGCAACATGCAACTTAATTACTAAATAAATAAATTATATTGCAATTAGTTAAGTTATTCTCTCTCTCTCTCTCTCTGTGTGTGTGTTTCGTGTTTAATAAATGTGAATTGTTATTTTAAGCTTTGTTCGTATCGATTTGACTTTGCGTGCGCATCGATTAATGTTGCATGTTTGTCGTGGCTTAAATGCGACTTTGCCGCATGTTTGCAGCGCACAGGGCGACACGTGTTTTGGCCCGACTGACTGCACTTGCTGTGTTGATTGAACTTAATTGATTGGCTGTCAGCATGTGGCTAACGCTTCACATAGATTCGATCAATAACGGAGCTTTGACTCTCCTATGCTGCCAGCATTAGCTAATTATAGAAACGTTGCGAGAATGTTGTGCAGTTGGGGCTATTCAATCGGGATTTGAGGGGGGGGCAAACGATGCACACAGGATGTTCATAGGATATATCTGTTCTTAGACTGTTAAGTTGACTAGATTTGACTTATTTATAAAATAGATTAAAATAGAATAGAATAGATTAGATTATAATAGAATGAAATAAAATAGAAATAAAATGAGTTATATTAAGTTTCATTGCTCTAATCTTATCGGCTCTATAACATAATTAAATTAGGTAACTCGACTGTTGAGCTGTATGTGTTTATCGTTCAATAACAGAACGAAGCTGTGCAATTAGTCAGCTTAGTTTGTGGTCTCTGGCTTGATCTGCTTCTATATGTAAACGTTCGTGGTGAGCATTAACACGTAGATGTATCCTGAAACTAATTATAAAATTTTCAGAATTTTGTATTAACGTGATAAAAACTTTCTTGAATTTGCTATAATCATTTCTCGGAAGCAAAGAAATGTGGCTTCGCTGGGAACAAATTTCTAATTTGGTGTATGTATATACATCGACTTGTGAGAACATCTACAGTAAAGCGGAGAAAGCGGATAGTATAGGGCGTAGAATATAGAATACATAGAGCAGAAGGCTTAAAGCAGAGAGTACAGAGAACATAGAGCATAGAGCATAGAGCATAGAGCATAGAGCATAGAGCATAGAGCATAGAGCATAGAGCATAGAGCATAGAGCATAGAGCATAGAGTTCAGAGGAAAAAACAGAGTATACTCTGAGTAGAGTATACAGAGTACGTTCGTATAAGCATAGATCAAAGAGTATACGATATAGAACAGAAATCAATAAGGAAAGTCAACTAAATATAAGAAGCAACCATCTCTGTTAAGCCATCGTCACGTAATGATTGAGAGGTATGAGAGGTTTCATTGCTTAGTTGATAGAGCTAAGTGGGTTGAGTAAGAGAATCGAACAAATATGAGGCTGAGAGTTGAAACGTTTGCTCTAGACGTACCTCAAAATTGAGTTGCTTTGATCGCCTCACTGGGAGCTCTTATAAAAATCGACCGTCCCAGTCAACAGTTCGCTGCGCACTGATTGTGTGAAAGGTTGCTTAACTGTGTGTTGGGGCCTCACAGTGCAACCTTCTTTAGTACATCGAACCTGAGATCAATGAGAGTGCTCAAGAAGTTGCTCTCCTCTGTATGATCAGACAAGTCATACAAAATTACAATATGGAGGGGGGTTAATCTACAACATAACCAAAGGCAGCTCTCTTATTTGAATGCCTTGCAAGCTATAAGCCTTGCCTATTCTTCTGTCGATCAACAACTTGAGTAAATTAATACATGAGGCAACAAACAATAATGCTACTCTTTACTAAACTTCAATATATATATAAAGCCCTTAAAATATCTTTCAACATTCCCACAAATCATATGTACAATAATTCAAGTATTTTCATCGAATGCCATTGCAAATTGGAACAATTTAAGCCAACATGTGGCAGCTGAGAGCAATCGTAAGAGTCATAAACATAGTTGAAACTGATTTGCAGTAACGCAATTACTGGTAAATTGCTAGATAATCATGTACAATTAGAATGTGTCTACCCAAAACGAATTGTTAAGTTTTGCTTTTCTGTTCTTGTTGCTTGTATTATTTTGCTGCTGTTGTTCTCAGTCGAGCCCGTCTGGCTCATCTCTCACATATATCAACACATTTCATGCAGTGCGCTGCGAGACAGAGAGACAGAGACTGGGAGCTTCAGTTGGATTTTTATTGCCGCAGCTGCTGACCCAAGTACCACAAACTAACACCGCCCACAACTAACCTTTGCTTGTGCCATGTATTGTTGTGGCTCTGGCTCTGCTCACACTTGCGCTTGTTGGCTGGATTTTTATATATTCTACTTCTACTGCTGCCTCGGCTTCTTCTTCCTTTTTTGGCAAAGCAACGCAACACAACATAAAAATAAATTGCACTTCTGACACTTAAATACAGTTGAAAAGCGGGTGGGCTGGGCGGCTGGGGGGTGGTTGGTCGCCTGTGTGGTTGGGTGGCTCGCTGGCAGTCGTCGTCGACGGCGGACACATGATTAAGTGGAGTTTGCGGTTCGCTCTTTTGCGCTTGGGAATACGCATGTAAATCTATTTCAGTATACATTATCGTCGTCCAGTTGAAGCTTAACTTTTATCATATAATAAAATGTAATTTTCCAACTCGTAATTCTCTGGTAATTAGAATTTATAGCAATCTTAATCGTTTTTGGCAGCCCGGAAACACGCAGCCAACAGCCAACAGCCAAAAGCCAACAACTCTGAGTGCGCCTCTTGTTATATTTGTTTATCCCAGCCCAGTTCGGCCTGCAACGGCTCGGCCCACTCGGCCAGCTATTTTATACATAGAATTTCATTAGCCTGGGTACTGAGACAGGCGAGCCAAAAAAAAAAGCAAAAAAATGTTACGACTTATTTGTTATTAAAATACTCGGTGCACACCTGGACCGCACCTTTTGTGTTAGCCGCATCAATGCAAGGCATTTGCAAATTAAATATTAATCAAATAAATTCCATGCATATAACTGAAGGGAATTTTTACTTTTTACAAAATTTTCCATTTCGAATTAATAGGAATTTATGACGCCCGCAACAAAACAAGATGCCAGGCTTACCTTCAAATAGATATAGAGAGAGAGAGGGAGAGACAGAGAAGAAAGAGAGCAAGGGTGAGGGAAGCGCGCTCGCCTTGCTGCAAATATTTTGGGGCTCAAAATATTATTGCTATTCGAAAATTGTAGTAGCTACGGTCGGCTCCTTCTCCAGCACGCAAAATTCTTGTGTGCTCTATATGCCAGACAGCGCTGGAATGCCTGCCCCAGTGAGCACTAAAGAAAAATACAAGAAACTGGCCTTGGCGTGGGCGAGTAGCAGCAGCTCCAGATACCTTAGACAAATGCTATTCAATATTATTAATAGAAATTCAGAATTGGAATTGGAATTTAGAATAAGAATTTATCGTTTGGTTGTTCTAAGAATAGCTATGGATTCAATATTGTATATCTATAATTTCTAATGAATTTTATATGACTTGAGCTGAGACATTTAGATTTAGATTGCTCAAATATGACAATGTCTCAAATACTTATGCCTCTGAAACGACAAAGCCAAACTATCAGCATACCCTCCCTCACACATTCCCCATGCAAATAGGTACAGGGTATGCCACAAGGCGCTTAGAATGCTGGCAGTGCCTATTTAATATATACACAGCATATTTATATAGTATATGCATGCACTATATCTGTCCTCATAAATACATAAATATGCTAAGAGAAACAACAATGGAAAGCCAAAGAAAAAAAATAGAAAAAGACAAAGTAAATCGGCGGCATCCTTTTTATAAGCAAATTGAAGGCGACGTTTGAAGCCGAATGGATGAAACTATAAAAAGAGCCGCAAAACCGCATCAAACGCACAACGGGATATTAAGCACAAAAGTTGAGCGAAAAGATTTTTAGTAGCAGATCAGGGCAGCGAAGCTGAACTTAATGAAATAAAGCACTTGCTGGGCAACACACACGCACACGCACACACACCCACGATGACCTGAAACCTAAAGCTAAAGCTAAATGCAAACCTTAGCATAAGAAGTCAGTCATGAAAATCGTACGTGAGCAATGAAAAAGTCGCAAACACTTTATTATACATATATAGCACAAAAAAGGGAGAAAGATAGAGGAGAGAGAGAGTGAGAGAGCGGGAGAGATGGAGTGTGAGTGGGATAAAGGGCAGGCGTGTCTGCCACTGAATGCTACGCGCTGCGTATACGTAATATTCGCCATGTAGCTAAAGGCCAGCCAACTTATGGAGAAACAATGAAAACGCGCGAATGGTTGCAAAAGGGAAAGACAGACTGAGGGAGAGGGAGAATGTAAGAGAGAGAGAGAGGGAGTGGGGACAGCTGAAGCACAGGCGATTTACACTCATTACTCATACGCCGCGTCATTGTGCCAGATAAAGAGCCAAAGACAAAGGAGCCCAAAAACCGCACGCAGGACAGCAACAGCAACAGCAATAGCAATAGCAACAACAACAACGACAGCTGCGTAAGGACATTGCCAATGCATATAATGACAGCAGGGCGGACACGCCGAGAAGGATGAGGAGGTGGCTAGCTGCCGTTGGTATTTTTGTTGGTATTTTGGTATTTTGAGCATGTTCACGGCAGCTAATGCATAGTTTATGGCGCCTATTGCCCGAAAGTGTTCGCCCGAAATAGGTTTAAGCGCTGTCAGCGATATTAAAGCACACTCAACGCTTAGGGTCAAGCTAGCGGCGTACGAGTCTTAAAGCCGTTTAAAAAAACGTTTAAGTTTGCATAGTGTCATCGTGTAGTGTACACGGCGTATACGTAATTTATTAATTCAACGAAGCAAATCATTGCGTAAATAAAAGGAATGAGAAAGAAATGGTGAAAAAGTAGAAAATTAAATACTCTGCAGAGGGATAGAGTGATGTGATAGATATAGGAGAGAGGAATTTGGCAAGGGATGCAAGAGAGAATTGCAGGGCATTTGTGGCTGAGAGTATTATGCATAGATAGTATACAATAGATAGATATATAGACAGTGTATAAAGTATGTGTTCAAGCACGAACATTTGTATTGACTGTCACCTCCTGACATCGGAAAGTTTACTGCCTGAGAGCACTGGCAAATTTATGACCATACCCAACGTCAACAACATCGAGCATGGAGATATCCGATAAAATTCTTGTGCTCGTTGCTCCAATTATGCTCCATGGAAATTTATGGATACATATATAAGTTATTATATTCGAACTAAAAAAAAAATATCATCCATCTTCGAAGTGATTATCAGTAGATCCAACATTCCTGTTCTCGTTCATATATTCAAGAGATTTATAGAAAATGTTGCCTATATATTAATTGGTTCACTTAATAAATAACTTGATTAAGGCAAGTAATCAAACAATAACATTTTCCATACCAAAAATTATCTTATTCAATAATTCTCTCCATAATATTCACCTTCTCAAATGAAAACGATTTCCATTTATACATTAGACATCGCTAAAAATAAATTCCAGCACAAAATCTACATTTCTCAACCTTCAAAGCTTACACCCAACTCTAACTGAAGATCAACAATCCCATCAGACCCGCAGCCTACATCAACACAATTCTTGTTGCAGCTCGAGTAAATATAACCATGACATCATACAAACTTCGCAAGTTTCACGACCAACTTATGAGACCCTCACCGAGTGTATATCAAGCAAATCCTCAATCTGTGTGACCAGAAACGTGATCAAACTGGCTAAAGACAGGGTTAGGGATAAAGGCTTTTGGCCATTGGCCTGTTTTGTGCCAGGAAGTGAAATCGAAACTACAAAGTGCACTAATTTGAGGTGTCGAAAAGGGTTGTGCGACTGTGAGGCCTACCTTAACCGCACGAGCGCTGAGGCTTTGATGTGCGCTCAAGGGTTTGCCCAGGTAGCAGATAATCTAATCAAAAGGACCTACAAACAGGACCTGAAAAAGGTTGCCGCTTTATTTGTTTATTTGTTTATTCGTTTGTTTGCCTAACCACACACACACACTGGCACATTAAACATGCCAGTCACACACACACAATGTCCCTTATATACATATATACTCTCTCTCTCTCTCCCTTAATATATATTTCCAAGACTTATTTAAATATATAATTCCTAGCGCCTTCGCCTAACAGCCAAACTTGAGCAGCGGCTGCTCATCTTTTTAATAAGTATGCAAATGTCAAGTCCACGTCTTAGGTTGGGGTAATATTTGCTTGCTTTTGTTTTTAAATTTTCACGAAATTCATGTTTTTCGCCACATTGCGTCTAGACTTTCGAAAGGGCGCATAACAAATTTATAAGCGCTTGTTGACTAACCAAACACGAGGGGGAGTGCTAAATACCTGCACAAAGTGAGCAACAGGAATGTTCGAGGGAAGGGGATAGATGCAGAAAATGATAGTTAACAAGAGATATATAGGGGTATATATACTGAGAGAAAGAGCGAGAGCAGTTAAAGTAAAAGAGACAGGCAGAGACAGGCAGAGAAAGCGAGAGAGAGAGAAATGTTAAGTAAACGCAGCTTTTAACGAGCTTCATATAAGCAATTACTGCATTTGTGCCAGAGATTAAACAAAGAAATATATGAGAGAGCAAAGATAAAGCAGCAGCGGTTGAATGTGAAATACCCTAGAAATACTTCAGATTGGGCTTAGTTTATGTGGAGAGATTGAAGAAGAGAGGCGAAGTGAACAGAGAAGAGATGAGTATAAAGGTAATGCCATTTACAAAGAATAGAGTTGAGTCCTAGAGGAGACAAAAAAAGACAGGTGACTTTCAAAAGAAGAGAAGGAAGTTTAAAGAAGTAAGACAGAAGGATGAGGAGGTGAAGACATCAGAATGATAGAAAAAAAGAGACATATGAAAGGTGAAAGGAGAATAGAAGAGAAGAGAAGACAAGGAGCACAAAGAGTGCTAAAAGATGATACAGAAGGCCATTAAAGAAGAACAAAGCGTAAAGATTTATCTAATATTTCTCACACACTATTATCACTAATATACTCTCTCCTGACAGGGTATTTAAAGAATGCGTCTGCATTATGATAACTTAATTACAGCGCAGGTCAGGCTCATAATTTGCAACCTATGCATGCCTCTCGCCTTTTGTATACAACAGATATAAAACATATATATAAGTTTATATATATATAAACATATATATTTATATATATATATGGCGCTGAGCATATAACCTATGTCTGGGCCTGTGGCTGGACGCTTACTTAAGCTAAAAGCTTTTGTGTATACATTTTAATTAATGTGCAGCATTTAAATGCACAGCAAATGGCGTTAACAGCGTTGTTGTTGTGGTCAGTGCGGCACAGGTTGCTGCAGCCCAAGCAGCGGGCAGAGGGGATCATGGGCAAGGACGAAGAAGAGAGAGAGAGCGAAGGCAGTTCAGCTAGAGCTGAGCTCTACTTTTGCCATGCGTATGTGCGCGCGTTATAGTTAAAGCACAGGACGACAGATAAACCAGTGTTAAGCACAAATTAATGGCCTTAATTTATGCACAGCAAAGGGCCACACCCACACACACACACACACTCGCACACAGAGCCGCGATTCGCGTTGCGGTTTTAATAACTTAACAAAAATGTATTGCCGGCGCGACTTGCATTGCCGGCTAATTAGTATTTAGTAATTGAAAACGCGCGCGTTGCCCACTTGAACGAGCATCGACATCGATAAGGGCAATAGCCGAAGCGTGCAGGAGTGCATGACTTTTAGATGCCCTATATGTGGGAAATGTAAGGGATGTAAATTTAAGTTTATAATGAGGTTATGCATATAAGGACATCTTTTGAAATTTAAGAGAAAGTCTGATATTTTGCTACTGAGTAGGAACAGAGGAGACCAAGACAAAGAAAAGAGTTATTGCCTGATGCTATGATCTTGAAATAAGGAAGCAGAGACAGGCACAGGGACAATGTAGCATTATTCCATTTAATCAGCAGATCTTGGTCTGATTTTCTGTTGCTAATGAGGTACATATATCAATTTAGTTCAATATATATCAATATATCAATATATATATTCAATTTTAATTGAAAAACTGGAGTCAAAATACAGAAAAAAAGTTGAACTATTCATAGGGGCTACAAATTATATTTAAAATATAATATGGTCCCTATAAATTCAACTTTCCTTTACAGCCGAATTACGTCTATCCATTTATGCAACATCAACTTATACCTCCTCCATTTATTCACAGTTTAAGAAACATTTAAAAAAGGAGCCCCGACCGTGCCATCTCAGCTTATCATTATGAACTTTTAATGCCTTTATCAGCAAGCAACATGCACTCACAGCTGAAGTCAGAATTAACAGCCTGCTCCTGCTCCTCTTCCTCCTCTGCCTTCGCTGATCCAATATAAATATACTCCAATCTTATTCGGCTGCCTACCCACCTCTTATAAATACAAATATTTGCTAACGGCCTTAATATACCCTCAATTTTTGTCGGACATTTTCAGTTGGTACACTTTATAACAAGCGACAGGCAACAACAACAACAACAACAGCAGCAACAATGGCAGCGGCAAACGCGAAACATCATCGGAACCGTGGGCAATGTAATCAGCACTACTTAAAGCCAATTAGCCGCAAATATGGCCGGTAAGCCGTTGCACACCTCACCCTAAAGCTACCCCCTCCCCATCATTCCCTTCCGCCCATACCCCTCACACACCCTAATTCTTTCGCTTTTCAATGGGGCATGAAGCGCGTCCGTTCGCATTTGGTACGTGCCACGCCTTTTTGGGCACGTTTGCGGTTCACGCTGCTGTTGCTGCTGCTGTTGCTGCTACTATTGCTGCGGGTGTAGGTGGTGCGGATGGTGTCGGTGGTGCTCTGGCGATTTTGTGATATGCCGCGCGGTTCGTTGCCAGCGACATTGTGTAAACGCCAAGCTGCATTTTCCAAGTGTGTGTGTGTGTGTGAGGGTGTTGGTGTTGGTGTGTGTAAATAATTGGCAACATTTGTGCCTGGCACAAAATACACTTTCACACCCACACATAGAGGGGGGACAGAGACTAGCGGCGGGGGCGAGGGGCACACACACACAATAGCCACGTCCCCCTCTTCCCACGCGTCACGCCCCGTTGGCCAACATAGCGAAATGAAATTTGCAAAACCCTCAAAAGGTGTTGACAATTATTTGCATAACAAAGCCTGCACTGCAGCTGCCAACTCGAAAATTGTTCATAAAATCAACAGTCGCCGCTCGCCGCTCGCTTTAAACTTAAATCTAAACCAAAAATTAATTGTTGCCAGCTTTGCAATGTTTTCGTTTTGCTCCGTTCGATTGTTGACAATTTGAATGGATAATTTTGAGGAACATAAAATTGATTTAAAAAGCAATCAGCTAGCTATTTGGGTAATTGGATGAGTTTTAAAGAGCAATTGAAGAGGCTTTTAATAAAATATATAGATGAATAGATTTATGTGAGTTTAAATATATATGTTATAGATGAAGATAAACTGTTTAGATTGTAAAAGTAGTCCAGATTCAACATATAAGCTATATATATCTAAGATATAGAGCCTTTTAGACTGAAAATGTTTTACTCAAAGAGAGCTGGATTAAGGGCAGGTGAAGTCAGTCAAATCGAGAATATCTCGATAATGCATTTATATTCATTTAAATCTTAGTAGAGTTTCTATTTAATTATACCCTAAACCCTTTAGAAATGGGAATTCAGGGCATGTATGTGTGCATACGTTATATGTAATGTATATATAAAGAAATGTAAAATGATTTTAGTGTCAGCTCCCGCAGGGTTCAAGGTATCTCTTAGTCGAGCCCTTTCGACTAGAGCACCTTGACTTGTTTAAATAATAATTTTTATTGAATTTAATAGTTAAACTATAATTATAGAAAAATAGTTTAAATATCGAGAGACAATTGTTGCATATAAACATACATCCTTCTTTTGAGTACTCTATACTCAATGACCATTTTTAAGGCACAAACAATACATAAATAAATTAAATAGCCATCCAGCTACTAAATAACATTTTCACACAAAAGACTACAAATTTCTCCGTCAAAACGCTCAACACTTTAAGAAATAAATGCATACTTGAGAAATACTTACAAAAAATAAGCCAAAAAGTGCTTTTCTGTGCTGCAAATACTATAATATAAATACCAGTCAGACGAAAATATTTTGCAGACAAGTGTGAAAGAATGTGGAAATTCGCATCAAGCAAAGCATTTTTAGAATTATATCTATGCACATACATATTTATATATACATTAAGTATATATGTATATACTAACTCGACTTGTTTGCGGCTAAAAAGTGAAAGACTCCGAATGGAAGCTGTCATGCGTGTTTGATTTTTACGAGCTGCGTCCTCTGAATAGGTGCTGTCAGCTGTTATTGCATAATAAACCCGTAAGCTTGGTCAATGCCAAACACACACAGTCACACACACATACACACGCCCACACAGGCACAACTAAAACTGAATCAACTGCGACTTTCTTCTCTTTTCTTATTTCATTTCTGTGAACTTCTGAGATCCTGAGACGACAATAATTTGCCACAGCAAAAACTATATGGCAACGCCAGCGGCTTGGCAACACTCGTAAGTGCCGCGCCCACTACTCATGCGGCACGTTCCATAGGCGCAACGGCAAATTTTTGAGTAACAACTTTGCTGCGTGACACGAATGTCGAGAGCGCAGCACGAGAGCAGAACTTCCAACAATTTTCAAGCTAACAACACGTCGCAGCCGGAGCGAGTGTACGACTGTGTGGGTGTGTGTGTGCCTAACTAATAACAATGATGATGATGATGATGATAATGATGTTGGCTCAACTTAGCGCAGTCTTAGCGTAAAATTGCGTCACATAAACAAAGGGTTAAAGAAGTTTTTAAAGAAAAGTTTGCTAGAAAAAACTGATTGAAATCAAATTAAAAAAAAAAAATTATAATTGCCTCTGACATGTCCTTGAGGTAGGTTTTGCATTTCATATAATCATACAACAAAAAACTACTCAGTCAATCAATTATCAAGTCAATCTGTCAACGCCTACACAATTTCATATATATAGATTTTAATTTTTTTTTAACATTTATTTGTCTTGACATTCGAAGTGGGTTTGTGGTTCAAGTATTTCATCTTCATTTATCAACCACAGGAAAAGGAAAAAAAACCATCAGCGCCGCCTTAACTCCGTCTTAACTGTTCGGGCAAACTGATGTTGACAAATTTCCAACAATTTCGTATATATTTACCTTTATAAATAAACAAAACCATTCGCTATCCCCCCTCCTCCCCGCGCGCGCAGCGGCCCCTGCAAATTTCTATAGCATAGCTGCAACGTTTGCTGTTTGTTAACTCATCATCAACCATCATCGTGACAAAGGGCTCAAATCTGTCACATTCGAAACACGTGAGCGAACATCATTTATTTTGCTAAGGGGAGCAGCGACCAAGAATCCAGCTAAAACTGTAAATGCTCATACGGGCCGAATAATGTGAGAAGAGTATATTGGGTTTTGAGTCGAAATATTTTGTTGGTTTCGAGAAAAGAGACTTGAAATGGGGAATGGAAGCTCATGTAAATTACTGTAAATGAAAGTAAACCAACTCGTCTCTAGCCTAAGCCCTTGAGCGCGCATCACGCAGTCAGTTACACCTGCCTACAACATTCTTACTTGATTTTTTATTGGCCCAGGTAGGCAGGCATCCGTGTGTGTGTAGGTGTGCGGGCCACGTCAAACGCAATTGGAATATATAAACTTTCCAATTTCAAATGCAATTTAATTTGTTTTTTCCACACATTTGTTTTTTTTTTTGCCTTTTATTTATCTAATTTTTTCGTGTGTGTCAAAATTGACTTTGATCAAACAATTTAAAATATAATAAAGCGGCACGTCAATTGGTTAGTTTTATTGTGGCGCCAGTTGAAATATTTTAATATTTAATACGGCCTCACTTTGGCTAAAAATTGTTGACCAAGTTAGATAAACTGTGAATTGGTTTGGCGTCGAAAAATATATAGATTTGAAAGGTTGTTTTAACTAGAAATATTTATTACATATTTTGAAAAATATTTGCTAATAATTTGATATTGTGTGAAATAAAAATATGAATATATTGTATGTAAATATTTTTAATTTAAAAATGAAATTCTATGATTGGAAAGCTTGGTAAAGAATTTATTGAGACTTCATATTGTATTCGTGCAAATGTTTCATTTTTTATAGGGTATGTAAATCTTCTAATTAACATTTATATATTTCATATATAGTTATTCACTTTCTACTTTATTTCTGCTGCTGTTAACTGAAGCATAATAATATTTCTAGCACAACTAGTCATGCTAGTAGAGATCAAACCAGTCTGACCCAAATCCCAGCCCGCATTTAGACTAATATTCATTAACAATAGATTGCTAATACGCACAAAGAGAGACTGTGGGAGTAGGAGAAGCAGATAGTCTGACCGGCATCAGGGCCCGAACCGGGCCAGCTATATGAGTCGTTAAATTTTGTTACCATTGTGTGCATTATTTTTAATAAGAGTCACAGGAGTTGCTGGCAAAAGTGCTTACTTACAATATTGCCCCACTCTAAGCCACTTAACATGAGTCAGTAAAGCCAATCTCATTAACAGGCTTTAATTTTGAAAACATACTTAAGTGCTTTGGCTGCCCCGAACTACGAGCAAAGCAGGACAAAGAAAGAGAAAGAGAGATGGAGAGGGAGATGGCCAGAGATGGAGGGTGGTTTGAGGGAGGAAGTAAGTCTCATCAAGAGCTACACAGGAATCGTCATTTAGTAGTCTACTTAACTCGTCTGAGGAGCCGCCTGCCAGCAGCAGCAGCAGCAACAGCCGTCGCAGCAGCAGCAGCAACAGCTTGAGCAGCCCTTTGAGTTGACAGAAGGCAAGACTAAGGACGTGGACGACGACGAGGACGACTGGCGACAGCATTTGTTGCTCAGTTGCTTCAGTTGTCTGTAGGCACGCCCCCGCCTGCCTTCAGCAGTCACGTCGTGCTCAGTTAATGAAGCAAAGTTCACACAGGTAGAAGACTTGCACGCTGCTGCTGCTGCTGCTGTTCCTGTTGCTACTGGCCACATTTTCTTTTGGCCAAGGCTAATACCGCAGCCGCTGCCGCTGCCGCTGACAGCGCACAACAGCAACGGCAACAACAACAAGAGGTGTAACAGCCAACAAAATTGAACAGAAACAACAGAAATTAATTGGTTTAAGTGGCTGACAGTAAATGGCATAAAGATTTTTCCCTTTTACAATTTACCCTTCGAGTTTTCCGCTCTTTTCTCTCTGAGCAATTGCCGTAAAGTTTCATTTTGCAGCTGCTGCTTGAACGGGCAAATATATATTAAAAAGAAATATGCATTTAACAAATACAAAGAGAATGATGAAGCGTTGCGCAGTTTCTTTTGAGACGCAGCAGTCTCGAGATGCCCTGTCAGCTAGACACTTTGCAGCATTATGTATTATAGTTTTCTCTTAATTGTAAAAATTAATTGAAATTGTAATCTGTACTCACGATGATGAATCATTTAAAAGACGGAGCTGAAAGAGAGAAGAGGTTGAACATCGTTAGAATTATTTTGGTACAGAATCAAGAGAAAATATATATATAATATTACTTGAACTAGTAAGTGGAGTCTAGTCGGGAGTGACCAACTAGCATATACCCTGAACTCTGCGTAGAGCTGCTATACACACGCGATGAGCACTTATTCGTTGAATAGATGTATAAAATTTCTACTAATTGAAATGGAAGAAGGATGTATCCAAAGCCTAAGACGTTTAGCATTCAAATATAAATGATTTAGATAAAATAAAAGGTCATGTCAAGCTGCTGTTAATACTGTGCTATATTAAACATAAACTTATTCATGTCGCTTTATTCAGCAATCAGCTTGAAAGTATAAACTCTGAAATTCCCAGTCTGCTTAGCACCAGTTAAATTCCTTTCAAAATAAAGGCTGAGCTCATAAAAAGGCTCAAAAGGCTTTTGAATCGTCTTTTATTTTAAGCGAAAAGCCCGGACTCCCTCCACTGTATATATTATTTCTTATATTTCTTTTCTAAAATATATTTTGTATAATTGCCTCAAGGGCTGCGAGCACTTAATCAAATCATTGTCACGTATGTGCCGCGAGAAATATTTCCATATAGGCAGGAAATTAAGCCTAAGCATATGAAGAGATGAGAAATCCACTTGGAGTTGGAGTTAATATTTTTGTAGGCGGCTTTTTTTTTGTTTTTTTTTTGCACTGAAATTTTTCAATTTATTTTCGCCTGCGGCTACAGCAAAAAAACGCTCTCGACTATCTTTTGAGGGTTTGCGTCTTTAATTTCCGGGTATAAATAATGCATGGCTATTTGGTTAGTCAAATGTATGTGGGTATTCAAATGTAAGCCCTCTCGAGTGTGAGTCAAAATTTCGTATATCAATTTTTGTGGGGGAAAACAATTTTAAGGCTTTAGCGAATGGCCAAGGTCGAGCTTTGAGAGAGGGCAAAAGCTAAGGGCTCGCCGCACGCGGCAGGCCCAGCATGTTGACCCTGTCGACCCGCCCAGCAAGCTCAGCTAAGCAAGAAGGTCAAGCAGCATTTGCGCTTGCTTTGTGCTCCTTTGTCTTTAGCTCTAGCTGGCTGCCAAAACTGTTTATTTTCCTTTGACTTATTTTATATTTTGTTTCGCCTAAAAGCAGATGAAATGGCTAGACTTTCGCATTTGTGGACTTTAATGTTTTCATAGCGCATTCACTTAGAATTCGGCTTTGATGTTCGCTGATCAAAAACGATTCCCTCGACTAACTTAAACGCTCAACGTAATTGGCTACTCAAATACATAGCAAGGCCAAGTATGCTTAGCCAAAATAAACAAAATGAACAGCATGGAGATTTGTAATGCAAATTTTATAATAATTTAATTTCTTATGTAGATTTTATATTATTTCTAATTATTGTAATTAAATTTTATATTTATTTTTACTTGATATTTTTTTATTTATATTTATTTTTAATTATTTATTATTTTATTTATAAAAAGTATTTTTATATATAATATTTAATCATTTTTAAAATTTTTATTTATTTATATTTTTTATTATTATTTCATGTATTCATTAATTTATTATATTTTATATTTAATTTTTTTTTTTTGCATTTTATATTTTATGTATTTTATTTTATAAATATTAATTTTTTAATTTTACTTAATAATAATTAATTTTATCACCAACAGTTCTAAAACGAAATACACTTTCAACCCCCTTCCACCTCTCTAAGTGCTTTGACTGTCTATTCAACCCTTAACTACCCCGCCACCCCTCAGCAAACATACAAGTTTCCAAGTCTCTCCAAGTCTAAGCAGCTCATTTACTTGTGTAAATTAATTGAATTTTATATGCCCTGGTTATCGCCATAATAATATTAGCATCATAATTGAATAACTATTGTTGGCATTAAAGGCAACTACGGCCTGAATACACACGCAATACAAATTTAAATGCAGGGAAAATGTGGTGTCAATCAGGCCTGCTTCAATATGGAGTTAAGTCGATAGACAGTCTCAAAAGGCTTTTAACCATCAATTTTCATTGATTTTGTCAATTGCCCAAGTAATTTGGCCAATTTCAAAAGTGAATCAGGCTCCTGATGAGCAGCAGCCAGCCAGTCAACGAGCTCCTTTGTGTCCTTGAAATTAATAATGTATGTGTATGCGCAAGCAAACGAACTGAGCTGTTAATAAGCAGCGCTGTTCGCTGTTATGTTAACTCAACCCCTGTTTGTGTATTCCATTTGCTCCCTTAACAGCAAACTGTTCCCACTTACAAGCGGGGCAACAGACAGGCCGACGACTGTTAAGGTCTAACAGCGCCTGTCTGCTGTTAGCCTCTATGGGGTAGTTAACAGTTTTATGGGAGCGGAGTAGCAATGTAATGTTAAAATCGTCTGCTGTTAAGCGTGTGCCCACTGAGCCATAGGACTTTAACATTTTTCTGTTAAGCTCACAGATTTAAGCATAATTTGTTTAAAGGCAAACTGCGAGACTAAATGTAAGTTGATTATGGAATCGATGACACAGCATTTACTGAATTTAAGCATATCCAAGGAGTCGTTGTCGTCGGACGTCTGGCGCCCGTTCAGGTGCTATATAAAATGTCTGCGTCTGGTCAATTTACAGAAATGTAGTTCAAGCATTGACAACAACTACTAGGAGGGCTCAGCAGAGAGCCGCGTGGTTGCCATTTCGATAATTAAATGTATGTAAATTGAGGGGTATGCACACATACACACACACACACTGACATATATACACGCACACACATATATATGGTCATGTGTGCGCCATTAGTGGTAAAATGTTGTACATTTTTATAGTGTGCTGGAATTATGCAAATTGAACCGCAAAAGCGCTTTTAAAATGTTTTAAGTGCATTTGCATGAATATTTTTGGGGTAAAAGGCACGCACACATAGATATACGTACAGAGATATGGGTGCATGTGTGCCAGTCAGTGTGTGTGTGTGTGTGTGTGTGTGAGTGTGTATGTGTGTGTGTGCAATGTGTGTCAACCAATTTTAGCGAAATTGAAATTGTAAGCGACGACCTTCTCGACCCAGGACCTAGACTCAGGTCAAATGGCAAGCACAAAAAAATAAGGGCCATAGGAATACCCTGCTTAATTGATGAATAGGGGTATGCTGATCATGTGTTGTGTGGCTTGAAGATTAATCTAAAGAGCAAAGACAGTAAAAATATATTTGAATGGACTGCTATGATTTCAAAAGAATTTTTAAGTTCATTTACAGGGTATTTGCAAGTCACTTTGCTGCTTGAAACTTTTACATAAAATTTATGTGCCAACCCAAACAGCCTTAAATGCAAGTTATAACCCTCCCTCAGCTCATTTACAGGGTATCTGTTAGACATTTACTTGCCCTAAGCGCTTGCCCCATCGCTCTTTAGTTAATATCTCATTTACCAGATGAACATCGCACTGTTTGCCTCGTCACATTTGCGAAGCCATAACAAAAAGCCGATTCGACAAGTCATCAGGCAATATTATATACATCTTATATATATATAAAGTTCATGTTCCGTAAGGGAGATCCAACTTAACGCCGTCGCTGTTGTTCGAGATTTTTGTGTTGTTGACTATAACCAACTAATTGAAGTGCAGCGAAGCAGAACCGTTTGCCAATCTCTGTGATAAACCATGCAGAATCGCACTGCGAGGCGTAAATTAAAAATATAAGAAGCGAGTCAAAGAATGGAAAAAGAAAATATTATTCAAAGAATGCGAGGGTGTGGGGCGGGGGCGAGAGTGAGCGAGTGTAAGAAAGCTGAGGGAGCTTGTGTTGATTAAATTCAGTATCAATCAAAAGTTTATGGCCTCAAAAGTCAGGGGGTAGGATTTGATGGATTTTCGAGGCAAAGTTGCGCCCGGGCAGAGGCCCCGAGGCAAAGGCCTCGACACCAACTTCGATTCAGAGTGCGATTGCGATTGGTATTGGGAATCCAAAGGAAATCATTGCCAGCGCTGCTTGATTGCTTGCCACGTTGATATCTTCTTTATATATATATTATATATATATATATATATATGCCTTGGTATTTGTGCAGCTTCTGCTGGACACACACAGACACAACTGCAGGCGGAAACGGAAGCAAGTCTGCAACAGCAATAGCAAATGGCGGCAGCAGCGGCCGCTCAATTTGGTAATGAAGTCCTCGTAGCCGTTGTCCTGCACTCCTTGTGCCGTTGTCCCCGTTGCTACAGCTCCTACGCCAGCTGCTGCTCGCTCCTGCTGCTTCATTATGTTTTCTTTTGGCGCTGACATTACAGGAAAATCATTAGGCCACGCCGATTTGGCGCTCTGATTGCACTCCACTTGAACCAACAGCAATTGCTACGGCTGAAGTTACTGCCACAGCTACTCCAACCAACTACTGCCACGGCGCAAGTGATGTGCATTGAAGCTGATGCAACTGCAGTTCCAGTTGCCGTTGCCATTGCCATTGCATCTGCCTTTGCCGTTGCCATTGCCTCTGCCTTTGCCGTCGCCATTGCAGCTGTGCTGCAGTTACTGCCCCAGCTGCAATTAATTAAATTTTTCTTCAATCGTCTCTGTGGCAGGCGCTTTGCCTCGTCCTCTTGTGGCACTGCGTGCGGTTTAAATAAATTAAATGTATGTAAAAATCATTTTAAGTGGAAAATTAACCAATAAAATTTGCTCAAGGCAAAGGAGGTTTGTGACTAGCAGATACCCTGTAATTTCTAGAAATTTTACAAACAGTTGATGTATGTACAGAATTTGATTAATATAGATATAATAGATATATATGTTACCTAAATATTATATAATAGAAGAAACTTGAGAAACTTTTTATATTTATTCAATTCATACAATATAAAAATATTTTAGCAAAATATGTGTAATAGAAAAAAAAAAATATTTGGTCTTTTGCAAGCTGCTTATCGACACAAGACTGGGAGTTGCATCCTAACCTTGTGTTAGAAGATCTCTTAGAATTTTTTATACATTAGCTATATTGTCCAATAATATAATAATATCTAGAAAATCTTGAAAGGATCTCCTGAAGATGAAAAAAATTGCTTTAATTTCGACAAACTTATGCAATACCTAATCCCTGGTTGGGTTTGCTGGAGACTTGAAGTCTTTTTCGTATTAAATATAAAGCAAAATTTAGCAAAACAAAATTAAGTTTCTATCAATATATCCATAATTATACAAAAGCAGGGTATCTGCTAGTCATGCAATACTCTAATTTTTTGCTGCCTGCAGGCAAATAAATCACGTGCACTTATTTATTTAATTAGACTAACTTCTTACAAACGAATAATAGACACATACACACAAATTGACTGTCTGACATGCCACGAGATTGATTAGCTACGTTCTCTCGGTGCTTGCTCGATACAGACGGAGACGGAGAGAGAGAGGGGGAGGAGGGAACTCTGTGTGTGTGTGTGTTTTGATTGTTTTTGTTGCTGTCTTGTGGATTGGTGTAAATTGTGCATGGAAATGTAACTTCTGCCTCTGGCTGCTGACATTATAAATCACCAAGAGAGGAGCGACGCAGGCGGCAAGAGCCGCCAATTCCGCATGGCAAAAACAAGTTGAACTCATTAATGTAAGTGATTTTTCTTGCGGGCGTTTGTCGAGGCGGCCCCCCGTGGAGGGGCGCTCCGATTAGATGTGCACTGGATGTGTGTGTGTAAGTGGAAATCATCTTTTAATTTCAATTGATTTTGCTTGTTGCCCTTGCAGCGAGATTGATTGCATCAAATTTCTTATCAAAACTCTGACGCGCATCTCTAGCTAGTTTATTTGGGCTAGTCTTTAAGTAATTGCCATTGCAGCAGCAAAATGAGTAAAATGTAAGGCGAGTATTGCCCGTGCCAACTACCTGCCCACTAGTTGGCCTAGTTGTTTACTTGCCCGTTTAATTTACATTAATTCAAGTCTATTGAAACGTTCAAAGCAGCACAGAAGATGCTGAATACTCTGAGAGTACTTTGATGAGCTGAATGATGCTGATTTATAGTGCAGCTTTACTTATGTTCTGTACTCATACATACATACTTAACATATGCTTATATATATAATGACTGAGTTTTCAGATATATAAATACTTATATGCCCATACTTCTACTTATGTAATAAATAATATATATTATAATTAAATACAATATACTACAGCCTCTCAGAGTCTAGGTATAATTTAGTAACAAATATAGCTCTGAAATCTGTAGCTTCCACATCCCAATTAAATAAATTTCCCTACAGAAAGTATAGTATTAATTTTTAAATTCCGACTCCCAAATTCCTCCTCACCTTAAACATTTAATCTCATATATATTTTAAATTTAATAAAAACGCTGAGAATCCATTCACATGCACGCGGCCTGTAACTATGCAGCTGTCGCAGGGTTCAGCGCGGCTTCAGCACAGTAAAAACTAAATGCCGACGCTTGAGAAAGACATTGCCGCTCGCTCACCTGGCAGGTGGCGGGGCGCAGGCGACAGCCACTTGCCACGCCCTGTTGACAGTTGGCGTTCATATGCAGTGTGCGTTCGTTCTTTTTTTTTTGTTGTGACAATGGCGCCGTTTGCTGCTAATTGAATCTGCAGAGTGCGACGCGATGCCGGAAACGGAAATGTCAATGACAGCTAAAAATGTGTGCGTGCGTGTGCGCTTGTGTGTGTGCGTGTGTGTGCTTGTTAGACACATAATTGAATATTGAACAAGGCTTTTAGTGTTGAGTTAATTAGCGTCGCCGCGAGGCATCGCCCAAAGTGTCGCTTGAAAGCTCAATTATGCAACAAAAAATTTAGCGTGAATTGTGTTTAGTCGCAAAAAAAAAAAGGAGAAATTGGTATACAAAAAATTAATTAAACAAAATTTTAGGCTGAACTGATTGACGCCTTTTACTTAAAGTTCTGATATCATAATATTTATCTATTGATATAGGCCACAAGTTTTTTCTCGTATGCCTCTTGGCAATGTTCGT
The DNA here is from genome assembly GCA_035046225.1 of Drosophila pegasa. Lineage (NCBI taxonomy): Eukaryota > Metazoa > Arthropoda > Insecta > Diptera > Drosophilidae > Drosophila > Drosophila pegasa. Next base: position 2,840,537 of record JAWNOD010000286.1, read on the forward strand.
AAATTCCTCAATGCTCGTCCACTTGACGGCGTCAGCAGCTGGCCGTCAATAACATTTTCATGCTTGAACACTTGTGTTAATTAGGCAGATGATTAAATAAACTTAAAGGCAAACAGAATTTGTCATTGAATAACTTGAAATCCATTTCATATTGAGTTTCTATAGTAATTCGATACACAAAGCACAAGCGTTGCATATTATGTTTCATTAAAGCTTCAGAGTTATGAGAACTAAATAATTAATAAGTATAGCATATTAGTTGGATAGGCAGCTAATGCTTTTTGTAAGTTATAATGGGAAAGTATACAGAAAAGTTCATATATTCAATGTTTATATATTTTTATAATCTATGAGAGTCATAAGATTTCAAGACTAAGCTCAAACATAGTTGGAGGAAACAATGTGTGATACAATAATACTTTGTCAATTCGATTTATTTTAAGGCAACAAAATATATTTTGCAAACAATCAAAACAAAGTATGAATAAAAATTTATTATTTTGAAATATGCTTGCTAAATAAATTTATAATTTGGTTAATAAAAGCTAAAGCACAAAAGAGCTATATAAAAGTTTGTCTTTTTACTGTCTTACATTATAGATATATATACAGAGCTATAGATATATAAATTTATATACACATATATATTTATATATATATATAAGCTCAAAGAAAACTCAGAAGAATGCCAACAGCAGCTTCATCATTTAAACATCACAATAAGCTGCAAATTGACAGCAGCAAAAACTATTTGCAAGCAAAAAAGACGAAATTCCATCATTCATCTCGAGCTAGACTTGTTGACAGCTCATATCAAACATCATTTATATAGATACTTTGCACATATTTGCTCACAAATAAGTTTCAATTAGTATATTTAATATTAATTAAACCTCTTTTGTGATATTAATAATTTATTGGACTCGCCCGCGGGGCTAACTGTCAAAAAAATCAAAGGTATTTGCTTCACTGGCTAAAAGCGTTTGAAGAGCTGTCATTAAATTAATTATGGCAATGCGAGCCGCAATCAAATGCGAATGCGAATGGAAATGCGAATGCGAATGCATTTTGAATGGAGCATCAGTCAATAAATAGCTGGACAAAATGTACAAAGGCCACATTTTAATTGCATTTACATGTCCTGCGGCACAAATAAAGTTTGTTCCACTGCCTGATGTTGTTGTTGTTTTTCTGCTGCTGCTGCTGCCGCTGCTGCTCGTGTTGTTATTGTTTATGTTGTTTTTCTAGTTTTTTTTTGTGTTGTTGTTGTCGCTGTTTATGCACTATATTGAGTCCATTGTGTTTGGCCTCTCGCAGTTTATTAGACTAATTGCAGTCCCTATGTAGGTATATATATCTATGTCTGTGTGTGCGGGTGGGTGTGTGTGTGTGTGTATCTGTGTTTGTGTGCGCGCTTGTATAATTTTGTGTTCTTTGTGCGACCCGAGGCTAAATGACATGTCCGGAATGCCAACATCCAATGCAAAAGCAATGTAATTATGAGCCATTTTAATGCTCTTAAAGTCAATGAGCAAACGACAACAAAAACAATCGCAAAAAAAAAAATAATAAAGGCAGAACTGAACAACGATCAAAGGACGATGAAACTAACAGCTACCCTGGAGACGGGTGAAAGCTTATATTTATGAAATAAAATTCTTCAAGCGACGAAGTTCTGAAGCTGAGAGTTTGCCCGACTTGAGCATACTTTAGAATAATTTTTCAACAATAGTTAGCAAGCTCTAGGACTAAAACTACAATTTGTTCTTTTGAATCACATCTACTCAGATTTTCCCCTTGCGTTTTGTCTTTCAACACTCTCTCTCTCATCTACAGTTTCTTTCTCTTCCATTCTTTCTCATATCTTTCATGTCTCTTTTTCTCTCCTTCACTATCCCCTTATCAATCTCGATTTCTCTATCCCTAGCCTATCGTCCTCAATCTGCGTATCTCCTCCTCAATGATCCCACATTCACCCATCTCCTTCTCCCTCCCTCTGGAGCTTGCTCTCTTTCGCTCCTCCTTAATCATTTTGTCTCCTCGTTTTCCATCTTTTTTTCCTCGTCTTCTACATTCTCTTTCTATTCTCTTCATTTGTATTCTCTTTCTCTCCTCTTCATTTTCATTCTCTTTCCCTCTTTTCCTTACTCTATTTCCTTCCTTCTCATTCTCTTGCTCTCTCTCTTTCTCTCTCTGTTTCATTTCATCTTTTGCTCCCGCACTCATCGTTTCTGTCTCTTTTTGTCTCTCTCAATTTGCAATACACCTCTCGTATCATATTTATATTTACAGGGTATCAAAAGCAGCTGCCTATGTTTGAGGCCTGCTGTTTCGCCCGTGCTTTGACCAGCCCATCTCCCTCTCCTTCTCTCTCTCTCTCCTCTTCGACCACATTCAGTCTAGTGCACTTGTCGTTTAAATAAGAAGCGAGCCGTGTATTAACTTTAATTGACATGTGGCCAGTCAGGGCCACTTTATGGGTTTGTCAGTCAGCTTTCGAAATAATGATGAAAAACTCGCAATATGTGCAGGCAGCTCCGCGCAGCTTCCCTCTGTTGCCATTTCTTTTATTTCTGTGCGTGTTTCTAAGGGGGAGGCGGAGTGCCTGCACAGCCTGCCCGAAGATTAAAGTCAGACCTTGTCGTTCCATCGAAGGTCAAATAAAATCGATGTTGTGCGTGTCTCCGAGAGAAAGTGTGTGTGTGTTGCCGTTGTTGTGTCACTTCGGGGAAAAGAATTAACCTTAAAATTAATGGCGCGAAAAGATTGCCTTAGTGGACTTTTCACTGCCTGGCAAGGGTCTGCCGAATGCGGGCCTAATGTGTCTTTAACTTGAATGGCATTCGAAATGGCTGCACAGGCGTCAGATATTGATATATAATATATAACATTAAACAAGCTAATTATGCAGAGATACACAACACGTTTCAACTGAGATACACAAGCAATTTGGGCCGGTCAAAGCAAATATGGAATGGTAAGAGTGTTTTGAATCTTTGCGAAGATTGTGTAATAATATCATTTGAAAGAGAACCAAAATTTGTAAATATCTTAGTTGGAAAGCGATAGCTAGCCTGTGTAAATATTTAAAAAAAATTGTATCATAAGGCTTTTGATAATTTTTTTTTTAATATTTAATGCTAATACTTAGTACTAAAAATGTTTAAAAAAAATTAAACTCAAGAAATAAAAAAAAAATAAAAAGCTTGAAAAAGAAGCAAAAGTTTGCTGCTTGCGGTGTAAATAAGAGTAGCTTTGGCTCAATATTTTTCCAGGAATTTTTGGATGAAATAATGGACCGCTATTAAATACACTTTAAGGAGTACTTAGAGAAATATTAAGATAATTTTCTTTTAACGCAGCACAGAGTCTTGCTGGTGTATTCAATCTATTAGTTTGAAATTCAGTTAACATTTTGAATAAGCTGATTATGAATTTATTAGATTAGAATATCTTTGGCAAACATAAGATGAAGTTTAATATTTCAAAATATATTTTAGCTGATACTTGAAGCATATTTGACAAACAATTTAATAGAACCAATTCACAAGTCTTTAAGCAAAATTCTTCAGAAAATTCTTTAAGCATGTATTTCATCTAAGAAATTTGAGAGATATTCGGCAAAATACCCTCTAATATTAACAGTAATTAACTGCCAAGCTTTTACCTTTGAGAGCATAAATTAATAGCAAAGCAAAACAATTTCGTTAATTTAATATATTTCCTAACAAACTCCGATATTTTTTTATGTTAACCAACATCGTATGCAAACCTTAAAAAGCTAATTTCCGAGCATGTGAAAATTTACAAGGCAGATTCAGTTTCATTTAGATTCACACACACACACACACACAGGCAGCCAGCTCACGTTTCACATATCATCATTAAATATTGTGCCGTAATGAGCATTTATCTAGGATATTAGTGCATATCTGTGCCATGCACCTACTAGCACAGCTACAATGGCTATATATAGGAATTTTGCATGTAAGTATGCCGACAGAGGGCCCTGGCCAGCGCCCAAAGTTTAACCCAGCTGCAGCGTGCGCTGGGCTTTTGGCTTAAATATCTGTGAGCTTAGCATGTTTAATATACGGGATGCTGGGCAGCTACACCCACTGCCGCCGCCCGTTAACTGCCCGTTTGGCCCAATTTGCGGCTCATAACTTTGCGCAAAATTAGTTGCATTCATTTTGGTTAAGAGTAACTTAACCGAAGCATGCACATGCATATGCCCAGATAAATCTGTGTCTGTCTTCAGCCAAAAATCAGTTGGAAATTCGAGCAATAAATAGATCAAGTGGGCGTTACAGCAAAACGAGAGCCAATTGAGAATTAATTTGTACTTCAAAATGCGCCCGAAGCATAGGCAGCTGAAAGGTTTTCATTAAGTCGATTGGCTGAGCTCAGTTATTAATTAGTTGTTATGAAGAGCTCTTATTACTGTAGTTATTTATAGTAGGAATTTCAAGTCAGATGTTAGCTAGACTATACAGGAATATTGTATGGAAATTGTGTGGAAAATAATACTTCCTTGCATAACATGTTAGATCGGGCTAAGATAAAAAAAAATCGGTGGATAAAATCTGATTTTATTAATCAATAAAAATTCGCTATAATTTTTCTAAGAGATTCGTTGTCTTTTGGTATATTTTGTACATATTATATAAATAATTTATTATTTTATAAAAAGCATCCGTAATAAATAAAATCCTGCAGCCAAGACAGCAAAGCTAAGTCCTGGAACTGAATCTGCTACTTAATTCTCCCTCAGCTGCTGATTGCAGTTGAATGCTTGCAGATTGGTATATAAACATATATATATGCATATGTAAGCATAAATAGATATTCAGTATATATATACATCTATATATATATTCATATATATGCATCGGTTCTTTCGCCCTGGCCTCCTGCTGCCTGCGGCGATGTGGTCTGTTTGACATTGACTGTCATGATTTCGCATTGATAGCGCAGCGCATTGGCAATTAGCTATAGTTAGTGATGTATGCTAGCTTATCGGACGCACTGTAAGGCATGCCGCGTCTCATTGATTAATGATGCCAAGCTGCGCTTCACATTGACGTATTGAATTGAGCTGTTGATGCGCCTAACTATGCCAGACTCTATTATGCATGTGCAAGGCTTTACCTGGCTTATGTTTATATATATATCTATTCATGTGCATATATATGCTTTATATCAACAAAGCTTAAATATGTTAAGGAAAATATTCTTTTACATAAATTTAATAGCATTTTATCGCAAGTCAACTTCATTCAAATCTGTCTCATTCAACTCTTTGCCTTTCCCTCTCCGTCTGTCTGTGTGTTTGTCGCAAATATTATGCAGAGCAAAATTGTTTATTTAAATAACTTGGACAGTTTATTTTAATTCATAATAATCAAGCATTCAAAATTCGGTTTTTATCAGCATAAATTTACATTGTGGTTCGAGGCTTTTTCAGCAGCGTCTAATGAAGCATGCGAATTTCTTCAAGCTTGCACTGCGAATCTGTCTGCCACCCACTCTGACGCCCCCCGCCCAGCCTGTCACAGCGGCCACGTGGCATGGATTAGAAAAACATGTGTCAATAAATAAAACCATTTACTTGCTGATATCGTCAAGGCAGGCATAAAACAACAAATGATGCGAAAAACTGGTAAAAGCCTTTTAAAATGTACTTAAAATTCAACAATGACAATCACCACACATAGAGCATAGACGGCGGGTGGGCGAACGGGCGAAGACCCAACGGATTTCGGCACATTTTATGAATCAATTTTCGGGCAAGCATTTCGGGTCTGCGTTAAGAAATCTCATGTTAATGTGACATTTGGTTTAGTGCCGCTAAAGCGGTTAAATAGCGTAAAAGTTTGCGATAAAATGCGCTCTTCAAGTTTAGTTTGAGCTGAGTTCCTTTTTTTTTTTGTGTATACTCTGCAGCAGTTGGGTGGGAAAGGATATCATGATTATGTGTAGAATTGATGGCAGGAGTCAGCAGTTGTAGCGGACTGACGAGCTGAGTTGATCTAACCGGGCTTGTCTTTCGATCTGTTCGATCTTGGTAACTTAGAAGTAAGGGATAGGACGATGTAGTATCTCATTTTCATTGATAATTAAGCTGCGTTTTGTTATGAAAAGCTTGCAGAACGTAAACGCTAAAGGCACTTAGATTTACGGTTTGTAAAAATGAATCTTAAAGAAAAAAGTGGATTTACTCATAAAGACAAGTTTTCGAAATGCCAAATCAGACTAGGACTGCTTCGAATACCTCCCCCGACTTTCCCCCAAAAGTCAATTCAAATTTCTGTTACATAGATTCATCATCTTTGCCACAAGCCTACACATGAATATATAAGCCCTTCGCAGAGCATAAATGTCATATTCAAGCAATACAATCCTCACATTCCAGGACATCTCCCAGTCAACTACACCACACTTGCTTGCATATGGCATGTGGCATGGCTTAGTTAAACGTCGGTCACGTGTGCCAGCCAAATGGCCCAATCAATGGTGGCCATCATAAAAGTGCGACCTATGCGAGCGCTAGCGAGCCGAGGCCATTAGCATTTACTTATATAGTATTTCTGTGCGGCGCTCTCAGATCCATTTTAGTTGCTGTTTATGGTAGGCCGATGCTGCTGCCGCTGCTGCTGGGGCTTGCTGCTGCTCAGGTCAATCGATTTATGGCAACACAAACAAGTTTTAACGACTTAATAGCCAAATTCAATACAATTTTCCAGCTGCCCGAGTGTCGCGATTCTCTGTTTGCGTTTCACAATTCGAGTGACCCTATAAAACTTTTGCAATTCAATAAAAATGCAAATGTTTTTCTGCAGTTGCAATATTATTCGTTTTCCTACTCTCGCTTCGCCATTTTTTTTCTTCCCATTTTTGGCAGTTTTCATTTTTGTTTATACCCTGTAAGCATACAAAGTGGGCAATGGAGTTTGAGGGAGATGTGCGAGGACTTATAGAGCAGAGAAAGTGGAAGATGGACAGAGAATTAGAACATTTTCTGTTTCTATTTGAGCTAAGATATGCATTGAATATTGAATATATAGCAAATAAAGTCCAAGTACTTTAAATTTAATATTCAATTTATGTTACATGTTGATCATGTTAACAGCTCTGTTATACTAACGCTGTAGTTAACAGATCCTTTACAACTTCGAGCATTTTATGTTTCTTTCTTTTTCCATCTATATAGATTAATATTTATTGAAATGTAATCAAGACTGCTTAACAATTAAAAGAAATGTTATATGCTCAACTTAACAGACTTTTATACAATGTATTCAATTTTTTTTTGCTTCCTTATATATGCATTTACATAAATTGAAATGTAGCTTAAAAGTTGTTAACCTTCCACTGGTAGACTTTATTTCTCTCTCTCTCTCTCTTTTCCAGCTCCCCTACAGGGTATTTCGCTTCGTTCTTTCGGTTGCATTTGATTTCTTTGGCTGTTGTGTAATTGAATTTGGAGCAGTTATGCAAAAGTCCAAGCGAATATAAATAAAAATTCAAATCCGCACGCATACCGTGACACTGACACTTTAACACACACACACACGCGTACAGTCACCTAAAAAAGGGCATGCACACACTAGTTTCAATGGCGACCGAACGTCTAACGGTCGCTCACCTAACGCCCGTGACCTCTTGACCCAACCCCCAGTCAATGCAGCATTTTTGGGCGAACGCTTGTTAAAAATTGACTTTTTGCCGCATTGAAATGTAAATCAAATCTGGCTTTAAAATGCCGTGGCACAGATTTTCGTTAACCAAGCGAACCTTAGCTGGCGGCACAGGCCCAAACTGACTCCCACACCAGCCCAAGGCCCAGCAGCTATCTAAACCTTTCACTAATTTTCGTGCCATCTAATGCCCACCACACAGGGGCCAGTGGAGAGGGAGTGGAAAAAGTGTCAGAGTGCTTGCCGAGCATCATGAATTTTCATGTAGTTGGCTGACAGCGCCGCCGCTGCTTGGATGTGCAATTTTTTACGTGTTCTCATAACAAAATGTCAGGGTTTTTGGCCGTTGTGTCTCATGTATGAAAATTGAGCATCCACAATTTATAATGCAAATGTCAGCGACGCGCGACCAAATAGACCTAAGTAAGGTAAGGCAGCACCACAAAAAAATAATATATATATATATATAAAACAACAAAGCAGAAAAATAATAAGAAAGCTGGCAGGAGTGTCGCTGCTGAAAGCTCGGCTCTGGGGCGTGACATAAATTGAATTAAATTTTGCTTAAAAACTTCACCTGCGCAAGTTCAAAGTTTAATTAATTTTCTTTTGTTTTTGGCGCTAATTAAATGATTGAGTTTCGTATTTAGCTACGCTTGCCTGCACCGCTCTCTCTCTCGCTATCTTTGTCTCTCCCCAACTCTCTTGCACGCAAGATCATAAATCATTAGCACCCTTTCGAGGCTGCAAGTCGCGCCCATCCAGGTGATTGATGAGGCGACCCCGTGTGCTGCAACCTGTGGGCTTACACGTGCCAAATGTAAATAAATTTCAGCGCTTTGCCCCCTCCCCCACCGCATTTTATTGTGCGCGCGAACAGCCTTAAATCAATTAATTGTTTCGCTGCTCCGATAAGTCGCATTTGCATATAAATGTATGTGTATTTGTGTGTGTGTGTATATATATATGTATTTAATTTGTAAACTACTTATGCATACAGCATCTATAATTGAGCTTTCTGTTGGGTATAATTTGAGTATTTATTTTAAATTGTGGAATGAAGGCTTACTTTGCAAGGATTCTTAAGGGCAATTGATATTGATCTATCAGATATTTATAGGTAAATGCATGTTTCAGTGTGTGTATGCGTGTATTTATATAGTAAACTATATAACTATATATAATTGTAGATTAATCTATATGTATAGATTTGAATTCATCTGCAGATATATGAATAATTTATCTATCCATTTATCTATCTTGCTATTTAATTTTTGAAGGACATAAATAAACATCAAAGTCTTTTTATTAAATTATATATCATTATTGAAATATATTCTCTATTGAACTATATTTATTCATCTATTAAATTGTCCATCCATCTTCGATATATCTAGTCCCATGCCTGTTAATTTAACTACCAATAGTAAGGGTATAAAATCTGTTAATATGCTAAGCTTGCAAAATTCACTTAAATATTTGCCTTTTTTCTCAGTATTTACATAACATAGGCAAATATGAATTTATTATTTGACTTCACAAAAAAAAGTTACTTCATATGCGAATCAGTTTTTTTTGCGTTAAGCCCCAAGGCATTTAATTTTTTGCTCGGCAATTCAATTGATGTAATTTGTATTTAAATATAATTAAATTGAAAAATTTCAAACGAAATTAAATTGCAATATGGCCGGAGCTGGGGCAATCTAATGCAATCAATATCATCAACTGAAATATGAAACCTCAAAGTCATGTGGAAACCGCTAAATTTGTTTATATCAAATTCCGTTTAACTATCGCCGCGGGGCAGGCGCGCACATTAAATAATATCAACGTAATAACACCGCGAGTGTATATATATGTGTAGGTGTGTGCAAGTGTGTGTGTTGGAGTGCACATCTGTTGTGTTCATAGTGTGTGTATCGAGATGAAATCGTTGACCAAAAACAATTGTTTAGCGGCCGCCAACTAAAATGCCGCTGGGCCAAATTCCATAGCTAAAATATTAGCCAAGATTGTGTTTGTTTGTGTGCAGGTGTGTGTGTCTGTGGGTGTGCGTGTGTAACTCATTTGAAATTAATTAATATTATTAAAATGCAATGCACGTTTGCGGCGCCTTTGTTAAAGCCAACCATTAGGCTAACACTGAATGTTGCGTTTGTCATAATAATTACAAAAAGTCATAAACACACAATACACACATACACTCACACACACTAACACTCGCACACCCACTCAGCCCGCCAGCTCACACTAATAGTCACCGAAAATTCTTTTGTCTACACACAAAACAGAATGTTTAACACTTTTTGTTTAAACATTAGTTGAACATTGCATGAATATAACGAGTAATTAGCGCCATAATTCAATTGTTTATTTATTTATATATTAGTTTTACTAACAATGCCAAGGGTTCGGAATGTCACAGGGTTATAGAGAGAGAAATGACAGAGTTATTGGCAGTTTTTCTATAGGGTTCAGCGGAAAAGAGATTTGTTTGTGCATAGAAATAAATTTTACATCTTTCAGTTAAGGTCAAAAGCTCCTTTTATAAGACTCTTTAGATTATTTTTATTAAAATAAAATATTTACTAGAAAAATTGTAAAATATTTTTAATTGGAAGGTGAGCCGATTTTGTTTTTTTAATTTTTTTTAATAGCTTAATAACTTTTTTTTTATTATTATTATTTTTTAAATAAATTTTAAATATTGTTTTATAATTATATATATTTAATTATATGTATTTCTTTTTCATATCATATTTATTCAGAAGGTTAAGATCGAGCCGCTTTCAAACCCCACTAGTCCATAAGAAGCTCCTGCAGAAAGCAACTTTTATATAGAACAGCAACTAGCGCATTTTAGTACAGTTTTACAAGGCAAAATACTTAGCTTTCATTACTTCGCCTGCAACTAAAATTCTTGTACTGCCAAGAAACATTATATATATAGACATACATGAGTGTTGTGGAAAGTTCTCCAAGTAAATTTCTTATAACTAATAAAATTTCTCATACTCAGGCAAGTAAGACCTGCTAAAACTAATGGGCTGCTGATTTAGCCCCTGGCAACAATTAAATACAATTCTTTTTCAGGCTTCCACTTAAGCAGAGCTCAACCTAAGGCTAAACTCTCATATACGTTGTTTCATTTTTATTTCATACATATATATATATATTTCTCTTTTCCTTCTTGGGTTTATTTCTCTGTGGAGGTCATAAATTTGCTGCTGTTTGCTGTTAAACGTAAACGAAACATTTGGTGCGGACATTTTTCGCCAAGAAGTTTTCAGGCTTTAGTTTCTCGCAGATGATTTATGTGTGAGGAGCCACAAAAAAAAAAACTGTAGCGTTGCGTTGCGTTGCGTTCGCTGTGTGTTTTCAAAAATGTGGCATGTGGCTTGGAGAGTTGCTAACAAGAGCAGGTTGAGCAGCCACGACGACAACTGTTGATGCAGTTAAGAAGGTTTACAAACACCGAAAATGAAACAGGAACTGCAACTAAGAGAGGGATGTGATGGACTAATAGTTGACCTGCGGCTTTGTAAGAGATGAAGATCAGCTGTTGCAATATCTAGCATTCATATAGCAAATAACCTTTTGAAGATCAGCTTTTGCCGTGTAGAAGTATAATAGTTATTCTAAGAAATCCAGACCTCATATACCTAACGATCTTTTGACTTTATCAACTAGATCTTTGAGCTTCATCAGAAAGTTTTTCATAGACTTGTAATCAGTATACCCAATCGAGTCTTCAAGCTCTAAGGAAAGCTCGCCAAGAGTTAGTTTTCACTTGGACTCACAGCCGTCCTTAGCTTCAATTCTTCAAGAAAAACTTGCAACAAACATTTTTCTTTTCTATTTCCACAACAATTCACGGAATATATAATATTCATTTGCATACTATAATATTATTTACCCTAGCTTGTTGATGGATCGCTGCCTACACATATATACATATATATATTTGTATAAAACTTATTAAGCCCGCTCCACTTATTAAGCCCGCGCTAGTAATTTCAATTTCCATACAATGACAATTAATCAGCTGTGCGCCTTAAGTCAATTTTAACAGATTGATTCAAATTTGTTGTGTGGCCACGCCCATGCACAATTCCCGCCCAGGCAGGTGGCAAGGCTGGTGTTTTAGTTTCGGCAGCACGCAAAAGTCAACGGCACGTACAAAAGGCACACTTCAAGAGTGAGAGAGAACGAGAGAGGGAGAGAGAGAGAGCGGGAGAGGGAGAGACATATTGCCATATAGATATGAAGCTGCGGGCAAAGGTGTGGGAGCTGCTGAAGCAGGCAAACGTATCGTAAGAATTTATTGCATCAATTAAGTTGGACATGTTAATTGCGTCAAGCTGAACATCACGCACATGCGAGACGACTATATGTGTGTGTGGACTTGTGTGTGTATCTTTCAATAAGTCAAAAGAGGGTGTGTGTTACCTGACAATGTGGCCAAAAGTGGTGTCAAAAGTAACGTGGCTTTTCATTGTGATTTGCCAGCAGGTGTGGCAGATATGCGTACGTGTTAGTGAGTGTAAATGTTATTTCAATTAAAACTACAAATTCTAAGAGGGCGGTGAGAGAGCAGCGGAAAGTTCTTGACTATCAGATACCCTGACTGCTTATGACAAAAATAAGGATTTTTTTGTTATATATTCATTTCTTAATTTAAGCAATTATAAAATATATTTAAGTCCAAACAGAGTGGATATACAAAACTCCCCTTCTATATTTTCTATATAGGGTAGCTCTCACTTTTAACTTTTGCAAATGACATTTGTCACGTGTTGTGCTCGCGGCCATGCTAACTGCTTATGAAACAAAATTGTTAATTGTATATGAATCACATGAAATTAAAGTCGTTTGTAGTTAAGATATTTAAATTAATATTTATACCTTATAAAAGTTTAGTTTAGGATAACTGTATGTCATATGAGGAAACTTATTTTGTAAGAAACTTATTTTTGTAAAAAAAAGATAGAGAGGCTTATATAATTTTGTTTTATTAGTAGAGAATAGAAGTAAAACGACTTTCGGGCTTTACTTTTTCTTTATGCGCTCTGCCTTACGTTTGTAACTCCCAAAAGCCTTAAGCTTGGAAAGACTTTAGGGCTTTATTGAAAGCTAGAATCTCGGCTAAGTCAGGTTAATAAAAGAGCTTGCCTCTTAGAAGAACTTTACTGAAGGCTTGACCTAGATTTAGGAGAAATAATCAATGGCAAAACTACAGTTCACGTTTCAAGTACAAAAGTCAACTGAGCTGCACTCTTGTATAACTTTATTTGGAAGAAGAAGCAACGACTTTAAGCTTAACTAATCTTAACAACGTCTGATAAAAATAACTAAATAATGAAAGCATCATGTGCTTTGCTAAGCAATAAAATTGCTTAAAAATTTGTGATATTTTGATGAAAATAATGATTATGTTCGTCAATCATCCATTTTATGGAGTAGATAGTGATGAAGTTAATTTCTGGTGAAATGATTAGCCGAATTGTCTTATTAGAAGCAGTATCTATAAGCTTTTTTTCAAACATGCAATGAAAAATACTTTTTGGTGCGTTTTATGGGCTTGTGGAATCATTGGTCAATGGTTATGATTGTCAGTTTCAACCTCGGCTGTCACATGATCAAAATCATATTTAAACACAAATGTCATATAAATTTGTATCCACTTCTATTGACTCATAGATATTATATATAAATTCATACATTTAAATACGATTTAAGCATGCCTAGCTCTAATAGAACCCCCAATAATCTCACATAATTATTCAAGTTGAGCATTGATTACTTTTCCGCATAAGTTGCATCTTAATAAATAGCTATTTGACTAACCTAAGCAAGTGAAAGACTGAACTTTATTTACTAGAAGATATTATATTTAGTTTCTACCTGGCCAGCCCTCAGTATTTCTGTCCTTTTGCTTAACTAAACAACGACAATTTCAATTCATATTCAAGTCAGCTCTATCTCTGCGTCGCCTACAGCTCATATTAGTCAATAAAAGTTAGTAAGGCGTACAGTTGAGTGCAATATCAGTTACTTTCGCAAGCAAATAACAATTATTATTGTAATAAATGCTGCACTGCTGTACCTAGCCGGCATTTCATGTAAACCAAACCAAAATGCTCACTCGAAATATATGATTTATGGCCAGGGCGAAGCACAGTTTGGGGCCGACATATGCAAAAAATATATAATAATAAAATAAAACCAGAAACTTTGTGTTAGTCGCTCCACAATGGTTGGCTTATGCGAGTCGGACTATGGTTAACATTGTCTTTCTGAGTGCTGGCAATATTATTATTGTGGCCACAAGCTTACCGCTCAATTTGGTTCATGAAAATAATGAAATGCCACCGGGCCACTTGACACGCCCAGCAGAGCACTTGTGGGCGTTGTTGTTGTTGCTGCTGTGCTGTGCTGACTGTGATGCAGTGGCCAAGGACGTGACTGTAACACTAAAATTGCAGGCAGTGCTGCCAGCTGCCTCACAACAAGTGCCCTAGCAGAAGCAGCAGCCAAAGTACATGACATCGAAAATAGTTTTTTGTGGATATCGCCTTTTGGTCATTTTCTAATATCTATCGTTTTTGCTGTTGTTGTCAACTCATGTTGGCAATTTTCACCTGCTCATAGCCACAGCAGCAAAAGCAGCAGCAGCAGCAACATCAGCTTACATACAACGTGTCCAACAAATGTGGACACACAGTGGGGCTTCGCATAGGTCGGGGGCTCGGGCATTAGCTCTGGACATGGCTTGATATGTGTGTGTGGAATGCCAAATGCGTTTATGATTTGTATCATGTCCTTTTGGCCAAATAAATCAAATGCAATCAACAGTCTCAGCCGGGGCTCACAGGGCTTATTAAGCATGTGGCCAGTGGCAGGAGCTGCAGGCGTCCTCAGCTTAGCTCAGCTCTGTCGTTGCTGCCTGCCTCTGCTTCGACTCCTTCGACTTGCTGTCCATTATATCAACCGGGACAGAGCGCCCATACCTGGTGCTGCTGCTGCTTTATGTGGAACTGGAACCAATGAAAATTCAATTTCCACAGCATGAGAACGCAATCCGAATAATTGCAGTACACAGCCATTGGTTGGGTTTGCGATTGAAATCAGTTGGAGTGTATTGAAACTCGGGTTATCGTTGGGGGTCTTCAAGGGATCTCGGGAGCGCTTGAAACTGTTTAAAAGCTATTAGCCATTATGTTGGCATTTGTAGTTTTCAGAAAGGGTAGTAAAAATAAGTTCATGAAAATATATTGTAAGTTTATTTACCTAGAGACTAAAACCTGTTTTGTTTTAACTAGGGAGAATGTTAAGATCTTTAAATAGTTGATCTCAATTGAAAGAGATTTCTTGAATATCTTTGAGACAATATTAAAATATAAAGAAATTTAATATTTACTAATTTTTATTTAATTTTTATATGAGCAATACTATATATTTAGATAATACTTCCTCCCATAATTTCCAATATTTCATTTCGTATCATTTGCTAGAAAGAAAATCGTTCTCAATAATTTTTCATGCACTCTGTGCTTTAGTCAAAACTTGTCTAACTTTCTATACACTTAAATAACTAAGCTCTGCATTGAAATGGAAATGAAGCAGCTTGAAAGCGATAGCTGCGCCATTCAATGGCACAGCTAACAGCCAAAAAAACGAAAAAGAATAAACAAAAGCAAAACCTGTGCCAAATCATAGAAATCTCTGACCAACGGACACTCAAAGCCGAAAGTCTTGATTGTGTCACCTCGTTTGGCAGCTGAAATCACAGAGCCATATAATATTACTAAAAGAGCAGTCCACGAATTGCTTTGGCTTTGATTTGTTTTTACTTCCTTTTGTTTTTGAATCTAGTTTTTTGTCCGCTTTGGCTTTCTGCTCGTTGTTTCGGTTCGAATTACAAACACACACAGAAATAGATATATATGTATGGAATTGGTTTTATAATCTTTTAAAAAATTCAAAGCAAATATATAATATTACATAAGTGCGAATACGAATGCGAATGCGTTCTGTATGGGAAAATGTGTCCCAAAAGCGCAACGAACATTGCTTTGTTTTTCCTCCCCTGACAGCATTGACAGATTCGACAAAAAACTATGGCCAAGGAGAAGAAAAATGTTGCGATAAAAAAATATGAGAAATTCTCTCTTTCTCCTTCTCCTTCGCCTTCTCCTTCTCTTTCTTTCGCCATCTCTTTTGCTCTGTGTTGGCTGCTCTTGTATTTTATTGAAATTGATTTTCTTGGATGCGAATGCATTTGCGCCAGCATATTACTTTTATTATATGGTATGTTGTATATACATATATCTCTTGCACAGTCCCCATTGCTTTCTCAATTCTTTGGCAACTTTTTCTTCTCGTTCTTCTCCATTTTCTCTGCTTTTCTTTTTTGCGCGTTGTAATGGCAAAATAAATATTGAAAATGGCAAATGGGAATTGCAGACAATGGATAGCTGGGTCGTCTAACAGCAACTGAGCTGAGCACTCAGCACTCAGCACTTGTTGCCAAGCCGAATCTTAATTTTTATTCACAATCCGTTGATTATTTGGAGCACTTCTATATTGCATATATATATATATATGTATATACAAGTCTGTCAAATGGGTTAGGCTTGTATATATATATGGAAATGCAAATGAAATACATTTTATATTTACTCAAACTTCTTTCAGCTGACGCAGAGAACAAATTTGATTTTGTATTTGTTTAAGTTATGTTTATAATTATTTGTATATAAAATGTGTTAACTTTTAGTGTTTATACTATGTAATAGCTATCTAGGAATATATTTAGTATTTATTGTAGTTATGCGAAATTCTTAGAGCTGAAAAGTAGGTAATTTTTTTTAGCTGTGCTCGCTTTAGATTTTTTTTTTTTACTTTTTATACCTTGACTCCATTGTTTAATTTTTTTTTTGTTTGTTTGTTTTTTAGTTTGTTATTTTATTTATTTGTTATTATATTTTTAAAATTTTATTAAATATATTTTTTATTTTATTGTGATCAAAGTGTCCAAATAAAATTCCAAAAATCAAATAAAATCTATTCCAACTTATTCATGCTTTTTGCATCTCTCGTCCTCTGTCCAGTTCCTAGACAAGTTTGCTAAATACCTAGTATATCGAAATTTTATAGTTTCTGCCAATGGGATATTTTGCTTAGAATTTCTGTAGCTGCAGCTTGCTGAGCAATTTAAAGGCAGCTGAACGGAACACTTGTTTAATAGAGTGCACACAGTTTGATTATAATGCTGAGAGCTGCTTTTCAATGGCCAAAACAATTTTATTTTTATGCAAATGTTAAAATTAAGCTAAGGCCCAACCATGGCAAATATGCCAACACACACACACACACACACAGAGACAGCCAGACAGAGCCGACCAGCTGGCGAGGCGAGGGAACGAGGGGGCCATGCACAATGTGCTTTATTTTTAGCCCCGTTTATTGTGCAGCGCTCAAAGCGGCCAGGGAAACGAGGGCTGGTCTGAGGTGCAGGTAATAGAGACAGCATTTCAGGTGGGTCGGCAGCAAAATAATTAGAGCCTGCAACGCACTATGCCCAGCTATTGTTTACATAGGCAACCAGTTTTGCCTCGCCCTCTCTTCGCTGGTTGCCATAGCAGTTGATGCTACTGCCACTGCTACTGCTGCTGCTGCTGCAGTGACAGTTTCAATGTGCAAATCTGCATAAGTGCGCATTTTAATTTTGTTGCACATTTTGCCGGTTGCACAAGCGGCGTCTAATTGAAATGCATGCTACTGCCGAGCGGAGCGAAAAGGGTCTGCAGGCAGTGCTTGACTTTTGCTTTAAGCATATATTGTCTCTCTCTCTCCCTCTCTATCTCTCTCTGTCTATATAGGTATATATGTATATCTGTCATGTCGATGATGGCTTTAATGTGCGTTTTACTTTTAAGTTGCGCTCGCATGCCGGCACGTCACAGCCATCAACGTATTTTTATGGCTGACAGGGCGTCTTAGGGCGAGAGACATCGCTTGGCTGGTGGCTCCCCCATTAGCAAACCCTTTTGCGTTTATTTACCTTTATTTTTTATTTATATATTTGCGTTTTATTATTGAACGGCTACATGACATGAATTTCAATGAATGTCAACAGCCAGTGCTATTGGCCCCACGACAGCGGGGCACCCTCCTTGGGCCACTCATATCATGGCCATAAAACCAGCGTGTCATCAGAAATCGCAACAAATTTAGCAAATTGCCGGAAATAAAATTTAAATTAGCAGCCAACGCCAGCATCAGCAGCAACAGCAGCATTCAAATAGATCATCTATTAGATGAGCAGCTCGTTGGCAGCGCGAGCGAACATTGTCTTCAAAGTCGTAAATCTATTCAAGCGTTTAGATTCGAAAAAGCTGTCTTGCTAACTTTTGCAACTTCGGCTATTTGATATCTCTTCCATTCCGAAGGGTAAACTTGTATATGGCTTAGTTTATGACAAGCCAGCAAAGGAGGGCTGGCAAATCATAATGAGAGCGCATATATTTGTAAGAATTATTATCGATAGGTTTCCAGTTTCATTGGGGCTTGAGCCTTGGCTACAAAAAGGCTTTAAAATTGAAAATTGAAAAAAGTTTAATGGGGTTTTTTTGTTTCCTAAATATATACTAAATATTCAAAATTGGCTTTTCTTAATGAAACTTTGTACGAACTATGCCCTAATAAACTTAGACAAGCATTTATTTTAGTTCAGCTTGATCAAATAATATTTATGGCTATTGTCGATAAAAGCAATATGAATTTCACATATTGTTTCATTCTTCATGCACGCGTTTCACTGTCTGTCTACATAATTCATCAAGTTGATCAACTTTAGCCAAGCGCTTTCAAATCAAGACAGCTCAAAAAGTGTCAAAAATAATTTTATTTTTATGACCAGCTATCTGGCACACACAGAGAGAGAAAGAGAGAGATAGAGAAAGAGCGAGAGCGAGAGAGGGAGAACTGGGGTTGGTCTCATTATGTAAATTGCGGGCATTCATATAAGCAGCTCACCCAAAACTAATTTGTCACTGTCTTTTGCTTGTTAGTCAAACGAACGGACAGCAGCAAGAAACTGTGTCATATGTGCCAGCATCTGTGAGTGTATATATATTATATATATATATATATGTGTGCGTGTGTGTGTATTTTTGTGTGTGCCACGCTTCTGTGGCTTAAATTTTTATCACTCTGCGCTGTGGGCCAACAAAGTTCTGGTGTTTGCTGATAAACTCATGCTAGACAGCGCAAATATTCCAACAATTTCATAAGCTTGACAACAACAGAAAACCAGACACACACGCACAGACACGCACATACACTCGCCCACACACACACACACCTGCACAGCTCTAATCTAATGCAATCAAAGCACTTACTTAGCGTCCAAATGCCGCCATAATCAGCTAAAACTGTTAATTTTGATTGCTTATGCGAGTTGTGTGTTTTATGCAAGGTGTTTTTACTTTATTTATGTAGAGCCGTTTTGGCTCGGCTTGGCCCTTTGGGTGCAACATAATTAAACATTGCATACTTTCGAGCGCCGTTTTCAATTTATGTAATTACCACCGTCCCGTCGCACCCAAAGCGCATTTTTGCACTAATTAGTGAAATTATGGCCAGCATGCGGCACAATTGTGCGTGTGCGTGTGCGTGTGCGTACATAGATGTGTGTGTGGGGTCTATGCCAAGCAGCCCACACTGCCCCCAAGCCACATGCAAGACCACATCATACCACAAACATAACCTGCTGCAATCTCCGCACTCTCGAAGCTTTACGCACTGCGCTCGTTTGATGGCATTAAGTGGGCACAGGTCACAGGGCGGCTGTCATGGTTAACTACATATAATGTTACACACATATATATATATGCATATATATCTATATATAGAGCCTTTGGCTTTGGTTCTTCAAGCATAAAAGTTAATTTGTATTGAGGCAGATTTCAAAGGAGCATTTCGATTAGAAGTACTTTGAGCTTAATATATATAAGAACTAAGAATTTGCAGCTATAAATTCTATATATATAGATATATATGCCGATCTATCAGATATCAGACTTAACTTGTTTGCATTCAACATTCCATTCAACTCTTATTTCTAGTTTTCAACAGCTTTCAGTGGGAATCAACCTTGCAAATCAATTCTTCAGTATTAACACGCTCATATACCCTCTATATACGTATGCAAGGAAATTTTATTTTATCATTAACATAAATTGCTTGAGCTTCTAATTGACAGTCAATCAATTAATCACTTGGCCTCCACACATATATATTGTTTCTATAAGAAACTATTATTACCTGTTATCCTCAATTAAAACACTGCCCAACTCTTTGGGACCATGGGTCAATAAGCAAAAAAGTCAATTAGGTTTTCTCCTTTATATCATTGCCACAACCTAACTCGTTTGACCTACAGGTTAAGCATCAATTAATCAATCAGCTCGACATTCTTTTGAGCACTCGATTAAGTTGGCTCTTACTACAATCCCAACATAAATAGTTTGCCTTAGTTTCTTATGCATCAATCAGGCAATCAGTCAAACATGTCAAATAAACTTTTTTTTTTACATATTCCACGAGCAGAGAACTCAAGTCACATACAATACTCCACAATCACCTATAACTTCCCCAATTTCGACTCTAATAAGATTTAAATTTGCCCAAGTGAAACTTTTAAAGCTCTCGCACTTAAAGCAGATATTTTCATAGCATTTTCACGTGCCCGAGGCATCAATTTCTTTCTCGCTTTACTTTTTCTTGCTTGTATTTGTTGCTTTCGCTTCTTTTTTTTTTGGTTTTTGGCAAAGTTTTTGTTGCGTCCTGTCAGTCGCTAAAATGCTTGTCGCAACAGCCCCCTGCATAAGCTTGTCAAATTTAACTGTCAAACGCACCTGTCAAGCGTAACAATTAGCACGCCAAAATGGCAACTGGCAGCCACAAACGGTAGCTCCACATGGCAACCCATCAGCGGCCATCAGCCCGTTAGCTGTTACCGAGTTCTGATTGTTTGCGAAGTTGGGTGTAGGAAGTAGGGAGTTGGGCAGGGACAGTTGCCTAGTACACACGATATTTCCCACTGCGTTCGTCTATAACTCGGAGCATTGATTAACGAGCATTTGTCGAATTTGACAAATTCTTGCTGCTGCTGCTGCCAAAAAGCAGACGAGAATCAAAAAAGTAATTGGTAAATCTTTAAATACAGATGGAGTTAAGCTCATAAATTAGTTAAAGCACATTTTAATGGGTGAAGTGATTTATATGACTGAGAGTATAATAAGATTGAGACATATTTCTGAGAGATATATTTGCTTCAAATGAAAATCTCCGAAATTATTAAAATATAATATTTCCTATCGCATAAAAAATTAGGAAAAAATATATTCATTTTTTTTTTAAATTTAAAAATCTTATATCCTATTAATAAAATTTATATTAATAATTAGAAATTTTATATTACATCTACAGCCTAACCTTGAAAAAAAGTATGAAGAAAAAAAGATCAAACAAATTTTACACTTTCACCCTCTATTCCACACCTTCTTCTTTGCCTTGCCTTCACAACAGGCTCTTTTAAAAGTTTTCCTTTTGGCTTCCATGGGAAATGGGGCCTTTGGCATTTGGCATAATTTGCTTGCAGCTTATTATGGAAGCTGGTCAATTAGTTGGCGGCTGGCTATTGTCTAGGCAATTGGTTAGCCCAAGGTGAAAGCCGCAAACAATTTCGCTGGCAGCTCATTGTTGATCGACGATGTGGTCTTTTATAAATGGCGGCAATTGCGACGGAAATGTGGCAGGAGCATTGCGTTTTTGCACGGAAATGACATTGTTAGCCGGGCCAAAAAATATTTGCATAATAATAAAGGCAGGCAGCCAGGCAGTCAGGCAGTCAGGCAGCCAGCCAGATACTGGCTAAAGCCATTGCTATATAGCACAGCATTTGCATTATTTTCGTTTTACTTATTTATTTTTATTTTATTTCTTTATTTTTTGTTTTGTTTGGCCAATTACCTGAACTGCGTCATAACAAGTGAAATCAATCAAAAAATCTATTTACTCTGCTTCTGTTTGCCCCCAAATTGTTTATAAAAATAAGGTAGAAATATAACAAAACAAATTGCATTTGAGGCAATAGTTAAGTTTTCCTTTCAGCTGCTTTTATGTTGCGTGACTTTGCTTTGACTTTAGGCGAAAATTATACCAAGCTGAAATATTTATAAATTCTCATGCAGTTGATGTCTGTAGCTTCGGGCAGCTGCTGTTGGCATTTAGTAGAAAGTTTTTTTTTGAATACGCTGTTTAGAAGAGGGTAAGAAGGGCATATAGGCTTACAGCAATAGACGCTGTTTGATATATTAATATTAATTAAAATATCATTATTGACATTGGATTGGCTCAGTATTTGCATTTGGCTCAACAGCTTTGCAACTCTTTTGCCAGCAGCATTAGCTTTTCAACTTGAAAGTTTATGGCTCAATAAACAAAAATAAATCATTTAATTTATATGCTTTAAGAATTTTTTAAGAGTTGCAAGAGAGAGAAGAATTTGTCTGACAGCAACAAATGCGAGTAATGTTTAGTCGCTATGATTGTTAGCCCTTAGATTCAAGCAACTTTAGTTGGATAGATGTAATTGGATATGTGTAACTGCAACTTGCAGCTACTTTCCTCTGATCTAATATGACCGAACGCCGTGAGTTTCATATTTAGAGTGATATACACGGTGAGCATGAAGAGAGTGCGATAACATGAATACTCTTACAACTTCAGGTATTCTCTGACTTATAGTGCAGCTGTGGCAACGCTTTCGCTTTAAGGAAAAACTTCATTATAGATAGGAGCAGGTCAATCGATCTCTTTTGTTTGTGAGCTCAACGCTAAGATCTGAAATTACGTATCATATATAGAACGTAGAGCAATGTCGTATTCAGCTTCGGCCAAGCTGATCTATGATGATCTCTGCTAGTCTCACAAAAAAAAAAACTTTACAAAGTTAGTCTAACTTTTTGTTGACTCAGCTCTCTCTCTAATCCGTTTGCTTGTTACTATAAACAGAGTATTATGCAGTCATTATTACACAACAGAAAATATTTTTTTTGGTGACATCTGAAATACATATATATAAGTATGTATATATACATATCTTCTTTTTTGTTGTTGCGCTCAGCTTAAAATGTATGAAAAATGTTTACGTTTTTTGTATATGTTTGTTTGGCCGGAACACAAACTGGAGTAAAAAGCACATGAAAATGCGTCACGCATTTTACAAAAAAAAAAAAGAAAAAAAAACTTTCGAGTTTAGGTACAGGTGTGCGTGTGTGTGAGTTATGACAGCACACATAAAAAGCGAGACAGAGTAAGGCTGTGTGTGTGTGAGTGTGCGTGTGTCGAGCTGAACTCAAGATTTATGTGCAAGAGTTTTACAATTTGATCGCCTGCTGTTGACATTCGTTGCTGCTAGTTGCACGAAAAATTGTTGTAAAAATGTTTCATTGCCACACATAAATTCCAATTTCAAGCTCACACAACTTGCAGCGGCAGCGGCAGCAGCAGCAGCAACAGCAGCAGTTGTCTGCCGTTGAGCTTTAAGTGCATTTCGTCTGCCACCCGGCTTATGTGGCGTATACGCAATGCACACACACACACACGCACACACTCAGAGTGAGAGATACACAATTAGTTGCAGCTGCACTTGCTGGGACTGTTGCTGTTGTTAAATTGAAATCACAATTTAAAATATTTTCATCAATCAATGTCGTTGCAATTGCAAAATAATAAAAACGAAAATTCTATTTATATTTTATCAAATAAACGAGCAAGTGTCCTTGGCCCTGGATAGACGCACACGCACACACACACACTCGTTGCAAATCAAATCTATTTTTGGCTTACTATGTACGTATAAGCCATATACGCTCTCATTGAATTTCAATTTTGTCTCTTGTTTGCAGAGTCGCAATCATCAAAATCTTCTTTAATTTAATAAAAAAGAAGAATGAAATCCTAAGATGCTTTCACGGATAAAGAGTTTAGATATTGAATTATATTTTCAGAAAGCATTAAAAACATTTTTAATGCATGTTAAAGTAACGACCTTTATGTGGCTAGTAACTGCATAAGTAAAGGGAAGGAGTAAACTGCGAGTTTTTAGACCATTAATGTATTATTGTAGTTCCAGATTGAGCTGTTTCTCATATAGAAAGATTATTATAATGGAGAGATATTTATAATATAATAATATATAGAAATCTGAATTAAGCTTTCCAATAGTTCACATATAAACGTAATATTTTAATGAATTTATCTAGAGACAATAATTGAAAGAGAAGTAATTTGAAAAGATAATCACTTTACAGAGAAGAGTTCAATTTACGGGCTCCCAATTACAGACATATGATAAAAAGGTTCAAGGCAATTGATTTTTATGATTGCTTACAGAGAAAAAAAATATATATATATATTTATACTAATTATTTTTGAAGAAGCTTAGATACACTATCTACACGACGTAAAAATTGATATTTCTCAGAAATATACAAATATATTCCCATATATATATGTTCAATTACGGCTTACATTTTCTTGACTCAATCATAAGTCCGGGCACAATTGTATAAAGACTTTAAGAGGCTGACATTTAACGTTGATAAACGTTATTATATTATTGTCTGCACTTCATTCCATCTTTCCGCTTGCGCTTCTTCTTCTTCTTCAGTGCTCTTCTTGGCCTTATTTTGCTTTTTCCTTTCTGCCGCTTTCACTCTTAACAATAATATTTTTGTTGCGGGCTTTAATAAACTTTTACGGCGCGCACTCATCAAACTTACTGAGTAACTTGTACAGAAAACTTTTTTCTCTGCCAAAGAAATTTATGTAAAAAGCTGCGAAAAGCTGAACTTCGATTGGGACCAAGAAATGACGAGCAGAGCAGATTAAGCAGATAGGAGGCGAGACGGGCGGGAAACAGGACGGATATACATCGAAAGTGTAACGGAGGGTAAGTAGTCTTATGTAGCATAGTTTGTGCTCATTTCTATAGATTAATTCAAGCAGAGCAAACAAGTTGAAATTCGCGTCGTAAACAAAGAACTGCGCCATTTTGGCAGAATTTCGAGTAGCAAAGCACTTAAAGTGCATAAATTATATTTACATTTTTATATACACTGCACGAAAATGCGGGTTAGATTGGATTGCCATTGAGTAAGCAGTTTGTTAAGTGAGGTCAAGTATGCGAAACTTTTTGTGCCAGCCAAAGGAAAGTTGGAAATGTTTGCTGCTTAAGCAGTTCATTGAATGAAAAGTAAAGCAAAGTCGAAAGTTTGAATCTATTTTCGATATATGCATGAGGAGTAGCCCTTAAGCAGACAAAGATGCTCGGCAACAGCGAACGATTCATCTCTTTATTGCTAAACTGCATTCATTTCAAATGCATTCGCTCTATCGAGACTCCGGCCAGATATCTATTGATTAAGTGGTCTTTGAATCTATAAAAATAGATAAAAGCTCGCTTAGATCTATTGTATCTAATGTATTAACACATTGGCGCTTACACCTGCCAGCTTCCAAGTAAAACGCGAGCGGGGCTCACGGTAAAAACTCAACCGAAAACACATCACATTACTCATGTTTGCGGTAGAAGAGGAACTCAACGCAGCTGCTGCTGCTGCTGCTGCTCAAGTACAAGTAAAATAAAAAGATGTTGAAGCTGGAGAGCAACATCAACAACAACAACAGCAACAACAGCGACGACAACAACGTGTAACGGGAACAACTTTGAACCTAATGCCAAGACGCGACTAGGGCTGGGGCGTTGAAGTAAAAAATATGTGAAATTTAATTTTCCTAAGTGATTTTTCATGTAATTCGGCACCTGCGATTATTTTGCTTTTCGCAATTTTTGCTCATCTACCATATAATACTTTTTCGCCTAGCATCGTCTTGATCAATTGTTAATGCTAACACACACACACACACTCACACACACTTATATATGTGTGTGTGTGTGCGTGTGTATCTGGTACGCATCAGCGCCTTGTGAACTTGTTTGGAGGCCAGCCATACATCAAACGAAAAACTTTATCCACGTTATTCTGCTTTTGTCGCCTTCAACCATTTCTTGCTTTTTTTAAATTTTATTTTATATTTTTTTAAGGAAATGTATAACAAATTTTCATTTTCTAAGTATACGCTGTCTCTGAGCATGAACACGTTGTAGTTATTGCACTTGATGATTAATTGGAGCTAACAAATCTATTGCATTTTGGCTAAGTCATCGTGAGGTAGAGGCGGACAGCAGGAAATTAAGAGCATATATAGCATATGGAAGGACACTCGCTTATTAAATTCCACCCACCTTTTGCGACTGGATTTAAGCGCAGGAAAGTATGCTATAATAAAAATATAATTTTTTCTTTGCTAAAATCAGCAAGAGAACTACATAAAATATAAAAAAATATACAAATATATATTTATTTTTAATGCAATATATATAAATACAGAGCCATGCCCAAAATAGCTAATATATTATTGCTCAAATGACTGATGATTTCTATTGTGCTCAACAAATTATGTCGGTCTAATTGATTGATAATATGAAGATGAAACAAGTAAAGCCCAAGGGCTGGGAAATTTTGGAAGATATACATAAGCTCAAACTTGTATTATATATTTTTGTTGTTTTATTTTTAGCTTTACCTATTTTATGACTTAAAAAGATTTTACTATTTTAATTGTAATTTAGTCAATATTAAATTTGTTCAGAAATAAAGATCAATTTCTTGCAGAGTTTATTTCATGCATTTTAACAGTAAAGAAAATATTTATAACATTGGAAATCTGTTGAATTTGTCATATAAATAAATATATAAAATAAGTTGAAATGGATGCAAGCTCTGCAGTAATATTAATTGGTTTTCTGCACTGTTCAAACACTCTAGCTGCCCGATCCAACTTTGAGAGTTTCCCCTCATTAATTAAGATCGCAGGCAAAGGCTTTAAATCGACATCTATGCCAAATTAAGCTCGTGGCTGTGCTTAAACGCTATGCTGTTGTTGTTGTTATTTGTTGGCATTTGCTTTGGCCCCATAAATTTGTGCCGCTAATGCCATAATGCCATTTTATGAAGATGAAAGTCGTGCGTTTATTTCATTACACAAATAATAACAGCCAAAAATAAACCGCAGTAGCAATTCGCAGACCCCTACCACACACACACATATATATACCCTGGCCAGCCCCCGTCTCATCCATAGCTAGGTTAATGAGCTGCTGTTGCTGCTGGCACATGCCTCATTGAAGGTCGAAAGGCTTACCAAAAAGATGGGCGTCGCTTTGGGACTGGCCAGAATTGAATTAATGACAGCACATGTACGCATAACACAGACAGAGAGAGAGAGACTGAGAGAGTATGAGACAGAGAGAGAGGAAGAGAATCTAAGAGGGTGTTGGGCTGTTGCTTTGGCATGAGCATAAATATTTCTTATAGCATTAACGCAAATTTGTTAACAAATTTGTTTGTGCCAACAAATGAATTAGCTAAACCCAGTTCAGAGTCCACTGAGAGAGAGAGAAAGAGTGAGCAAGCGAGAGAGTTAGAGTTTGGCATCAATTAAGTGCTCGTTGATTTTTTCCGCACAGCCCGAAGTTTAGCAAATGCGACTGGGTAAAAGGGGCTTTGGGTGCCTCTAGTACATAAATCAACCTCAATAAAATGTGAAAATTTAAGTTAGATGCCAGAGCTCGAGCTCATATTTCAAGCTGCTTGTTAAGTGCATGTTTTATGATTATTATCGTAATAAAAAAAAAAGAAAAAGAAAAGCAGCGCACAGAAAAGGAAAAAATAACGAGAGCGAGAATTTTCTTGGTTCGCCTCAGTCGCCTATGCATTTGCAACCAAACGAGCAAATGAGACGACGCTGAGTCGTATAACCGTAACGTAGAACCTGAGCTCTGAGCATTCCCTTTTACGGCCGGCGCTACTGCTGCTGTGCTCACCTGGCTGGCTGACTGCTCGCTGGCTGGCTGGCTCTAGCAACATTATAAAGGCAATAAGATTTTCAAAATACGACAATTTATGCAATAAACTTGAAATTTATGCCCAGCCAAGAAAATCGTCCTTACGAGAGTCACATCTCCTAGCGACTCGTCTAGTCGCCGTTCGCACTTTCCTTTTACTTTTCTTATATATATATATGTATATACATTTTTTTGGTTGCACACTCGTATATTTCTTTTTATTGTCTGACATTTTAAAGTCAATCCTTGCGCTAATCCTTGGCAACCAGTAACTGGGCTGACTTTTGACGTGCTCAGCTTTGGCAAGCAAAGAGTTCGCAAAAGGTCAGCAAGTTTTTGCTTTCCGGCTTAGATTTCTCTGATACCCTGTGCACATAAATTATGCCGAGAAATTGGGTAGGAAGTTGTTGCCCAAAAGTGTTACGTATGAGTTCTGAAGTGTGTCTGCTAGATGCCTAAGAACTGGGCATTTCCATGAGGTAGATGCGATAAATTGCGTTTTGAATTACACAAATATTGAGGATTTACAGATTATTTCTAGAGGTATGTTCATATCTCTTCTATGTAATTGTTTTTCTTTTCTGTCTTTCATTTATCATCTCTTTTTATCTTTTTTATCTTCTACCAATTTTCTTTGCTTGTCTATCTTCCCTCTTCCCTCTTCCATCTTCCATCTTCCACCTTCTATCTAATTGAACACCCTATCTACAATATATATAACTAAATATTACCACAACTTTCACTCCTCTCCATCATTTCAATGTGTTTCCCATTGTAATACCCTGTAAGTCCTCATCGTACACAAGCAACGCTTAAAATGATAACGAGCTCATCTAGTTCTAGGCAATAACTTATCATATCTCCACACATAATCTCAACTGTGAATTTCTAATTGGTTCTGCGCGGACGTCATATCAATTGACACGGGCAGCAGCTCTAGTCGCTTTTTTTTCGTTCCCCCCAAGGATAGCTTAACTTAATTTAGGTGTAAAACAGCGACAGCCGTTGTCTGCCAGGTGAGAGAAAAAAGAAACAACAACAACAACAAATGGCAGGTGGACAAAAACACAAACAAAAAAAACAAAGACCCAGGCCCAGACACATCATTAGCAAGGCAAGCATAAAAATGCTGATTAACGAGTCCCTCGGGGCTTAAAAGACGCCTGTGCAGCGATTTTGCTGCGGTTGCTTGTCCCGTTTTCTGTTTTCAGCTTTTGTTGTTGTTATTTTATTTTTTCTATTTTACTTTTCCTTCACTGCTCTGTGGGCTTAATTTAGAAACATAAATTTAAATTATATTAAATAATGTGAAGTGCGATAAACTTTTTCGCTCAAGGACGCAGCGCATGACATTTATTGTGAGCGTCCGATTTATAGGCCCGATTTATTGACGTCATAATATTGATGGCTAAATAATTGTGATTATTTCCGGGTGTATAGTGTAATAGGGGGCGTGGCAGCTACCCTCTTATATATATGTATATAATGTATGTGTAGACATAAATGCGTTTTACTGCGATGAAAGGCTCATTTGTGCGTTTATGTCTCGCATTTAGGGCAGAAGTAATAAGCACAGCAGCCCGAAAGGTTGGACATTTGGGGCGTGGTCACTCAATAAAATGCCAATGGAAATGAAATCGAAATAAAAATCAGCAAAAGGTGCGACTATATTGTCATAGACATCGTTAGGGCCGGCAACCGGAGCACAGCAATCCAAATAGCCATACAAAGGGCACAAATAAAAGTCGCCTCTGAGTGTATGTGTGTGCGTGTGTGTGTTAGGGTTTCTCATTTCGAGTCGTGACTAAGACAAAGACGCACCTTTAAAATTCCAAAAATGGTCTCACAGAAACGTGGCTGATGAATACAGGGGGCAGTCCTTAGGGGTTGCTGGCGAGCAGAGTGCCAAAAAAGATTGCCTCGTCACAATGTTTATGGCTATATAAACACCTACAGCTTATACACCTATATACCTATATATATATATGTATATACCTTTGAGCGCTCCATAAACCTTTAATTAGGCCAACAGCAGCAGAAAATCAGGCCAAAAGGAAATTTTAAAAAATAATAAATACAACGAAACGCAGCCTGGCCAATAAATTTCAATTGCTTTAAATTTTAAAGCTGCGCAAAAATATTGGTTTTCATTTCATTCACTCAGCTCTCACAATTTAACATATTTAAGTAGATGGAAAATAATAAATTATATTAAATGAAAAATTAAATTCTGCGCGGACAGAGCGAAAGTAGCTTAAGCTGAAGCTGCGAAGTGCCAGGTTCAATGCGTACTTAAAAAGTTTTATATTTATGTTTTTTTTTTTTATGATTTGAAGCCAATGCAAATGTAACAGGCAGGAGGTATATATTCTTATATACTGTACTTATTATCTCAATATCTCATCTCAATCCTTCATTATCCATATAGGTTTCTGCACAGAATTTGCATATTTCACTACCCTCCATTACCATCTCAATTCGCTTCTATTAGCAGAAGCCTTTTTGCTGCATGCAAATATTTTTGCTCGCGGTATCTGCTAGTCGTGCACTTCCTCCCACTTCCATCCGCCCACCCTTGACTCTTTTTACTTGTTTCCTTTTTTATGTTCAATTTCCAATTTCTATAAATTTTTAATGGGCATTTTCCGTTTTATTTTCTGCATCTATTTAACTTCTCCAATCTTTTGCTCTGTTCCAAAGTGTTTTAAAACGAACGAAAAGCTCTTTGGAAATCTTTTCCTTTTTTTTTTGTCGCCGACTTTGCAGATTTTTTATTAAATTCTTGCAAACGCTACAAAATGCAAGTTCGAAATAGGTTTGTTTCGACGCAGTTCTGACACAGTTTCGAATTGTACAAAAATGTTGTTGTTCGCACACTGACACAGACACAGGGGGCAACCGTTGGCTGCTACTATTAGTTCCGTTGGGTGCCTCTTTGACTGCGACACACATATGCAAACACGCACACACACACACGCACACTCACATATATATGCATAGACTTGCACATACACCTAGGAAAGTCAGTAACTCGATTGCTGTTGCATGTTTGAATTCTGAATTGAATTGCTGTTGAGTGCTGCACACACTCGCACACACACACACGCATGCACACACATATGCGGCTGGCGTCTGGTGCATGCTGCAACGCTTATTTGACAGTTGATGTGACTACATATCCAGAGAGTGATTGACATTTGGCACATGCCACAGCAAAACCAGTCAACAGAACGAGCGAGCGAGAGCTAGAGCAGCGGAGAGACAGAGAGAGAGAGAGAGGAGAGAGCAGAGTGTGTCCCTGCATACTTTTGTCTCTCGGACCTAATGCAAATCTATGACAATTGTAATTGACCATATAAGCACAGTAGGAGCACATCTGCACACACATTCGATCACTTATTTTGCGTGCTGCTGCATGCTTGCCAACGCATTACAAGCTAAGCTTTTTAAGCTTAACGACCTATGAATATTTGCGAGTCAACGCAAATGCGATTGCAGCGCTGCTGTGCTCGCATGGCAAAAAACTCGAAAACTTGTTTCGGGAAATCAATTCATTAAACTATTTGTTGCAAATTGAAATGATTTTTATGATGAGTTAGATATTTTTGTATTCTAAGTTGAATTAAATGGGATTATTGGATTGTGGACTGAGCTCTAGATAGTTTTTATTTTTATGCCATTGAGAATGAGAGTAGAAGATTTCATAATAAAACTTTGAAAGTAAGTCAAACTACTGCACACATTCATGCTCAAGCAGAAGGAACTTTTTACTTCTAGAGTCTTCTTTTAAATATGCATATTTGATATGTATTTCAAAAATATTATAGATCATTTTAGAGCTCTAAATTCTTCCTTAAAGTATATACTCAAATGCCTTTTCTATTAAAAACTATTTGAGATTACGAGCTCTTACTTAAGTTTAACGTATGAATATTTATGACTAAACTCAAATGAATTTTAAGAATATTTTTATTTGACTCATATGAAACTTGGAATCTGCTGAATAATTTGATTCTTATCAAACTAAAGAATCATAGCATAAAGTTTAAAAAAGTTTGTATTCCAATATACTTAACTTTTCATTCGCAGCATCTTAAATTTCCTATCCCAATTTGAGCCAAATGGCAAACTGTTACCACAAAATGTTCAAATTAATGTCCGCAAATGCCCAGTACATACGTTAAAAGTTGTCGTGTGAGACAGCATATATATGCATATGTGTAGTACGTATATCACTGCTGAGCACATTGGCCCAGCTGTGTTCGATTAACCTATTTGTTTATTGGCAAAAAGCGTGCGTAGCAGGCTTACCAAAAAAGAGAAAAAAATACGAAAAAAAAGAATAGCAAAGAAAACCCATATTATTTTAATAGGGCAAACTTGTTTTGAAATACTTTTGCGAAAGCTCAAAATAATGGCTGGGCAAGCGAAGCGAGCAGCTGCCTGAGTGGTTGGCTGGCTGTTGAGTACCGAGAAACAAATGATGCAATCGAATTTTACGAGCCACATTTAATGTGGCTAATAGATTTTAACAATGTGGCAATAGAAAAGATACAGACAGCCGCAAAGCCAGCCAACTCTCTATAAAGATATCGAAGACTACGACTGTGTGTGTGTGCATCTGTGTGTGTGTGTCTGACAACAATTTATTTTTATATTTGTTTGCCAAGTTGCGTTAAAATGGCCCAAATGTGTGCGTACTGCGTCTGCAAAATATAACTCAAATCTATCTATCTAGGATGCTTTGTGGTTTGTGGCGCATACATACACACACGCACACCAACACACACCTATACCTTGCGAGAGCATCTGTGTAGCATAGCATACTCGTATAGCCTTTTTCTTATGCCTCAAAAATTCTAGATACAAATTTGATTTTTATTGATATTTGAAATATGGAAGCATATATTATTGGGAAATAATGAAGTTGGGTCTGAGAGGTTGGAAAATGAAGATGTAAGGGATAGACAGAGAGTGAGAGAGAGAGAGAGAGAGAGAGAGAGAGAGAGAGAGAAGCGAGGGAATGGACTGATACATATAGCTCTATAGATTCAGAGATGGAGAGAGAGAACGAAAGAGATGGAATGGAATGGATTAATACCTTTTGCTCTAAAAACTCAGATAGAACGAGAGAAAGACAAACGATGGACTGAAACGTATAGAGTTCTATAAACTCAACTCAACTTTTTCTATCTAATTAGGCATATATAGAGTCGCTCTTGCCTATACATAACATAAATTCAATTCAGTCTTAACACTCTCTATACATATTTTCCGCAGAATTTTTAATTTAAGCGCTTACAAAGACATCAAACAAACTTCTGCCAAGTCCAATCTACACATATAACACAGCCACACACACATACAAGCTCGCACACACACACTTACACACACTCGCTCACATTCAACAATTCATTTAACTCGATGACACTTCTGGGTGCGATTAAGAAATTTAGCGCCGAGATTTGCGACTTTAACTAGTTGGAAAATGCAAATTGTTCGGCCAGCAGGGCCGCTGTGGCATATCATAAAAATGGAGAAATAAAGCAAAAGGAAAAATTAGAAAGCGCCACGCATCTTAAATGAAGCCATCAAAAAGTTGATCAAGAAATTTAATAACCTAGCAAACTGCCAATGAAGTGGCAGCTGTCCAAACAACCAAAGAAGCGTAGATGAATGCCGAAGCCCCATCGAAAAATATAACCGAGATGCCAAATACTTAGCTAAACCTTTTTCCGATGCCCCCACCCCACTGCCCCACTGCCAAATGAAAGAAAGAAGTAACCTGAGCGTGGCCAATTTGTAGCCTCCGGGCTAAAAGCGGGAAATATAAAATGCACGAAAAAAAAGAACGAAATGAAATATAAAATAAAAATTGAAAGAAAAGGCAAAAATCGACGCCTGCTGCCTGAATAAACGACCCATGTCAATTATGCGCTGAAAGCAAATATATTACAATATCATAAAAATGAAAATGAAAATGTAAACGCAAACAGGCAAAAGTCGAGCGGGCACAATGAGCGCCGGCTACCCAATCAGCTCTCTTTCCCTCTCTCTAAATGCTGCTTAAACAGTTGCCCAAGCCGAATACAAACATTGCAAATAAGGAAACTCTTTGTACAAGTTATCAATAGAACCTCTTCTTAATGCCATGAGGCTGCCTACACACACACACGCACACATTTTCATTCAAATATTTATAAGGTTTGTAATTTTTAGGCACTAAATTTGAAATTCTTGCTAAGCGAATGTCCACACAAAATATTTTATTATATGTTAGAGAAATTTAGTTGTAGCTGAAGTGTTAGAGTGAAACATGATCGATAAATTATCGATAGAAACTAAAATTAATATATTTTGAATTTATATTTTTTGGAAGCTATAAAAATGATCAAATAGTGCAAACTCGGGGTGAAGTATCGAATTTGTCTATTAAATTAAAGAGTTATTAAATTTATTTAATAATATATAAAGCTGATTAATATTGAAAATATATATATATTTATATATATATATACACACACCTATATATGCGATTAAACGGAAATAAAAACTTTGTTTTTTGTTGTAAAGTTTTTCTTTTGTTCAGCTTTTGAAACTTTGCGCTTGGGAATTGCAACAAATATGTAAAAAGTTTTCTATGATGATGAGGGTAGAAGCGAAAAGGTTAAAACAATTGAACAATTTTAATATTTACTTATTGCAACTGCAAATTGGCTCATTTGGAAGCCATTTGCACAGTGGCTATAAGTTGGCTTTGTCCACAGACGCAACGCACTCGCAACGCATGCAAATTGTTTGCACTTTTACGCAGTTGGACACACAAAGGCGTGGCCAAGCTGGGGCTGAGACAACCAGGCCAAAATCATCAGGGGGAGAGAGAGAGCAAGGGCGAACGAGAAATGGCTAACAAAGGGCGCCCAGTGCATTTCGGTCGTGCCTCGACATCGCCCCATTTGCTGGCATCAACAAGGTTTTGGCTGGTTTCGGGGCCGGCTACAAGCCTCAGTCCATAATTGAGACTATCATTAGGCCAGCAGGCCAGAGAACTGATGAAAGCTACCTGCCATTAGCCACATGCATTAAACAATGCTGCAAAATCTTTAAGCTCGAGCTCGAGCTAAGAGCTGCAGCAGAGCTTAAAAGAAAACATTGCCTGATGTTTGCTTATAAAATATGCAATGGCCACACTCATTGGCTGCATATTTATGCGATTAGAGATGCAACGAGAAGAGACCGGGCTCACTGACAGGATACCGCACAGCAACACACAGCAAATCAAATGGCTGTGCAAGCCGAACAGGAAACTGCTGACAGTTGGTTTTTCGGACATAAGATGCTGCCTCTCCACAAAAGAGGAAGTAGAAGCTCAAAAAAGAGGAGCAGGAGGAGGAGAAGGCGGAGGAGGAGGAGGATAGTGCGTGTGTGTTGGAGTAGCATAATAAAAGGACAACAAGCCGCACTGACAGTTGCTTTTTCGGGCGGGCTTTTTTTGTGCTTTCGATTTGTAGGCAAAAAGGTGACAATGGCTCTGACAAAACGAAACGAATGGACAGCAAATGTGCATTGGAGCGATGAAGTGAAGGGGCAAACGGATACACAACCAGCAAACGACAACACTCATATGTGTGTTTGTGTGTGAAACATATGTGAATTTGAGCAGCACGAGGTGTCCTTTACGTCTCTGTGTGTGGGTGTGTATAGAAGTGTGCGGTTATGCGTTAGCAGAACATCTTGTGAGCTTTGTGCCTTTGGGGCTGCTGGTGTAGGCTAAAGGACAACGGAAGCTTGGGATTTAAATGTGAAAATGACTTGGGCAAGAAACAAACCGAAGAAGGAGGAGAAAGAGAGAGAGAAAAAAAAGAAAATCGTTTCTTGGCCAGCCACGTTAATGTTAGTAGAGGCCATAACACAAAAGGGTCAATCACAAACAAATGAAAAAATTCTTTATTTCTGCCAATGTAGTCAAGGCAAAAGCCTCTACATCAACACTTTTGCAATGTGATCAAATTTTCTAATTTATTCGCTCTTTGCATAGCAAGCAAATGTCAGATATTTATAGACCATAGACATTTATACGTGCATACATCATGGATGCATATTATATAATAAAAATAGAACGAATTTACAAGTTTATAGATGAGTGTAAGAAATATAGATAGGCTTTAAGGCTGTATATATTTAAGCAATATAGCTTGATGTATGTGGTATTTAGTATTTTATCACAATATAAATTCTGTCATAATCATGGAGCAAAAAAAATATATAAAATATTAGAAAATTTGGTAGGCATGTTAACGTATTTCAAGAAAAGTCTTTCTCTGATTAATCAATTTTTCAATTACTTGAGAGTCACATCAATAACTTGTTAAATATACATAAATCATCATAATGTATCTACATATAATCTACATATCCCGATGAATCTAAGAAACCCATCACACCCATGAACAGAGCACATTTAATTCCTGACTAAATCCTGATTGAAGCGCGTGCCACAATCTATTGCAAACTATTTGAGGGGATTACCAAAAACAAATTCAAAACGAAATTCGGCAATTCGGTAAAACGCAATTAAAATGCAAAACGGAAAATGGAGGAAGCTGTAAGCCCACGATTAGTGCGGATAATAAGTAGCCGAAAATATTTCACAATCACACTGTATGTGAGCATCAGACATATGAAATATGCATGCATAGTTAACAACAATAAGTGGAGCAGCGCGCCCCGTTGGGGGTCCGTCTACACGTACTAAATAAATAACTAAAAGCCATAACGTGTACAAATGTTGCTCCTGCTGTTGTTGTTGTTGTTGTAGTTGTGTTTGGCCACCAAACTTCAGCAGAGCAATCAATAAACGCTGAATATTTCATATGCTTCATCGATTTGTGCTGCACACGCAAATGAGCAGCGCAACCAGAAACTAACAAATAATGAGCTTTTGCGTGTGCGAGTGTGTGTGCGTGTGTGTGAGTGACTTTTGCTAATAAGCTCATTCCAAAGATGATGTTCACTGTGTGCATAATGCACTGTTTGCCCACACAGCTGACTTTCTATATAAGAGCCAAATGCCAAATTGCAACTGATTGAGCAGCGCCCACAACAGCCAGCGGAGGAGAAAGACCAAAATGCTGCTGCAACAGTCGATTGGCTTGTTTGCAAATGAGCTGCCATCATTTTTCGCCAACCAACTGGACTGTCTCCATCAGACTCAGCATCAGCTTCTGCTTCGGCATCAGCTTCTGCTTTTGCATCTGCATCTATGTCTTCATCTTTATCTTCGTTGCGCTGCGCTAAAAGTGAAATTGATGAGCAGCGAGCGTGAAGCAGACAGGCGAGGAGCAGTTGTCCCTGCCACGGGCAGCACTGCCTATCGCTGACAGCAACAATAAAAACTTGTGAAAAATGTTGCCAACAATTTGGAACAGCCAAAATAAAATGGCCAACGAGTCACTCGATCAAATTCTCGAACAGTGGGCAATAAATTAGATTTATGGCAGCAAAAAGTTTGAAGAAAATGGAAGAGACTTTGAAGAGTAAAGTTGAAGATGGAGATAAAGAGTTAAGCTATATTAATTTTGATAGCAGATCAAGTGATTAAAACTAGGTTTCTTTGATAATTCGAAATGGAATCTGAGACAGTTTAAAGCTTTTTTTATAAATAGAACTTTAAACTGAAAAATTATTAAATGCATTTTTAGGCAAAGATGAAATATATATGTTTTAAGCTCTATAAGAAAGAATTAATATTTATCTTAAAAATAATTGATATAAATATATTGATAAGAATGGAAAGAATCTGTTATATATCAAGAATTATACAAATAATTATACATAATAAAAAAAAAATAAAATTATAATACTAATTTTAGATATTTTTTTATCTAAAAAAATCGCATATATTTTTTATTACTTTTCCATAATTTAATTTAATTTATTCAACTAATTTTGTTGCCTTTACTTTCACCCCTAACTAATCCCCCACAGTTCCACAGTGCTTTTAGAATTTGCGTGCTATTGACATCTATCTCATCTAGCTCTGTGTCTTAGCCTCGCTCTCTGCAGCTCTTTAAACAGTATGGCGAAACTTTAATTAAATTTTTGCACAAATTGCTGTCGCTGCAATAATAACAAACAAACGGCAATAGTTACAATTTGTTGCCAACTGTAAATTGTAGCTGTTATGGAGCTCGCCGTCTTGGCTAAAAACTTCTTGGCCAACTGGCTAATTTGTTTGACAAACAGGCCGTCACAGGAGCGAAGGGAGAGGAGCAGGAGGAGAAGGAGGGGGCGTGGGGGATTTGGGCTACGGGCTGCGGGTTGAAGTGCTTCCTGGTAAGCCGCAGTAGGCTCTATAAAAGCTCGGCATGCAGGCAAACGAGAACGCCAAGCAACGGCTTTGGCTAAATTGAATTGTTGGCTTTTGCGTTACGCATACGCCGCGTGGACCGCCAACTGAACTTTGACGTTGGCATTAAGAGTGAAAATAACTAAAGAAAAAGGGGTTGACTTTTGCAGTTGGAGTTGTTTGTCGCTGCTGTTTGTGGGTTTCAGCCTTTTAAGTGAACTTTTGATTAACGTGTAGTTATGTATTTCAAATTTACTTATTTCGTGTAACAATCTGTATATATATGCCCTTTTCGTTCCCTGGTATTTGATATCTGATATATCACATTATGTATTTTTTATATATCCTATCTCATATCTCATATCTCTATCATCTCTATATCTCTGTTACAGCTCTCTTTAATTTGCTTTTTAAAAAGCATTTAATAATTTGCTTTTACAGTAAATATTCAACTTTTTTCCCCCATTTCTATCAGTTATGTCAAGCTGTTTTTTGCTTTTTTCATGTCTTTTCGCACAGTTGGCAAAGGATCAACAAATTTTATTTATTAATCTTGCTGATTGCCAGCGCTGACAAATATACTCATTAAATGACACAACGGCGGGCTGATATAAACTCTTTATGGAAGTTGGCAAAGTTTTCAAATGATGACGTTAAAAATTAATAAATAAAATTGAAACGGAAGAGGGTTAATATATGAATACATTTGGAGTCACGTCAAATAGATGTATTTAAAAAATATTTGAAAGACTTAGAGAAGAGGATATTTAAAGCAGATGAGCCCTTGAATACTTAGACATAAGAATATTAATTATAAATTAAATATTATTATGTATATTTTTTCTATAGAGACAAGAAATCCCACTCAATTTAAGCCTCTCCACTGGATACCCTATAATTTCCCGCATTCAACAATTGAAAACAAAAAACTCCTCGGAGTTAAAAAGTCAGACAGCTTTATTATCCTGCTTAACGACGCGTTCTGATTGTCAGATCCAACTGATTTGCTGAGTGAAAAAACACAAAAGCTTCTAGTGAAAAAAAAACACGTCGTTTTATTATTTATTTCTGCACGAAATTTCCCTTATGATAAAAGGCTGCACTCGCTGCATTTGTGGCTTTAGTTTATCGCTCATTCTGCTCTGGTGGAATGACAAAACTTTGCACCTGGACCTCAACCTACCCCTCCCCCGCCCAGCGTTCCGAACTGTAGCGCTGGCTGTATCTTTGGCGCTTTTGGGCATTGGGCAAAAGTTTTTAATTAGTCTTTGATAGGAAACGAACTGAGTTCGCAACTTTAAACGTTTTGGTAATGTCGATACAGTGAACTCTTTGAACACCCTGCGCACCCCCTTCGCAACCCATTCTATATTTTGTCAGCTTGTTGCAAGTTTTTTGGCGCACTAGAGGTTAATCAAAGTTCAGATAACCTGCGGCTGCTTAGCTAGGTACACCCTTTGACTTGCGCAGCACAAATTGCAAGCCGCAGGCTGTGTGCCACAGCTAAAATTACGCATACGCCATGTGCGCCACGTCAAACTACAGAACAGACAGTCAGACAGAGAGAGAGAGAGAGAGAGAGAGACATTCACGCACACAGACACTGAGACACATATTTGCCAATTGGCAGTGTAATTTGCGAATTCATATCAAATTACAACACATGTATATATACATATATATAAATGCATATATGACATGCCACTCATCGCACTTATCGCAACACAAAAATCATGTGTCGCAGCCAAAGGCAACTTTGTCTGCCTGACTGCCTCAGCAGCCGCTTGCATCTGGCATTTGTTGAATGTCTTTTTCTGTATGTTGCACTTGTTCCTTGAAATATGCGCGTCACTTTTATTGCCAGTTGGCTTCGCTGTGCCGCCGTCGCCCTCAGTTTTCTTGAGCTGCTTACCATTCGACCACATTTTGACTCGCAGCGACAGCTTTGAGCTCACTGCTCCGATCTGTCAGCTCTTTCAACTAAGTCTGCCATTAGCATCTGCTTATTGTTTACACAATTGGCTTGCATTTAAACGTCGAAAATAGTTCCACTCGAATATTCTTAGTCAGCTTTTGACTATTTGACTTCAAGTAGCACCTTCTCTTGGCTGTTGTAGTCAGTTCTCATATATGAAAGATTGCTCCGCTGTTAGAGCTCATTAAATTTCAAGCTTTTTAACTCTTTAAAATTTTATAATGGTTACTTTATTCATTAACAAAAGGAAAACTATAAAAAAAAAGCTTTTCAGCAGCCATAAATATATATATTTAATCAACTCACACCAGAGTAAGTTGCTTAAGCTAAGTAGAAACACCTAGCAGAGTCCAAAAAATAAATATAATCAGCTGATAACTTGGCCTTAAAACCTACTTAAGATGTTTTAAGGATAAGTTATCAACTTGGAGTCGAAAGCAAAGCAAGAAAAAAAAATTCCCCTTTCACTAAACATTTACATTTAAAATAAATTTTAGTTCTTCTTTCCTTACCTAAGCACCTTTTTCCACCTCTAATGTCTCTTTAATTTCTTCTTTTCCCATCGGCTTTAAATTGATTTTGAATTAAAACTAATTCAAAGTGTTCAACAACAACATTTTCTTCGAGTGTATTGTAAGTGGCTTTGCGAAAACTGCTGTCAGCTCTAACTAAAGAGCTTCTTGATTTCCCAGCCGCACACAAAACCCAACTGTAACTAAATACTTAATTGCTGTATATAGTATATATACTAAAAAGGCAAGAGCAAAAGGAAGAAAGGCATTGTAGAGTGCGCACATCTACCGTCTAAGCGGCTTACATTTTGTGCATTCTTTTTGACTGTGAGGCGACTTACAACTAATTAAACCCCAGACCCATCAAAACGAAGAGCGGATTATATGGAAACTGTGCGCAAGCAGCAGAGCAGCGTAAAGGCAGCCCCTTGTCTGACCCTTATATGCATTATATATAACAGTTGCATTTGACATTCAGTTCGCTTTGGCTCTTCTAATGTAAATATTTAAATTTTTATTTAAAGTATTGTTGACTTTATTCAGTTATAGAAGATTCTAACCTAATGTTAATTGTATTCTTTATACCTTTCATTATTGCGCTCTCTCTACCTCTCTATGGATTATCCGCTCTTCCTTTCTGATATTCTCTCTGTCATTCTTTTTCAATCTTACTCTTCTTTCTCTGAGACTTTCCTCCCAACACTCAGATACTTTCTCTGGTTCTTCATAATATCCTCTTGCTGATACTCTCTCTCTCTCTCTCTCTCTCTGACAGTCTCTTCCTTTGACACTATGCATTTCTCTATCTTTCTCTCTCTCATTCTCTCTCCATCTCTCTTCTGCTTATATTTCTATAAATTTTCACTCTTTTATCTTCTCCTCGAATACATTAAAACTTTCTAAGCTGTAAATATTCTCTTGCAAATTTTATCTTTAATTTCAACCAGTCACCAGGCTCGTCTTCTTTAATTTAAGCTAACTTTTGTCTGCTCTAGTCAAAGTCCGCGCTGTCATTTCTGTCTTTCATTGGCTTTCCATTTCCTTTGCCTTTAAGCCTTACGAATTTGACAGTTTATTGTTTCTGTCGCCTTTAAGTTTAAAGCTGATCCTTGACAATTTATTTGAATGTTGCAATCTGCGATGCGTTGCCGTTGCACTCGCTCGCTCGCTGGCTCGATGCCTTGAGGATTTGCTGTCATTTGCGTTCTGGCTTTCTATTTCCCAAAGCTACCACCTTAAGACGTCGCCCGGCCCAGGCAGCCAGTGCACCCCAACCCACCTCTCCCCATGCCTTGTCCGCTTGCTGTCAAACGCAAAACTTTGCGTGTGGAGCTGATGAAGCTGCTGACGATGGGGCTGAATGGAGAAGCTGCTGCAAAACTTTCTAATATTTTTCAGCACCTCAACAGCAGCGATAAGAACTATGGCACGTTGTCGTCCTGGTTCCACAACGTCCTAATTAGTTCAGTTCTATGCATTTTCTGCCAAAGGTAAAGGTAAAGGTAGAAGGCAAAGGCGAAACTATGGCCAAACTTAAAGGTAAAAAAACCAAAAATAAGTCTAAGAAGAGGAAATTTTTGGCTGTGCTGGCATAACTTTGGTAATATTTTGTTATAGCAAAGTTTCGATGTTGATAAAATGTGGCAAATAAAAAGTTAGCAAGTCTTTGTGAATGCGGTCAAGCGAAATTATTGGTGTGATTATAATGTCAGTCAGCCGCAATATTGAGTAGTTACTGTAGCTGTAGACATTGATTAAGAACTTGTAGCGTAGGAATTAGGAGAGATCTTTGAGTCCT
The DNA here is from genome assembly GCA_035046225.1 of Drosophila pegasa. Taxonomy (NCBI): domain Eukaryota; kingdom Metazoa; phylum Arthropoda; class Insecta; order Diptera; family Drosophilidae; genus Drosophila; species Drosophila pegasa. The sequence continues at coordinate 2,882,914 of JAWNOD010000286.1, forward strand.
TAAACGGGAAGCGATCTCAGTGAGTAAAACTCAAGTAGACAGAGCATAGACTGCCTTAAAGTATACAATTCTATCTTCTTTCCATCTACCCTACATCCTTCATAGCAAGTCGACTATACCCCAACGGCATGTCACACAAATAGGCCATGTTATTTATCGATTAATCTGGCAGCAGCTGTTGTGTCCTATCCTTATATCATAACAACGCATCATTTATGCGCATTTTTCGCACATCTTTTGGATAGCATGTTTCATTCTCTCGCTATTTTCTTCTTTTTTTTTTTCGTTGATTTGCGGGGAAAAGCTGTTGGGACTTGCGTCAATGCAACTGACAATTTTTCAATCTCGATTCGAAGCCGGCGTCAGAAATAATTGCAAAATGCATCAATCAGCTGTCAGAGCCGATACTTGACTATCTTTCAGCACGAGCTGAGCGACAACTGCGACAACAGAGAAAAAAAAAAAACATATTGAGAAAAGAAAAACAAATTTTTAGCAGACGTTCCATCCGTCCGACCGTTCGTACGACCGTCCGTCCGTATGTTCGTCTGTCAGCTGCAGTCACGCCCCCTCATATTTTGACAGGCGACATGTCTGAATGTTGGATGTGTGAATTTTTTTAGCGGAAGGAGCTGAGGAAGGCGGCTCATTAGCCGCGATTATGTGGCTGCCAGTTGTTTGCCTCGCTGCTCGTCTAGACCGCATTTCCGATAATTATTCTTGTATTGGCTGTAGTCGAGACGATGTCAAAAGTTTTGTGGCACCAAAAAACTAAATCGAGCTGAAAACTAAGAAACCGCAGCCGCAGCCATAGCCGCAGGGCCGACGAGCTGGCAAGGATGAGGCGGCCTGACAATGGCCAGCCTGCAGGATTATAGGCGCACTGGCAAAGCGCATTCCGTTTTCCAACTGTCCTCCTTCTGCTTCGCCTCCTCCTGCTCTGCTCTGCGGTTGATGTCCTTGTCCAAGTCTGATTGATTTTTACATGCTACAACGACTTGTTTGTCTCTTCTCTTCCTGCCCGCTCGCGCCGTCTGCCTCCATTCGTTATACTTTTAATTGATAATTGCGGAAATGTCGGAAATTGTAAAAATCTGCACAAAACTTTTGTCCATCCATCAGTTTGACCAAATTGGCGGCCATTGCCATTTAATATATAGTTCGGGTTTCGGGTCAACGGAAATCAAGCAAATTGGTTAACAGCACAACCGCAAAGCATTTAATAATGGACAGAGCAGCGAACGAAAAGCCCCAAAAGAGAAAAGCGAACGACAGAAAGATACACAGACACATAGAGAGATAGAGCGCAACAATTTCCAATATTTTAGCTTGTTTTGGCCACAAAGTATTGAGTATCGCCGCAGTTCAGCACTAACAGCTAGTTTTCCTTTTTAATTGTATTTCGTTTACCCTATAGCTTTGAATATAGGTCGATATAAGGTCTATGGAGTGTGTAGATGGCTTTGAAGCAATAGAAATAATTTTAAAGGGTATTTTGGAATCAAGAAACTCAAGTGGAATATAATAATGTAAGCATTGTTTACATAAAACAGATTACAGGGTATCTTGTAGTCAACTAAAATCAACTCAAACACTATATTATAAATTGCACTTAAGATACAGGTGAATTCAGGGCATCTTTTAGTCTCTACATTCAATTGAGAAGGATTCGTTCCGTCAGAAAATAAAGTACAGGGTATAATATTAGCATAACATTACACACAAAAGTCTCTATTGTGAAAGGAAGGGTCAATAAGCCAGGGACAGTCCTTAATTTTAGGCGATATCTCCAAGAAAACAATTTACAGGGTATCAGCTAGCCAATAACACACTTCTAAAAATTGAATTTTCATCATATTGCTCTATAGGATATATGCTAGTCAGCTATATTCTACTAGATCATCATTATATGACAAATAATCTATTATTGGGCAATTGCCCCACGACTAGCGATCCTATTGATATTTTCAACTACCAAAAGTCAAATTACAGGGTATTTCCCAGTCAGTTATGTTATACTACATCTTCACCATTGCCAATTACATGGACAACAATGCCACGTACAGGGTATTTGCTTATTCCATTCATTGTACTTCCTGAATACAAAGCTAGTTGCAATGTGAGCTCTTAGTTTCGCGTAGCGGCATTACTCAACACTGGTTTAACAATGCCACGCCCTAAGCTTCCTATTGTTTGCCTGCCATAAGTCTCGCCCTCGCTCCACCAAGGCGCATTTAATATTCATGTTGCGTTTCAGCTTGACGGCCACACATTTTAGCCCAGAAATCAATTATACGCCCAGGAAAATATGATACGACGCTTTAAGTGTGCGTGTGTGTGTGTGTGCGTGCTGGTGTTGTGTGTATGTGTGTGTGTGTGCGGGTGTGCCTTGGACATAGGCTTCGGCTAATATTACGTGTAATTAAGGCGCGCGCGTACATCCAACACATCGTCATCGCCGCCGTCGTCGTCGTCCTCGACTCCAGTGGGAATGCTCTCCATTTCTCTGGAGGAATTTCGCACTGGACCACACACAGAGTGAGCGAAAATTTTGATATGCTGGCAACGTAATTGCCAAATTACTTGGATTTTTGCTAACTGTAACACTAAACGCAACTGCGAGTGTGGAATTTCAATAAAATATGCAAGGTATAACGTACACACACACAGTCACACAGCCACATATATCAAGCGCATAAAGTACATACAATGGGCATCACGTATACGCCGTGTGTGTGGCTCTTAAATTTGTTAAGCACTCAGTTATATTTATAATTTATGTTTTTAGCAATGTTTCAAAGAAAATTATGGGTGCTAAATTGATGATAAATGGCATGAAAGTGGCTAAAGCAATTTTATTATTATTTAAGAATGGCATAAACAGGATTGGGAAGGCAAAATATATTTGTGGCATAGATCTTTGATAAGTTCATAAGGGTTTGCGCTTTAAGATTGAGAATTTATCTAATATTTATTGTTTATATACTAAATATCATAAATTGATAGTATATAGAATATATTACACAAAAAAAATGACTTTTACACGAAAAATTTCTTTTTCGAACGCGAAATTTAAGAGCGGATTTGTTTAACCCAAAAAAAAAAAATTCAAACCATTTAAAGTAGATGGAATAAGATCTCTAAATGCTTGTCCAACTGTCACAATACCTGTTGAAACTAAAGTAAAGAACACTAAATCCACTCGTCACATATCACATGCTCTACGCAAACCACTCTCGTCCCACTTTGAGAACTCATCAAAGCAAGTAACATCACAAAATTCTAATGCCATCCGACATATTGATAGAGAGAGAAAAGTAAAAAGAAGAAAAAACACTTCTTGCCACAGATTTATTAGCCATATTCACGAATGTCAATTGGCTGGTCATTTTGGTAAGTGATTCTGGTTGGCCATGTTTCATTTTGAAGCGGCTACAAATTGATTTGGCATCTGCTCCTTGATTGATTAGACCCATTAATGTAGCCGACTTTGCATTAAGATATTTATAGAAATTGATTTCCTCTTCTACGCTTCTGCTATGTGCGTGGAACCTTTTGACGCTGCGGTTTTGCTACTGATTGATATGTGCAATCGATAAGGTCCAAGAATTTTCATTTTACAAATTTTTTTTAAATATTTCAATCGAGGGCAGAAAGGGAATATTATATAAAAATGTTTGTACTCACCCTATGTACGAAGAGTCCTTATTAGATGAACCGGTGTTTATGCTGAAAGTTTTGAAATAAAAAAAAAATATTAATAAAATTAAAAAAATAATAACAATAATACTTGAAAAAGACATTAAGAATATGCAGAAAATGTAGAAAATAATAAAAAAGAATAATCTATAGACATATATGTTATATATAAAATTAATATATTTTTAAAATATATATACTTGTAATAATAATATTTAATAAGATATACAAACTAAAAAAAACTTTTTTAAACAAAAAAATAATCTATATAAAATATCTAAAAAATTTTAATTACCTCATCTTATAATATGAGCAAGAATTATAATAAAAAAGAGTAAGATAATTTGTTTTAAATTAATAAAATTAGATAATAAAACGAATAATAAAACCAACAGCAATAATTATAATAATAATACTAACATAAATTCTTATACTCCTAATAAGAAAGGTTATACTAAGGGAGAATACCAAAAATAACAATAATACTAAAAATAGAGCTGAGTATTAAAATGAAAATAGTTTTAATTCAACTGCCGCTTCGTTTAGCTCAGATCTCTATTTACTTTTCACAAGTCACTTCTCGCTTTCTTGACTTTATTTGAGTCCATAGTGCCTCTGTTTGCCTGTATAAAAGTTGAAAACGGCGCTAATTTTATGACAGCTCCAACTTTGGCACTCGTCAAATGTAAAATACACCAAAGGGGCCAAAAAATGTATAAAAATAAGAAGTGAAGAGGAAAAACGTCAAGGAAAACTTTGGGCCATCTTGCGCTCTGGGCCATGCGACTTTTTATGCTAATGTGAGGCGGAGAACTGCGGCAAGTTGCGCGCTTGCGGTCTTCGAGCAAACACGAGCATCCTTCTGCTGCTTGCACTGTCAACGGCTGGCTGTGTTAATTACTGCGGCGAGCGCATGAATCATGACTTCCGAATTGCCACAGCCGTTTTCTAATTATGATGCAACAAATATAAACGTATTCTGGCAACCCCTGGGCCCTTCCAATTTCACTGTGAGTAGTTTAAGACAGCAGCAGCAGTAGCAACAAAGCCTACTCTCAACATTTGCTTGGCAGCAGCTCTGCTCCTTAACACTTGTGCTCGGATGTGGCAAACGTTGAGTTTTCAGTCATGTGGCTGCTGCGGTTAACCGACAATTTGTGCAGAGTTCCTCAAATTGCCTCGACTCCAGCTTATTTGCTTAACAGAGAATTGCTGTTAATTCATTTGGATTAGTTGCAAATAGAGCTTAAGACGAATACCATAAATACTTGTATATGGCTGTATTCAACAGATTCGCAAAGAATTGAATACGCAAACCGCATTTAAAATGTTTATTGTAATAGTTGTATTTAGCTTTTGGCTTTTATTTGTTTCTAACTTTGGTTTTTCTCTGTTGGTATTTAAATGCAGTGTAATAACAATATGTTGACTTAATGTTAATAAATATATCAAATGCTCGCACATAAATTAAAATACATATCAAAAAATTTACAGTAACTACGCTAAAGAGTTTGACGGGTTTGGCAAATCAAATATAGAAAAAAAAAACAATTTGGTTTTCAAATTTTCACATTAGTTTTCCTTTTTTATTTCACTTATATGATAATCTAAGTTTTACTATATCTAGTTTTTGATTTATTTCATAGACTATATTTTATTTATTTTGGCAAAATATTCATTTCGTTTTTGCCATTTGACGTGTCAATTTAATTTATTATTATTTTATTTGCTCTTCCAGCTAGTTGCTTTTATTGTATTTATAATTTTTTATCCTTGCACACACACATATATATAGTATGTAGTATTTTTTGTTGGTATTTTTGTTTATTATTATTTTAATTTGATTTGAGTTCTTTTGATTTTGGAATATTTGATTTGATGCGCTTTGAACAGAAATGGTTTAAATGCAATTTACCTGCAACTGTTTTTTTTTGGTTGAGTTGTATATTCATGCTATACATATGTCGTATATATATATAGTTGTATTAAAATCAAATTAAAATAATTAACTAGCAACAGTTATTACGTAAATAGTTTACAATAGTATGTATATATTCTTTATAAGGTTTATCTCAGTACCATTCAAATGTCTTTTGATATGACTTAAGCAAGTTTTTCTTTTTGTTTTTGTCTGGCAACTATATACGATATATATGCATATATATAGATATATATACACTATGTATGTATGTTTGCTTATGCAAAAGACGTTATTAACACTATGAACTTTTCGAATTAAATTTAATTTATTTATACATTTATATTTAACTAGATGCGGAAGTTTGCAATTCTTGTTGTCGCCTTAATAACTAGCTTCCTCTCTCTCTTCTTCTCCTTCTGCTTGCTTATTCAGGCCGTCATTCAATAAATAATACATAACATAGCAAAATAAATACCAGAGAATAGCTTGTCAATTTAGTATTTATTAAATCAACAATTCGCTCGTTTTTTATTAATGTCGCCCGTTTGTTACGTTATTTGTGAGCGAATCAAATCAAAACGATTTCAATTAAAATAAATTTAATTAAATTTTACTGGCCTCACTGCACATTTCAAAAATACCCTTGCAGAGGGTATGACGACTTATATATGAGATATGTAACGCATAGAAGAGACTGTCTATGAAGGTATATATAGAATTAATTTGTGTTGAAAGACGGATTTACGTTTGGAATCAATAACTATATCAAATAATGGTTATATTTGGTCTTGGAATTGGTTAGCTCTCTTTAATATATGCCCTAGTATCTGAGGGATTAGTTTCCTGCGACATATATACTCTCTGTATATATAAATATCTCTTCCATTTGCCAAATTATAAACTTATTGATATATCAACTATCATATCGGACAAGTTTATATACCTTTTCCATAACTAAAACCAGTCTGAAATATATATATAAGAAATCTTCCTCCACAAGGGCATTTCATCTTCGGTCTGCCAAAGTTTCTTTTTTTTTTCTTTTTGTATTTTTTTCCCCTCTCCGACTACAGTTTAAATTATTTTCTTTGCGCTAATTAATTTATTACAATATTTTTGCTGAGCCATCGCAATTCAATTTTTTCTTTATATTATTTTTTTATTCTTACTATTATTTATTTTTTCTATGTATTTTTCTGTAATTTAATTATAAACAAATATGCAACAACATATACTATTAAAGAGCTCTATGAACACACTTTCAGCTATGTATCTTTCATTGTTTTTTGCCTTTTCTTTGTTTACTCTTTCGCTATTGAGCTCATGTAATGTTATTTATATTTCTTTTTGTTTGTTTATTAAAAATATTAATCAGTCATTTGAATGCAATGAATTGCTGTGTGTATATATATCTATATATGTATATATAGTACGTCGCACACATAAATAGTATTTAAGGTTTTTCACTTCACCCCACCCGAGCGCCCAGCTCCAGCAGCTGACTGTTAACAGTAATGCAATAATTTATGCCCATTCATTTGCACTGCACTTGCTGACAGGCTAAATAAGAACTTGGCCAACTGATTGCCCAACTGCAATTATTTTCGGTCCAGAGATGAGAGCGTGCGCATGCGATGTAAATAAAACTTATGATTTTCACTAATGATAATTATAATAATAATAATGATAAAGATTATAATAACAATAATGATAAAAATAATAATAATGATAATAAAAATATATAATTTTAGCCTTAATCATAATAACAATTAAATTAATTATACCAATGATAATGATATTAATCATACATAAATTAATTAAAATGCTTATAATAATAGAAATGCTAATGGGTAATAAAATGCTTCTGATAATAACAATGATAAACCAAATGATGAGGGAAAACTTACAAAAATGATTAAATTAAAAATAATACTCAGGGTAATGACAATATATGCTAATGAAACGATGAAAAATCTTTGCTTTTATCACGCAAATAAACACGACACGCGCTCAGTTCTACCTCAATTGTGTCGCCATAAATAACGTAGCCTACTTTTGTGCGCCGCTGGCTTCACGCTTTGAGTAAAATTTATTAAAAAATGCTTTTTGCTGTTATTAAAAAAAAATATTCACATATATATAACATTTATATATAATATATGGAATGCTATAATTGATATATTCAATGAAGGAATTTTAAACGGCGGATGAAGCTTGAGCTCAGAGTTCACTCGGAATTATTAATATTGCTAATCAAATGAAATTTGACAAGTTCTCAGAAATAATTTTCTAGTATTCTCTGTGTGTGCTCCCTGAATACATAATTTCCATTTTCATTTCCATTTTCATTTCTTAACTCTACGTTTATAGAGACATTTTTTTCTTCCCTTCTGGGGATGCTTAATGAGCTCCTTTTATATCTATATTTTCCTTTTTTTTTGGCACTTATTAACTAGGGTTCGCTTAACGTTAAGTCTACTTCACTTACTTGTCATAAGGGTGGGCATGCTGCGGATGCTTCTTTATGTCCGGGGAGTGTCGCATTAGAGTCGCGTTCTGCCCGTTAACGGGCGAGAGGGTTATGCTGCCTTCCTGGCTGCCGCCGCTGGCCATGGCCATGCCCATGCCACCGCCGGCACAGCCAGCCATCATTTTCTCTGTCTCCTGGCGGCTATTCGCCATTATGCGTCGTATGGTGGGCGCGCAGGGTGTGCGTCAGAGACGCGACTCCTGCACGTGCTCATGTCAAACCTGACCGTGTGCGTTCATGTGCAGCGCCTCGCTGCCATCGGAGGGCGCCCCCGACAGCTGGGCAGGTGGATAGTACTGCAAAGAATTGCAATTGAGATACTGTGCGTCGGTTAGACATTATCGCTGACCACATAATTAAGCACATAAAACAACCCCAACTGGATAAGCTAAAAGGGTTATGGGTGGTAGTGTGGGACAAGGAGATATCCTGTAATTAGTTAGGAGTTGCTGTAAAATATTTATAGGTAATCGATAATTATCGATTATTGTACTATAATTTATGCTATTCTATTATTCTGTTTGGAATGATAATTTCAAAGTCAACTTAAACTCTAGTAATTAAAAAGGTATATCGATATTTATCGATAATTTCTAGAACTAGTTGATTTGGAAGTTCGAAATGTATAGCGATACTAAATCTCCAGAACTTCCATCATATGCAAATATTCTAAAGTGTAATTCGACATATATCGAAGTCGCATAATTTGATTCCATCCAGATAGATATCAAATCAGGACAAAAAAGACTCATCAGAAGTGCTAGCTCCCCTCCCCTTAACATCAACTGGGTATGTAGAGAAAATAAATACATTGTAATATCCACTTACCCCCACGCGTCCATTGTCGTAGTCGCGACTCGCCTGAATGGTCAATTTGGCCTTGGCATGCATTGTGTCGGTCAGGGTGTTCCTTTGATGTGTGGACGCCACGCCCACGCCGGGTACAGCGCTCGCCGGTCGCAACAACATGGAGCCGTTGCTCTTGGCCGCGCTGCCGCCAACGCCCCCAAGATTGCTGGCCACACTGTTTGCCTTGTTGCGAAAGCAATACTCAATAATTGCGACGACTACGGCGACAAGCAGGCCACCGATGAGTATATAGAATATGCCGGCGACATTGCTCAGCGAGAGCTCATTGTGCGATGCGTCCTGATTGTCCTTGTTGGGATTACATTCGGTTTTATCGTACCACCATTTGTTGCGCAGCTTAATCAGCTCTCCATTCTCCTTGAGCGACAGCACAGCCAAATTGATGGGATCTCTGCAAATAGGTAACGATGATTTTTTTTTTTTTTGCTTTACTTTACTTTTTTACTTGAATGTCTTGTCTAATAAAGTCTGAGAACTTTATGCATCCCAATTCACCATTTATACATATACTTATACTTACTTGAGTGCCGAGCCAAGCGGCGTGGCGATGCCAAATCCCTTTGTATCCATGTTGGGGCCCACTTTCATTGTGTCGCATGGCTCCCGAGCATTTACATATTCATTTTTTGGCGATTCCACGAGCAGAGCGTATTTACCCTTGGAGTTACGCACACGTCGAATGCCCTCGTCGTAGGTACTGACAAAGACGTGCTTTCTCGAGTTCATATACTCCCACATCTTATTGTGCAAACCGATGGGGGAGCGCTGTAAAAGCGAATCAGGCGAGTGTTTAGTACAATTGTTGAGTATTTATAACAATCGCAATTAATTTCGCATATTAAGGGGCTTTTCAGAGAGAGAGATTTAGAGTAAGACTTTTAGAGTGGCAACATATGGAATATGAGGCACGTGCGGTTGTTTTGATATCGATAAATGTATGTTTATATGCTATAATAAAATTGTTTTTGAAGAAAAAATTCAAAAATATATTATTTGATTTAAGCTAAATAGATTTAAAATCGATATGATTAAATCGAATGAGCTTGAAGCAAAGTTAAACTTGAGAAATAATAATTCTAATTAGCTATTTCAAGCGAATTTCATTCTGAAACATCTCAAATGGTCTATCAAAAGTTATCGATAACACAGATTGTAAGTCATTCAGCCAAGTAATCACATCTTTGCCACTCCACACACTCTCGGACTCACTTGCTCACTTGAGCTGATAATTTCGAATTATCAAATGTCACAAAGTTCACACAGACTTACCCGAAAGAAATCCCAGGTGGAGCCGTGCAACAGTGTGCCGTATTGGACTTCCGTTTGCATGGCCAAGTCCTCCGGCGAATTGATGGGCGTAGCCATGCGCTCGATGGTAAGAAAGGCAGCCAAATTTGCGGTATACGAAGAGATAAGTATGAGCGTAAAAAAGAACCAGGATGCAGCCGCAATTCGGCCCGAAACAGAGCGAGGCGACAGATCGCAGCCTTGCTGCATGAAGGCGGACAGCGAATACCAAAACGAATTCCAAATGCTAAACTCATTGACGGACGCGACGCTGCCTGCCGTGCCAGATGCAAGACCGATGTTGCCAGAGGCTGCGGCAGCGGCAGCAGATAGAGATGCCTGTAGAGCGGCAGACGTCTGGACGCCCGGTGTTGGGGGGCCGGGCGGCGGTGGTATGGGTGCGCCGCCAATGATGCCGGGTGGCTGCTGATTGGCAAGCTGTTCGTGATGTGCATGTGGATCTGTAAGCGAAGCACAGAGGGAGAGAGACAGAACGGTGGAAAGTGAGAATGAGCGGGGTAAAGTTTGTGAGTAGGCCACAAATTGTAACCGCAACAGTGCTGACAAGTAAGCAATCTATTATAGAGCTAAAGGTATTTTCGCTTGCTAGAAATACCTTCATTAGCTAGATTTTAGCTGGATTTTAGCTGGAGTGTATAGTTTTAAAACTAGTTTATGAAGACATTTACTTTTTTATGGTGACTTAGGTAAGTATACTCTTGTTGGCTAGATTGTATTTAAATTTTATAGTTATTTGAAATAGTTTTCATTTAAAGCTAGTTTTATAATATATTGCTTTCCTTTTTAGCTTGAAAAGTTGAAAAAAAATTTAAAATATAATTTAAAAATATTATATAAACTTAATATATATTTCTCAAATATTTTTTAGCTTGAAAAATTTGAAAAAAAATTTAAAATATAATTTACAAATATTATATAACCTTAATATATATTTCTCAAATATTTATGTACATAAATATAAATATGTTTTATATTGTATTTACATAAAAATCCTACATAGCTTAAAGTCAATTCAAATAACACTCAACTACAAAACACTTGTCCTTCCATCTCTACTTTTTTTTAGACATCAATCTATTTCTAGATATTTTTTGTAATGCATATTATGCCAACACTGAGCCGCAGCACGCAAACTATGCTGGACAACTCGGCTGTCCCTATCGACAGACAGACGAAACATATCCTGCATACATATGTAGCACACACACTCACACACACACATACACGCATGTATATGTTGTTCAGCTGGCGCTCGTGTTGGCTGTCCAACTGGCAACTGTCAATCATTTCGTTTGGCTTGACTTTTTGCGCCTGCTCTAATTGATATGCAATCAAGCGCATAGCCAAAGCTTCTACTGGTTTGGCCTTCTGCTCGTGCTGCCAGCTCCGGCTGCTGCTGGCGCTACCATCTCTCTGCCAGCTGCTGTCATTTGCTTCAATTGCTGCTAGTGACGGCCTCTGACTAGTCAATGGCTCCAGGCATTCGGTCTGTCATATCTGAACATTTTCATGCACTCGCATTTCCAGTTTTTATTTTGCACTCGTCACTCCCCTATTACCTCCCCCTGTCCCCCTTCTCACTCTCTTCCTTCTCTCTTTGGCTTCTTCGCCATTTTGTATGTTCTATGTGGTTTTTATTTATATATTTTTTTTATTTTTCAGTGTATGTGCGTCTGGTTGGCAACACGTTGCTTGCATACAAAATGTTGTTTACTTTCCGCTAAAATTACATTAAGGATGTTTTGCAGGATGCCAATAGATTGTTATTGTCTGCCCCGGTTTCATATGTGACCTACGCTTTTTGGATTTTGATTGCGAAACACCAGCCAGCCAGCCAACAAACCAAATTGAATCACATAATTGAATTATATACGGCAACGCATGCAAAGAAAAGGGCGAAAAAAGCAAGCCCCAAAAAGTTATGCAGATGCCACAGTAATTTTCACAGCCTCCCCTTACCCCACTGGAAAATCACAAAAAACGCGTTGCGTGTTTTCCCAGGCTTTCCCAGCCAGCCACCACCACCAGCTCATAAAATATCAATAAAGGTCTTCTTGCTGCAGACGTACTTATATTTCGTTTATGTTTCCTCAAATTATTTAAATATTCTTGTAATACCTAGTGCTTAAGCTCGAGCTTCTCTCACTTTCTTTCTTTCCATCTCTTTCTCTTTTATAGTAACTATATTATGATTATTATGTAAACTCTAAGAAATCATCGTATAAATTTGATATCATCAAGTTTTTCATCTTAAAATATGACCAAATTATGGAAAGAAATACGCGTTTGGTTTATAAGTCTTATATCTTATATCATAAATCGTTTTAATAGTTGCAGTACTGAGAGAATTAAATGATTTATTTCCTCTTTTTAAAGTTATCAAAATTTATATAAAATATACATCTTATTTTTAAACCCACTCTGATGAAATTAAATAATTTCTAAGATTTCATATCAAATTGCTTTTGGCTCTTTGAAAAGTTTTCTTGAAATTCGAACTCTTTAACTTCCTAAACTAAACTTTTGCTAGTTGTTATAAATTTAATTAAATTTGTTTCAACTATCTTCAAGGTCTTCCAGGAACTATAAATTAATCTTTAAAAGAAACTTAACACTTTTAAGAACTTTATAGTTGATTAAATATAATTTTAAAAGATTTCTAAGAACATGAATTATATGAAGTATATACAATATAATATTATATTGTAATATTTCTCTTATTAATTAAAACAAATCAAAAATCAAATCAAATCAAAGAGCTAAACTTGAATAATTTCTATTTGCATTTTGCAACTCAAGTTTAAGCTTAATAAAAATCGAATACAAACGTTTAGCTCTATCAAATATAGTTATATTTTTCTACATATTCCTCTCATCATATTCACTGTGAAGCATGTCTTCAGTCTAAAGACGCTGCTTAAAGCTACTTTCAGCTAATTTCCATTTTTATCTAACAATATCTCAAATTTCAAAGCACACACACACATTTATATATATAAAAGGTAAATCTTACCTGTTAGCTGGTTTTGTTGTAGCGGCTGCTGCACAAGACGCCATTCGTGGGGTGAGAAGCGTGAGACAAAGAAGAGCACGATGCTGACACCAATATAGCTGAAGATGACGCTCACCTGTTGGCGAAGCATAATAAAAACAGGAGAAGCGTGTGAGATGCAGATACAGATAGGATAGCTTTTACTTCTGCTTCACCTGCTGCCACCTGCCTTCCTGCCCAGCCCAGCCCCGCACACACACACAGAGACTTCTAGCTACTGTATAATTTGGGCGAACAAAAAATTTTTCATTCAATTTTCTTTACTAATTGAAGCGGAAGCGGCGATGGCTTCCCTAGAAAATGGCAGAACATTAGCCTAATGGGATGCAGTAGCAAGCGTATAAACAAGGCAGTATAAATGGTGGGCATCACTGACTGAGAGATACCCTATGTAGGAAATATATGTATTTATAGTTCTATTTGCTGTATATATTATATTATATTGTAACTTATTCTTGTATATTTGTGGATTAATGACATAAATGGATATTTTACGACTGTTATTATTAATTTTCTATAGACTTATTTCATAAAAAAGACTTAATCCGTTTGTATAAGCTAAACACGCACCCATATAACAAATATGCTCTCTCTACCTACTATAATCTTCGGGATATCCACCATAAAGTAGTTCGATATGCATCGATTTGGTGTCGACATTTATCGATGCTGGTACAAGTGAGAAAAATCAGGACATGAAACACAAACAGAATCTAAATTTCAAGTCTGCTGATGTTTGTCTAAGCGAGACAAAAGAATAAATCAATCGACTTTTGACATTGGGCAAAAACATAGAAGATTGTTTACCAATAGTAGCCAATTATCGATATTTATCAATTTTCTATGAAAATCTTGAAAACAAATTAAAAAGCAAAGGACATAATCAAAACAAATGCTTAGCCATTGGCTTTTATTCCAAGAAAACTGAACTTGTGTCAATGAACTCAACTGTTGCTGCTGCTGCTTAGGAATTCATAAATATATTGTGTTGTGTCCGTGTTTATAAAAAACAAAATTCATTTGTGAGCTCAAAAATATATACATAAATATATGTATATATATTTTTTTTTATAACTGTATCTGCAATTTGCTCTACAGATAAAATGGGTTACAGGGTATATAAACGAAGCCAGGTGACGTTGGCTCCTGTCGAGGACTTCGACGGGCTGCCAGCTGCCCCCATGTTTGCCTGTCTGACTGCCAACTGTTGCCGCTGCTGCTGCTACTGCCGCTGCCGCTGTTGTTGTTGCTGTTCATATTGTTGTCGTTGTCGTTATCAATGCTTCAATGGCTGCCACGGGGCGCGCCTTTGTGCGCTGGCAAAAAAGAAAAAGGTGTCGTCGACGGCGTCGTCATAGTTGCTTTTATGAACACACACGCCCTCACACACACACGTCGCGAGACTGTAGGCCTGCCTTGTTGTTGTTGTCAGGCTCACATGTGTGTGTGTATATGTACAATGCGTCATTTAATTTATGATAAATTTTTTGTTCAAGTCTTTTATATTAGCTCGCTAACTTCAGCAGGCATCGTCGAGCTTTTTAGCCTTTTTTTTGTAGCCACCTTTTGCTCTTTGCCTTGCGCTCCAAGCAATTTGCATTTGTAATTCTTTGAGCTCATGTCAAAATAAGCGTAAGATTTCACAGCGCTGTTCACTGACTTTTATAAGCGTTTAATTTCGTGCGTTTTTTCTCCTTCTTCTGCTCTTTATTGTATGAAGGCTTTGCAGCGCTGTCAACATTAACCGGAAAATGTTTTAAGCTAGAAGATTCTTTGGGGCTTAGCAGTCACAGTTGGGCTTAGAAAATGATATGTGGGCGCGTCCATTTATGCATATTAGCTGAAATTGTTGCTAATTTGATGCAATTGAGGCGAATGTTATCAAGGCAGGCAGTTGGAGTTGAGGTTAGAGTTAGATTGGAGCCATGAACAGGTAGGACGAGCAAGGCCGGGTAACATTGTATGCATATTGTATGGTATAATACTGCTAAGAGTTGAATTGTTAACATTGCTTTGATGTCCTTTTAGGTTTCTTTTTATGATAAATATATGGTATAAAATATTGAAAGCTTTCTAGATTTGTATACGGATGAAATGTAAAATCTCAGGACCTTTTGGTTTTGTTAGGATGTATATCATAATCATGGTAAGGCGTGGCAGAGACTCTATAATGCATGTAAATGTATTTCATTGATCATAAGATGTAATCGTGTTGATCTAGCCCTATGCGCTTGACCCTCTTATAGCTACACCCTTGAGGATCTCAGTTCTATCGCTTCAATCAAATTTCTTTCAATTAATCCATAACTTTTGCCTTTAAAAGTAATCGATTGATCGACTATCTTCCTAGGTCTTTCTTCCCCAAGACAATACTTTGCAATTTTTCCATTTCTACTCCTTCTTCCTCTCCCCCCACTCTCTACCCCTTCATAAGCACATTAACCATAAATAATTCCCATTTAAATCTAAAGCTCTACTCGCAGTATATTAGGCTTATTTATTATCCCTTTACCCGCAACAACTGCTTCACTTTTCATGCATTTCAGCTCAATTGAGTTGTCGCCGTCATTAGATTAAAGAGCCAATTCTGCTCGACAGAGTGCTGAGAGTCCTTGCAAGTTGCTGTGCCTTTTTGGCCGGGCTCCTATATCAACATCATCAACTAAATGCTCATATAATTCTGATGGCTGGCCATTATTTAAACAAGCGTCGAGCGGCCAAAAAGTTTTGGACTAGCGCCAAATTTAATACTTGACGTCGACGTAATTTTTGCTCGCAGCGCTTGTAGTTGTTGTTTATATAAATGTTTCAAAATAAAATAAAAATACAGCAACAAAGGCAAACAGTAGAGAGAGGGAGAGTGAGAGAGAAAAAAAAGTTTGTCGTTTACTCTATTAAACTTTCTGGGAGCTTACGAGGTAGCAAGTTGAAGCCGAAAACCAAAGGAAATAAATATACAAAAGTCCAAGTTCTGCCCGCAAAGTTTCGCACAGAAATAAAATAAGATGAACAAAAATAAATGGAGGGTTGGCAGCGTAAAAATTACCAGGCAATGGCGCTAACAAAAATGGAAGAATTCCTTTTTTTTATTTAAAAAAAAAAAAATAACAGAAAAAAATACAAAAAAAAATTACAAAAACTTTACTCATTTGTATGCAGCGCAAAATTTTGCATTATTTTGACTCGTTACCAAACGTATAAAGAAAACGGAAAGGAATGGAAATGTGCCGCACGTCTAGACGCGGATACAGTTATCAGCTTTTGGCTTATATGCCGGAATTAATCGCAATTGCTGCTGCTGCTGCTGCTAAGGAGTTTTTGGCAATAATATATCACAGCAAGCTGCTTTTGTCTGTCAATCGGATTAGAGCGTCGGCAATGAGTTAAGGTTGGCAAGAATGTGACATAGCAAGTAGCTTATGATAGAAACAGCGATAAGGTAAGGTTGGCAAGAATGTGACATAGCAAGTAGCTTATGATAGCAGCAACGACAAGTTAAGGTTGGCAAGAGTGTGACATAGCAAGTAGCTTATGGTAGGTTAACGACATCATTTGGTCAATCAGAAGCCAGTGGATTAGTAATATAAGACAGTATAAGATATTTTATAACAAAGAACTTATGTCAACGGCGAGATATCAGCAAGGGAGTGCCATAGTAATCAACTTATGACAGACAAACGATGCCACCTGATCAATAAGAAACCAGTGAACTACTAATATAAGCTAGTATAAGAGTTTTTATAGCATACAGCTTAAGGAATATCAGACAGCATTTTGTCAGCTTAAATACTCATCAGGTTTATGGCAAGCATAAGTTGCATTTTCAACAATCCAGCGAGCTACTAATATAAGATAGTATAAGACAATTTCTAGCACTCAGCTTTTGTCCGGCATAACCCTTGCAAAGACTAGAATATACAGAGTACACCGCGTGTCATAACACTAAACTTCTTTAAGCCAATAAATTGAGCTTCAATAGATATGAAGAAATAGCTAATATTATAAACCATCAATAACATTGCTAAACTTCTCCACAAGAGGAACTAAATAAATACATTTTTCTCTTTTCTAATATACTTGAGCAATATAAGACTTGGCAGAAAGTTTCACTCAAACCCGAAGTCACGAATTTGTTAAGTAAAATTGCTCGAGCAAACCCATTTCAGTTGCAAAACAAGTCAAAATATGTATGTATAAGTACTGCCAAGCGAGTCTAGGCTGTAACTAGGACACGACTGCAGCCAGAGAGAAGGGGCGAGGGGGGCGGGGAACGACGGCGACGCTATGACATCTTGCAGCGCCTTAGTCAAAGTTCAGCTCAAGCCAGTGGCTGGAACGTAAAGTTTCTAATCGAGCTGCTACTATACAGACTAGTACATAGATATATATATATAGATGGATATACGCACCCAAATTTCCTGTGATAAAGGATTCATGAAGCTGAACACGCCGGGCGTTTGCTTCACTGGCTTCTTAATCATAATGGAAATGCCCAGCGACATGAACGGCTTGCTGAAGTCGATGACACGTTCGCGTTCAGCGGTAATCGTCATGGCGGCAATGGCAATATCCGCTTCCTGCGCAAATGAGAGAGAGAGAGGGGGGGGGGGGGGAGAGAAAGAGTTGGAGTTATAGCTAGCTGTCAGAGATGTATGCATCTATATGTAGTCGCACCTTGCGCACCAGCTCGCCCACCATGCCATCCCAGCCTCCATGCACGCCCGGATTCTCCGAGCCGTAATTGCCGTCCTTCACCAGGCGCAGTTCATCTGCAAGAAACGTGTATTTAAACAGCTGCTATAGATATCTCTCTACATATATATGTAGGTGTGTTTATCTGCCAAGCATCTTTCGCAACTTACAGTCGAGTCCCAGCTTCTTGGACAGTAGGTCGGCCAGATCCTTGCAATAGCCCTCGAAGCGTTCGTTGCCGTGCAGCTTCTCGCCAAACGCCGGCTGCTTTATCATTATGTACGGCTCCTCCAGCACCGTGGTGACAATGTACGTGCGATTCTTTTCGAACTCCACATGCGGACGCAAGCGCACATATTTAGCATTCAACGGTTGCAGTCCCCCATTGTCGTTCCACTCGGCCACCTTCACCTGCAGGAAAGAAGAAAACGAATTTCCGCTTTTATTTAAGCAAAAGACAATGCAGTTCATATATTCATATTAAATGGGCGGCCGTTTTATGCCCTAGCAAACTTCAGGTGAGCTGAATATGTGTAGGGAATAGTTGAGTTGACCTATAAAAGCCCAGCTAAGTATGCAACAAAATAGTCAAGATTTGTCTAGACTTGTGAATTCTATCTAGTCTTAAGATTTAGAGAGATAAAGCTAAAAATAGTAGCGCAACTCTAGCTAGATTTGCGTGCTCAAGAAAATACTTAAACAGTGTATTAAGCGAATCATAAACTATATACATTCCAAATTTGGCAGCTCTAACTCTTATAGTTCTCGAGTTATTCAAGTTCTTAACTTTTCATATACATACGCACGTATCTCTCCCTCTCTCTTCCTCTTCCTCTTTACTATAGCCTTAGGGCATCTAAACTTCCGCATGCCAAAAATAACTGTACTTGCTGCTTTCCTTTTCTAGCTGCGCCACATAAATTAACAACAAGCTGCAGGCATTTGCCGTTAGCTGCCTAACTCGTTTTCCCTCTTTCTCTCTCTCTCACACTCTCTTTGTCTTTCTGTACATGTGCCGTTACATACCATGGCGCTGTTGACGGTCATCTCGACAACGTGCAGGGTGTAATTGACTCGTCGGCCATCATCGTTGAATTTGATATCCCCGGTGAGGCCCTCGATTTCCACCTGTCAAAGGAAACAACAGCAACAACAACAACAACAAAATGAATCAATATAAAAAGCGAAAAATGTGAATGAGCGTCGCTTTTTAATTGCTTCGCCCTGCTTCATCATAATGACCACGCTCATTATGATCATGACGACATTGATGTCTAGCTCACCTTTCTCAAATAGCGGGATATTTTATCGCCATGCTCCCATGCATTCACCCACCCCTTGGCCGTGTTACAGTCCAGGGCACGCGGCGCGCTGCCAAAGCCGCTGCTGGCGTCGCTGCCGCCGCCGTTGCTGCCGCTGTTGCTGCTGCCACCGGAGGAGCCGTCGCCGGCCGTGGAGGCCGCCGCCTGGGCCACCATCAGCGTCTGGCTGCGACGCTGCACATTGTTCCTGAATTGATCCGGTTTCTTGCGCAGAATTTTGTTGAACGCCTCCACGAGGACAAAGACCGCATCGTACATGAGCGCCGCCTGTGCCTGTGTGCGAGTTTCAATGATAAAATTGAAGTGTGCGGATGGCCGGCTGGGTGGGGGAGGGGCATTCATTTTATTTGCTGGCACTTAATGAGTGTATTACACGCTGTTTTTCACAATTTTCACCCCGTTTTTCGTTAATATTTAATCGAATCGAGCAAATTACGCGTCGCGACGGTTCACTAAAAAAAAGCCAACTGGATTTTTGGCGGGCGCCATTTTTTCACGCAGAGTTGCATGGCAAACTCTAACAGGTGGCTGTTAATAGCAGCAACTATCGTTCAAATCTATCGAAATGGCACGATCGATAAGTGGAACGTAAGTTAGAAATCTAATAAGAAAGTAACTAAAATATTTCCTTTTTAAGTGCAACTGCTAACTACAATTATGTGAACATTTTTCTCATTACAATATTCAATTAATCAGCTGAGAGAATTCTGTAAGTTCTACACGTTTATTGCAGCCAGCTGGAAATAACAGAGCATCTTCTGTTAACAGAAGATCAAGTTAACATGTACCAATTTTGGCACATTTCTGGAAGACATGTGGCAACCTTGGTTAACATTTTCTTATTAGTTGTGCAAAATTCGGAAGACGCGGACGTAAAATGGCGGAGACGCTGCAAATTTCGTGCGGCTTAGTGCGTTTTAATAAGTATTTCGCTGATATATTACTAGAAATGTGATCACGAGTGAAGTTTGAGTGTGATAAAATATATGACAAATAAAAACGCATAGTTTTATAGTGCATAAAGATGCAAGCACTAGAAATTTCTTCGCTCACATGTGCATGTGTGTGTGTGTGCACAAGTGAAAAAATGAAGGCATATGTGAAATGCCTAAGAGTGAGCGAGACAAATAGCTGCGAACAGCGAAAGAAACGCGCGCAAATTTTTTTCGTTTTTTTTCGCAATATTTTTCGTGCGTAATTATTTTTTATTTTATTTGTTTTTTGTCAAGTTGCAATTGTAAAAGTTTGCAAATAAGTGAGTTGAAAGTCTGTTAAATGCGAAATGTGCATAAAAGTAGCAAAGAAGAAGGCTTTAATTATTGTAAAATTTCTATTGCATACATATATGCATATGTGTGTGCATGCGTGTATGCATGCGTGTGCGTGCGAGTGAGCGCGAAAATTTCAGCGCTTTTATGGCAATTTGTGTGAGTGCAATTTTTTGTCTCTCTCTCTCTTTTTTTTTTTTTGATTAATTTTTTTCGTGTGACGGCGAAAATGTGCTCAAAGGAAAGTGAAATTCTTTTTATTTTTTTTGAAGTGAAAGGCGAAAAAGTTAAAGTTTTAAATTGGTGCCTTTTTTATGCTGTGTGCGTTAAAAGGGAAAATGTGTAAAATGTAAGTAAAACTTTCTAATTTGTATAGCTCATAAGTAGTAAGGCTTTATACATATATGTATGCGTATATATGAGTGTGTGTGTGTGTGTGTGTGTGTGTGCGTGTGTGTGAAAGAGATTCGCACAAGTCAAATAAACAAATAAGCATTGTCAAAGAGAGCAACAGCAAAAAAGGGATTGTGAGTGCATGTGTGTGTGTGTGTGTGTATGTAGAGCGTAACATTGAAGTCCCGAAGCAAAATACAAACTAACATTTAAGCGCCACAAAGTGAAATCTTTGTCAACAAGGATAATGCCAAGGAAATACAAATATAAACAGCACGCAAACTAAACCAACTGTCGAGTAGTTTATGTGTGTGTGTGTGTGTGTGTGTGCTCGTGTGACAAGGACAACGGCACACATATGTGTAGTTGTGCCTTTTGTGTGTGTGCCTTTGACTGAAAGTTGCTGCTGAACTATGTAAAAAGTGAAATCTGTCGCCCATTTTGTGCTGTTTGTGTTGCTATTTGAGTACACACAGTGCGAGTGCGAGCGGGATGGCGCAAAAACTATGCTACGGTTGCGGCAGTGCGGATCGTGCCAGCCCGTGACTGTGACTGTGAATAGCAGTCACGGCCAGCTGTTAACAGTCGGGCTGTTAATAACAGACGATTTTATATTGATATGCAGCTGCTGTTATTAACATATCAATTATTGTTATTATGCAGTGGCTGTTATTAACAGTTGTTGATTGATTGAAACGATTGTGTTATTAACAGTCGCGTCTTTATTATTAGTCATGCTCTGCTTTTAACAGTCGGAGCTAAAAAATAGGTCACACTCTTTCTTTTTAATATAAATTAAAATATTATTAGTCTAGATTTAACAACCACACTGTCACAGTAAAAGTGATCGTCACAATTACAGTCGCATCTCAATTAGTAGTCATGGTCTGATTTTAACATTAAATTCTATATGATTAGTCACAGTCTAAGTGAAATGTATATTAAATTAAAAAACCTCACAGTCACAGTAAAAATCATTGTCACAGTCACAGTCGCGTCTTAATTAGTAATCATGGTCTTCTATTGACAGTCAGTCTTATATAAATGTCTATTAAACTGAACAACCTCACAGTCACAGTAAAAATCATCGTCCCAGTCACACTCAGAGTTGTCTCATCTCTATTCGCATCGGTAAACATTAAATGCCAGCAAATATTTAACAGCTAGCAGCAATGACAATGGCATCCTTTGCAACTGCTTGCAGCTAGCGTTCCTCCTTTCTCTCCTTCTCCCACTCTCTCTCGCCCCTCTCCCCCTCTCACTCTATTTATAGAGCCTTACCGAAATCGATTCACGGCCAGCTCCGACGCTTGTCTGTGGGTCGAGCCGCTTCCAGCTGTCATAGAAGTCGCGCACGAGACGACGATTTGTGTCCACAATGCGAAATCCGGTAATGTTAATGGCACCAAATTCGATTATCTCGCTCTCCCAGCGATCGTCCATGACCTGCCAAACGAAATCGATGCACAATGGGTGAAAACTTTGCCAATGCCAGAGGCAGCAGCAGCAGCAACAGCAGCGACAGCAACTATCCTACTTACCAATCCACTCAATAGATAGTGATAGGTGCGACGGCCCAAACGCAAATCCCGCACATGTTGTATCAGTATTTGCTTGGCCATTTCCGTTGGACAATCGAGGACGATATGCTTGTTGGTAAAGCGTCCGATATGCTCCAGCGTATGCAGGAACTCGATGGCCATGCTGACATTCGAGATGCGCTTGACCAGCTCCACTTGAAAGGACTCGTTGCCCGGCTTCAGGCCCTGGTAGATTTGTTGCAGTCGCAGCAGACCTGCAATGGCATTTAGAGCGAGACAGAGAGTGTGTGAGAGAGAGATGATAGAGAGCGAATGATTCTAAGTGCGTTAATTAACAGAGGGGGTGTGGCAGAGGCGCATTATAGCTATTATCGCATCACACAGTAGGCAGCGAGAGCGGCCATGCCGATTAGCGCAGAAAACTGTGGCCATAAAGGCCTAATTAGCTGCCGAATGGAATCGGTCTTTATGCATGCCTAGAATATCTGAAATATACAAAATCTCTGCACATCAAAATCAACATAAAATCTGCTCAGAATTTGCAGATATATATGCATATAGAGGACACATTCATAGGCAACTCGCAAATTGGTGCCCGAAGCGAATGCAGCGCCCCCTGCAATTATCATTGGCCGAGATTTGCATTTGTGTTTATTGAGTTATCTCTCTCTATGTTGCTGCTGCTGCCGTTGCTCGTGCTGCAACTAACTGCATGCCGCATGCAACTTTCATTCGCACTTAAACCGACACGCAGGCCTCGAGGCAGCCGAAACTTGACGATGGGCGACAGATAGACAGCCTAGCTATGGCACACACACTCAGGCAGGCGGACAGACGGGCAGATAGCTGCGCAGATGATTTGTATGACAGCTACGCACAAAAAATACCTCCCCACCTCTTCCTCCCCCCACTCCCTCACTCTCTTCATCTGTCTCTTTCGATGCAGCTTGAATGCGCCTTCAATTTATGTTTGCGGATAAAATGGGATTTGCTTTGGATTTTGCACTGGCACATGCCTCCTACTCTATTCCATTGAGCGTTACGGCTGACACGCCCATTGAGGCGGCCGCTGATGCTCACGGCAAAAGCACACACACACACACACACACTCACACATTCTCTCAATGCATATCCAATTTGTTGTTGTTTTGATTTACACCATATACATAGATCCCTGTACCAATGCCAATGGCTGAAACTGGCGTATACCCTGTATGTGGGTAGAGCGGGCTATGATGTAGATGACATATTACAAATTACAGGGTATTTCATGCCCATGAAGTTAAGTAAGTTAAAAAATATATAAAAAAAAAGAAGAAATAATTGACTTTATATATTATTAATGGGTATTTTTTAGCCTGTCATTTTATATATTTATTTGCAATATACTCAGCATAATCTATCAATGCTTACACAAAAATAAAAAAATAACTAAATCACTTCTCATAGCAAATATATTTGACTATAGGGTATCTCTTAGTCAGTATTTCATTTCTATATATTCTTTCTATTTTATTCTATTTATTATACCCCATTTATATGATTAGACATTTCTCATTTAAAGGGTATCAATCAAAAGTTTACCTTAATACACTCTACTACAGGATATCTGCTAGTCGATTACTTCCGCTCGTTTAATTCGTACTTCAGCAGAAGAACCAATTTTTTGCGCTGTTTTAGTGCAATAAATTTTGCGCTTTGCCTTTTATACAATTTCATTTGGCTGTTGGCCCACACTCGCACACACACACACACTCTCACACACACACACCCACTTCTATCTATCTATAGCCCACTCCAGAGTCAATCGGCTTCGTCCCTGGCACGCCTCTTCCGCTCCTTTAGTATTTTCTATAGTCCTTACGCTTGGCTCGCCTTTGGATTTGAGTTTTGGGTTTTGTGTTTTTCGATTTGAGATTTGTCGTTTGGATTTCCATGTGTGTGTGTGCGAGTGTGCGTGTGTGCGAGCGTGTGTGTGTGCGAATATTGAGAGTGTAATTGAGTAGCGTACTGTGTGTGCTGCGACTGTTGGGCTTTTGTTTTATTTCATTTTTGATATGAAAACATTTGCGACTGCCACGCCCCCGACTCTCCTCGTGCTCAGCCATCACACACTTCTCTTATTCCCTATAATATGTTTGTACCCGAATTGATGGCTCGAAATTGGCTTCTGTCTTGATTCTTATTTTTGTTTTATGCTTTGTTCTCCCGTCGATGCTCTTCGATTTTCTCTTTTTTCGTCTCTGTTGGGTATTCCCATTTTCTCATGAGGTGTGAAACGTTTAGGAAAAGTTGTGAATGACGAAATAATATATTTACTATTTTGGGAAATTGAATTCTCCTTTTATTTCATACCGTATTAAGGGTAGTCCAGGTGCACTACATGTAGCTTTTATAATTTTTATATAAGTCTTATCTTCCTTCACATACTTTTTTCCACTTCTGCTTAGGTTGTTTCGAGAGGGTATTAATTCATAAATATATTAAGGGTATTGCTGCTGTACTATTTATAATAATTAATATATTATTTTTTCCTCTAGGAATTTTTTTTATAAATATATTAATATATAATTGATATATTATATATAACTGATATACTTTTCCTTTTCGTCTTTTTCTGCTTCATTTATTTATTCATTCACACATTAAGGGTATTCCCGTATCACTATATCTAATTTTCTTCTTTCTTATATATTTCTTTCTTTGTTTCCCATTTTTTTCTGCTTCTTCCTAAGTATTTCGGCCTGTGCGTATTTCCGTTCTGTGTTTATTGTTTTTTCTTTCGTTTTTTTCTGCTTTTCGGCCTGTGGCCTGTCGCATTGTTTTATGTCCGTTGCTTGCTTAGCCTGTTTTCGTTTTTATTTATGTTGCGAATTTAATTTACAATTATATTTATTTTTTATGGCCAACTTGAAACAAATTCAATTATTTTGTTGATGCGCCAAATTCGGAATAGTAAATTCAATGAAATGGATTCTTTTTTTCAAGAGATATATATCTCAATCTGTCTCTGTCTCTCCATCTTGAGTGTCTACTGTGTTACTGTGCTATGCAAATGCAGTAGAGACTGTCATATCCTGACTCTTGTTTATTTGCTGCTTGTCTATTTTCCACTCACATGCGAAAAGTAAACAAGACAATTTGTTATGTTAAACAAAAGTTAGTTTTGCGGAAATGAAGTTTTCCTCCCATCGGTAGTGACACTCAAACACACACGCACGCACACACACACAGACACACACACACACACACACACAGTCGCGCACACACTTAGCTTCAGCTAGGCTCTATAAAACACACTAACAAGCAAAACATTTGCTTACATATTTTATGCCCTAACAAATGAGAAAGATAATGGAATTATTATAAGCAAGTTTTTGTGTAGACAATTTACCAACCCTGACTCTTATCTGATAGATATACATATATATATTTACTACATATATATAATACATTTGTATATAATTAAGATAGCTTTGAAGTTGCAGATACTTTTACTTTTGATACATGTTTTTGGAGTAAAAAGAGTATATTGGTTTCTGTTTCAAGGAAGCTGAAGAAGCTGGAGATTTCAACGTTAAAGCATGTACTCGTAGCTACCCTCGTCTTCTGCACGGTTAAGATTATTCCAATAAATTCTATAATTTCTACTATATCTGGAAGTTCAACTTATCATGATGGCTTACCATAAAACAAGAACAAGTATTTAGCAGTCGGATGCACCCGATTCTAAACTGTTTTGCTTTGATTTTGTTTGAAAGTTGAAAGTTTTTTAAAGCATTTGAATGCTTTGAAATATAGCAAATTGTTATTAAAGTTATTTAGTTGAAATAAATGTTATATACTTTAATATATTTTCAATTTATGTTATTTTCTTCAAGCAATAATTGTCTTCCAAGTTTCAACTTTCACCCCTTTCAACAATACCTTGTTTATGCTCTATGCCGTAGCAACTTTATAATATCTCACCGTATCCTTGAAACTTATCTCTTTAAGCCCCTTTTTGAAATGAGCAACTATCCTTAAAGCACATCTCAGATGTTTAACTCTTAAAGCGGAATGCCCCCACCGCGTGCGAGTTCCCCTGCTCAGATAACTTGGCTGCTTGTTATGGCCTTCACTTGCTCGCCTTGTTGTATGTTGTTATCAGAAACTTTGTTTGGTTTAATTACTTTGAAAGTGTGGGCGTGGCAGTGGCAGTGGCTGAGACAGGATTCGGCCATATGCGCATATGTTCTCAATGGCTTTGCTGGCAGCAGGCGGCTTCAAAAATGTATCAAATAACATGAAAGTGAAATCGCTGTAAAAGCCCATTACGGTTAAATTAATGGCAAACAAGCTGGCAGTTTATGCCAGCCCCGACTTCTGATCGAATCCTTTCCACACAGCTTATGCAAATTTCTCCAGATTCTATTTCTCCAATTTTTCCGATTTTTATTATTATATCATTTTCTAGTCGAAGGACAGCGCATCTCCTTATTATTATTCATGATGGTGCCTGCAATCAGATTTGTTTCTGATTTTTATGCACACGTTCCGAATGATGAGAGTGGAATAAAGAACTCTAAGAAAATAATTGAATGTAGTAAAGGGTATAAGGGGTATGCTAGACCATGAGGTAGAATATGTTAGAATATGTTAATAAAAATTAAGGGGCTTGGGAATGAGTAGTACTTAGCCGTTCTATGCTTTAGAGTATGCTTTCTGTATGACTTTTATTACATAAAACTCTCAATCAAATCATCATACCCATTCTGCCTACCTTTTTGACTATAGGGCACTCAAATCGAATTGCATTGATTTGATTTTGCGGCCTTTTCTAATATTTAAAAGCAATCAAAGCCAATCATTGACAATCAATCGATAAATAAAAGCATTTGCATAAATCTGCACTTGCCTACGAATTGATTAGCCATCCAGTTTTAAGGCTTTAAGCAAGGATTTTTAGTACCTGTTGTTGTATGTCGGATGTTTAATAAAATATTTATAAAGACAGACAAAGGGACGACACGAGTATGGGAAAGAGAAACTCATTATTCGACTGGCAGATGAGCTGGCAGAAATGTCCTATATATCCTTTGCTAACCAGGCGATAAATGCAAATGCTTCGCAACTGCTGCTCTCTCCTCCGACTGCTGTCGTCCCTGCTCTGTCGTCTGAGTAATAAATTTTCGCAACAACAATGAGTTGAACTGCCTACGCTTGGACAGGAGTCATTCTTTCAGTACAACCTCCTGCTGCTGCTGCTGCTGTTGCTGCTGTCTCGAGACATGACAATATATATATACGCATAGACACATACATATATTATGAGACAGAGTGCTTAAAAATAAGTGAGACATTTACTTTCATTACAGACACTTGATTGTATTCATTCAATATCAACTCAGCATCTATATATATACATATCTACATTTTTCTTTGATTTTTGTATTCAAATAACAGAAGCTGTGTAATATTAGATAAAATACGTATATTTGATTTTCGTTTAGCACACGAAATGTGAATAGAAAATGGCAAAAAAAAAAAATCATGTAATAAAACACTTGGTCGTGGCATGAAAATGAAATCTAATGAACGTAAATGAAACTTTATTGAAATGTGCATAAATTTGGCTAGTTTAAATTTTTGGCAAAACTTTATTGAATTTTCAGGAATTTTTATTTATTGGATAATTTATGCCATTAAAATGACGGCAAAGTTATTCATACGTTATGGAAATTGTTCGTTGTTTACTTTGGGCAGCGACTGTGCAGCGTGAAATTAGGCAAATGGGAGAAATTGTTGATGGGTATAGGTCACTTTAAGCGCTAATAGAGTTATAGAATCTGTCGAGCTGAATTTAGATAACTTGGCTTGCCTTTAAATAAGAATCTTACAGCTCTTAAATGTTGTTTCAAAATATTTATGCGAAATAATATATATTTTTCTTCTAAAATTCTTATCATTTATTCTTTAAAAAATTTATATATATTTTATAAAATTCATTTATTTTCTAAATAAAATGTGAATGTGAAGAGAAAAACCCATAAAATATCTCTAGAGAGCACAGACTCTTGGGCATATATTGTAGCTCAACTAGCTGCAGGCACAACATGCGCCGCTTGCTCTCCATGGATTCGGAGACGCACAATACAAAGGCCGTAATCTTATAGCCTCGAAATTAAAATGGGTGTACGCCAATTTCGCAAGTCGAAGTCGTAAATACAAGCGACAATAAACCCATAAGCTGGCAGGCATATACGCATGAATTAGGGCGCGATGCCCGATGCCCCAAAAGAAAACAAAGCAAAAAAAAAAAAAAAAATAGAAAGATATATAAAGAGCATATAGAAAATATTGCGGGTGAACTACCATATAGTGACTATTAGTATTTCTTGTTGTTGTTGTTGTTGTGGTGATTGCTTTAGCGCTGCCAATAGCCATAAATAGTTTTTTTCTTAGGCTTGTGTGTGGACTGGGAAGGTCACTAGGCGAAAAATGTTTCTCCAATTTCTGTGTAATAAACTCGTTTTGCGTGGCACAAATAAGCACAAGCACACACACACTCACACACACACATACACAAAAGAGGCAGAACGAACAGTTGCCAGAGCCACACATGCCACACAGATGCGAGCCGGGCCAAAACAAAAGCCGTTAACTTGCTACGTCGTTACGTGCCAAGTAGCCGCTGAGCATATTCCAATACCCTGCTTAAGTCCGCTCGCCCAGTTTCTGGCAGCCTATGTAAACATGCCCATAAACTGAAGAGCTACAATTATTGTGGAGAACATAGAGAGAAAAAAATGAAAGGCGTGGCCCGCAAACGAAATCTCAATTTTGAGACAAATAGATATGAGGGTCAAAATTTGACACTTTCGATAGATATAAAGCAAGCCAAAGCAAAGAAAACTGATTTGTAAATAATATTATTTTAATATACATAGAAAATGGGAAAAGCTGAAAATGGATTTGTTACAATATAAAAATCTCAATCACTAAACTAAATTCACTATTTGTGGCTAATTAATTAAATGTCCTTTGCATAAAAAATATGATTTAATTAGCTTATTAATTGGTAATTTATAAAAACTGTTGCATTTAATGATGTCAATTGAGTAAATTGAATATGAAACTAAAGAGCTGTCAAGCAGTTCCCACTCTATATACATATTTTAATCACATATTTGAGATTATTCATTATTTGCAATAAATACAAACATAGTTTAGCTGTAATATCCTAACTCTTCAGACTTTTTTCTGCCTAATATATTCTCTTTATTCCTTGTTAGCATTCTATCGAGTGTTTTAATACGCAAATATTTGCTTGGTAAACAATCGAAATTTTTTTTGTGCTGGGCTAACAAAGACATAAGTGAGTGTCCTGTGCCGCAAAAATGAATATTCATATACATATTCATATCTCACACCTGTGCCGAACATCATGATTGTTTGTTATGCTTGGAATTTGATTGAGTGCCAGTATTAAGCTATGGCCGCCTATACAAACAACTTAAAACAAACAAAACGCCTTGAAGCGCACACAAATACCACAGGCAGATAAAGAGAGAGTGAGAGAGATAGACTGAGTGTGTGTATGTGTGTGCGAGGGAGATTGGTAGATATAGACAGTGAATGAACGTTAACACTCGCTGTGGTTAAATTGATTGAGTGCCATAAAAAAGATTTTCACGTGGCATTCATTAATAATAATAATGCAGACGTCCGCCAGTTGACCAGGCAGCATTGTCTGCCATCGTCTGGCCTGTCTGTCACTCTATCAACAATATCTATATATATATATAACCGATGTCTGTCTGTCTGTCTGACTGTCTGTATATATGCTCATCCAGCAGCCATATAAGCCAATTGGCTGTCAGTGCAGACGGCTGTGTCATTAAGTTTTATTTATAAACTGGCTAAATGGAAAATCCTCGCAAAAACTTATTACAAAGCAAATTGAGAGATTTAAGAAGAGTGAGACGGACAGCTGGACAGACGGACAGATAGGGAGAGAGGCACAGAGGCAGTTTGCATCTCTCATAAAATGAAGTTTGCAGGCAATGAAAGATTATTGTCTCCCCAGAGCAATTCCGGAGTCTGGTCAGAGCTAACTTGTAGCTTGAGCTACACACACTATATTAGTTATGCATACACTAAGAGAAAATTAGCTCAAGTTTAAAGATAGTCTAAAGAAAAGAAAAGGCAGAAGGTCTCATAAATAGAGTAAAATTGATTTTAATTTATATTTTTATATATTTACAACAATTTTATAATCAATTTCTGTTAGTGTTCGCAAATGCAAAGGTATATCATATATATATTGTTTATTGTACTCACCATCGTGGGAATCGTAGAGATAAATTATTTTGCGCCAGCCATAAAATTGTATTGTATCAATGATTGCCTGATGGTAATCCGGGCGCATGCTGAGGGCAAAGTCCAGGAAGCCAGACGATGGCGTAAGCACCTAAAAACGCGCAAATTATGGAAAACAGCGGTCATACCAAGCATATATATATACATAAAGAAAGAGATAGATATAGTGTGTGGGTGTGAGAGGGAGAGGGAGCTTGCCAAGTTAGTAAACATGAATCATTATTGAGTCCTGTTTTTCGGTGCGGGGCCCATTGTTTCGTTTGGCTCGTTTTGGGCATTTGGCTCACTGATTTATAGAGCTTGTTTGCTTATAAATTTTTAAAGAGCGCCATAGAGAGCATCATTATGGCAGCAGAACGAGACTCTGAGCCTTGTATATTTATTATTATGATTGGGAAGCCCCTCATAAATTGTGTTGTTTTTTTTTTTGAAAAGTTTTGCATACGATTTCAAGGTTAGCAATTTAAGGGCAGCCAACGTTGCGTATGATTAATATTTCATATTAAAATAGGCAAACCGGCAAACCGGTGCACTTTAATATTTATTAGGCCTTAACGCTGCTTACCTTTTCCGGAAACCAGGGCGTCACAAAGGGCATCTGGAACGTATTCGAGTAGGAGTGTAGCGTATCAAAAGAGTCTGGCGAGACGGCGCCCAGCATCGAGTAGACGCCCCGTGAGAACTGATTACAAACTGTGTTGGGAATAGATATAAAATACATAAGCAAAACAAGTAAAAATAGTTAAACTTTCATTTTGATAGTAAAAACTATGCCAAAAATTAGTTGCTGATGAGATTTTATTTGCTTTTTAACGAGTTTCCCTACAAAATGTTTACAAATTGAGCTTTGCTTTTTGATGGGAGTTTTGCGTGTGCTACATTCATAATAAATTCAAATGCTTATGAGTTAAATGTTTTGGAAAGTATTTAAAAGCTTTATAAGCAATAACTATTGCGGTGAACGTGCATATGTTGAGCAATTTATGAGTTGAGCTATGGAAAATTTATGTAAGGCTGAAAATATAATGAATATATGTGGAACGTAGATTTATGAGCTAATTTGAAAAATATTATATATGAGTAAGCAATAAAGATATTTGGAAGATTTATTCTAAACATTTTATATGAAACTTAAAATAAATATAAATCACAAAAAGCTAAAAATAACCCTCAAATATTTGACATATCAGAATTCTTTAATCAGCTTACAAAATTACAGGGTATTTAAATACTCACTCAGTCGCGACAATTTGAATGCATCCGCTGTATTGATGACATCGACGTACGCCTGCAGCTCGAAGCGACGCGACGAGACGTTCAAGTTGTGATTGAGCATTGCGTACTTGAAAGCGGATTGCACTTCGTCCGTGCCCTGTTCGAAGATTGCACCTGTTGCCAGGCAACCGAAATAAAGGAAAGAACAGTCAAAACATGCTTAGCTCTGCTGCTAGTCAATAGCTACTGTAGAAATTGTCAATTAGGTGGGGGAAAAAGGCACTTTAAACTTTGTAATTGGTTTTGCGCTTGAATTTTATTTGAGCAAAAAACTTGGCAGGCTTCGTTAGCTGGTTGACTGCTGTTGTTGCCGTTGTTGTTGTTGGTCCTGTCTTGGCCAATTTGGGGAAAATTTTGTGCAAGTTAATAAGCGTTTGCCGTTTCAGTTTACCCAAATGGCCGACAAGGCGAGCGGAAGCTAGAGCTGAGGCTGCCTTTTCGGGAATGCAGCTGCAACAGGCAGCAGCAGCGGTGCAGCGCACAGCAGGTCTAACGGAACGTGCCCATCAATTACCAATTGGTCTTAAGTTACCCAGCGCCGCCCACTCATCCACTTACCTAACGGTATTTTCTCGGTTAACGATGGCTGGCCATTGGCCGTTGTACATATTAGCCATAAGGCAAAGCAGGGCCAAAGCCAGTTGCTGGATTTGTTGTTAAGGCGCATTCTGCTATTGTTGTTAATGTAGTTGTTGCAGTTCTTATTGTTGTTGAGGTTGTTGTTGCTGTTCAGATTGTTGTTTAGTTCAATTATTTGTTGGTTTTGGCTGCCGTCGACGGCATTTTGATACGTTTTTTGCTGCACCTAGTTGGGCATTTGCATTATGTGTGTTTGTTCACTCTATTGACAAGTTGCAATTGATCGATGTGAGCTTAGTGCAACATTTTAATAATAATATTGACATTTGTGTTAATTGTTGTTGTTTTTTCTGTGCATAAAAATAGATATGAAAAAAGTTGTATTTAGTTAATTGATATTATTTAGTTACAACGGAAACAAT
Organism: Drosophila pegasa; assembly: GCA_035046225.1. NCBI lineage: Eukaryota > Metazoa > Arthropoda > Insecta > Diptera > Drosophilidae > Drosophila > Drosophila pegasa. The sequence goes on from JAWNOD010000286.1 coordinate 2,916,147, forward strand.
GCTAATATTAATTACATAGAAAATTATTTATGAGCAAATTTATGCATTTATGTGACAAGTAACTTATGGGTTATATGTCATATACAGTGGTGGCTAACGGAATAGATTCGATTTGTGTGAATTAAGCTTTGCTAGGTAATAAAATCAGTTGATTATGAAATGTTGAAGTCTCTGGTTTATTTTAATTTAAAATATATTTAACAAAATTTGTAGAGAAATAAATATTATATTTCAGAAAATTGATATAATTTCTTTCGATTGAATTTAAGGCAACTGAATCATTCTCCCAACTATTTTCTTTAGCTTCATCACAAAGGAACGAGTTATATATATGATTGCCATTATCTTATACCCTCTTCCAAGTATAAGGGTCTCAGCATTTGGCATGCTTGACATCAGAAACTTGGCCTTTGAATGGGTTTATCTATCTATAAATAGCATACCTCTGTAGCTTAAGCTTTAAGCATTTCCGAGTTCGCTTAGCATTTTCAAATATGTAAGCTCTTCCTCTGCATTGTATTGATTTCTCGTTTGGGGCTTATTTTGGATACATTTGCTCCATTTATTGCGCCTTAACTTGATTGCCCGGCTTTGGCATACATTTTAAGCTGCTTAATTTGAATTTATTTTCTATGCGAGCTGTCTACACACACACACACACACACACACACACGCGCGCACACGGACACCCACACAGAGGGAGCAGTTCACGCTGTCACGCTTAGCGCAGCACGTGTCTTTGGCACCCTCTGCTAGCCATTGTGCCGCCAACACTCCATCCATTTTACTTTGCTCAGATGCTCACATTTATGAGAGCCCATTGTCAAAACCCGTCCGCCCACTGTCAACTCCGACCCCGTCTACCTCTCCAGTCAAAGCCATGTCCAAGTTTGTTCGCGGCAATGCATATGTATTTCTAGGTCTCTCGCCTTGACTGTCTGTGTGTGTGTGTGTGTGTGCGTGTTTGCTTAGTGAACTGTATGTAAATATGTACACACATACAACCGCACTCACACTTACACATGTGACTGATCTGGCAGCGCTGCTTGAATCCTCTGGCCTATCTGGCAAGCCTCTGTCAATCCTGCACTCAGGTGTGCTGGCCCCTAAGGCCTTGTTGTTGTTGTTGCACTGATTGTTAGTATGTCAACTTGGAGCCTCTGTGTGTGTACAGTGTGTCCTGTCGTTATCCTTATGGCTGACTGCCTGTTTTCTGCTGATTTTGCGCTTACTCTGAGTGTCTTTCGTTCTTATTCTCTCAACTTTTTAATTATTTAAAACGGCTGACCAGCTGCTAGAATCAGTTTTTAATATGCCCTAAACTCTTTTTATACAGCATCTCACACTCAATACGGTCACACTTATTTTGCTTTTTGTCTTCTACTTTAAACATTTTCGGTTAAATTGTATTTTAAGCCGATTATTTCGGCCACAATGTCAAAAAAAAAAATGGGTTAGGCAAGAGCTTTTAATGAAAGGCCTTTTTTATACGTTGTAAGCACAAAGATATATATATATTTCTTTTTTTTTGGGTAACATAAAGTTGTGGCTGTGCAATGTGGGAATTTGCTAATGGCTTTGACCATATAATGTAGATTTATGTTACATATATACAATATATTATAAGCTGATTTAACAGTTGAGTTAATCGTGTGTTTTATGCTGTGTAATAAACAAGTTGTAGTTAGTTAGTTTAAATATAATGTTTAGTACATGCGATGTTACTTCAAGCGTGAATATGTGATTAATATTTCAGAGTGAAATAAAATCTAAAAAATCTAAAAATCTTTCCAGTTAAAAAAGCAAATAATGAGTAAAAATTATCTTGAGGGCATACTTATATATTTATCTAATTTTTCATAATTATAATACAATTAAACATTTTTATTTCCTAATCCTTTTTATATTCTTAAATATGTTTCATATCCAACTTTGCTCCGCTTTTTCCTTATATGAGCAACATCTGCTTAGCTTCAGTCGCATATGTATTTAGTCATAAAATAATCTACTCAACTAATATTACATCTTCGACACGCCTAAGTTTGCTATTACGACTTTTTACGACACATTTCCACAATTTTATGAAGACTTGTGACTTTTATAGATTTTTGCCCGCCTGAGATGATAGATATAAAGAGTATATGGATAGTTATATACCCATTAGAATGACATAAAATAAACTTGCAATTGAATTTAATAATTAGTCAAATATTTAATGGAGGACACTTTGCATAGGGCCACAGTTTGTCGTCCTGTGGACCGAGCAGCAGTTGCGCTTGCTTTAATGGACCTTTTGGAAAATAGATTAACAGACGCTTTATATTCATAAGTAGAGCCGCAGACTCGTTGACTATTTAAGCACTTGGAACTTTATTCATTATAATGACTGCAGAACTAATGCCGAATGGAAGTCGGAATCAGAGTCGGTGACGGCGTTGGGTTGGGGTTGGAGTTGGAGCTGGGCCACTTAATTAAATTTAAATTAGAGGCCTAAAAGTTGCACGTCACGAACCGACTCTATTTTAACAGGCAAACAAAATAAAACAAAACAACAAAAAAAACTTAGATAAATGAAACGAATGAATGAACATTTAGACTAAAAGAATGCCAAGGATCCTTGACTAGGCTCGACTAGGAGGCTGTGGGCAGGCGAACAGACAGTCTGTTGGGCGAGGGTGCTCGCTGCATGCTTACTTGCCTTACAGCGTCCACTTTTGTTAATTAAATAATTATTTTGTAGCGAGTTGCTAATTACTTTTTACTCTTTTGGACTTTAAACTCGACTTCCATTCATTCGCCACTTGCCACATTTAGCAGCTGCTGGCTGCTGTCTGCTGACTGCCAGCTCGTTGCGACCTTTTGTTACTGACCCCTATCACTTGCACCTACGCTCACGCTCGCTGATAGCCATCAGCTGCTCCTAAATTGCAGACTCTTTTAAATCTATCTTTAAAGTAAAAAAAAGGTATATTTATATATTTTTTCCATTTCACCTGATGTCAGATAAAAAAGAGAAAAACTTTTTCCCGTGGGTGCTAGACTAGCATATGGTCGATTTATTTAATTATTGTTGAATGCATGTTTTTACTCTTTGTCAAGAGTCTTTTTTGCATAGCAGAAACTTAATTGTGCTTGTTTTGATAAGGGTCTACGAGAGGGAGAGAGAGGCAAATGTGCTTTTTATATTAAATTGTTTTATATTTGAAAAAGAAAATCGTTTATATATTTAAAATAAATATTAAATATTTTTATTATTATTATTATTAACAATAGATATCTTATAATATTTAGATTCATATCCTTTTATTTCCATTGAGTTTTAGTTGCTTTCTTTAACTTCTTGATTGACAACCTACATATTTTTCTTATTTACTTCTCGCCTCAAAAAGTTTGTAAGAAAACGAAAGACTGCATTTTTCACAATGCAGATGTGTGATATATTTTCGATAATATATGAGTAATAAATTCTTAGTTCACACTGAAGGCAAGGTCTAGAGAGTAGGTCCAGCCTATGTACGTTCATACAGCTGTCGCTCGATCGGTATGATTTATTACATGTTCGAGAAGTGCTTGATATGATCTCTGAGTATGATTCTGTGACTTAATTTATAAATATATATACTATTTATAATATGCATAATATATTTACATGATAAATTCACAGTAGCACATCGTGCAGAGCCTTAACAAGTAATGTGTTAAAAATTGCAAATGCCCTCTTTACAAGGGTATTAAACATAATGCGATACTCAAATGTGAGCAATATGCAAAGCACGCTCATTAGCATTTTAATGAGCTACTTAAAATGTGTGTCCCCCAATTTTGATTTCTATAAAAAGCCCAATTTGGCTAGATATATAAATAGGAAAACATTTTTTTTTTATTTCCCAAATCTGTTTTAATTTGGTCTCTAAATTTCTATTCATAGCAAAACAAATATAGTCAAAACAATGAACACATAAGTAACTTACATGAATGGAACGGCAATTTATGAAATTTCGATTTAGTTTCTATTTATATTTGTTGTCAATAGAATTTATTACTTGAAGTCACATGTGACGCACAGTTGTAGCCGGCTTTTCGGCTCGACTTATGGACTATATTTGGCTTTTGGCAAATTGACTCTTAAGCGATTTTTACATTTGCATAAGTTGGGCCAAAAAAATTATCGCCGCTTCTTTATTATCACGTAATGTTGAGCACTAAAAAACACGCAACGCACAAGCATTTTTTTGTTCTGTTGTTTTTTTTTTTATCACTCGCTTTGAGCTGATGAAAGCCGTTGGGTTGAGATTTGGTGTTTTTTTTTGTTTTTGTTTTTGTATGTTGTTGCTGGATTTTATTTTCGGGTTTCGTTTGCGAGTTATGGCTCAGTGTCCGTAGTTATCATCCGCCGTATTCTCGTCCTGTTTGACGCGACGCACGACTGTCTACTGACTGTGTCGGCAGCATCCACGAAGCGAACAACTCGGCACAGCCAGCCAGCCGGGCGACAAAGCTACAAAATCTCTTCGGCATCCTCTCACTGTACTAAAAAGGGCGAAGCCAGCCAAAGAGAGCGGAAAAGTCGCTCTCTTTCATTGGCGCTCTCGTATCGAGTCTGCAAAGTACGTTTTGCTGCTGATGAGGACGAAGGCTTTAACTGTCGGTGTTACTGACCTAGTAACCGTTTTTCAAGTTTATTCGTTGTGGCTGTTGCGAAAGTAACAACACAACAACAGGCACAGGCGGCTGTCGTATTTTTTAATACCCTGCAAATGGCAAATGGGCAAAAACTTGACGATTAAAGAGATTGCCGAACTGCATTTAGTGTAGCCGCAGCATAATTTGAATTTTATGGGATGTTGCATATGGGATACGGCTTAAGGGAGTAAGGATGCTTTGCTTGAAGAGCTCAGTATTAGTTAGAAGTGTGTTAGATTGGGCAGAGTAAAATGTCTTTATTATTAAATCAAATTGAATATATAAAATCTCTTTTATATATATACTTACTAATACTATTAGCACATTATAAACTAAATTCTGCATTTATTACATATATTTATGGTGTACTATACTTATGGTAAATCTATGGTTATAGCAAAGTATAAATCTTTAGGTTGAAACTTATGCAATCAAATTTTGTTTAACCAACGTTAAAGAAATATACTAAAAAGCACAAAATAAAGATGCATTTTTATTAGCGAGTGCCTACCATAACCCAAAAGTAAAATAGCATTTTTATTAGCGAATTACTACTGTACTTCGGTCATCAAAGCTCTCATTGACTTTTACAATTACACCATTTATTTCTTCTCTTTAGTATTCAGTAATAAAAATTGAATTGAACAAAACGCACAGATCTACTCATATGTATAAGCATTCAAATATGCATACACATGTATTTGCATCACTAATTTAAATTGCTTCACAATTATATAGTGGATTTATCACATATATGCTGTAACTAAGATCTAATGAAAGGCATAGCTGCAGCTCAATTAGTTCGATTCAGATTTGCTCCAACTCTCGTTGTCAGATTTAACGTGTATGTAAATTTTTTTGTTGCGCCACCTGAACAATCATTTCAGCAATAAGAACACCTGCAAAAAAAGAGCGCAAATACACACACACACATACTCGTACACAAACACGTACACACACACGCACACACAGATACTAATGCAGCAAAAAACTCAATCATGTGAGCAACATGTGTGCACGCGTCGATACTTATTGGAAATTCAATTTTCAGTAAATGCACACAAATTGATTTCAACACACACACACGCACATACACATATATATGTATATATATTTATATATATATATAGGATTGGACCCGTATTAAGTGCAAAACTTTTCAATTTACGTTTTGTTTCTTCGCATCAAATATCCGGAGCTGTCAAAAGTATTTGTCGATTGAGATTTTTCAAGTGGGCTGCACACTTTTTATCTGCTCTTACTTGCCTTTTATCCTTATTTATAAGCAGACATATATATATATTTATATCTGTTATTTTTATGATTTTTTATTAGATTTGTGCGGCGGCATACAGCTCGTTGCTTATCCACGCCTGAAATTCCGCATCATGCAAGGCAAACACTTGTTAATTACTTTTATTATACCTACATATAAATATATGTATATATATATATGTATATATATAAACAGTTGCACAGTCACGCAATTTGAGCCGACCCCCAGCTTATATTGCCTGTTGCTTTTGGCCTGCTTGCTAATGGGCGATTGCTCCCTCTCACTCGCTGCTGAAGTTGATGTCAATTCAGCTGGTTTCCTAGGCTTCACATGCCGCAGTGTGTGTCCGTGTGTGTGCGTGAGTGTGTGTGTACACCGCAGATGCTGTGGTCTGCCTACAGCTAACAGGCTCGAATAAAATACCTTCACTTCATTTCCCTTTTGCTTCTTCGCCGTCTGCCTGGGCCCTGTTGTCGCATACAAGTAATTGCAATCAGCACCTTGGCAACGCGCAGCTGCGCCAAAAAGTGTGCTACATGTGTTTTTATTTAACGCCCACACGTCTGCCAAGCCATCTTAACCCTCTGTGCGCAGACTTTCTCAAGTGCTTGTCAAAAATTAACAGGTACTTTAACGTGAGTTCAAATGGGAGCTGCTTAATTGATAGCTATTGCCTGCTTAATCATTTGAGATGGAGTAGCAAATGAAAGAAATCATAAAAGGTAATGCAAAAGGTGGGCGAAGACGAATGAAAACAACTTCAAGCTAGGGCAAGCTGTCTAAATCAATAAGCAAAGTTATGCATGTTTGAGATGGAGTAAAAACTGAGAGTTTTTTCTTGCTGCTCCAGACTGCAGACTATGTAAATGGCACAAAGATTGAAAAGTAGAGACATGGTCTTGAGTGAGTAGAAGCTTTACCAAACATTTTAAAAGATTACGAAGCAAAAAGCTTTAAGATTCAATATTTACTTGGCTTACTCAAAATTCAACTAGCTGAAGAGACAAAAGAGAGAAGAGAGAAATAATCCAACATCTCTACAAAATCTTTCGGCTTTCTGGTGTTAAAGTCATTTAGTGAGCAGCCGCAGCTTCGGTAGGTGCCGCAATTTATATGCTAATTAACAATTCTTAATTACAATCTGTTGGCTTGAATGCAATCGTATATATGCATGTATATACGTACATATCCTTATATAGAGCATAAGCAGTTCGGTCTACTTTATTATAATTGCGAAAGTGTCACATTTCGGGTTGGAATGGGCCATTGGCTAATGGTGCGTATGCGCAATCTGGCAAACACTCGCTGTCAGCTTAGCCAAATTTGACGCAACATTGTGAATTTGTATTCCAGGTGGAAATTAAGCTGAAATGCCACCTCAACTTGATTGGCATTGTAGTCGAGCATACAGCGCCCGATCATCAATTGAAATCAGTTGAGGGACAATGTCCACAAAATTTCGAAGGCTTCAGTGTGCCGCATGTCACGCAGCATGCAAATTATTAAGCAACTAATTAAGCAGCGGAAATGAACAGAGGTGGGCGCCGAATGAAAGGGGTTGCAAAAAGGGGAGGAGGGTTTTGGGCGTGGCATGCGACAAAATTGCCCAGATTATAGATAAAGCAAATGCTTTGCCAATTAAATTAATAACTTATTTATGAGAGAAAGTAATCTTCTTTGGGCATTAGCTGATGTAATAAAAATGATTGAAATATAATTGAGAATTGACATAAAAAGTAAAACACACACGCACACACATACACACACTCAGACACACCCATGACACACCCATGACACATGGCACATGGCACATTTTGCCTGTAAAATCCTTGGCTGGCTGGCTGGCAGGCACTTACAATCAACGATTACCTTTACACCTGCCATTTTGAAAATAAGCCATAAGCGGAAATGACATCAAAAGGATATTGTTATATCGATGAGGCAAAAGGGCGCAAGGACTCAGACGTCGTCATCGTTGTCGTTCTCGTTGCCGTTGTCGAAGCTCCTCTCGTCTTCGTCCTCGCCGTAGCCGAAATAAATAGCACAAAAAATAAAGTATGGCAAAAGGTGCCATAAAATAAATAACATAAGAAACCAAATAAACATTTTCGGCAAAAGGCAGAAAAGGAAACCAGACCAAGACAAAAAAAAAACCTTAAGCAGGTGTGCTCTGGCAGGGAGTGAGTGATGAGCAGATACCCTAGGCAAGCTAACGAAATTTGTTGCAAGTGAAGTGGATTTCTGAGGGTTATGGAAGGTACCTATATGAAAATCGTAGACTAAAGAAAATGCTTTGTAATCGCTATTTATTGATGTCGTTAGTAGGATTATGAGTTATCGATAAGTATGAAATATACCTTAGATATATGTAGTCTAACGAGTTCTATTGGAATTCTATTGGCGTAGACTAAAGTTTTCTATAAAAAACTCTACGTCTACTACAAATTCAAATAAAAACTCGATAAAAGTTAGCTCAAGTGAGCATTTGACTTATTGACAGTCATAAAACTAAGTTGATCTCCATTAGATAGTTATATATGTTGCTATATTAAATATTACACAACTCTAATTAAGTTGAACGTGCCTTCGTCGGCGCATTACATATTATGCTCTCTTCGCAGATTATGCCCTCTCCATCCTATGTTCAATGGCTGCAGGGTATGAAAAAAACTTCCAAGTGTGTTCTTACATTTATATATGTATTCAACTGGGGGTGTGTGTGTGTGTGTGTTCGGTGTATGTTTGGCATAAAATAGACTTATCCTAATGAAAAAAGTCTTGCAGGCACGTTAAGTAAGATATGTATGTGATATCGCACAAGGTGAGGTAAGGTAAGGCTTCGACTCTGGCTTGGGGCTAAACTGAGCTGCCCAATGAGCTGGTGCGGTGTGAGTGTGTGTGTGTGTGTGTGTGTGCGTGTGAGACTGCGTGTGTGTGCGTGCTAGGCGTCGAAACGTTAAAAGTTAGACATGGCAATAGAGCGCTTGCTAAGCCGCTTACACTCTGCCTGCCTCTTAACCTTTCGCTCTTTCTCTATCTCTATGGCCTGCTCTTAGAGTGAAAAAAACAACAAAAAGTTAGCAATTGCCTTTAAATCTTGTACGCAGCTCGCCTAATTTCCCTTACGCCATAAAATGTTAAGAAGAATTTAAATTGAAAATAGTTTGCATCAGATTAAAGACAGGCCGTAAACCCAAACTAATTTATCATTCTGCATTAACAAACATGTATGTATTTATATGTGTATATATATGCAAAACGGTTTTACAAATCAATTGTTTATTTATATTATATTGTTGTTGCTTCTTTTTTAACAATTTTTAAATTTAATAATACCATGAAAATGGAGAAAATATTTTAATAAATTTTATATTTATTTACTTATATTTCTAAAATGGTTTCAACTATTTCCACGTACATTTATTTTCGGGTTCCACATCAATTTAAAGTACAATGCCGCATTTTGTTTTTCCCATTTGAATCGGCCTAGTTTTGGTCAACTTTTGGATGGCGTAAAGTTTTCAAGAGTTTTGACTTGGCGTTGCGGTAAAGTGTTTCCGCAATTCAGCTCTAACCAAAAGCCATAAGCCATAAGCCAAAGCAGTCAAGTGTTCATTATGTAGAAGATTTTTGCAGATGCCCGACACTTGAGACGTGCGACAGAGCAAGTCAGACAGAAGGACAGGCGGCAGACAGCCAGCCAGTCAGACATCCAGATAGTTGGAGATAAGTCCAAGGAGCAACTGGCTGGCAAATGGATAAAGTCTGCTCAGGGTGTGTTGGTTGGTTTGTTTGATTTCTGTCGAAACATGGCTATAATTAGAAAACGAATTAAATTGACAGTGTTAAATGCTCAACATAGGTAGAGCAGCAGCAACTTTTACTGTTGCTTCTGCTGCTGGCGCTGCTGGTGCTATTGTGACCCAATTGCCAAATGAGCTGCACAAGAAATGCGCCAAGTGTTCAAGTGTTAACAAAAAATGGCACATAAAAGGAAATGTGAAATGATTAATACCTTTTGGCTATTTTACCTTTAACTACACTCAGAAAAGCTGAGCTATTTATGGTCAATCATTGAGCTTAGCGAATATATAAGAAAATGAATAAATTTTAATAGGCTGATTAATATATTTTTCATTGATACACATCAAGTTTATGGGGGCATGAGTGAGCTGATTAGATTTATATAGATGTGTTCATAAATATAGTAGTAGTTCATGTTTTTATATAATATTTTCCATTCTTTTCTATTAAGGGTGGCAACTGCTGATGTCCTTGCAGAACATTCAGCGTAATTTGTATAACATAAATAATAGTGAAATTAAATTGCAGAAACAGTCAAGGAATGTAGCTAATCTAGTCTGTCTAGTACTAGTCCCTTTCTGCTACTCTTCCTCAGCTTCCTTTTGGCATGTTTCTCTGTCTCTCCGTTTGCCCGTCTGTCGCATCGCCACAAATTGATTTAATTGCTTTACACTACACTCTGAGACTACTTTATGTCTTTCATAACTTCACACATTTTTAGGGTATATATATACATGAAGAGCGTTTTTAATTTAAGCCTGTATATATATGTATACGTATCGCATGGCTGTGTCTGATGTTTTTTAGCTCGCGGCTAGTTTTTCATTTTCTTTTTCAATTAAAAACGCCGCGACGCGCAGTTGGCGAGTTTCTCATATTTTTCTGGATTTTTTTGTAGCATTTTTGTTGTTGTTGCTGCTGTTTGGGCTGCCGGCTTGATTGTCTGGGGCAGGTCCTGGCTGAAAGGACCTTTTGCATTTAAGTCCTAATTGCAGCACTGCGAACGCCATGATAGTTCGCTTCGTTTTGCCGGGCGACTTAGGCTAAGCGCTTCACTTAAAGCCCTTTGAAACGCGAGGATAACTCTAGCTATCACTGGCTGCAGGACACAAAACACTGCGCTTGAACCTTTGCATTAAGTGTATCAAAAATGTACTCCAAGGCAGCGGCCCAAAGGTCAAACTGCTTGTAAGGCCCTTGGCGTACAAGTTCACAGCTTGCCGGATGTCGAAAAAATGTAGAACATTTCCGCTTTTTGTTAACTTAGATGTAATTGTGTGTATGACACTATTGTCAGACTGACTGACTGATTGACTGATGGGAAAGTATGCCAAGTTGCAGAGTAGATGAGAAGAAATTTTTGGTGAAGATAAAAATATTCTTAAGCCCTAATTAGAAAGACTTTCAAGTCATGCTGAGACCTGTAATATGATATATGACAAATATCCCCATATAATTGCTGCCAAATCATGAAAGTTCTTTGCTGTAAATTCTGAAATGCACATCTATCTACTGACCAGCCACGCCCAGTCCCGAATTCGAACTAATGTAACAAATTTTTGTTGCCTCATTAAAATTGCAGTCAAGGCAAATGTGTCGCCCGCACTCGCCCTGCACGGCCCCGCCCACCCATTTGGGTAAGATACGTGAATATTTCGTACTGCGGATGCAATAAACTGCAGAATTTATGTGCCTGCCGCCTAACAATTGAATTAAATTTCCAATGCGTTTTCGAAGGGGCCCGGAAGCAGAGAGAGAGGGGAGGGTAGTCTAGCAGGCAGGCAGGCAGGCTAGGAACGTGGACATTACGGTTCGTCTGTCTGCAGTAATAACTGTAATTTTTGGCAAATGTTCAAGTTGCTATTCGTAGCGACCACCAGCTCGTAGCTCATCATATGCGAATGTCTCTAAGAATTCAGTCCATTTACCATATGTTTCTTCAGCCCCGCGCCCCTCCGCTCTGTCTGCTGTTAATATTTATGGCTTAATATGCATATGCACGCAAAAATACTTAATAATACTTAAGTCTGGCAAATGCCCTGGCTGGCATCGAAAGTTTTGTGTAGCATATGGTAATGAATTATTAAGCCCGCTGTTGACATTAGTCATTAGGCAAACGTATTGTAATTATTGTCAAAGGCAAATCCATTAAAATAATTGAAATTTAGATATAGATATTTAAATGAAATTTCCGCAATAAATAAATTACCTTTAGACTTAAGTCATTAAGCCAAATTTACTTAATAATTTAAAATGTGTTGGAAAAGTTAAGCTAAGCGAAAGACTTGACCTAGCTAACAAACTAAGAGTAAGATAGAAAGAGAGAGAGAGAGAGACAAAGAAAGAAATATATAGAGTCGAGGGGAATACGAGAAAGGCAGAAATAGTAATAGAAGACACAGAGAGAAAGCGAGTTTAAAAATATTTTAAAACAAATATTTCACATATAGTAATATTATATATATTTATTATACTCTACCAAATGCTTTTAACTACAGGGTATAATAAGTGTGGAAACTAAAATGTTGCAAGCTCGTGATTTTTGGCAAACAATTTCCATTGAATTTACCGAATTTATCTCGCAAAGAGCAAGCAAAAAAAAAAAAAAAACTGTTGCCAAAAACACAAAAGCGGGGCGCTGTGGCGTCTGCTGGGGGTTGCTGGAGGATGTTGTCCGTTGGAGGCAGCGCCAAGCAGATATAATAGCTTTTGATTACAGTTTATGGATGTCGCCCTTAGCTGCTGCTTTTTTTTCTGCTGTTCATACTCGTTGACACACTTGAGCGGAGTATATGGACTTTTCATTGAGTTATGTCTTGCAGTTAAGCATTCTTTTGTAATCGAATGTCTAGAGTAAATGTTTTATAGTAAGGGATATTCTAGAGGTAGATAGATGATAGAAGCTCGATGCAGTGTGAGCTTGTGATGCAGACTAAAAAGTATTTTATTTAGTAAATGCATTACCTGAATCATTTTGAGTGTCGGTAGGGTATTAGTCAGTCGGCTATTTCATTGTTACAATTTCCACTTATTTTTGTTATTTTTTCTGTTTGTCTGTTGGCCAAAAAACTTTGCTGCTTAGTGGGCGTGCGCCAAAGCGGCGTCGCTCAACTGAGCAGCAAGCAAAAAAAGAACAGCTAAACTGATCCCGGAACGGTCCGCATATAGTTGCACAGTTAGTGCTGTAAGTCTATGGCCTGCAATTATTTCAAAAATGTTTCATTGCGCCGCAACCCAATTGACTTTTATGCAAATAAAATATAATGTGATTGCTCTCGTTGTTGGCTGTAAAGAGCAGAGCATTGATTTTTATTTACCGCTGTGTGAATTAAGTGCCACACACACACAGACACACACACACAGAGGGGGAGAGATAATGGGGTGAGGGTAAACTTTGTGAAGACTAGCGCCACATTTTCATAACGTAAGTGAATAGAAAATTGAATCAAATCTAATAATAAATGCTTTTATGCAGCCCTTAAGCACTCTGAAAAGATGACGACGACGGCGGCGACGACGACGATGTTGTTGGCGACGCCCGACAATGGGACGGATTGTCTGCGAGCAGCGGGACGCAGCAACAGTGTTGCAGGATGATAGTGGGGTATGTGAGGGAAGAGGTAGGGAAAGCTCATTGGTGTCGCCTCGACATGCTCCAATAGCCTTGCCGCATACAAGCACAACATTTGCTTTGCCAATATGCATACCAATCTCATCTGTATGTCTTCCTCTCACTCGCTCTATATCTGTGTGCGTCTGCGTGTGTGTGTGTGTGTGTGTGTGCCGCATGCCCCATTTGGCTTGCACATTGTTGTTTCTGCTGCTGCTGCTGCTGCTTCTGTTGTTGGCTTGTCTCAGCAGTCAACAGTTAGTAAGCATGCGTCGCTTACACTTTCTTTGAGCTCCTTCAGCTGAAAGCATGTGAGAATAGGGTATATTGCTGTAGTGGTAAAGATAAGAATGAAGCTCTAGAAAAAAATATTCAAAAATATATTTAAAATATATATTTCAATAAATATACCTAAAATTAAAATACATACCTATTACAGGGCATTAATCTAGCCAAGCACACTCCTCGTCACACACTTGTCGCTTTTTTTTTAATGCCGCATGTCTTTGCATTTCACTAGAGATGCCTTTTGGGGTGGCGCCCGCCTTCAATTTGGCTTTAAGCAATTTAATCGAGTTTCCATTTTGCCTCGGATTACAACGAGGTCTCAGTTGCCTGGCAGCCGCACTTAACTAGTTTGACTTGCAGTTCATTTAGTCTGGCATCTCAACCCAACACACCTGTCCCACAGCACAAAAAAAAGTGAGAGACAGAGAGAGAGAGAGAGAGAGAGAGCTAGCGAGTGTGTGAGTTGTACGTAAGCTCGATTTGAAATGTTTTTGTTATTCGTTCCTCATATCCTCTGCTCTGTGAAGTATGTGTTGTGCTGACTGAGTGCTGCTAGTCAATTTCAATAATTCAACTGGCATCGCATGCCACAGCAGAATAACAGAACCAACAAAAACAACTAAACAATGCAACTGGAACCACCCTCAGGCGGAATCAGAATCAGATGGAACAAAAGCCATTTCCAGACCTGTCGTAAAATGGACCATAAAATTGCCTTGTGGCAATGGCTCAATTATAATTGCGTTTAGAGTCAATCATATTATTATTATTATTTTTATTACTGGAATATTATAGAGTGAAAAATAATGGCCTAATATACCGGGAATTAGCTAAGTGGCTTGATCTGAAAAATAGAAAGGGAGAGAGGAGGGGAGAGAGAGAAGACAGATTCCCTCTATCTGGATAGAGAGAAAGGGAAAAATATGAAGAGAGTGCGAGAGAAAAGGGAGCGAGTGAGACAAAGAGAGACGGGGAATACAGAAAAATGTAGAAAGAGAGAGAGAGAGAGAGACATGAAGAAGAAGAAGAAGAAGAAGAAAGAGATGGAGATCGAGGGAATGAGAGACAGGGGAAGGGGGACAGCGAAATTCGATTTGGAGACAGAGAGTCAAAAAGTTTGAATAATCCAAAAAAGGTTTTTACAAAACATGCAACGCCACAAAAAAGTTGGTAAGGAGAAATAGATAAGCAAGTCTGAGAAGTTCCAAAAAGAGAAAGAGAGAGAGAAAGAGGGAGAGGAGAGAGAGAGAGAGAGATTACGAAAGACACTGAAAGCTTGCATTCACAGACTAAAGAAGAGGAGAAAATGTGGAGGTGAAGAAAAGTTAATCAGAAGCCAAAAAACTCTAGATAGATAAGCCTAAGTAACAATCCTCAAAGAGTACCTGAAATGATGCGAGACAAAAGAGAAGTAACAAAAATGGACAAAAAGCGACAAAGAACATTCAAGAAACAAGATGCAAAACGGACTCTAAACGTATGTTAAATGTACGCAGGGCATAAATGTATGAGAATCGCATAGAAAGTCATAAGCAATAAATTGACTTTTAAAGCAAAGTCGTTATCGCTGTTAAATTAGATTTATTCCTTTAAGCTCTTCGACAAAAGTTCTATAAAACTGAATTGAATTGGAAATTGATAAAAACCAATGTGAAGAGTTTGCTGCTTCAACTCTATTGCTGCTGCTTCTGCTGCTGCTGCTTACGGACAGACAACAAACGATTTCATTTCGTTCTTTTCCATTTTCAGTTAATTCTCTTTTGGCCAAATTACAGAAAAGTTCATTAAATTGTTTGCCATCAACTTTGTCATGTTATTGGCAAAATATATCAGAGTTCCCATCCCCTCTCTCTCTTTCTCCCTCTCTCTTTCTGTCTCTTTGTTTTTTTCTTTAAATTTATCTTTTTTTATTGATGTTGGCATAATAAAACTTTTGAGACCACATAAATTGCGCAGCATTTTTTATTTACTTAGCATCGTTTATCAGCGAAGCCAGTAGGAGAAATGTTACGCTTTGCACATGCTTAAAATGCGGGCACTTGGCAAAAGTTTATTTATTAGTTAGACTTTTGAAAATATAGTTGTATATAAGACTTATATATATACATATATATGTGTGTGTACATATATTTATATAGCCTTAAGCTTTAATATTTATTTCCGGTTCCGCCTCGGCGTTTACGCAATTGTTGCTTTTGTTATTTCCTTTCTCATTTTTATTTTAATGCTTTTTTTTTTTGCTTCTACTGTGGAAAACTTGCTCATTACTTCACTTGTGGCGTACGTAATTCAAGTGGTCCCAGATGGGGGTTACGAGTGGCCAGAATGCGGGCAAAGGAGCCTCGGCCTCGGTATGTGAGTTGTGAATGCTTTAGTATTTGTCGCACTCACTATCTCTCTCTCTCTCTCTCGCTTGCTCTCCCGCTCGCTGTGTGGGTCCTTTTGCATAGCTGCATTCTTTTTACACTGTCCATCGTTGTTGCGACTAAAGATTTATGTGCCAGTTGCTGCTTCAGCTGTAATTTACAACAGACGCTTCGCAAATTTATGTGAAACTGTGGCTCTAACACTTCAGCAATTAAATATATATAGTCCATAAAAACAGAAGAAATACATAATATACATTGAGTAGTCACTCGAAATCAATTTCAGTAGAATCTGCAATCGAAACAGATAAATCGTAGCGTTTTATAATCGAACTTAACGTTAATAAATTGTTGTATTACATACAATGTTATAGATTAGATATCAAAATGCGAGCATCGCGCATCGAGCAGCGAGCAGCTCACGTATTGCTCTCGAGTTCGAATTACAGATTAATGCTCGATGTACTGTCTGGCTGCAGCAAATGCGAGGCAACAAGCAGTTACTCTCAGAGCAAGCAAACTTGCATCATCTGTTGGGTTGATACTCTTGCAACGTGTGGGCTAGTCGGTCTGAGGGTGTACTAAGACCCAAGACAATTGTGTTTGAAGTATAAATACTTAAGAAAAAATTCTTATATTACTGGCTTAAGATTCGAGTTGAAAGATGTCGAGGAATTGATCCAACTATCGAACATGAGAACTTAAGCAATTTATCCCATTTAAGTTAATGACGGAGAGATAAAGCCAACAATTGCTTAACATTGTACGAAAGTAGATATTAGACATTGGATTGCAAGAATAAATAACTATATTACAGAAATAGTTGAAATACATTTCTCATAAAACCTTGAAGAATTTCCTTTACATATGCCCAAAATTATCTTGACTCAAAAGTTTTCTTTAATAGAGTATTACTCAGTCTCCTTACAAATATTCTCGCATATATTTTTTTTGCTCCCTCTGTAATAGGGGTCATGAGTCAGATGCGTAAACTTCAAAATCGACATTTTCACTAGTTTCTACAACCCCTTTCGAGACACACACACTCATAGTTCGAGGGCGCTGGCGTGGCACTTGGGCCAAGGCGGAGAAGGACACGAGCTTCATTTTTTTGCTCCATTTGTGTGTTATGCTTTTTAGATATTCATATTTTGCCATTGATGATATTTTCACTACTTGCGTATGCATAACACGTACGTAACCCACACACCCGCACACACACACACACACACACACACATACTCAAATAGACTATAGCTATAAATGTGTATATATATATATACATGTATGTAGTGCCTGGCTGTACCTTGTGGCGTATTAACTCTACCAGCCCCAGTGTGTATGTGTGTGTGTTTGTTGCTATCAAATGATTGTGCATATGTATGTGTCTGTGTGTGTGCCTTGAATTTGCATATTTTTTGACTTAACACATCCTTCAAAAAATTGCGAAACGCGTTTGCGATAGCTTTGGCATTTCCTTGACGTCTTTCCGCTTTCCGTTTTAGCTCTCCACATATTTTTGCTGTCTATTTTTTGTTGCAGCTCTTTCAACTTTAGATGCGCCCCAGAAAGGGTAGATAGAAAGGGAAGAGGCAGTTGATGTTATTATATATAAATAAAATTCCGATACAGCAAGGACTAATGGAAAGAAGTTTTAAAGGAAACTATGTTCATAAAATTTGTTATATAGTAAATGTAAATTCCATACCCATTTTACACTTCTTCATCAATCAATATTTGCTATAGAATCTGCTCTTCACCTGCTTTTTATAGGGTATCTGCTAGTCTATCACTTCCATTTAGACTCTTATAAGTTTTCTGTTGTGCTCCACGCTCCGCTCATGGGGTCTGCTGCTATTTTCCGCAATACTTTAAAGCGTGCCTTCATTTTCAACATTTCCACTCTCTCTTCCTCTCTCTCTCTCTCCCTCTCTCTTTGTCTCTTTCATTTACACACACTTCCTGCCCATAGCTCTCTTTGTTCCTCTTTTGGCCGCATTCAAATTGAATTGTTTGCATTTTCCTCTGTTTATATTCACAAACGCATGCAAATTGGTTCGCAGTTAAATTTAATGGATTAACTGGTTTTTAAATTTTCAGTTAAATGCTGCTGCTACCGCTTCCGTTGCCGTTGCCGCTGCCGCTGCTACAGTGGCCTGGAGGCCGCGCCTTGGCGCTGGCTCTTCAAGACAAGTGGCGCTAATCCTTGACTTTGCTGCTAATGCACGTCGTATGTCAAACACCAAAAACGTTTACAGCACACTACACCCTACATCTACTTTTACCCCTACTGCTGCTGCTACTGCTGCTGCTATTGCTGCTGCTGCCACAACTACTGACTACTTTAGCAGCCTTCATTGCCTGCTTTGCTTCTTCACACAAGCAACGCAATTTATATGCCTTCCGATGCCTTTTGCTTGTGTGTGTTTGCCTTGGCAGCGTCTTTGGCTGTCTCAGCCGAAGCCGCAGTCCCTGCCCCAGCCGCTGCTCCAGCCGCTGCCTTCGCCCGCTTTGTATGCTATGCATTTTTCTGCACTCTTGACTCTTAAGCGTGCACTTGGCCAGTCAGCCTCCCAATCTTTATATCCTCACTCCTCTTTGTCCTTAGCGCTGCCCTCATGGCTGCCTCGTCAGCAGAAGCTCGTTTTCTGTGCGTTGTTTGTCTTAAGGGATATGTGCACCAAGTGCCTGACTATGTGCGTGTGTGTGTGTGAGTGTGTATGTGTGAGTGTGTGTGTTTGCAAGCACTCTGCCGCAGGCATTTTGATAAGAAAAACAAACAGCGCGCTTAAGTCATACCAAGTGAGAAAGGGAAAGAAAGAGCAAGATGGAGAGAGAGAGAGAGACGCAGAGTGAGAGACGCAGAGTGAGCTGCTGCAAAGCTGAGGCACATACAAGCTTAAGTGTCATTTATGCGTTTTAATGTTGGAATTTAATTTTCAAATTAACTTGAGAAGTTTATGTGGCTTTTTTTTTCACTGTATGCATGCATGTGCCCGCTCTGTTGTGTGCCCAAAACTTACGAATAATTAATGAAGAGAAAAAATATATATATATGTATATAAATTTTCTCTGTGCACATCATTGAAGTGCGCAAAATAAAAACTACTTGAAGGCTTTGAGCTAAGCTGAATGTTTTTAATATAGTTTTAATATAGTATGATTACATTTGAGCTTACAATATATATAATATATAAAGAATTATTTTATAAATTATTATCCGTAAGCTTCGTTTTACAATTATGTTTTATTCCAATGCCAAATAGATTGCTTTGTTAGCGATGGCAAATAAGTGATATAGACGTGTCTGCATCTCTCTATCTGTCGCTCGGTCTGCGATTTTAAATTGCAATTGTGCTGTTAGCAAGTTTATTTATGCCCATTACCCAGTGTCCCTTGTCGTAGTATCCACTGTACCATTTGCCACTTTCGCTTGTTAGGCTCAAATGTTGCACATAAATAAATGACAGAGCTTGTTAGGTGGCATGTGGCAAGGCAGCTGGCAACTGGCAACGGGCAGCGGGCAGCTGGTAACTGGCAACAAAAGTGCAGGCTAACAAGGAGTCACAAGTCAGACAAATCCCCACAGCCCCCAGCAGGAAAAGACAATGTAAGAGAGAGAGAGAGAGAGAGATTGAGACAGAGAGAGACGGAGATGCAGACTCATTAGATGGCGCACACATGTGTGTGTGCACCTGCATAAGCTGGGCATTCAAGCAGATAAAAGTTGGGGCACGCAGCAATTGTCTTAAATTACATTTATTTCTTGCTCAAAATTGTGCAGAGAAATTTAATTTAATTGCAATTTATCTATCGTAAGTAATTAATTTAATAATGCCCCAGTCAAAGAATAAAAATAAAATATGGTCTGCTTTAAATGTGCATTCAACTCGAGTTGCATCATGGCATCATTTAATAGCATTAGTGAATGCTTTTCCATATTTTGTTTTACACATTGGCGACCATAAATAATATGAAATTTCATTTCATGTAGATTTATAGCATCTGTTCGATTCAATTGAAGTTCTGCAACTCTTTGTTTCTCTTGCCATTAATTTTTGAACAACAAATGCGGCAGCAGCAAATTGAATGCCCGCAACTGAATACCCCTGTCCAAAGAGTGGGCTATTTGCATTTTTTATCATTAGCATTTCAATATTTTATTTCATTTGAGGCTTAAGTGTAAATTTATATATATGTACATACATATATATATATTTATATATAGCTATAAATGTATGCAAGTGCGAGTGCGAGTGCTCAAGGGCTTTGCATAAAATTGTAACTAAAAAAATACACCTTTCAATTTTATGAATTAAAATCGTATTTGTGTTGTCTGCGTGTTGTCGGATTTAAATATATAATATAGCAATTATTAAATACATTTTAAATGAATTCCTTACGTTGCATAACTAGCATTAGGTGATTTGTTGTTTCTTTCACTTAAAATATGTATTTGTTTTGTGTTTAAATATTAATACCGAATTTTATATTAAATGAGGAAGAGTACTCTTGTTGGGACTTCCTGACTATGAGATGCCTGAAACTCTGTAAAGAGCTGATATTCTAATCAATGTGCGTTACTCTTTTATACTATATTCTAGAAATTATGCAGCTTTAGTCAAAAATGCTCGTCTATTATAATTCTTTTTCCATCACTCTAATAATTATTCTTAAAATACTTTCATACGACCATCGGCCAAGCATAGCGATCTATTCTCATACATAACAATAACTTTCAATATTTATTTTGAGTAATTTCCCATGAGCTTTTGTCCTTGACTTGTTTGTCAACCGCCTGTCAACATAGCACAGTCTATAATAGTTTTTTTCGTTCAACAAATCAGTTCACGATTTTAAGAAAAAAATCGTTTATTGCTAATAATATGACGTGCGATGAAGATCCGGGTGGGCTGCGTCTCTTTTGGCACTGGGGTCCAATAACTGTGCTGATTATCACCGCGATCGTAACCGTGAATACTGTGATATGGTGGCCACCGAAGGAGTCCCTGATATCCAACGCATATTTTGCACTCCATATACTGTGGACTCTGTTGGCCCTGTACAACTTTGTGAAGGCTGTGCTGGTGGGGCCGGGACTGTTGCCACGAGGCTGGCAGCCCGACTATCCTAGAGAGGCGAAGTTTCTGCAGTATTGCAAGAAATGTAAAGGGTATAAGGCGCCGCGTACGCATCATTGTCGTCGCTGTGATCGTTGCGTGATGAAAATGGATCATCATTGTCCGTGGATCAACCGCTGTGTGGGTTGGTCGAATCAGCCGTATTTCGTCTTCTTTCTCTTCTATTATTTTATCAGCAATTTGAGCTCCTTTGCGGTTTTTTGCTATTCTGGCTTTCGATTCGTTGTCCGCAGTATTGAGTTGGCTCGTCTGCATTATAATTTCAACTTGGAACGATATCTGCGATATCATTTCGTAAGCTTATTCATGGCTTTCGTTAGCTTTTCGGTGAGCACAGGCATCGTATTGTTAATGTTGAAGCTGTTGGCCATTCAAATCAGTTCTATACTGAAGAATATGACGGACATTGAATATTGGATTGTGAAGAAGGCGAACGCACGTCATTATCATAGAAATTTGAAGCCATTTGTCTTTCCATACAATCTCGGCAAGTGTGCAAACATCAGTCAGGTCTTTAACGCTGAGCAACTGCATCGCAGTCGTGGCATTGACTTTCCGGTGGTCAAGGGCTGCAATCAATACACGCTCACCATGGAGCAGCTGGCACAGAAAGCGGAGAAACGCAATCGTACACTCACCTTCAGGTGCATACACCCAGCCACTGGAAGCTGGTTGCCCTTCTGGACGCAAGGTATCATGGTGACTCTCAACTCTCCCTTAAATGACGATCCGCGCATCAAACTGGAGCGAAACGATCTCATAAAGGTCACACGCGTTCACAATTATTGGCTGTTCGGCGAGCGTATCGTTGGCGAGGACCAGCGCAAGGGCGCCATCCGTGGCTGGTTTCCCAAACGCTGCGCTGTCGAGATTACCGACAGCGGAGACCCGAAAGCTTCAGCCAAAACTAAGGCAAAAGCGAGAGTTGAGAAGAAGACTAGCAAGCAAACAAAGTCAGATAAGTTAAATTAGTTGGGACACGCAATCAGTGGAGTGTAAGCGGTATTACTAGGAAGTTCGACGTAATACAGATGTGCAAAATTTTAGCAGCGTGTTTATACTTTATTGTGTAGAATATATTGTTAATGATTTTCGTTCTCAGGAACTAAATACACTTATACTAACTATGCTTATTTGTTGTATGAAGTGCAGTAAATGTGATTCATTCATTATAATTGATGTTCATTGAATGAAGGTAATGACCTCATCTGTTCAAGCATCATAACAAATGCAGAACCCTATTAAAATTTCCTTGCATTTTCTACAATTTTATTAAATAATTGAAAGCTAGGCTAATGCATTACATTGTAGCTTCAATGCTTATTGATTTTTTAACATTTTCTATTTGCTTCTTTTTTTTTTTGCAATTTGCTAGACAAATGTATCGAAGTAATTTGCACTGCCTTTGTAGGCTTTTTCCCCTCTAAGCCATGGCCAACGCGCACAGGAAACAGGAACTGGCGCGCTACGCAAACGTGTCGTATAGTCGATTCTTTTTTCGAAAAAGAGAAAAAATTGCAAATGCTACGCAAATTTCCATTCGCAATCAGGGCCTTGAAAACTCGAAACTCTTGCAATTGCGAATGCATTGAAATTGAAATGTATGACCCGCAAAAGTTGTAAAGCATCGCGGATTTCGCCATTGTACTAGATGTACTAGCTCTATATTGAACAAGGCCATGTAAATCAATAGCTTCCTAGCCATTCAAATGGATCGCTCGCGCTACTTTATGTGTGTAGATTTGTGTGTGTGTGTGTGTGTGTGTGTGTGTGAGCGTGATTGGGACTGTGTGCGTGTGCTTTATTTCAAAGGCATGAAGACAAACAATGCCTAACTAATGCTGGCTATCTGTGCATTTTATGACAGCCCACAAAAGTTGTCTAAATGATCGATTGTGTTGATTTAATGCCTAGTCAAAGCAAAGACAGCTTTAAATGGAAAAACGGGGAAGGAAAATATTGTGTATTAAATAAAAATATAATTAATACAATTATAGTTATCAAACGTCTTAGAGCTTAAATATATATATAAATATTTTATTTATTTTTATTTTTTCAGTTGAATGAAACATGAAATAAGGAATCATAAGTAAACTGTGTCGGTAAGTCCATACAAGCTTTTATATATACATATCTATATTTATAATTTATATCATTATATAAATTATTTCAATATAAACATATAATCCTTATCAAATTTATTGATGGCCATTTCCATATATTATTATCTATTATTTTTCTTGCACTTTGTTGCCCGCCAGACGCTGGGGAAATTATACAAACATCTTGGTAGAAGGCAATGCAGGCAGACGGCAGGCCTTGCAGCAATTGACGCCTGTCTGCTGCTTACATAGTCCGAGCTGTCAGGCTGCGTGCTTAGCTCAAAATTAGATAAATATAATTTAAATTTGTGTGTTGGTGTGTGTGTGTAAATTGTAGCAAGCTTTCCGTTGGGAAATCAATTGACGTTGTCATGAGTTAATGGACAATGGGAATTGTTTGTGTTATGGGCGGTAGTTCATAATGGAGCAAACAAAAAATAATAAATCAATTCCTAGAAATGTTTAAGGACTTGCTGAAAGGTGTGAAAGCAGGGATCGCAGAGGTTTTATAGTTTAATATAAAAGTAGAAGAAAATATGAGCATGATATCAATAATTTGTCTTGTGCCTATATATAATATAAATTTCAGTTGAAGGGAAGCTTCAATTCTCAGTCCTAGAGGTAGCGTAAAAGGTGTTAAAATAAGCAAAAATCATTCTATCTCTGGCTTTAGCTTATTTTTCGTCCATTAAAACATTTAAATATGCATTCGGTATGATCCGTAAAGCTCTTTAAGGCTGAGCTAAGTTCTTCGCTCTTTATTTCGATTTAGTTGACAAACAGGCAGGAAACAAAATAAATTTAACATAAGCATTCGCCACAGAGCTGAAATAGAAAGAAAAAGTGGAACAAGCCTTAATGACTTTTGTCGTTGCAAAATAATTGTGCGTGAATTTTATGCTGCGAGAAATGTTGCCAAGTTTTGTGTGGCCGAAAAGCCACAGCCACAGACAAAGCTAAAGCCAAAGCCAAAGCCAGAGCCGAAGCCAAAGCCAAAGCGAAAGCCAAAAACTCAGCGGCAGGGCCCGAAGCGGTTCGTTTTCAATGTCCTGCTGACATTTAATTTCACGCACTGCCGTCTATTTTGTGCCTTGGCAACACTTTTTGACTTTTATGCGACAGACGCGTTGTGTTCCCTCCGCTGACTGATATAGTTTTTTTTCTCTCTCTACTTTTGGCAACGAGCTGTTAGTGGACTCGTTTTTCATGCCAATGCATCTGCTGTGCCATTTCTGACTCGTTCTCGTCTGTCCTTGTCGAGTAATGCAGCGGGCGAGTGGGAGAGACTTTCATTTTCCGATGCGAGGCATTGTGCTTTGTCTGCCAACGCAATTATGCAGCACGTTAAGCGGCGACAGCGTTTATCTACGACAATGATACCTGTCCGGGTATCATTTACAGTCGCACAAAACAAAAGGTAATTATAGTGTCATTAGTGAATGCTCCAAACCGGAAACTCCCCCTGTGCTCTAAGTGCATAAAAGCATAAAGCAAGAAGGCCTCTCAGCTCTCTAGCTATAGGACGAGCCTTTATGCCATCCTATAGTGCTCATCAAAGGCCCTCCTCACACTAACTGGGGAAACGTGTATTTGTTCCCTTTTTCTTTACTTGTATTCCCCTTTTTCTTTGCAATTTTTTGCTTGTTTTAATTCTTAGTTAAATGTAATCTGCAGCTGCTGTGCTCTGCTCGCTTGTTGACAAAATGTTTACGCTCAGCAACTAAGTTTCAATATGTACAGAGTAGAAAAGAAAAGAGAATATACGCAAATGTTAAAGATTGGATTGAAGGCAAAGGAAAGTTTGCTTGGCTTTGTACAATTTGAACTTTTCTAGACTTAAATTTGATTCATTTTTATACAAAAATATTATTTTTTAGCCCAATTAATTAGAGTTTACAGTTGTAAGGCAAGCTGTAAAAGCTTTGATTGAATCTTTTTTCAATGTCAGTCACTTCAAAGTTCAATTTACCGCAATCACAGATGGACGGAGGGGGTGTTATGTTTGGCATGGGCTATAAATTATCGAAAATTGAAATTGATATTGAGCGGCGTTTCGCTCGCGCGCCTCGCATTCAATCAATTCAAATGCCAAAAGTCGTACAAAATTTTCGCTTTCAGTTCGCTTTTCGTTTTATTTCCTCCTTTTTTTTCTTATATTTTGTTATTAATCTGTGTGCCCTGGAGCGTTGCGCGCCGAGCGTCGAATCAGCAACTGAATCGGGAATCAGCGCGAGATGCGGCTCACAATTCCGCATGGATTAGCACATCAGAAAAAAAAGAAGTGAGGAAGAAAATGAGTAGAAGAAGCAACAGCAGAGACTGACTTTTGAATAGACGTTCTGCATCATTGAAAGAACTGGACTGCAGCATTGATTAGAGCCTGCAGCGTGGGCGAAAGTCCCTTTCACCAAAATCGAAGAAGGAAACAAACAACGAAAAAACGAATAAATAAAAAAAAAATTTTTTCTTTTCCTAGTTGCTGACGTCTATATTGAGTGTTTATTTATGACGCTGGACTCCAGAGCCAAAAGTAATTTTTCATTATTTAAAATAAAGTGAATTGCACTTGCCTCTCACTCTCTGCTTCTGTCTTTAGCTGCTGCTACTCCTTTTCATTTATTCTTCATAAATAATTTATTAATTACAAAAGTTTGCTTCACTCAGAGCGCATGCAAATGCGCCCCAAACACGCCTACCCACCCAGCGCTCAGTTCTGACCATTTTTGGGGCAACAGTTGCAGCTACTGCCAAATGTATATATATATATATATATAGCTATATATATACGTATGTATGTATGTATGCTTAGAGCGTAGAGCCTGCAATGTCCTTTTGCGTCTTGGCCTGCAAAAAGTTTTATTAGTTGAAGCTGCTGCACTCGGACTCGGACTTGGACTTGGGACAGAGCCTTTTGCTTGGTTAGCTGAATGCCTGGGCATATTTTTCATATTTTAATTGACAAAACTTTTTGTGCAACTGGACTGATGGGTTTTTGTGCCAAGTTTACGTTATATTGCACACACACAAACACACACAGACACACAAATACACACACACACAGACAGTCACACTCACTCACGTACAGCAACTTGTCAAGGATAGGGCATTTCAGTTTATCATCTTTGTTTTGCAACTGGAACTGCTGCCAGCAGCTGTCAAATTTTACTGCTGCCACAGCTGTCTGGTGGTACAAACTCTATTATAAAATGCGATTTATTGCAATTTTTATTCAAATTCGAATATTAACAGGCGACCACAAAATGCTTGTCCACTGACTGAGTTTTGCTTTTGCTGTCAAATGCTGAAATGCATCGATTTATACAATAATTGCTTCGTTTACAGTTCGCTTTCGATTTCAACTTGAGCTTCAGTTATATTGAGTTTAAGTATATGCACTCAGATTTTGTGTGTTTAAGGCAATGCCAATCAAGTTTACTAACTGTTGATTGGGCTTGCTAATAGCCATTGAAATGTTTAGTTTATTTGTAATTTTGATTTTATGTTTTATCTCTGATTGATGCTGTTGATTTTGGGTTGAATGGGTGGGATAAGAGATGTGTATTATTAATATATATTTCTTGTATATAATATATATACTAAAATAATTTTGTTAAATTACGATTTATGCATTTAATAACGTGTTTTATCTTATCTATTAGAATATATTCACATTATCTTATATATACCAGTAAAAAAATATTGCTAAGATGCGCTTTATGTATTTCATAATACATTTTATCGGATCTCTTTTATCTATACTGATACATATAATGCGTCTCAGCTCTCTCTCTCTAGCTCATTCAACTGTCGACCATAGCCAGCTGCCTTTTTGCGTGTTTCTTGTCATGTCTGCGACAAGTTCTCTATGCTGAGTTTATAGTTAATTGACATACAACTTTGGCAATATTTGAAATGTATATACTTGAGTGCGCCAGCCAGCTACCCATTTCATTATTTATGCGGCGACTGGAGCTTTAAGTGCAGCACATTTGGCAGATGCCGCGACGGCAATTGTGGCAAGCACACACTCACACACACACCCACATGAGTGTCAGCTGCAGCACTCAAAATATTACTGTAATGCATTTGTCGCAATTCGCGTAAGCAAAAACACACACAAAGTAAATATGAAGACAGTTAGTTAACCTTTCGCAAGGTGTTGAGATATCTGGCATGTACGACATACCCAAACATATGTCTATATATATATACATTGTGCATATTCTGTCTGGATTATTGGCTAAGACAGTTGTCAGCCCATTTACCCCATTTGCTCACTTATATAGTTGATGTCATTAATGTGTTCACTAACGAAATTAACAGTAAATTTAAGCGGCTTTGTTGTGTGCGTCTAACTCAATTTGTGTGCCAATGCCAGTTGGCTAAGGGAGATGGATGGAGGGTGTTGGTGAGAGGGGAGGGCGGGGAGGCAGGGGAGGGGTCGACGTATATGGTATTGCGGGTAGTCGCATGCTTTTAGTGCGTACGCTGTTAACAAAGGGACACTGATTGCTGTTGACAAGACACCTAATGATGTGTACATAAAGTTATCTGAAGCATTGTGTAATGCACTTAGCAACACACACACATACACATACATATATATACATATACATGTATATGTGTCTATGTATGGGCACATATGGGTCGTCAGCTGGTGACGTCTTTTGTGTGTGACATTGTCGCATCCTTTTTGGATGCCTATCGCTTACAACACTTACGCTACAAGGTAATTAAGGCATTTTACACTTATGCAACCCGATTTTATATTTTAATTGGTTTCCACTTAATATTATGCCAATTTTTTGTACAGAGACAGCTAAGGCAGAAAGTTGGTAGTCTGAAAATACCCTGTAATAAGGAAATTTGATAGATGTATAAAGCTATTGATTGGATTGCCTAATTGACTGATTGAATAAATAGCTTATTGATTAGCTGATGAACTAGAACTATATATCAAAGAAATTTGAATTTCCCCAACTATCACACTGCCCCTTTCCTATACTAAATTCAATTAAAAAACTTTCAGTTTTCTTACAAATTTATACAGGGTATGCAAATGAACAGCCCGGCATCATGACTATATAATGTTTATGCAAAACCGCAACAGCATGTTGTCCGTCCCCTTGGGCTATATTGTGTCTGTGCTACATTGCTTTTTTTCTCGTTTTAAATTGTAAAGCAATTTTCTCGAATAGCGCATACGCCGCGTAGGTCGCACGCATTAAACAGCATTTAATAGCCAGTTGAGTCAATATATATTAAAGACATAATTAATAAATTGTGCCACACTTTATTCTCTTCTTTTTTTATCCATAATAGGATTAAAGCGCAGCAACTAAAAAGTTAATGCATTTAGCTTGCTGCAACTCTTGCTGCAGTTGCGTTTTTTCTTCGCCTGCTTTTTTATTTTTTGGTTTTTTGTTCACGCTTTGCGCCCAACTTTTCCACACGAACGCGCCGAACTTTAATTTCCGCAAAACTTTTGCAACAAAAAAGAATCAGAAGAAAAATTTCAGATAAGTATGTATGTAGGTGTGTGTGTGTGTGTGTGTGTGTGTGTGCGGCTGAGTATATGTATTTGCTGCATAATTAAGTCGCGGACTTCTGCTTGACATTGAGCAAAATTCAAGCTGAATTTTGACTACTTTTTGACGTCTAGTTTTAGTTTTGTTTGTCAGAAAACTTAAGTTAATAACAAAATCTGAAGGCTTTACCACCAACAAACAGACACAAGCTCTAAGGACATTAGCGCTAATTGCCTTTAGGCCAAGTAAGCTTTAAGCCAATCTGCTACTCTTGCGTCGTTCGCCTGCTTATATATTTGTTTATAATTAACTCGAGCATTATCTGTGATGCGCTGATCTAAAGAGTTTAACGTTGATTATCATTATAATTGTAATCATCATATGTCTTTGATATGTGCGCATATGCTGAGTGTTTGCTGTAGCTAATTAATACGCTTTTTCCATGGAAAAATGAAGGAGGCGAGAGCCTTGAAGTAAATACATTCAACATTCGACTCGAGATACTACTACACTCACAGTCATTTAGTATCTTTAATAGTTTCTAGCAGAAAAAAAAGCGGGAAGCCACCAGCTAAACACATAATTCTCATAAGTCGGAAGCCTTGTCGCAGAATATGCTAATTATATTGCCCGTTTACGCAGCCACAGCAACATTTTCAGTTATTCATCGAGCTCCGAGAGACCTCGAATGCTACTCGCATAATATATTTAAGTATTTATTTGCACAACTTGAAAGCCGACCGCAACAAATTTGTTGGCGAATCATTAAAGGCTTAAAGGCGCTGCTCCTCGGCTTCTGCTTCTCTCCTTGCGGCCAAAGCACTTGAGCTTCACTGACTGAATGAGCGAATGACTGACTAGCTGGCTGACTGGCTGGCTGTTTGGCAACTAACTGGGCTAATAAATGCTTGAGGGCGATGCGAAGAAATCATTGAAACGCGCATTTGACTGCGGCTTGTGGGCTGCAGCAGCCGCAATTGTGGGTTTCGAGGTCAATCAGAGCAATTACTTTGCAGCTTTGCAGATTGTTAGCAGTTAATAGAAAAATGTCAGCAGTGGGCGTGGCAACAAGTCAAACTTCAATATTAATTTTTCTGTTTTCGGACTTGTCTGGCATTTAGAAGTTTGGCATTGCCTTAAATTATTAAACGAATGCAAATGCTGCACACACACACACACACACATGTCAAAAAGTTTTGGCACTGTGCGAAAATTTATAGCAATTGTAGCCAAAAGGATTTTTTGTCGGTTGCCCGGCAACAAAATGTGTAAAATATTGACAAACCAAATGAGCAAATGTTGTGCATTGTTTGCCAAGTTTCTTTTGGCCATATAAATCAATAAACGTGGCGCTAACACGCTGGCTAGGGCTGAGCCCTGTAACTGGAGCAGCTCTTGGCCTGGTCAGCAGAACATGGCCGCAAACGCAATTGTTTGCACGTTGCGTGGTCATGTTAGTTCGGTCAATAATTGGTTTTTTCGGTCGCTGCAGACTCGGCAAACAAGTTGTTTGTGATTGCCAAATGATTATACGGAAATTATCGTTGCAAAAGGCCCGAAAGCTGGCCCTTTTCCAAGACTTGGAGAAATATTAGAAGCGTATCCCAGCAGCTGGGCCATACGCTGTTTGTGACAATTTACGAAGAAGTCGGGGACCCACAGATCATGGGCAACACTTACTAGAAGCCAGATTCTGTATATATGGAATCCTTGTCCTCAATTCTTGGCAACCGCAAACCAATATGCCCATTCAACAATCTCTTGACACTGCACAGTTTAATGGTCCAGAGAACGATAGATTTTTGCTGGAGCGCATGTGGAAAATTAATGTGTGAAATAACGTTTGCAGCTCCTAACAAAAATTGAGAAATTTGATCAATTTAAGCTCTGGCTGCAATCACTGCATTACGTATACGCAACGTGTGCGTTTTGCTAATGAACAAAATGCTTAAATAGTTCGCATACCTCTGTGGCCAAGCCAAAAATAGCAAACAATTGAAAATTGTTGTCGATACACACACGCACATACATGCACAAACGCGCAGAGACACACAAAGTAATTTAATGTTGATTCTACGCTGCAATAAAATACTTAAAGAAATTTACCAAATATCTTAAATAACATGAAAACTTTCTTTTAATTTAAAATACATTGATTTAACTGCTAAAAAGTACATGAAATGAAAACAATAGTGCTAAATTCAAATATGACTCGCAAGACATGCAATGTCAAGTGCCAAATTTTCTATTTATGTTATACAAAAATTCTTTAACGAAAGCTTGAAATCTTTTCTTTTGCTATTCCTAAAAATCTCATTAAATAAATACAAAATTAGTTATTTTTAAACAACATTAAGCATTTGCTTTTCACAGCCTGAAGTCATATTTAATGTGAAAACTTAATAATATAAATTTCAAATCAATTAGGTTACCAGGCTTTAGCATTTGAAGAAAAGAAAATATGCAATTAGGATCCAAGTTCCAGGCTTACAAAACCCAAGAGGTGCATGAACTTACACTAAAGCACTATCAAGTTAGGGTTGAGAGAATAAACGACTTGCTTCAATCGACTAAGAGCCATCAATATCCTAATGTAGGTATACATATTTGCTCCTTTTAAAGTGATTAAGTCTAATATGTGTTAAAATTGAGCTTTTGTTGATGATCCACAGCATTTTCTTGCTGCTTCTAACTACAGCAAAAGCTTTAAGAGTTGGCACTGGGCATTTGAGAAAGACACGACTCAGAAGTTGGCAGCAGACAAAGCTGGCTATCTGCTGTTCAAATTAATTTGTGGCTAGAAATGTGTGTGTATAAGTGACTGTGTAGGTGCTGTGTGTACTTTGGCTTAAAGAGCTGCTGGCCAGCTGCCTGACTGCCGGCAACACTCATGCTCATACGGGTGGCTTGGCAATGGTGTTAACGGTGTCATTTTGGCTTTTATTGAACGTGTCTGGGCGCTGAAATCCGAGCTGTAGTATTCATCTAACTGAAGTCTCGACAATTGTAGCATACAAAGACACGCACACACACAGCAGACACACACACACACACCCCACACCTCTTTGTCACTGGCTCATTATGCAAATTGTGCAGGAGCCACGTACAGGGCTAATTTGTTACTGTCTTCAGTTGCCAAGCTGCTCGACGTTGGCTGGCTGGCCAGGATGTAGTAGTTGCCATGCAAATCATTGGCCAGCCGACAGGCAGGCAGGCAGGCAGACAGACAGTTCGTCAGGGCATCAGCGCAGCGTCGGCGACTGCTGCTTTCAGCTCTATCACTTTCAATTCCCCGGCCATAAATTTCGCACACGCCCACGCCCACGCGTCTACATAAAAGGTACGGGCTACGGCTCACTCACACAATAGGTGTGTGTGTGCGTGCGTGTGTGTGTGGCTGTACGTGTGTGTGTGCACGGAATTTATGATTACTTCCGGGCATTATAAACCAGCCACGTGCAGCCCCACGGCAGCAGGCAGGACCTCGTCGCTCGTCGCTCGTCTGCTGCTGCTGCTGCTGCCTCAGCTTCTGCCTTTGCCATACGCATATAAACAACTAATAGCTGCAGTTCTGTCAAGACGCCCTGCACTCAACTTCATTTGCCGGCAGCAGTGCTAGAAAAAATGCAGCTCAAGTGCAGTGTGCAGAAGACCATGGCGCACAGTGGAATCAACATTATTTGCCTAGCTGAGGCAAAGAAAAAACTTTTGAACAGATTAAAAATTTGAGTTGGGGGAAATTTTTATTAAGATGAAAGCTATAAAGACTTCTTCTTTGAGTCTGAACAATTAGACAGCGGCATCTATATTAATGTTTTTTTTTGCGTTGCATTTTCGCCCCACTGTGCCCTATCGCTTTGGCACTCAAGTATTTGCCGCTAAAGTTGCTGCCGTGGCTAGCTGCTGCATTCAGCTGAGCTGCTGCTGACAGCGAAGACAATTTTCAATTAAATAAATGGTTGGTTTTTTCCTGCCACACGGCACAGTGGAGCCAAACTGTTGAACCCGCTGACCATTTTCTGGTGCTCCTGCCATGCATATATAAATGTTATGGTTGCCTAGATTCGAACGCATCGAAACCAGGGTACGGCAGCGGCTGGTTGTGCTCGTGTGACAAGGCGTGTGTATATGGAGCGTTATTAATATTAAATATTTTTTGCATCAGGAATTTCGTTGCAGCGTATATTTAGCTAGTGCGAGGTGCACCAATTAAATTGACGCCAAACTGGGGCGAATTTTATAATTAATGGAAATTCAGGAAAAATCTCAATTTAAATTTGCATTCTGGGTGAAATTTAAGATTTTTATGGGCGTGGAAAAAATGAATAAAATATACAATTTCTACCTATATATCTAGCTCTAATAATCTATCAATTTTCTTTCGGCTCGTCAGCTCATCTTTTTCGCATTTTCAATCAACTCACTTTGTAGCATTTAAGCTCTTGGTGTATTAAAGCTTCCAGCAGGCACGTATGAACGAGCTAATGATATATAGACAGGCAGCATGCTGACCTGCTGACTAATGAGCTAAAATGAATTGTTAATATATCAAAAATCAACGCAATTTGGTGCACATTATGTAAAGACAGACGCCAAAAAAATATAAAGCTCAAGGACAAGGGATATGGCTGGGGTCGGGGGTCGGGTGGGAGCTAAGGAGATGCTGTCTCGCAGGCTGGAGGAGAAACGGACGTAAGGCAAAGTTAATTTTATTAAGGAAATGAAAAAGTCATATATCATTTTCACAATCTTCTAACATGTCCATTACGCCCGCAGACGCACACACACGCACATACGCATTGGCTCTATCCCTTTTCGCTGCCCGTTGCTCTAGCACACACACACGTACGCCTTAGCCAGCTGTTCGGCCATCTTGGGCGCCATTTTGGCAAAAGAAATTGGCCGAAAGGAAATGCAGTGGGCCAAAAGTTAAATGAAAGTGTTGAGAATAGCCCAGCAGCCGAGGTAATAAATGTGCCACGCCGTTCGCCTTGACGTGACGGCCGGCCTGACCCGCCCCTCGCAGAAATTAAAATGCATAATTCAAGGGTTAGACATTTGGCCCAAGTATTTTGGCTTAGCCCAGTTTTAAAAGCCACATTTACATGTGAGTTTTTCCAAGGCTTTTTACTTTCTCAAAAGCCGATGCCCTTTAGCCGCCTTCGACGATAGCTAAAGTGTTTCACGTTTCACGCACCATTAAACGACGATTTGCCGAGTCATTTTAGGTGGCTGGGCGAAGGAGGAGCAGACTTATCGGTGGCCCTGACACGCCTCCCGCTTTGTGCCGCCTGATTGATTTCTGTATGCGTGTAAGCTTTTTTGGAGCTCTTGGCTCTCACCCACTCAGGTGACGGGGGCCCCGAACTGACTTGAGAGATAAAAAAAAGTCATGGAATTTTTTAATGAAATTTATGAGAAATGCCGAAATTTCGGCGTCTTTTGAGTTATGAATATATAGAGCATAATTGGCAGACATTTATGTTGGAAATTTATGGCAAGATTGTGAGAGAAAATTAAAAAGATAATATTTAAAAATATATATTTAAAGAATTTAAGTGCAAGAACTCAAATGCTTTAATTTTTCCATAACTAAATTCAATATTTCTTCAAGATCTACAACATTTCTAATATAAATCATTAATATATAATTTCGTCTATATTTCATCTCACAAATTGTATATAAAATTTGGGTTATGAACGTTATCTTTGGGGACCTGTGCGCAGCAATCGTAATGACTGCTCTCCCTCTCCCTCCTCTGCTGCCGCCGCTGCTGGTTAACTGTTATTCGCAGCATTTATTCAACGTAATTAACAAAATTCCCAGGTGTATTGTATGCGACTTGAATGTTGTTTTTGGGCGTCAATTTGAAATTCAGACAGCGTAAATCTTTTATTGGCACGAAATGTTTAGGCGAAAGGTTCACATTCATTCGATTTTGGCCAAAAAGCAGAGAGTTGCATAATAAATAATCGATGTGCCGTTAGAATTTTAAGTGCCAAACACACATACATAAAATGTTGCTGCTAATCAGTGGCCAATACACAAATATATATATATAAGTATATAGATATTTGTGTATATATTGTTAGCTGACTATTGAAGATGATTTAAGGCCCGCAGCTAGAGATGACAGTGCGCTAAGAGCTGTGTGGAAGTGAGGTTCGTAAAGTTTAACAACCACGCCCACCAACCACTCGCCTCTGCTCTCCTCTTCATAGCTGGGTCCTAGGTGCTGAACCTCTTGTCTGCTTGTCAATACCCGCAGACAAATAAATTTCTGTTTATCGCTCAGTCAAACCCTTTCTTTTTTCCTTTCTGCTCCTCCTCTTCTACATTCTTTTAGCCTCTGCCTTTTTTATGCTTCGCCTTTTTTACAGCTCTGCTTCTTGTGCGCTTACAAAGTGCACTTGGCAGAGGCCCACACCGCCGCAGACCGTTGCTCCTTTTGATGTTGTTCTTGCTGCTGGTCGCAGCTTTCAGCATAAAATAATAAAAGGACTCGAAAGAGAGAGAGAGAGAGAGAGAGAGAAAGAGAGAGGGCGGGATAAGGAGAGAGAGAGAAAGCAAGGCATAAAAGCGCAACGCAAGAGATAAAACTTGGGCGCACCTTGGCCAAGACACGCACCTTGCAGGAGAGGTGGGAGCGGGATGGGATGCCTTTTATGGTGTCATCGCAGTTTATTGTTTTTATTGTTTGATAATTATCGCACGGCACAGAAAAGTGCTTGGGCTTTGGTCAGTGCAAATAAAATGAAATGAATTATACACAATGCAGGCAATATCTACAAAGGGACCCACAAAGCAACTCGACGGCCATTGTTGATGGGCCGCAGCCAGCGGCCCGCTCCAACACCTAAGCAAAGGGCACTCGAAGCGGCCAGCGACTCCCACTCGCTGCTGCTGCTTTACAATTAGCCAATGGCGTCACGAGCCGTTTTGTTTTGTCGTGTTGGATTTTCAACGGGTACTTAATGAAAGCTGCTCCCTTTGTGGCCGGGATGTGAGCCTATGTGTCTCAAGTGAGAATTCCGGCCCTTTCCTGCAGACAAAAGTCAACTGAATGGCACTCAAGTATGGCTTTATTTGGGCACATGTCACGTGGGCTTCAGCGTTTCCGTTTATATTGTCTTTAAGCTTAACTTATTTAGCTAATTTGTAGATAAAATATCTAAGTAATGAATATATAAGTGTATAATTAAAACTAAACATTTAAAATATTGTCATATAATATTCTATTTAATGCATTTTATTTCATAGATATCAAAAATATTTATCATTATTTTATTTAGACTTAAACTTGTGTTACTCTAAAATAAATATAAAATTTATAGAGTTGAGTATTTTTGATGATAATGGAAAGTCCAGAAGCATCTTATATAAAAGACATATGATGAGCTTTCAACAGAGTGTCTCCCATTCATCTAGCTCTACTTTGACTCATCTCATTTTCTTTATTCTATAAATTTAAATTCCGTAACTGTAACATAACTTCTCTGTGCATTATAAAAACTTCCTTGCGTTAAGTAGTTTATTAAATCAAAGAACTGGATAAGCCAATTAAGCTACCTTACGTTACTTACGTGCAATTGTGACCAAAATCTAATCCCAAGTGACAACGGAATAAAACTAAGTTGAGCATTGTTTTAAGCAGTCAAACTTTGCACTTTGTGAAATCTGTTGGCGCTATTAAAAATGTACCACACATACGCGCAATTTCCGTTTGCGAAATTAGCAAGAAACCATTTTCATAATCAAAAACTTTGGTCACACTTGGAGTTTGTGTGCGTGTGCGTGCTGTGTGCGTGTGTATGTGTGTGTGTATGCTTGGTAAACCTTTGTGTCACGTAGTGCAAATCCGCGTTGCCTCAAAAGATTGCAAGCGACTGCAGCTAATTAGAAATGGTTGAAGGAAAAAATTTTATAGCAAGCCATGCACGTGCCGCAGACAATTGCCAGCTCATAAGCACAGACAGTGAAGCCAAAATGTTGTTTGAAGCCACAATTTTGGCAATGTCTAATCTATAATATCCAATTATCTACTCTGTGTGTGTATATGTGTGCGACCTGCTTAGAGCTGTCCAAAATATCAAAGTCATTATTAATTCAAGCTGTAATGCATTGCGCAGGGCCAGTGCTCTGGCCAAGACACGTGAATCCGGAATGCGACAATCTTTGGATATGTCCAAGTGCTATGTCTTGAGACGCTCTGTTGAGAAACTTGAGTGCATTTGGCTCAATTGAATGCTGTCTGGCAACATGTCTATTTGCTGTGCGAGTGTGTCCGTGTGTGTGTGTGTGTGTGTGTGTGTGTCCAACTGTCCAACTGCCTGGCCAACTAATATGTCTGAGCCCCAAATGCATTCGAATTATGGCATATTCACTTAACTCGACTTTGTTCTTCAACATTTGTTTGCTGCGTCTTAGCTTACATTTTCTGCTTATTTGGACACTCGCATCAATTACATATTGAGCTTTTTCTCACTCCCCGTCATCTGCATCCCTGTGCATTATCCATGATTAATTGCCTGCACTGAGACCTATATAATTGTGCATTATTTAATTATTTAAATTCCAGCCAAATCAGCTTTGTGCTGTGTGATTAACTTTGGCCACTGAACAATGCACAACATGTTGCAGATAAATTCTCGTAAGTTTAGCCCGACGTCTGCTTCGACACGCATTGAGGTTGAGTCCAAGGCACTAAATGCATACAATAAGTTATGTGCGTGTTTCTGTATTAATATTAACAGCTACTCTGTCTGCATTACAGCAGACAATAGTCGGCAAGCTAGATTAGTTTGCTTTTATATTAGATACTGTTCGAGGTGTTGTGCGGTCAAAGCAGGAGCTAAGTTGAGTGAAGTCGTTCAGGTCAGCCTGAGATATGTGTAGATGCATTGGATTCATTATGTGATAAGCTCAGTATTATTTAGCTTTAACCAAATACTATTGTATTTGATAACATCTGTTTAGTTGTGGGCAAAGAATAAACTGATTTCATTTAATTAGGTTTGAATTATATTCAGTATTTCTGCTACACAAAATAATAAGAAATAATTGGAAAATTCCAACAAATATTTCTATATATTCTAAGAAATTTATAACTAGGTATATTAATATATATATAAGTGAACTGAAAGTTGAATATTAGCTAAATTATTATAGAATATTTTTTTCCTTTCTTTATCCATATACTTTAAAGAACTCTTTCGTACAGTTCCTTAACAGCTTATGCAACATGAGAGATTTATTTAGTAGAATATTTTGATTTAAAAAATTATATAAATATTTAATTTAATCTATATAGCATAAATGAAAATTTAGAAAAATTCCAAAATATATGTTCTTTATATAAGTAAATCAATAATAGTTTTCAATACATAATTTCTTTCGGGTCTGCTATAAGCTCCGTTTATAGTTCACTCTGGCCAGCCTCGCTACAACTTTGTCACTCTCCAAGTTTTTCTGGTGCTGGCTGAAACAATTTTACGCGCTTAGTTGTTGAGAGTTTAGCGGCCATAAAAGCGCATGGCGACACATTAAACTTGAAACCAGCGTCTGCAGCACTCTTAAAGCACATTAGCGCGCACAGCTCGTGCAGCTCGTGCAGCTCTTTCACAGTTGTCCCGATGCTCCAGACTGTGTAAGTACATGCCAGAGCTGGTCCGAAAAGCTGGCCTTCGTCGTCGTCGTCGTCGTCATCATCATCGCGCAGTGCATAAAAGGCAATAAAATGCAATTATCTCAAACGGCATAAATGTCGCTTTTTGGCAACGTTTGCTCAGCCCATAAATTTCGCCAGCAGCTGCCAAAATCTAGAAGCGAAAGAAAAAACAACTCCGGATTGGAGCCAAAGAGATGAGAGCGCTCTGCTCTATATATGTTTTTAGCTTCTTCTTGTTTTTTTTTTTTTTTTGCTGTTGAGAACTCGCAGTAACTGCAGCTGGAACGACTCTGATCTAATTTGTCTGCCAATGAAAGCAATTTTATGTTGATTGTTGCAATTTTGAGAAAAAGCCAGATGGCGAGAGAGAAGCAAATACCCTGTAAACTGATTTAATACATCTTTATATTACATGTTGGGCTTATTTCTATTCTAGTCCTTAGCTCTAAAAATAACAGTATAAATTATGTACGTTTGGCAGTTATAAACGCCCCATTTCTATGCCTCCATTACAGGGTATCATAAAAAATAATAACCAAAACTTTGCTCTTGGCTGTTCGGCATTGACGGACCCTGGGGAGCGCTGAGTCTAGGTCTCTCGCTCGCGGCCGGTTCGCCGTTACTTTAATACCTTGACAAAGTTGCTGCCGCTGCTGTTGTTGTTGTTGTTGCTGTTGTTGCTGGGTACCCTGTAGAGTGCCCCTGTGCCTACCTAAGTGCTGGCCGGGTTGTCAATGTTTGCAAATAAGCACGTTGCACAGTTTATTAGTTTTCATAGGCGCTATGCGCCCGTCCAGCTCCGGCCGTAGTCCCGTCTGCCCACACGCCAGCCAAAGGCATTGGCGGTGAAAACTTTTGCAGCCAGCACATGTGCGCGCCTCATGCCACGCCCCCTCATGCAAATTTTAAAGAGCAGACTCCATAATGGAATCTAAGTGAATGCTTAATTAGCTTGAACAGAAATTTAACATGAAAATAAGTTAGATTTTGTTGTTGCTTATAGTTTATTGAAGATATATATAGAGCTTATTGAATATATAAGCTAAGATGAAGGTTTGAAATATATGGAACTTTTGTGTGGGCTTAAAGAGCTGATTTAAAAATTATAAAAATTATTTACGAATTTTCTTTAGGCTTTAACAGTTTTTAAAAAATCATAAAAATAATGAAATGAAATCTGGGATATTCTTGAATTTAGTTAGTCCTAGTTAATACTCGATTCTGTAAGAAACAACTTTAATTAAGCCAGAAATTGAAGCATTTTTTAGGTAAACATTATATGTTATATATTTATTGTGTAAGCTTGGTCATCTTTCATTTCAGAATCAAGTACTATTCCAGCATGATAATTTCTAGTCACTTCTCTTTAGGCAATGTCTCTGTCATAAGCCAGAGCTGAGAAGTGTGCAGCCAAGACTGAGCTCACTCTGTAAAGGCTCTCAACCTCACACCAACACTACTTCAACAGGAGACACTTATATATATTATTATATTAGCTATACGACATATATTTTTAAGCCAGTCAGGGCTTTAAAATCTTAAATGTGTAAAGCCGAAAATAGTCTTTCAGCCCCTCATTTTTGCTTGCCTGCATTTTGGGCAATTTGCAGGCCATTTAACAGCTGTTGAATTGTGGTTGGGGGCAGCCCGCAGAGACCTCAAAGCGCCCTAAACCCGTAAACACCAAAAAATTGTGAATAATCAAAGCGAGTTATGTATTTTGAGCAAGCAAGCCAGCAAGACGTTAGACGTTGTTAGTTGGCTTTTCTTCTGGGCCAAAACCCTAATCGCCTGTGCAAAGGGGGCGTGGACGCAACAGTCACAGGCACACAAAAGTTGTTCGTATTTATATATTTAATTAAAAAGGGCTTGCAAGTGGAACAAATGTGGCAAAATGTAGCAAAACAAAAAAATGGAATATAAAAGAAAATTTCTTTTAATATTTTTATTAGATGTGGATGCGGTTAGAGTCCAAAAAGCCAAAACTCGAGTTGAGGCAAGGCGCATTTGCAATGCAAAATAATTTTATTTGACGTTGAGTTTTTTGCAGGCAGACAGCAACGAGAAAAATATGCAACGTTTTTACTTCAACTGGGTGTGAAGCGCATGTGAGTGTATGTGTGTGTGTATGGATGTGTGTGTGTGTGTACTGAAAGGGTTGGCAGCAGGCGGAAACGTCTGTGCCACATCCGTTTCCGCCTTAATGGTTATAACTTCTTTTTCCGGCTCTGGCCAATCAGCGCGTGCGTCTGTGACCTGGTCAGGAGCAAAAAGGCAGCCCTTGCAACTGCAGCAATGCAACCAGCTGTTGCCACATCCTGTTGCTGTTGTTGTTGTTGTTGCAACTTATCACTTTTGATGGCTCTCTGTATAATTTCAGCTGCTGCGGCTGCTGCTGCTGTTGCTTTTGTTGCCACTGCCACAGCTAAGCCTTGCCACAAACTCTTCGCTGCTTATCTCCCACTCTCGCTCTCCCTCTCCCACTCTCTCTCTCTCTCTCTGCCTGTCACCCACAATAACAAGCTCATCAAGCGCACAGCAAAGCCACATTTTCTAGAGATAACTCGACTGCACTTTGCAGCTATAATTTT
The DNA here is from genome assembly GCA_035046225.1 of Drosophila pegasa. NCBI lineage: Eukaryota > Metazoa > Arthropoda > Insecta > Diptera > Drosophilidae > Drosophila > Drosophila pegasa. Next base: position 2,957,204 of record JAWNOD010000286.1, read on the forward strand.
GATAACTGTTTCTATGTGTAGCTAAACCCAAAAAGCGCTTAGATATTAAATTAGTATTATTTAAAATATTATACACCTAAACAAATGTTGTCATACTAAATTCTAAAGTCGCAAAAAGCAAAGCTTTTTATAGAATTTAACTTGCAGAGCTGAATACTTCAAATATTTCTCTCCATGTATATTTTTTGCGCTCTGAATTTGCCTTTATCTTTATAGCACAATAGTTGCTATAAAACTATAAGCTGGATGTGAGATATCGTGGCTAAAATTTGACACTTCATCTGGATGCTCTTTGTTTGCTGATGCAGCTGGCTAACAATCAGATTTAGATTGGGGCAGTTGCTCGTTTGATAGATGCTGCAAAAAACACGTGTACAATTGATATTTGCTGTGGTGGGGCGCGTCGGGGTGGGCGTGGCCAATTCACAACAATTGCATTGCATTCGCGCGCGCACAAAAACTTGATACTCAAGTGCGGCCTGCCAACATATTTGCACTTGAATTGCCACGCACCATAGCTACCTATCCGCCGCCCCTCGTTCCGAGGGGTCACAGAGCAGTTTGGGGTAACTGCAGCAGTTTGTATGCAAATTTTTTTGTACGTTTACCATATTTGCATGCCCCGCACTGTGGCAATAAAAACGCGTGAGGAGCGAAGCTGCAGAAATAATCGCTATATTCTGGCTCAAATTAAATACCCTTGCACAGCGATAAAGCTATATGATCTTAACTATAGTTTGCAATGAAAATAACGTTATTTGTGCACTTAAAGATAACTATTATATATAATTTGTTAATTACTTGATGCAAGTGTAAATATTTGATGAACGAGTTAAGTCGCTTAAGCTGAAAATTGTTTTCTTAGATAAGCTCAGCAGACATTAGAACTACTAAACTTTATAGCAGCTTAATAGTTATAACAGCTGCTGAACTTATCTAAGAAAACAATTACTACTATAAATTTTAAGCAACCTTTAACCCCAATAAGCAATTTCATATGCTGATGAAATGCATATTTAGGAAAGGTTCAGTTTCAAATATTATTTAAACAGACCTTGTAGAAAGTCAGATATCTTTTAAAGATAGATATTGAATTAATCTTCTTTTATAACCTCACCCATTCACATCAATTATCTAAAACAATATAGAAATCCTTCCATGAATTACATGCTGCCTGACAAAGTGCTGATACCCTTGCAAGGCGACTGCAGTTAGTTTTTCCATTCAAGCCCTATGGCAGGAAGAGGCCAGCAGGCAGAGGCGTGGCAGGTCAAAGGTGCAGCAGCGGGGCTCAGGGCAGGGCGGAGCCGGCCTGGCAAATTGCATGCCCAGTTTTCGGGCGCGTCGATGTGGCAATCAATTTGTTGAGCTGCGAGCTGCGAGCGGCGAGCGCTGCAAGTGAATCGCCATCCATAGCTGAGCGCAGTTGGAAAGGCACTTGGCCCGGCTCAAATTGACCTTTTCAGCACTTAAGTGTCCGGGCAGTCCATTAAGCAGAACAATGAGCCAGTCTCAACTCGAATGGCAAAAAATGAAAAATAATAAACATAATAAAAATCAATGCAATTAATAACTTTTCTAGTCATTAGCTACATTATGAGTGGACGCTTGAACCACTTGAAATCCATTGAAGGCGCTCCTTCTATGCCTCTCCCTCTTGCTCTATTCCACTCTCTCTCTCTCTCTCTCTCTCTCTCTCTCTCTCTCTCTCTCTCTCTCTCTCTCTTTATGTTGTGTCGCTTTAAGCTGCTGTTCTTATCAGTAGCTTTAAGCATAAGCGAATATAAAATTGTCTGGCAATTGACGTCAACTGCTATTGCCAATCGCATCAGAGCGTCGCATATTAACATATCAAACGAGCGGCAGTTAGACGAAAAAGCTAAAAGTGTTTGGCCAGGGAGTAGTCGACTAGTAAATACCCTTGAATAAAAACAAAAACTATACCGAACAACTATAAACTATGATAATGGCAATCAGTTGTAGACACGTTTTCAACGACGGAAAGGCGAAGGATATGAGAGTTAAATGCACAGACATACGCATATAATTCTATACACTCATCTTTCCTTCCTGAACATCTTGTCTATATTGAATAATTATTTATTCTACCTGTTTCCTGTTTATTCTTCAAAGCCTTATACTCCTTTTAGCTATTTAAATGAGCATCAAATAGCCAAAAATTGCAGCAATGGTCGCTAGCAAAAGTGCGCCAAATTGAAAGGTGCTGAAAAAAAAAGACGTTAGAACCGAAATAAAATGCAACACACACATACACGCACGCACACACACACTCACTCTCTCACACACACACACACACAGGTGGAAGAATGTCAGCACAAAAGAAAGCCACTTAAATGCAGATTACAATAAAGGAAGCATTTTGCAGCTGCCGGCAAACGAGTTTTGGCTTTGAGCTCAACGATATTTTTTTTGTTTTGTGCTTCTTGCCAAACTCTTTTTTATACTTTTTTTTTACTCCTTTTTTTTTATTGGCCATTGTCTTTGGCTTTTTGGCAGTGGGGTAGGGGCATATCAAATTGTCCGGCGGTCGTTTTAGCACCTTTAATAGCCGCCATGTGGCAAGCGCTTCAAAAATTATTTCAAATGCTTGTCAAAGCCATTATCAACAGCAGTTGTCCAGGTGGGGCAACTTAAGAGCGTAAAGGGAATACTTCCGCTGCCAAGGAAAAGAAAAAATAAATCCTTTCTTTTAAGAGGACGCTTAAAGCTTAATGTCACATAATTCTGTGATTCTAATGAGGGTAAAAAAATAATAAAAAAATTGTGAGGGACTTATATTATTTGATAGCAATTTTAAAGCTTCTTTACTTTTCTTTGACCATGCAAACGTGAAAAACATTTTCTATATACTGTCTAAGACGTACGTTATATCTGCTGCCGCACACACGGCGTATGCGTAACGTGTCTGAAAATGAAATGTCAACTAGTACAGGCAACGGCCTCAGTCAAGCACACATACACGTTTTTGCTCTACAGTAAACACTGGCCATACATTCCTGCTGCTGGCGAAGTGAATGCCAAAAACAAGTTTTAATTAAGACATTTGCTGGGCCAGAGCGCTCCGACATATTAATTTTGAACTGCCGCAAACAAAAGTCTGGGCAAATGAGGCTGGCTGGATGGACAGCAAACAACCCAGCAACGGGCAATAACAACAAATACAACAATGTGCAAAGTATGTGTGTAAAATGAAAGCACAAATAAATGTCGCCGCACAACATTGTGCAGACATTGACGAAAACTAGAGTCTTGGCACATGAGCATAAAGTGGAAAATCCATAATTGTGTTGTAGCTTACAAGAAAAATGCGATTTAGTGTGAGACAAAATATGTGTTGAGAGGTGGGAAGCGTTGTCTGAAGAGGGTTTAGAGTTTCTTGAGTTGTTTAATAGTTTATTACTAATTAGTATGAATCACATATGAGCTGCTATCATTAAGTTCATTGAGCTTGCTCATAAACATAAACTATTTGTTGCATATTCTCGGGCTGAATAAAAAGTCAGAGAATAACTAAAAGTCTTACAGTGAGTGTCATAGCAGTCAGCTTTACGCACTCAGCAACTCATTTGCAGCATAGAATAATGTTAAATAAATTTAAATTATTAAAAAATTCGTTAAATTTACAGACTTGGTAAATTGCTGCTAATTAGTGTAAATATTATACAACAAATACAACAAAGCTTAACAAATCGCGAAGATTTTGATGGAGATAAGATGCTGAGCTGAGCGTGTGAGGCGCTGACGTTCACAGATAAGCGGCACATATTGTCTCAGCCATATCATAGATGATATATAGACGATATATATATATTAACATATACAAATATATTATAACAATCTGTATGCACTGTGCGATAAGGATGTCTGCGTTTGACTTTGATTTTTTTTTTCAGTCTCGCCGCCAAATATTATATGTTGAAAATGACATTTTGTTTGGCTGGCTTACCGGTTTATTTGAGTCTCGCTCGGAGGTCCCACAAACAAATAAATATCTATGTATATCTAACCTCTGAGAGCCCAACGAGAGGGAGAGTGCCTAACCAAGTCAATGACTTGGCAGTTATTGGCTGTGGTCTTCCAACCACAATTGTTTACATAATTTAGCTATTTTTTTTTTTTGCACACGCTTATATATACTTACTCATATATATATATGATTATGCTTCTTTGATTTCCTCACAAGCCAAAAGTCGCGAAATTGTGCTAATTGTTTGTGATAACAGGTGTTCATCGCGCAAGTGCATGTAGATTTTTATTGATTCTGAAGAAATATATATAAATATTTGGGCAGAATCTTGCAGACATAGAAGAGAATATCGAAACTTATTTGATCAACTGTTTAACTGTACGTTTCTGGCTGAGATTTGTCTTGTGGGGGCTTCATATGCCTCTAAATCAATTTTTGATAGACGCTGATAATAATCAACCATTTATAAATAATTTCTTTTAATTGCACATCTATTTATAATTTTTAATATAGTCCACTTAGAATAATAACAGTGCAAATACATTTAATGTATCTAAGTCTTATGTTAATAGATATAAATTGATATCGAATACATATAATTAAAAATTTGAATTACTTAAACAAATTTATCTCTCAATTTTAATCTCTAATTGTATTAATATATTAATTTTATGCACATAAATCTTTGTAACATTCCGGTATTATTACGTTCTGCATTTACTAATAAGATTCCAACCAACTACATAATATATATTGAACAATTCCAATCACTAGACAACACAATGGACTTTAAATTAAGAATCTAGAAACTTTTCTAAGCTGCCGAGACTTTCGCGTGCAAGAGATAAGCGCAGAAAAATATTTGTTGGTAAACAAAACGTAAAACAAAAGAGAGAAAAGAGATTGAAGTGGAAATTTCCTTCAAATCTAGGTAAATTTGGCACAGCATAATTTTCCACTCGCAACCCTGTGGAGCAGTGTAATTGTGATAAAGTGCGCGGTACCTAAAAAGCATGTTCTTTGTATATTTCCACTAGTCTTCAGCCTGTTTGCAGCGCTCAAACTTGTTTCAGTTTATGTTCCTAGAATACTGGAGAGTGGATACGAGTCTACATATACATATACAAACGTGTACATGTGTGTGTAAAATGGGAGCCAAAGCGCTGATCGAAGATTGTGAACTATATTGCAATAGCTTGTTTACAGTGCTCGCTCCCTAGCTCTTCTTAAACTACTTTGTTTGATTGAGCAGTGGCGCATGCACTGAGAGAGAGAGTGCACTGTACGGGTGACCACTGTGATAGGTAAGCTCTTAGACGAGCAATTAAACACAAATGCATTGCAAAGCGGAAACAAAAAGAAGTCAGCTCAACTAAGAATTTATAATAATTATGGGAAGTCGATGTCGAAATGCCCTTTCAGACATGCTAATTACTCTAATTAGTCTCATGTCATTGATATCATATCATATATAATATTATTATTGTGTAATATAAAGCATATACAAATATGGCTTAATTGTTCTCAAATCATTTATATATTTTATACGATCAATTTCCATAAGGTAAAGTAAATAAATATATGCAGCGGCCTTTATATAACTTAATAATATAACATATAAAACCATATTTATTAAATGTCTATCAACTTAATTAAATTAATTGTAGATAAACTCTTTTATTCTCTTAATGTGTTACAAGATGAATGACAAAGTTAATATAATCTGTCTGATCATATTTAACTAAAGAAACCCAACGATCGTCCAAAGCATAAAGCAGAGAAAAGAAAGCCACCCTGTCGATAAGCCAACCGATGCTCATACAGAGAGAGAGAGATAAAGAGAGCCAGAGCGTGCAATATGTGTGGAAAAGAGCTCAGTGTAGACTCCGAAAATGCGAGAGAGTGCGTATGCTGAATGCTGTGTATAAATACGTGCGTCTGGGCAGCTGAGGCGTCAGTCAAACAATCGCAGGGCAAAGGAGATCAGCTGGCGACTCGCATCGATCGGCAAAGCAAAGTAAAAAGAAAGCCAAAAATAGCGTCCCTCTAGATACATTCAGACATCGAACTATATATACAATTTTGTGTGTTTTGTTATTGTTTGACTGCGTATAAAAAATACATAAATTTTTTTTTAATTTCGATTTACGCAAATTGTCAACCCGAAAGCATTTTTCATGTCTTGCCAAAAATTTCCCAGCGTTCGGACCAATGGAGTAAATCGTTCTTGTCGCATCGATCGACTCGTCGCAATGTCAGCACTTTAACAACAACAAAAAATAATAAATAAAAAAACATATAAGTAAAGAAATTGTACCAGAAAAATAAACGAAAGACCTCGAGACGTAAATATAAGAACTGAAATATAAAATTATTGTTTATATAATTGTGAGCCAGTGCTGTATAGAATTCGTTTGACGCCGGATTGCATGGGTAACGTTATGATAAAAAATTTCCTGAAGTGCCACGCCCACAAGCAAGCTCAAAAGCAACAGCAACTGAAACTGAAGAAAATCGAAATCTATTTTATGTACAATAATCTGTGTAAAAGAAAAACGTTAACGCCATCCAATTTATTGACACTAAACAATCAAAGTGAATGAAATTCGGAGAACAAATCGCACAAGCTAATTAAAAAAAAATATATATATATATATTAAATATATTAGAATCAGAAAAGCGAACAAACCTTAATTAAGGTAACTAATTAAAGGTAAGTGAATGCATGTTAAACACACTTCGTGCTTAGCCACTATTAATTTACAAAAGAAATTGGGTTTTTTCCTCTATAGTTAATATGCATATGTGTTTATGACATCCTGTCGCGCTGACAATCGAATTCTCAGCGGCATACTAATTATAACGATGCTCAGCTCTTTAGTGATCATCTTAATTACCGAAGACAACAACAGCGGCAGCAAATTGAAACGCATCATTAAATGAAATACGTGTGAACATTGTGCCAATATGTAAATTAGCCTAAGATGCGAAACCTTAACCCAACAAGTTTTTTACAACTGAACTGGAAACAACTTACTTCCTCTAACCAGACGTTAATTAATATCAATCGATTAGCATAGAGTCCACCAATGTATGGTCTGCATATATTAAGCACATAATTGTGACCTAGACAGACCCGCAATACAAGTTCCATGCCTCGCATTTCTTTGATGTATCGCATATATATATAATATAATATATTTGCAGATCTGTGTGATAAGCGGCAGCTTCTGACCTGCGGCTTACTTGAATTGATATTAAGTGTCGTGTAATAATACGAATGAGCGGGCGGCATAACACTACATTCGTCACTTTTTAAATTGGCGTTTTGTAAGGCAATACCCTGCAAAAAAAAATTTTACAAACATTTAGTGACTAAAAATTAGTTTTGAGTAAATAAGTTGTATCAAATCTTATATATATTTAGCCCAATCTAATTTCGATTTTTGCCACCAAATAATTTCTAGTAAATTGACATTATTCTTTGGAATCATAAAATCTTTTTTTATATTTAAAAAAATGTTTTTTGAGTATCCTAAAATATATTTAAAATTTTCAAGTAATTTAATTTTTCTTCATAATCAACACAATATAATTTCCCTTCTCTTCCCTAAGTCAAACTCAATTTACTGCGCCGACCCCTTTTACAGGGTATCTCTTTGGCGACTAGTCTTTTGTCTTTCGCTAATAATTGTTATAATTTAATTGTGTATTAATAAAATGCTATAGCTGTTGCTGTTGCTGATGCTGTTGCTGATGCTGCTGTTGCTGCCGCTGTTATTGCTGTCATTTAGATTGTGATGCATATAAAAGGCAGATTGAGATATATTTAAACTACATATTGTCCGCCAATAAAGCACTTCATAGAAAATATCTTTTTGTGCAAAGCAAAGTCTAAGCTGAATGTTTAAATTATATACAACAAAAGAAAACTTTATATTTATATATATAAATATATATTTGTGTGTCCGTAATGTTTGGTGTTCTTATTACACACGAGTTCCATGTATTTGTTTTTGTTTACGTGATTCCGAGTTCGGATTGAAGTTCAGTTGCGATATCTGTGCAACAAAGACTTAGGCGATAAGCGTTATATTTCAATTTCAATTGTGAAATAATTGATACGTATTTAATTTAATGTAGACACACTCAGATTTGTGACCGTTAGATCAAATGCAGTGCCAGCTTTGAAGTGGGCAAAATGTGTAGCCTTGCGTGAATTGAATGAACTTACACTCAGAGAAAATAGTGAGAGATAGGAAGTCGCAAAGCGTATAATATTGTTAAAAATTTTTCAAAATCTTATTGATATTTTTTTTTGGTTTCGAAAGATTCGAGAAAGTTGAAATCAATCAAATCTTATTTCTAATTTCACTCATACTTGTGACTTCTTTCTCTGAGTGTACGCACTTACAGCATACGCACACAACTTAATTAATAACAGATATTCGCTCGCTGCTTCTTTAGACGTGCCGAGACATACATTCCGTTCAATTGGATTCAATGTCTTACGCTCAAGCGTTTCGTTTGTCTCAATGTCTGGAGCATAACCACTTTGAATTCTATATACATATATATTATAGACAGACAGACATATAATTTCAATATTTACACATTTATACAGTTTACTTTTAGCTGCAGTTCGTAACAAGCACTCAACATGGTTGGTGTTGCCGCCGACTCTTCGCAGGCCGCGCAGCTATCATCGGCGAAGAATCCGATGATTAAGTATTTGCTGAAGCAGCGCGAGAATCACGCCCGTGCCCAAGATGCGGACTATTCGCATGTGTTTCGCCGCAAGACGCGCTTCGAGCTCTTTCGGCTGTCCGCCATAGCGATGGCCATCGAATTTGCGTATGCGGCCGAGACGAGCTTCGTGTCGCCGATTCTTCTTCAAATTGGCATCGATCACAAGCACATGACCATGGCCTGGGGCCTGTCGCCGTTGATTGGTTTCTTTGTCTCGCCGCTGCTGGGCAGCGTCAGTGATCGCTGTAAGCTGCGCTGGGGCCGACGTCGACCCATCATCACACTGCTGTCGCTGGGCATATTCCTTGGCTTGATTTTGGTGCCGTACGGCAAGGACCTGGGCGTCTGGCTGGGCGATGCCGGCTACAATTACACAGCCTCAACCTATAGCAACGAGAGCTCTGTGTCGGCGGCGGCTCTGCTCTCGTCTGAGCCGATGCCGGACTCAGGCGCATCACCTGCCAACTTCAAATATGCCGTAATTTTGACAATTTTGGGCATGGTTCTGCTGGACTTTGATGCGGACACCTGCCAGACGCCGGCACGCACCTATTTGCTGGACATGTGCGTGCCCGAGGAGCAGTCGAAGGCCCTGACTATGTTCACACTCTTCGCGGGCTTTGGCGGCACCATTGGCTACGCCATCGGCGGCATCGACTGGGAGACGACGCACATTGGCAGCGCACTGGGCGGAAATATACCCACAGTCTTCACCCTAGTGACCATTATCTTTGTGATTTGCTATCTGATAACTGTGGCGACGTTTCGCGAAATTCCCCTCGAGTTGATCGAGCGTGACGAGCTGTTGCGTCCGCTCTCCGCATCGGCCATTAAGAAGGAGCTGAAGAAGAACAACAATGCCATTTACTACATACAGGAGAACACCACGATGGACCAGCAGATGAAGGCAGCGGAAGAGCCCATCGCCAGCTATCAGAATAGCTATTTGCCGGCGCTCAGCAATAAGGTGAAGACTCCCCAGGACTTGGAGTTGCAGGCAGACGATGGGGCACCGATCTCATTGCGTGCCTATTTGAAGAGCATCTTCATAATGCCTCACTCCATGCGCATGCTGGCGCTGACCAACCTGTTCTGTTGGATGGGTCACGTGACCTACTGCCTGTACTTCACGGACTTTGTGGGCGAGGCGGTCTTCCACGGTGATCCCACCGCACCACCCAACTCTGCGCCGCTAATTCTGTACGAGGAGGGCGTTCGCTTTGGCTGCTGGGGCATGTCTATCTATGCCTTCTCCTGCTCCATTTACTCGCTGTCTGTGACTAAGTTGATGAAGTGGTTTGGGTATGTGTTTATGGATTCGATCAAGGGGATACAAATGGATATGCCTAGATAGGGAATTGGCTTACTTAACATAATCTTCATATTTTTGCAGCACTAAGGCGGTCTATATCAGCGGCATGGTCTACTATGGCATTGGCATGCTGATCCTCGGTCTGTGGCCGACCAAGTGGGGTGTTCTGGTTTTTAGCACCTCGGCGGGCATACTCTATGGCACGCTCTTTACAATGCCCTTCATACTGGTGGCCAACTATCATGCCAAGAATTGTGTATGTATATATCATTCTCTTTCTCTCTATCTGTCAATGTTTCTCTACCTGTCTCTATTGCAGTTCCGCGTGCATAATGGTGAGACGGTGCCGCTGAAGCAGGCTCGTGGCCTGGGCACCGATGTGGCCATCATTAGCAGCATGGTCTTCATTGCCCAGTTAATTGTTTCGCTCTGCGTCGGCCCACTCGTCGCCTGGATGGAGACGACGTGTGCCATTTTGTATGCCTCGACATTTTTGTCCTTTACAGCGGCCATTGCGGCCATGTTCGTGCTCTATGTCTAAGGCTCTGGGCGGGCCGTGTAGTATTGTCCACTATTGATAGAATATTTATGATTGTCAGCATCGTCAAAGTGATGAATTATGTACTTATGTACACCCCGCATACATATCTGGACATGCGCTCGTATTGTTTGGTATGCAAACAAATTTGTTGCCTACTTTGAGGCATTTGTTTATATAGTTATTTAGTTTCTTACAGCATACTTTCGACTGCGATTGCCGAAAGGCAAACATTAATCTAACATTTGCTTTACAGTTTCGTTCCAGCACTTCATCAGAACTATTATATTATTATTATATTTGTTTTAAGCTAATAAAACGTATTCTTAGCACCAAAGTAAATTTAATTAGTTTTACTTGTAACATAAATATTATATGAAAATTAGATTTATGTTGCAAGCATTGTTCTCAATTTATATGCCCTAATTACCCAGTTTTCTTATTCATTGTATATATGTAAAGAAAACTAACTAAGCTTATAGATACATACTATATATCTCGCCATATATTTCAATATCAATTATTTCAAAAAAGATTTCATAGATGGACACTTCTTCGCCCTAAATATGTTAGTCGTTCTCATCGAGAATTCATTTCATTGTGTATTTCTTGCCATCAACATATTTTGAATATATAATCATATACTATTTATCATACCCTATGAAAAATTTTGATAGATTAGTCACTAAGTCTCGACTTTGAACTATCTTCTCATTGTAGTCCTTTTACGAAAGACAATTTATTATATATTCAAAATTAATGAGCTCAATTGCAATAGCTGGCGCCAAAGCAAAAAAGCCACAAAATCGATCACGAAATTTAATTTTAATGTTGCCGGTGTCGCGCGATCGAGCTATCAAGGGTAACTAATAACTAATGAGAGCTAATCGGAACCGTTTTTTTTTCTATCAAATTATTAAACAAATTCGTAATGGAGCAAACTCGTTTTATATTTTACATAATATCGTCAAATTGATTGGAATTAATGTAGGAAAAAACCTATTTGAAATTAATTTTACCTTCCCTTTCTTTAGGTTATTCGCCCTCTTAGAACATCGAGCGAAATTGTGAGCTAAATTGACATTAATTAAAAGTGAATTGATTATAAGAACACGTTTCGGTGGGCCTTTTTGTTGCGTACCCCAAAAGGCATTTAAGTTTCATTTACATAATGTATACAGACAATGCGAAATTTAAACATACATGTTTAAAAAATATGTATATATGGGCGGCATACCATAGAGCAGGCAAATAAAGTTTTGCAAAACTAGTTTACTCTGATGCAAAAACTAGCTTCCTTTGTTTTTGACTTTATTTAGTGATTCGGCTGTTGATTATTATAGAGTATATATATTATAGAGTATATATATCTATTGATTTACACATTTAGTGATAAATTATTTTAACCTTAGCAATTTCAACATGCAAATCAGCTTGGGAGTAAAAGATATATAATGAAAAAATGCTTTGAGTGCATTAAGATGAACAAAAAATTTCAATATTGAAACATTGATCATAAATCTCTTAAAGGTCATATTGAATTTTGTTCGATCAATCAATCAACAGTTCATTAAAGGCAAATTAAATTTATCTTTATCTGAATATTGATTCTTATGCTGTGTTTTGCTTTGTTTTGATAGCTGATCTTATCTTATGACATGAGGACTTTGTCGAAATTTTTGTGTAGTCTACAATAGTCTTTAAATTTAAGGAAATATATAGAATTGATCGATGATTTAAAACAAACTTGATTTATGAAAAGCATGAACATGGAGAGAACATGTGCCTCAATCAACCAGCTAGTTGACCCTTATCAAGACGATTTATTCTTTAAAAAGAGGAGCATCGCTCCTCCTGCTATCTATACACCTTTTAACAGCAACAATAACAGAAAGTTGTCTTAGCTTGTCACCTTAAGAGCTGCGACGCTCCTACTTCCCCTTAAACCTGTCCAACAATGTAAAAAAGAGCGGATATTAATTTTTCACGCTCGTGCATGGCATTTGAATGCAATTTTTAATTTCCTCAAGTGCACTGCCAATACCCTGTAGTAAAAACGTTGCACCAAGCAGGCATGCGGAGAAATAAATAATCATTTTGTGTAAATTATAAAGTAAGGAACAGCTGAGTTGTTGAAAGAGGCATGAGCTCTGGGTAAATTAAAATTCTTCCTTTGAATATATTGTAGATACTTCGTTCTTCTTTGCCACAGCGCAATTTCCAGTCGAGCTTTAGTTAGAACTATGCGTAGTGGCTGCCCGGCTGTTGCCAATTTCCTTCGCAGCAGCACACGCCACGCCCAATTCCGCTAGCACTTGGCAGGCGTGTAAGCTAGGAGTGCTAGATTGTAAATCATAATTTTTGTGCAGCATGCGAAATGCAATAGGTAATTGAAGTGGAAGATATATATGATATAAATATGCATATATTTCAAAAACCCTTTCAATATCTGATGCAATATTAGTACAAGAAATTTGTGCGCCAATTGTGTTAAAATAAAATAGATGTCGCCTTTGCTCTAGAGCAGCGAACATCAAATCTGAAATTGTCGCACAAAGACAATGCGCGGCGCATTAAATTGAAAAGTGCATTGCAAATGCAGTGTTGTAAAGTGCGATAAAATCCGGTTACAACTTGGGCTGCCGAACACTCGCAAAAAGAAACTTTGACTATAAAAGCCGTGTTGCGCGGCGTATGCGTGATATGAGGTTTGAGTGCTCGACTATTGCGCCGCTGCTACAAATTGAGTTTATCAGCGGCAACAAATCTGAAAGAGGAAGCTCACACACAGACACACACACACACATACGCACATTCATTCATCATAGGGGACAGGCATATCCTGTCGCATCCTTTAGCAAAGCCCCACCCTGGAAATATTTGCATTTGTCTTAAGCTCATTCGTAAATCCGTGAAAGCGAGCACACAGAGCGCGCAGACAGAGAGATGAAAGTAGTAAGAGCCAAAAGCCAATAAACAAAAGTCCCTCACAACATCAGCAGAGAAGGTAAATTCATTTTAGATTCGATTGCTGCGAACACCCTCAGCCAAATGGGAAACATGTGCAACATTTATCCTAGAAATAATCCAAGCCCGGCCCGAATTGACGACACTGAAAGCCCCATAAGTCCAAACCGAATACACTCAGCCAGATTCGAGTGCAACTCCAGCTCCGCTTGCTGCTTGGCTTCTTGTCAGAGGCGAATTCAAAGTCAAAAGTATGCATTAGCATTGTTTACCTGGCTTGGATCGAAGGATATGGCTGTAACAATAAAGCAATGAACGAAACTGACAATTGTGCCAGGATATTACGAGGCGGGCTTTTATGCTTAACTGTTGCTGCCATCGTCTGCCCCACCAGCCCCATTCGACTTTTTACGAGCCCTCGCGCTGCAGTCAACGTTCGCTACGAGCCAGGCCATAAAGTGCTTGCCAAAATGATTTTGAATACTTGACATACTATTTGTTTTTAGCTTGGCATTTGCGTTTCACTGAAGCGGCCCCTCCTTGCAATTGATAGTTGAACTTTAGCACTGTAAGCCTTGACAACTCTGAGTCGTGACTGTACATATAAGTGTGCGTAAAGGAAATATGTGAAACGTGTTAATAAGCGATGCTACATGTCCAGCTTTTGTTGCTGGTGTGAAAGAATATCTTAAGAAATGTAATTTTTATTTAATTAATAGACAAGAGTCGGGATTTCATGACTATGATTTACCTTGCAATATTCAGAGCATGATAATGAAGGGTCTATATGCTTGCTGGAGGTAATAGAAAAGAGTTTTAGAAACCTTTTACCAGAGCACAATAATTTTATAATCTCTTACTTGTGATACTCAAATGGAATGAGTTTCATCTACCGTTAAATATATTTGGCATTGCAAGTCTGCCTTATGCTAGATCGACTCAGCTTGTCGCTCTAATCAACAATATATATATTTCACTTAGTGCTGTTTCTTTCATTTAAAATTTATAGTAACAGCAGATCATGAAATATAACATCTCATATAAATTATCTTGGTGTAGTCCACATAAAAATTTGTTCATATCACATTGTTATGATGACATGCTGAGGGAGATCCATACCCATAACAGTTACCCATGCAGTTTCGCTCGCAACTTGACACCTCGCTTGGTCCTAATTTATATGCAAATTGTTTCGTATAATTTTTTATCAGCTACGCTTAACTCTTTAGCTTGTTTTATTTTTTGTTTATTTTGTATTATTCTTCTCCATTTTTTTTTGCGTTATTGCCGCAAGCATGCGCCATTTAATAAACATCACATAAAACAGAGGCAGAAGCAGTAGCAGCAGTAGCTCTGGTGGTGGCAGCGCCAGCGGATGCTGAAAGTAACCAAAATAGCGTTAGCAAGTTTTTAGTTCCCTTTCCCTTGCAGATCCGCCTGAAGTCATGTCAAACAGGGCGACATTTGCAATAACGGAAAATAATATGCAAATGCAATTATGAATCGCATCGACAACAACTGAAGCGACAGCGCAGACCGCAACACTTCTGACTTGCTATACTGGAGAGGGCGAGAGAGATTAAGGGTATATGCATTCGTAAGAAAATACTCAGTTCAGGAAAACATAGGTATATGGCTTGCATGCTATAGTAACTATCAACTGTTGGATCTTTTATACAATATTTAAACATTAAAAACCGTTTAAAAATTATTACGGATAATAATGGGCAATATATGACTTATGATAGTTGAAAAATGTTTGTAGCTTAATGTTTCAATAGCTATATTAATTAAATTTCCTAGGGTATTGTGCTTCGTTTATTCTAAAAGTTCAGTTGAGTTGCTGGCATCTTGTTGGTCAGATTGTATGGAAAATAACTTGTAGCAACAATGCTTGGAATATTTAAAAAGACTATATATAATGCTCGCACCTTTGCTGTACAATAGGGCGTATACGTGTTGGCTGTAGATAAAAATTGGCCGGCAGTGGCTAATCAGAGCAACTTATATGTGCCATAAATTAGAAGGCGACAGAACGACATCCGTTAAACATTTTGCCGCCTATGCAGCAGGACGGTCGGCGTGTCGGTCCGTGGTTGGGTGGGTGTAGCTTGGGCTAGTTGGCCATGGCTAGGGCTCTCCCGCTCCCTCTCGCTGTCCAGCTCTTGCTCTGCCTGTGTGTAGTCTGGCTGATGCATGAAATGTAATAAATTTCGTTATCTATGCATTATTTATGCCGTAATTTGGTATTTTAGCCCCAAAACAGAAAAATGAAAAGCGTCAAGCGGCCTGGCAGCCATCCAAACAGCAAGCAGCCAGCCGGCCACTCACTTCCTCTCGCTCTTTCTCTCGCTCTCCCTGTCTTGTTCTACCATTAAGCTTTAGCTCTCAACCAAAAATGGCGTCGGGTCAACATTACACATTTTCACCAATTTTCCTGTTACTTTTACACAGCATACAATGTGTGTGTGTGTGCGTGTGTGTGAGTGTGTGAAGACGCATAAATAACACTTACAGCATTTCGTTTTTCAGATGTGTGCGTTATACATCCTACTATAGTATATATATATAGCATATCTTTACTATATATATTCTATTCAAACTATAGTTTGTACATCTTTTTGTAGCTAAGCTTTGCTGAGTTTGCCACAACCTGTGTGCACGTTCTGGTTCTTTAATCAAGCCCTAAAATTTAATGACTACGAATAGCTGTGCTCTTGAACTCGACAGCTGTGTCAAGCTTCACGCGTATTCGTATATTTATTTGTTAAAATTTGAGGCTTTAACGAAATAGTTTCTTCAGTCTTCAAAATTTAAGTCTCAATTGCTGCGATAAGTATCTACCGGCAAGTTGGTTAAATATAACAAGAATAAGTTAGTGTACGCAGAAATGATCTCTAAGGTTCAAATCCATTTGTGGAAAAGCCCCAACAAAAAAAGAGAACAGTGCAGAAACATGAATTTTTTGAAAAACATTTATTACATTTAAGTTTTAATAACACATCTTAAGCCTGGGGGGCGACGGGCAGATGGGCACCAGACGGCTGGAAACCGTTCTCATCGGCCACGTAGGTAACCTGGTATGTCTGACCATCATCACCGACATATTGGAATGAGCCCTTAACGGAAATAGCCTCCTGTTCTGTGCCAATATTCTCAAGGTGGCCATCCGCTTGAGCAGAAACGCCATCGGATGTCTCGAAACTGGAGAATGCGAATAAGAATTAACAAATAGCTGGCATAACTATTTGGATGAATACTTACGAATATTTGAAGGATTCAGGTCCAACGTCCGAATCTTGTCTCAAGATCTGTGCATCCTCGACTGGTGCAGCCAGAGCGATGGCGAAGAGAGCAACGAAGACAATCAGGAATTTCATTTTTAGTTGAGGCTGTAGCGCGTTTGAGATATCAAAGGTAACTATACTAAGCTCAGCCGATCGCAGCTGTATTTATATCAAAGTGCTAAATATCTCTGTCGTGGATCAAACTAGTTTATAGTTTAATATTGAAAGCAAAAATGTTTTAATATTAATGAAGTGTTCAAAACGTGTTATAAGATTTTATGGACGCCACAAGGCGAAGGCGTGCAGACAAACAAACTAAAATACATATTTCCATAATGTGTGCATATATTTATAAATCATGTGAATTATTTGATGCGTCTTTTGGATACTATAAATATATTTATAGTGCATTTTCTGATCTGATTCTATCTCTCTTGCACTCCCAAAAACCTTTTATTGTTAGTCAATTAGCAGCTATTAATAGATTTTCATGTACTATCGCTGGAATTTTACACCTCGCAATAACCGAGTCTCATGATAATCGATAATACATATTCATTATGTATAGATTTATATATATGCATATGTGTGCGTATTTCTATCCACTATCACTTTCAGCTTAGAGATAAGCAGCTACGTTTGGCTGCAGCCGGTTGACAACCGGCACACGCTGCGTGATCTTGACCAGACTCAAGCCCGGGCCCAAATCTAGACTGGCCAAGGTTACGGCTTTGCTAATAGCGGTTTGACTAGTCTGTCATCTTCTCCAAATATATCTTTTTTCGGCTCTACATTTTTTTAATTAGTGTTTTACATTTTGTTATCTTCAACACAAAGCCGAGCGATACGCTGCAGATTATAAAACTTTTAGTTTCATATAAAATATATTATAAACTAGCATTTATGTCTATCATAATTTCTTTTTCTTATTTATTTGCTTCTTATTAAATTTTATTTATTTTTTTTTTCACCTTTCTATTGAATTAATTTTTTATTTTTTTTTTCAATATTTCTTTTTCGTTCAATTCAAATCATTTTATTTTGTTATATATCTATTTCAATTAACTTTTTTTTATTGTTTAATTTTTATTTTATCCATTTTTCTCTTCATTTTATGATATATTTTTGTTCTTTTTTATAATTTAGAATTTTTTGCTAATCTTTTCCCCTTTTTCACATTAAAGAAAAATGAAAACAGAAAGTATAAATATAAATTTATAAATTTTTTATTATTATTAATGATCTGTTAGATGTATTTATAGATACATATAATGGCATATTGATAAAGATGTCGATATAGGTAGTATACATATGATGACAATCTCTATAGGCTATAGCCTATGTATTGCTAAAGTCAATCGCTTTACGCTGAGTGAGCTTTGGGCAAATGTTCCACCTAAGGCTAAAAATCTTTCGTGTCGTCAACGTAGTTAGCACTGTAGACCGCATCATCATCGAAAGTATTGCTTTCTCATATTGGCAGCTGACATTGTTCATAATTTCCGATGCTATTGGATGCCTCATAGATGACATCAAATGACAAAGTGAAAGTGAACAACGTCATAAAGACTATCCGCAAAGTTCATGCTGAGTTCTACCTATGTTTGGTTTAAGCTGTTGAAAGCATTTATAAAAGCATCAGCTAGCCCCACTATTGAAAATCAGTATGAACAGATGGAATTTTTGAAAAACATTTATTACATTTAAGTTTTAATAACACATCTTAAGCCTGGGGGGCGACGGGCAGATGGGCACCAGATGGCTGGAAACCGTTCTCATCGGCCACGTAGGTAACCTGGTATGTCTGACCATCATCACCGACATATTTGAATGAGCCCTGAACGGCAATAGCCTCCTGTTCTGTGCCAATATTCTTAAGCTGGCCTTGCGCTTGAGCAGAAACGCCATCGGATGTCTCGAAACTGGAGAATTCCACGAATAAGAATTAACAAATAGCTGGCATAACTATGTAGATGAATACTTACGCATAGTTGAAGGATTCAGGTCCAACGTCCGAATCTTGTCTCAAGATCTGTGCATCCTCGACTGGTGCAGCCAGAGCGATGGCGAAGAGAGCAACGAAGACGATCAGGAATTTCATTTTTAGTTGAGGTTGTAGCGCGTTTGAGATATCAAAGGTAACTATACTAAGCTCAGCCGATCGCAGCTGTATTTATGTGAAAATTTTCAAATATATTTGCATTTGGCAAAGACTGTTGCTTCCGAAATCCGCTCTGGGCGATTTGAAGGTCATTATTGATGAAGAACTGCTCGGAGAAATAACGAGTTTGGTATATTATTATATATATATATATATATATATATATATATATATATATATATATATTATATATATTTTAACCTAAACTATCTGTGTTGAATCGTTCGAATGCTGAGTTTGGTAAAGAAGAAAAATAACAAAAAGAAATAAAACTAGTTTATCGGGCGAGATGACAAAAGCTGAGACGAAAATAAAAGATCGCCGAAACGAATTCGAATCATGCATATTTATTAAAGAAACTAGTATTAAAATTAGTCTACGGGCTTGAATGTAAATGTGGTTAGCACTTTAATTAAGTTCATGTTTATATATTTTGACAAACGATACATACTTGTATATACAGTGATATTATGTAGTCTATATTATTATCAATGGTAACAGACCTTCATTCCAAAGTTTATTCAGGTGTAATCAATTTAGATGCATGCCAAGTTCTTATAGCAAAGAGCTATGTGGGATGTGAGCTGCAGATGAAGGCAAGTGACTGTTGATAGTTGATTTTTGCTTGAAATATAGGCATAAGAAATTAATATATTTTGAATTATTTGCTATCATGCAGGTAGTTGGATCTAGCTTTTACTATGGCAAAGTTACTTCTATATAAGTATTCGTTTCTTAATAATATTTAATTTCTATATTAGTAAAAAAGTTAAGAGTTACTTGAATAAAATGTACTAAATTTTATTCTTTTACCAAGATATATTAGCCCTTAAAATAATGATAATATTTTTGTAAACATATATTTAATATATACGTTTTTTACCCGACACTTTTGATACACTTCGCTTTACTCTCTTGATTGAGGATTTTTCGTAGATTTTCTTTTCACTCCTTTGTGCATTTTCTCAAAATGCATTTAACTCACTTTGTCATAGTCAGTAAATTTGAAATGTCATTGCGACTTTCAACTGTCGACTGAGGCACAACCTTGTGGCTTTCATGTGCAGCACACAGACACGTAAACACGTTCACATATCCACAAAGCTGGACGGCTACGCGTTGTGAGTGCGAGCGAGAGAGCTGTCAGTCACAGTCAACTTTGTGGTGCAACTGCCCTTAAGTCATATATCATGTATAGAGCTTAGATAGATATGTTTTTCTTTTTCTTCTTTTGTAGAGCGATAGAACATGCCAAGTGGGATAACAACAAATTGTTAATATGAATAAAATAAATGCTATGAAAACACATAAAGAGCCTGAGAGTTTATCTGCCTGATTCAACTTAGCTGCTTGATAAAGCTTAAGATTTTCTCCATCATCGACTTACCCTCATATTGATTGTTGCAATCACTGACTCAGCTTTAAACTGCTGGGCCTCATTCAATTTGTCGTTAGGTCTCACCTGTTCGCACATAAATTATTTCTTATCAAAGCGAACGAACTGACCACACAACATTTTTTTCTTTCTTACTTTTAGTCCAGACCGAAATTGCAGCATTTTCTATCTGCAATTTCAATCGTTTCTACTTCTGCTGGTTTCTTTTTTGTCACTCGATAATTTGTAGATGTTCTTCGTGCTGTCGTAAATTGTCTTTGGCAGGCCAACAGGCTGTCTGGACGGTTTTCAAGTCTGTGCCAAAAACAAAAAAAAAAACAAAAAATAAGACAGTAAGATGAAAAAAGAATAAACTTTAGCCCAAGACGCGCTCTGGGCGCGACAGCCAAATCAACAAGCAATTGTTGCTGGTAAAACACGTCGATGTCCGCTGAATAACCCCATTCACCCCACTTTTCCGCCAAACCCGGTACAACTTGCTGCGCCAACCTCGGTGCGAGTCGATAAAGATTACAGCGCAGCAGGGCGGGCCAAACTTTTTAATTTTATAAAAACAAACGGGGAACATTTGAACTGCAAGACAAACCACAGCAAGACAAGAAGAAGCTGACAAACTGAGAGAAAAAAATATAATTTATATATATTTATATACACAAAAAAAAGCATGCCATATTAATGAACCCACCCACCTACTGTGCTGATATAAATCTAACATTTAAGGCAGTTTGACTGGTAACTGAAGAACGTGTATGTAAATGATTTTATGTAATAGAAATTGTATGGACATCTTGGAATATATGTATTTGAATTGCTGATTAATATTCGCCTTTACATAATTATAGTTTACGCTTTCAACAGAAACATTTTATATTTTTTTATATGTCTCATAAATTATATATTATATATATAAATCTACATATATATATAGAAAAATATAGAAAAAAATATACGATATATATGTGTATATATTTCTTAACAGGCATCATATCAAAAGAGAGTCCATACTTATATATTGAACAATGTGTGATATTTTTTTAATAACAACTTTAACATTGCTGTCTTATAACAATTGCTGTAGGGATAGTATATAACTATAACTGCTATAACTAACAAGAGTCTCATAAAAGATTCTTTGCCTTTACATATTATATTAAAAAACTGTCTTACCTAGGTTTTTGTAGAAATAACATAAAGGTTAATAAAAACAACAGCTGTGAAGCCTGAGGATAGATGTGTATTATAAGGCTTTAAACTTTTTCGAATTGTAGGACATTTCAAATAGAACTGTTATACACTTCGAAAAAGCCTGAAAGCGCGGGATATACATTTTTGTCATGGATAGAAATGACAGAGCTTTGTCCCGTGACTCAGAGCTTTCCCACGGCAGCTTTTAAATGTTCCAAATTTATCTCTAATTCAAATGTATAAATCCAAGCCATAAGCAAAATGAGCTTTAAAAGCTTCATACGCTTTTATAGTTAAAAACGTCCTTGTACCTTTCTTCTGTACCATTTTAAGGAAATATTCTAGTTCACACACCAAAAGCTTTTAGACAAAGGAAATAAAGAATGTTGTAATTTAAAAAAAAAAAAAAAAAAAGTGTTTCTGGACTAAAATGCATTTGGGGCCGAGTCGAATTTTGGCCACTAATTGAAATTCTTTATTTATCAGGTTACCGTCGATGCCCGTTGTTGAGGCTGCATTCACTGTATGTCTGTCTGTCTGTCTGTCGGTCTGTCCGATTGTCGCTTTATGGCGCAGAGCTGCCACTGTCATGCCGAAACGTTTTCCATTTATTTGTTTTTCCTTTTGGTGGGCGGAGCGGGCTGGCTTTCAGCCATTTCCTCTCGCCACATGACGCGCATGCAAAACAAAAGAAGAATTGTAATGAAATTTGAAAACTGCAACAGCAAAGAGATAAATGTGGGGGGAATATGGGCGGAGCATCATCTAAAAGGCAAAACAACTTCAAATTTAACCTTGATTTTAGCCAAATGCAAAGAGTTGTTTCCCCTCTCTTTTTTTGTATATTCAAATGTGGCACAATCGAGATGTTCTCCTATCTAGTATTTTCCGCTTGAAATATGACAAAAGTATTGCATGTGTGTGTGGTCCATCATTATAGACATCACATATTTCGAATGTCAAAATCATGAAATTTTAGCTTTTGCTTCAAATAGGAGCAACAAAAAAATTACTGAATGCTTCAATTATTGTTGCCAGCTCTATGCAGCTGTGTGCGTGTGTGTGTGTGTGTGGGTGTGTGTGTGTCAACTGTCAACCTTTGTCAGTCCATTTGCTTGTGAAATGCTAATCCTATAAGAGCGACTGTCTCGTACGCGTCGTTTAATCAGTGAAAATCACAAAATGCGAGACAACACCGGAAACTTCTCTTTCTCTGCCTGTGTGTGCGTGTGTGTGTGTGATACGACTGCAAAATTCCATTTCCGTTACACACACATGTGTGGGAAAGAACAATTCAGCATATAGAATACAACATAATTATTATCATGATAATCTCAACAAGAATCCGACTTACTGAATCTGCTTGCGGTTTCAAGTCTGTGGTCTAGGCAACAATTTGAAGTGCTAATCTCTAAATGATATGCAAAAAATAAATGATAGTTGAATGGGATTAGGTAGTCTATAAATTATGATTATTTATTCTTAATAAAGTTTTCTGGTTTACATATGATCGGATATGAATATGTTTTCTATCGCCTCTTAAGTCTTAAGCCCTTAAATTCTCTAAAACAAAAAGCATATAAATCTTTTTTCAGTCAAAAACTTTTGATTTCACATTAATATTCTTACTCTAAAAGATCTCAATTTCAGCTTTATATATATTCAGTTCTGCATTTTGGGCATTGGCAATAACAACAAGTGCCATTTGGTTGGGCGTCTGCCGACGATGACGACGACGACGACGACATCGCATCGCATCATTATCATTGGCCGTTAGAGCCGTGTTCGCGGTTGAAATAGCCAATTACTGCAGGAAACCATTAGCGTCCGTATCACTGTCGTCAATCTAAGTACTTCCGGGCAGGCTGCAGACGCCCTCAAATTGAAGAAGAACAAGCAGAAGCAGAAGTGTGCTGCCTGAAATGGCCCCTACTAACTGGCGATGGCAAACAGAAAACAAGCGAAAACCATGAACAGAAATATGCTCACTTCATTTGAGAATTTATATATACATATATATATATATATATAGACATATGTCTGGTCTAATCAATGACAAGGTACAAAGAAATTAAAAAAACGCCAAATAGTGAAGTGGCAGAGTGTGCTAGACTAACAGTTACCCTGGGCTAGCAAAAAAAATATAATAGGTAGACAAATATGTTTCTTTGACTATTAGAGACTATTCATTAGGCAACAAATTATTGTAGTAATTCTTGAAGAGCTGAGCATAATAATATTCTAGAGTTGAATTAGCATTGTTTAAGCAATCTTTTACTTTATAGATAAACTTGAGAGTAATCAATAGCCAAGATAACATCAGATTCTGTAAATAGTTTAGCATTAAACTGAAACAGTAGACTGTGAATGTAGACTTCTAATAAACAATTGCACCTTACCAGCCTAGGGCTGCCTCTGTGCCAAGAGTTTATTCTCTTCAAACTTTCACTATATATTTTTTATTAAGGAAAGGATACATGATTTATCAATCCTATCGCCATTGGAAAGCTATAGCCATATACAGAGTATTTACTAGTCAAGCACTAATAACTATTATTCTAAATTTTATTATTACAAATTCCGCTCAGGAATTTATTTTACAAATCGAAAAATTTATATTTTACACATTTTTCTTTCGAATTTTATAAGCAGTTCAAATACTAAGCCAATCAAATGTATCTGCCAATACACTTTGGGGCATTAGGGTATACAAAATACACACGCACACACACGCACAGATCCACGCACACAGGCACTCGCGTACACGCAGGCAATCTAATGCGCACAACACTATAATGTGTAGTGTATGCACAGCGTGTAGCATACTTATGAGAGCAACAGCAACAACAACAACAACAACGAGAACAGCCATTAGCTGCTGCGAGACTGCTGCCGGTAGATGAAGCCTCATCATTTGCTCGTTTTATATATATCTGAAACGTCGCTCAGGTGTGCTGTGCTGCGTATCCCAGGCCAGTTTGATAACTGTACTCTCCATGTACCTTGGCTGCTAACTGGTTACATTATACAGAGGGAAACAGAACAATTTCGCCTTCTCTTTTGGCATACTAAACAGCACCAGCAGCAGCGGCAGCATCATCATTAACACTCCAACACCAGCAACAACAACAGCAGCAGCAGCAGCAACAACTATGAGCTTAACACCTTTGTTGTTGTTGCCGTTGCTGTTGTTGTTGTGGTGTGCGCGGTATAAATTAATAAAAATTTCATGTGCCAAATAATTACAATTAACATGAGTTCTTAATTAAGAGCTGCTGCTGCTGCTGCTACTGGTGCTGGCGCTGCTGGTGCTGCTGCTGTCGTCCTTGTTGCTGTTAATAGGCTCGTTCATTTGCCATCGCCTCGTCGTTGTCGTTCTCGTCGTCGCCTCATTTTTACCTTTAATGCAATACAACACATTCGGCTGCGCTCGGTGCGGTTCGTTAAGTTTCAGCCCCCAATTCAGCCCCCCTTTTTTTGGCTGACTGCTGCTGCCTGGTGCCTGCTTAATTTTCTGCCAGCCAGCAATATTTTTTGTTCGTTTTTTTTTTTTTGCAATTGAAGTGTCGATATTTTATGTGTTGTTCGTTCGCTTAATTAAAAATGCCAAAGGTTAACGCATTCGACCCAGTCTGTAGCACGATATCGCCCTCTTTATACATATCTCTCTCTCTCTCTCATTTTTTCTTTCTCTCCCTCTCTCTCTCGCTCTCTTTCGCTTGCTCAACAACTCTTGCGCTTATGAATTTCATTTATTTGAAGCACTTCATTTTGAAGCATTGGCCACGTTTTTGTTTTCGTTTTTGTGGCTTTGCATTAGCTTTTTGTTCAGTTGCTGTTAGGCGCTTGTTTTTGTTGCAGTTTTTAATCCGCTTTGGGTTGGAAAGTTTAATCAAAGTCGAAAAAGCATTTGCACAGTGGAAAGCTATGCAAATTTCGGGTAGATAATCCTAAGCAGTGTAAGAGTTTTCCAGTTTTTGCAGTCAAAAATATGCATTTTTTATTTACTTTATGAATATTTGCTATAACTTTTTAGCTACTGTGTGCGGAGTTCAGCAATAAAGGCAAGGCAGTTGATTTTATGGTAGGAGTGTCCATGAAATAGATCATATTTTAAACAACAAATTTTTCATCTATTCATGTATGGCAGAGAATGTCTATTTTAAAAATATTTGCTTCGCAGAGCACAATTTTATTTTATTTTAAGAAGAACTAAAGAGCGTTAAATGGGAAAATAAATGGGAAAAAATTATCGCTCGAATAGTATAGAAAATATTGAACTTTCATGGAGAGTGTGATGGGTGGCTCATTCTTAAGCTTAAGCAATGCTTATCTATCAGATCAAAATATTATGTAAGAAACTAAGTAAATGGAACGTAACCATGTACGTCTAAAGCATTTATAACTTAAGTTATTCAGATAAATAATAATATATAATATATTATCTATTATATCATATCATATTATACCTGCTATATCTCACTTTTTTACTTATAGATCTTAATTTTTCTCAGTCCCCCCACATTTTTTGCAACTTTGTCCCACTGTGCTGCGATATTATTTATGTTAACGTTTAGTTGAATTTCAGAAAACTTTGACACGGGTTTATTAATAGCAGCTGGACGTTGAGTTATGTAGTTTGTGCGTTTTGCATGCCAAACTATTTTGGATTTTAGCCATGTTTTTTTTTGTTTTATTTTTTTGAGGGGTTTTGCAGGTTGGCAGTTTTGTAGCGAGCTAAACTGCAGTTGGGGCCAAATAAACTTTTGTTAACTCTGACACAGTTCGTTCAGAGCAGCGTTATGAAGCCGGAAGTTGCAGTAGTTCATTGTTCAGAGCTGAATGACAGCAGGGGTCGCCGGCGTCGATGGTAGATGGTAACGTGCAGTGCCGTAAAAGGCTATTAGGCTTAGGGTTCTAGCCACTCAATGCACAGAGAGTCAGCCAAAAGTTTGAAACTATAAATATTTGTGGGGTGCTTCGTTCGAGCGTGAGTTCATATGCCTTATAATACCCTTTCTAGCCTAAAAGTGTAGGGTGTGCGCCGTTCGATAGCTGGCCAAAGCTCGTCCAAGCTGATGAGAGATCAGACAGCGCTTACACCTACCAGTGATAGACAGGAGCAAGTGTAGTGCTGGTGCTTGGTGTGAGCTACTTGACCAAGTGAGCTGAGCTGGCTGCAAGCCAGAAAGAGACAGGGCAGGAGTGTAGACAGAGACAGGAACAGGGACTGGCCAAGCCAATGTGGAAGTCAGTGACAGGAGCTGGCGAGAGTGAATGGCAGGAGCAAACAAAAGCGATAAGGCAAGGTAAAGCAAAGAGAGAGAGAGAGAGAGAGTGAAGGAGAGAGTGTGGGTGGGGTTGGGGTGAGAGTAAGGTAAAAGCAAAGCTGAGCTCGGTTAGAAAAACCTAGCGACCGAGTGGCTGACATAAATATGTAAACAAATGTCAAAATGACAGGCACACATAGAGACATATTTCAATGCGAATATGAGTGCTGACTAGTGAGAAATGAGTGTGTGTATGTGTGTGAGTGTGTGTGTAACTGTTGTTCACATTCTGCACTGCACAATATGAAAAATGCATGACAAACGGCCCCAAACACGGGCGAGCAGGCACAGACCCAAAACTCGAAACTGTATAAAAACGCGCAAATATTTTACACACAACACACACACACATACACATCCACGACACACACACTGTGTGGATATCTAACAGATGCGTGCGTTTGTTAAGTATAGTCGGGAGTGGGAGGGGGAGTGTGAGGCAAGCGATGCTATATGATGCCGTTAAAGGCTGTGCGTCCTGTGTAGCTCCGATGGAGGCCCAGCCACAGACAACGCTGTGTTGGCCATGGCTTCCACCAGCCCCTCCACCTGCTGTGCTGTGGGCAAGGTGAGGCTGTGGCTGTGGCTTTAATGACGTCATACGGCTAACACAAAATGCCGTGCAATACCCGCAAAAACCTGAACGCAAACAGAGAGGCTAAGAGCGCTGGAGAGCAAGTGAGAGTAGTCGCTGCTCGTAAAGCTCGCTCAGCAATCAAACACACGTTGATTCGCTCTCGCAGCAGCCAAGCTGTGCAGAGAGAGAGACGGAAAGACAAAGAGAGGGAGAGAGGGTGCCAATATATTCCCTTTTCTGTCCATCTCCATATATCTCCCTTCGCATTTATGCTGGGACCTGCACAACAAGCTGCGTGTGTGTGTGTGTTCGCCTTTGTATTGTGGGACACTTTTGATTTTTTACTTGATTTAAGTATTAATGAGAATTTATAGCTGACAGCTCAGCTGCAAATGTATTTATATAGCCAAATATATCATTTATAAAAGTATTTTGGGGCTTGCAAAGATTTTACGCTATTGATAAGACCTCAAATAATTAATGCCAAAATATATGTAAAGCCCTTAATACTGTCAATAGCAACAGGGTTACTGAGTAGGGACAGGGACAGCAAGACTTCTAATATTATTATTATTAATATCAACCAATTTAATCCCATGACAGTGGAGTACTTTTAGTAAATATATAAATAAATATATTAGTAAATATATAGGTAATAATCCAATATATTTATAAGTGAACTAATTAAAATATATATTAGAATATGTATAATAAAAAAAATATTAAATAAATCTAAAAATCAACTAATTAGAATATATAAATTATAAAATAAATCAATAAAAATCTATAATACAAGCTAAACAGCAATAACTCAACCAAAGGTTGAATGCTCAACATCACCTTTGACTTACCCCAGACAACAGACATAAATAAATAAGTAAATAAATAAAAATAGATCCAAAACTTTGCTTTGTTGACGGCTTAAAGTTTTGTCAAAGTCAAAATAAGAAAAAAAAATAATCTTGCATAAATTTCAATTTAAAGTCAAATGAGAAATTTGTTCAGCAAAATCTACGCCTCAGGGCACTTCAGATGGATAATCAACAGCGAATTAGATTACATTAGGGGCCGATGCCGAAGCTCAAAAGGTATTTGCCTCGCTTGGCCAAAAGACCGCTAAAATGGCCAATTAATTAGGCCAAATGATTGGGCAAATGCGAATGCATTTCGTGATTAGCTTCGACCGCAAAATTGCGCCGCGTATGTTGAACAAAAGCCGCGAAGACGAGAAGACGAAGCCGCGATACGCTTTGACAGAAAAAAATCCATTATGCTAATTTGCAGAAGATTGTTGTTGCTGGTGTTGCTGTATATGTTTTTGTTGTTGTTGTTGTTATTATTATTGTTGGTTTTCTTGTGGCGCAGCAGCAGCTTCAAAGGCGCTTAACGCACAAAAGCAAAGCAAAGCAAAGTCTTGTGGCATGTCTGCCATATAATGCCTACACAGATATGCACGCACACATATGAGCATACATATATATGTATATGTATGTATGTAGATATATCTGCAGCTGTATATATGTTTGGGCGTATAAACGTTACGGTAAGACAGCGCACAACAACAGTAAAATGAAAGAAAAGGTCACGCACTGAGAGCTAAGCACCATATAAAATATAATACACACATGTACACACACGCACACATACATATAAGGGAACAGATGAGTGAGATAGAGGGAGGTAGAGGGAGAGAGTAAATGGCATTAGCGACTAGCAGTTACCGTTTAAGAAATTCAAGTTTTGTGTATAATACGTGCTTCAGTTAGTTATATATCTAAATATATCTTTACTTATCTTATATCTCATATCTTTTGAAGAAATATTTTTTATATCCAGCTGAATTTCATTTAACTTCAATTTAATTAAATATTAACATTTTGATGCGCTCGAAATAAGTTATGGCAAATGTTGTATATTGGAAACTTGAACAATAGAATATATATTGAATGAATAAATTTATGAATATATAAATCTATATACGTATACCTATATCTAAATATCTACACTGCGCGTCATCAAGATAGAGCAACCATTCACCTGTTCCTTTCATGTTAAATATTTTCTACGTCTTTCAAATTATATGGCCACAATGCTTAATTCTTCTTTAAATTACATAAGATTCAGTATCATTTCAACAAATAATTAAAAAAAAAAAAAAATTAAAAAAATTGTTAAAAAAATAAGTTGTCAAAAATGAGTCGCCCAAGTTCGATTATATCGCCCGGTTCTCGGTTTGTAGCTTCATATTTGCAAGAATATCAAGACCAAAAAAAAACATCGTTATGAACGCTGAAAATTTCGATTTCTGACTTGAAAGACTGGAACTGTGAGGATAGATACACAGATAGATAGATAGATATAGATATCAGTAACAATTAACACAGTTAGTCAGACAATTAGACATCAATTGCGCACTATTTGCGCTCATATATTCAAGAAAGAACTGCCTTTAAAGTGATCTTTTTAGAAGGATTAAAGAATTTTTTAAAAGCTGTTAATCTGCTAGAGATTACATACATATTTAGGGAAATATTCACTTTTTTATTATATTGTAAAAGCTGGCTATCAAAATATCTAGAATTGTTTCTAATGTAAAAAATCTTTAATATAAATATTCGCTTCTCTTGAATCAAGCTCTCTTTTAAGTATATTCATTGTTACTCATAAATAAAGACAGCTTTCACTATGCACCTCCAGCAGTTACTCCATACTGATATACATACATATATTTGATATGTGCAGAGGGTATCAGAATGATAAAATTGGTGAATACAACAAAAGAAGTGCGCGGCAACAACAAGTGGACGCATTGCCTGCTCCACAGGCAGGCTAAATAAAGCGCACAACTCACGCATTGCTTTAACCTTAGATTAATCGCACAACATACAGGATTGTGGGTGGGTGGGCGGTTTGTTGGGCATTGGGCGTGGGTCGTTGGGGCGTTGAGGTTGCTGACAACAAAATATTTGGTTGCAACAAAAATTAAGTTGAGTGCGTGGCGTTGGAAAATTGTTTGCTCGCATAAGGTGTAAGAAAAATGAACAGACGCACACAGACACACACGCACACACACGCGCAAATCTACAATGCAAACACAGCGCGCAGCTGAGAGACAGAGCGAGAGTTGTAAGAGAGAGAGAGCGAGAGTGCGAGAGCAAGCGAGCTGAGCAGCATCCAAGCAGCTGGCTCTGACTCTCAGCTCGACGGAAAATGCCCGGGCAAACGCTTGCGCTCTGCTGCCATTGCTCATGTGGTTGTTCCTGTTGTTGTAGTATTAGTTGTTAGTGTTGTTGTTGCTGTTGTTGTTGCTGCTCAAACAATAATAAGTGTTGCCATTGCTTGGTCTAGCGCTTTACCTGGCTCTGGCTCTGGTTGCTGCTGCTGCTGCTGCTGCCTTCATCTGTCCAACAACAATTTCATGCAGCCCCAGCCAAATTATGTATACGCCCCATGACAAGCAGAGAGTGTATGAGTGTGTATGTATGTGTGTGTGTGTGTCAGGCCTTGCCCAGCCGAGTGAAAACTTATTTTCGGTGACAGGCGCTGGCCAATTTGCGCGCTTACGCCGCCTGGCGCAAGCCGAAAAACGGAGACAGCGACCGCGCCTACAAAGCGACCAAATGGAAGGAAAAAACAACAAAAAAAAGGAAGGAAAGGGCAAAGGCAGGAGGTTGTCGGTGCAGCAGCGTTTGTCGCCTCGCTTTAAAAATTCAAAATGGCAGCAAAGCAAAAACTAGCGAAAAGTTCAACAATAAACAGGCGCCATTTACAGAGCGAGTGCCCACTCGCTTACTCACCTCTGGACACCGCTCTTCCTCGCCCTACCTCCCCACCTCCCTTCCCCACCCTCTCTCTTTCTCGCCTTCGCTCATTCGCTGTGTGTTTGTGTGTGGAGCCACTAATAATTTAGTAACAGGCAAAAGGCAAAAAGGAACGTAGCCAGCGCAAAGCAAACAACAACAGCAACAACAAGTTAAAGCGTTTACAAATGAGTTGAACTGACTGATAAATGCACTGTAATGAGACAGATATTAAGGGGGAGCGGCTTGAGGGCAGGTAGTCTGAGGAGTGGGAGATTTTGGGGCGTGGTTTAGTGAGTTCAGAAATCCCAAAATAGATTCGTGAACTATTTTATATTTTCTTCTTTTAAATGTTCTTTTAAAGCAATTCACTAATTCAATCATGAGCTGACTCAAAATCTTTGGAGTTATTGTTCAACAGAACTTTAACTTTAATAAAAAGCCTAACTCAAATGAACCACTGGTTCATGAACAGCTGAATAGCTCACAAGTAATTGAACTACTGACCTGAATTGCTGGCATGGTTAGCATGTCTTGAGAAGTCTAGAAAGTGAGTTCATAAGCTAGCTAAATTAGTAGTTCATATACTACTGCAAATGTTCTTCTTTTAAGTGGTTCATGAACAGTTCACTTATTCAATCCTCCAGTCACTCAATATCTATAAAACTCTTTAATTGAAATTTACCTTTGATAGAACTTTACCCACAACAAAAAACCATACTATATCAAACTTGTTCATGAACACCTGACTAGTTCAATGACCTGACTAGTTCAAGTGCTAGTTCAAAGCATATTGACTAACTAGATCAATCACTTATAGTTCATGCTCATCTAAGCTAGCTCTCATTCACACTGAGCCTCTTCGACTGTCTTCCACACACCACACTTTCAAGCTAATATGCCCGCTTTCAGTTCAGCAATTTCCAGTGTATTGAAACGAGTCGCCTGCGAAAAGTGAAAGAAACATTTGCACTTCCTGCTCTTTTCTATAGCTCCCCAACGCCAACTCCACAATCCCCAATACACTGACTCCCCACCTGCCCTGCCCCCACCCGCTGCCAACTCCTACCCCTTTCGCTTACTACCCCCTGCCCTATTCATATATTGTTGCTGTGTTTATGTCTCGCATTGAAATTGCTCGCTGAGCGGGTCAGCGGATAGCAGCGCCAAAAGGAAAATGTGTCAACTGAAATAAATGATTTTCTTTTTGCTGCTTCATTTTCCTTTCCCTCTTTTTTTTCACTTTCCTTTTTTTTTCTTCCCTTTTTCATTTGCGCTTCATTGCAAATGTTCGCCTATATTTTAGTCGTTTTTTTCTACCGCTTTACTTTGGCTCTGCTGCTGTCGCCCTCGCAGTGCACATTGCACATTTGTCCAGTGTTTGGCGTTTGGGCCCATGTCCATGCCACGCCTACAGCCATCAGACAACTGCTGCTGCTGTCGCTGTCGCTGCTGCTGCTGCTGCTGATGAGTGGTGAGCTGTGAGTTGTGAGTGGTGCGGCGCGGTGTGGTGCGGCTCTTGGTATTGGCGTCGAGTGTATGGCACATTAAAAGATGGCACAACACATGCTGGTTATGTAGGTGGGCACTGACACGCCCACCTAACGCCTACATATCATGCTAGAAGACAGCTACACAGAATTACATGCTGGCTACGAGCCACGTACAGTGGAGCGAGGGCTTGAAAGTAATTGAAATATATGAATCTGTTCAATATAATTTAGAGTGT
Source organism: Drosophila pegasa (assembly GCA_035046225.1). Lineage (NCBI taxonomy): Eukaryota > Metazoa > Arthropoda > Insecta > Diptera > Drosophilidae > Drosophila > Drosophila pegasa. Next base: position 2,990,223 of record JAWNOD010000286.1, read on the forward strand.
AGAGGCAAAGACAAAGAAAAGACAAAGGCAAAGACAAAGACAAAGACAAGGACAACGACAAAGACAAAGGCAAAGACAAAGGCAAAGACAAAGACAAAGCAAAGACAAAGACAAAGACAAAGACAAAGACAAAGACAAAGACAAATTAGGAAATATAATGAGAGAGAGAGAAAACTATTGAAGAGAGAGGGAGATAAGAGGCATTTAACACTTACCCTTTGTCTTATAATTATCAAAAAAAAATATTTCAGGACAGAAATCCATTTTACTTCAAGATCCTGATCAAGCAAATGAAGCTAAAGCGTCAAGCAATCGCTTTGCCTGGCATGGTAACATCTCTTCTTATCAAAAAACTGCCCTTTCCTTTCATATATAATATATATGTTTATAAACAAATGATAATTTCACAATGAGGAGGTGCTCCTCTTAGCTAGCATTATTATACCAAATATTTGGCTATTACTTCTGTTGCCTGTTGTGCTTTTAGCAGCCACTGTTTGCTGCCAGTAGCTGAAATGTTCTAGCGCAGCTTCTCGCGCCTGCTGTTTCACAAACTGTATACATATATATGAATATATATTTATAAATGTCTGTGTGTGTGAGTCTATGTGTGACAAGGCAATTCCTCTGTTGCTCCATAACCATTGCCACTGTAGTTATGTTGTCGTTGTTGTTGTTGTTGTTGTTTCGCTTTTGTTTCGAACATTGTTGTCGTTGTCGTTGTCATCATTGCCCCGGCTGGCCCCAGCGCTGGGCTTTGGCATTGTGTTGGTGCAGGCCACGATTGTAGCTGCTAGCGCCCCAAGCATAGCAAACTTTTTACATATAAATATATAAATATATATATGTATATATATTTACAGCAGCCCCACCCATGCCCACTCACACTCACACTCACTCACGCGCTGGCACAACGGGGTTAAATAAGCTGTTAATTATGTGTTTAAAATTTCTGACATGACGCAGTGCAAATTATTTATTTACGATTTATTTTTAGCTCAATCTACAGCTATGTGTGTGCGTGTGTGTGTGTGTGTGAAAATATGCGACATTGCGCAATTTAGCCAGCGCGCTTCGAACATGGTGTCAAGCATGTCGTATACGCAATATGAAGCATACGCAACGTGTGCGCCAGAGCCAGCCCAAATGTCTATGTGTCTCAGTATTTGTCATTTTCGGTGTTCCGCTGCCAGCAACAAATTGCCTACTTTGCGGTTGTGCGTGTGTGCCATTTGTCAGCCCAACAATTGCAGACAATTATCTATATAGCTAAGCGGGCACAACAAAAGGATTCGGCAAATATATTGTTCGACTTAAATAGATTAAAGTTGAATACAAAATCTGTATTGATCAGGCAACGAAATGAACACTAACTAGATATAAAATAACATAACTAAAAATATATTTTAATATGAATATATTCGTAAAATTAAGAAGGAGGTTTCATCGACTACAAATTCTTAAGGAAACACATACGAATCCATGCCTCGATTAAGTTGTTCATGCTTATTTAGTCAACTCAAAACTCTTCATCTATAAGGAACTGATGACACAATATGGCAAAGTTGACTATTTAGCAATAAGATAAGGATAAGTTCTTTCGAATGAGCCGTAAATGTTCGTTCTGTGTCGTTGGCGATTTTATTTTATTATTTATTTTATTATTTAGCTAGTATAATACCAGAAATGACTCTCAAAGAAGGGGCTTTAAATTTAAAGCGAATAGATTCATATAATCAAGCTTACTACAATATATAAAAGTTAAAAACTTGGCTATAATTCTTATAAAGTTACGCTAGAAGCAGTTCCATTTCATAAGAATGGCAAGACAAAGAGTAGACAAGGCAACAGCCTTTTTTTTATATAGTCTGTATAGCTAGACAAACTGCTTACATATCATGTGCTCATTATTGATCATTTGCGGATAAGCATTTATTATTCCTACTCTCTATTACCATGTAATAATCTGCAATAATCCACCATCATCCAAAATACAACCAGAAATCAAGGAAACTGCAACCGAAACTCGTTCAGCCATTTACTTCAACTATAGATTAGTCATAATGCCTGCTAAGACTTTTACTTACATGCTAATTCATTAAATCAACTCTTAAGATTGACAAAGATGCAGATGCAAAGCTGATTATAATGATAGTATGCAGATAATAATAAGCAGCCAGCTGGACAAATGAATGGGGCTTACCCAACTAAAAGACGTTGATAAAATTCTAATAGATATTTCTAAATAATAACTTTTAAATATTTTTCAATATTTTCTTACTCTATTACAAAGGAGCAGCTAGATATTAAGATGACAGAAGGCTTTATAAAAATATTTATGCGAGCTTCATCAGAATTTTGTGCAACATTAAAGAGAGAATCAAAAATAAGAGAAAGCACAGAATGTATTCAAATCATTCACATTGTTGAACTGTCATCCATATCCGTCTCAGTCACAATCACATTCACAATCACACTCACAATCACAGTGACGAGTCACGAGTCACAATCGCAAATCAGTTGCGCATTTTCCTCGCTTTCTTTTTTATTCTTTTCGTTGTTGTTTTGTTTCTTGGGGCGCTAAGATTTCCGCTTAAATAATTCAAAATTTGTCGAAATGACAAATTACCCAACGTTTGCTGCCTGCATGTGTTTCATTAATTTAACGCTGTCGCACACACACGTACACACACACACACACACACACACACAGAGATTCATACAGAGAGGCAGTTATATACATATACGCACACACGTGCGAGGCGCAAAAGCTTTGGCATTTCATTTTCATAAATTTGGCCAGCCACAGCAACAAATGACAACGCCAAACTCAATCAATTTGCCTGTGTGTGAATATGTGTGTGTGTGTGAATGAGTGCGTATACGTGATTCGGTTGGGCGTAGCGAACGCACCAAAAATTTATGCTTATTAAAAAATCAACAGTGCGCAGTGAAAAGTCAACTTCAGCAGCCTTAAATATGTCCTTGTTGGTTGTTGTTGGCCCCAAACTGAAATCATAAATATTTTTCTTCTTATTATTTTTTTTTTTATAAAGAAATTTCTATAACAAATTGAGGCAGACTCTATAAGTAATATATATGCATAAATAGTCAAAAACTTAGCCAAACTGCAGTCTTAAAATTATAAATATTTAGATTTTTATAGTTTTCTGGATTATAAAGAAAAATAATTAAAAAACTTTAATATTATATTTTTCTGGATTATAAAGAAATTACTATAATATTAATAATTTCAGACTAAAAATGATAAAAATTTAGGTTTTCTATCAAGGCTCAGCCTTTGTCTAAATTCTCTACTCAAATCTTAATCAGATTTCATCAGAGGAACAAAGCAAACGCTTTCAGCTTTCATCCCAGTTCATGGCGTACGTGAGCGCTTCATTTGTAAAGCAAAATGAATTTGATGTTTAAAGAGCAACTGTCAACAGCTTGGCACACATAAATGATTGCAAGTCTTGGTCAATATATGACGCATACGACAAGTGTGCCAGCGCCAGCGCCAGTTCTAAATGAACTACATAGAGACAGTGAGTGCAGTGTGCACGTTGCACTGCACTAACAACAACAGCAACAAATATGACAGCAACATCTACTAATGCAGAGCTTTAGCCGGCGGCTGCTGCTGCAGTTGATGCTGCTGCTCTGCTCTGGTTGTATCCCGACGATTTAGCTGATTTATGTTGATTTGTGAGCGAGCAGTGGCAGAGCTGCTTGCGTGCTGCCATGCTGCCATGCCCAGCAGCAGCAAATATAGTTAGAGGGGCTTAGGCAGCCAGCAGAGGCCCAAAACGTTTGGGGAACAGTAGCGTGAGCTTAATGCCAACAATAACAAGGACTTACCAACAGCTACAGTTACATACAGCAGCAGCAGCAGCAGCAACTTCTACTCACTCACACCCTTTTCCCTTACTCCCTCTCCCTCTCTCTCTCGCTCGCTCGCTCTCACTCTCTTCTTCTCCACTGAGAGCTGAAGCGTGCAGCTGTCGGCCCGGTTTGAGCTTCGTATCTGGTGCTTCGGCTTCGGCTTTTGCGCTTCGGCTACTTGCTTTCTGTTACGCTTCGTCGGCTCGGCAGTCGCGCCCAGCTTCGTGCTCCACACAAAACACTGGGCCAGTCGGTCCTGCACGAAGAGTGCTGCCGCCTGCTGCTGCTTCTTCTTTCCTTCTGTTGTGTGCTGAGCGCGACGACGCTGACGCTGACGCCGACGTCGACGCTGCTGCTGGCGCTGCTGCTGCTACTGCTGCTGCTGCTGCCCGAGTCACAAGTCCGAGTCCGTGTCCGTGTCGAGTTGAGTGCAGACGTTGTGTCCTCGTGAACGCTGTGTGCAAAAAAAAAAAAAATAAAGAGAAAAGAAAGAAGAAAAGCAAAGAAAATAGTTCAAAGCGAGCCATAGATACATTTTCCACTACTTCTCTGGTATGGCCAACGGCAAAGCACAGTTTAAACAAAGCCAACAAATTTATGCCAAATTCAGCACAATTCGACGCACCTAAATTCGATAATTCTGGATTATAACAAACGTTTATATATATACATATATATCAAATATAATATATGAACTGTGCTTCAATCTGGCGCTGGGCGAAAAAGAGGCGTAGCTGCAAAAATCGAAGCCAACTTTATGCATATTTCTTGGTGTAGAGAGCGCGTCGTGTGCGTTCGTGTATGTGTTCGTGGTGTGTGTGTGTGTGTATGAGTGTGTAAGAGCTAAGCACAGCAAATGTGTGTTAAGAAATATATATATATATATATATATATATATTTAAATGAAATATAATATATATTTTTGGTAGAGTACAAGCAAAGTTTAGCCTTTTTTTTTCATTCTTTATGAATTAATTAAAAATGTAGAAAAATAGCCGAACGAATTTTGAGCGTGTGTGCTTGACATACACACACACACGCACAGCACAACAAAAAAAAGTAAGACCCTAAATAAACACTAAAAAGTGTAGGCAAAAAGGGAGTCTGCTGCAGCGCGCGTGTATGTGTGTGTGTGTGTGTGTATACGTTTATTTGCATGTATTGGTTACACACTCTGCATAAGTTAGGAGCATCGCACCGCGACGTCTTGGCAGCCGCCTTGACGCTTAAGCTCTGTCAGCCTCCACCAACTTGGCTTTGTTTTATTGCTGTTGGCTTTGGCCCGTTGGCTCGTTGATTAGCCCCCGATGCGGCAGCCGGCCTAGCCCGCATATGCTTTTAATTGCCAGAAGCGAGCAGACCCACATATCAAGCAGGACACGCAGACAGTTGGTTAGCTGTGATAAAGGAGCTCGCTTGTGCTAATGATACTGGCCCCAAGGCTTAATGGCTTAAAGTCTTAGCCAGCACCTCAAGCAACGACAGATATACATAACATCTTTGTTGCTAGATATATATATATATATATGTGTATATGTATTTGAAAGTCTTTTGGGCGAAAACTTAACTGCAAAAAGCTGTCTATAAAATCTGATTAAGTAATTTGCAAGTTGGCCATCATCAAATATGCGAGTTGGGGCACAGAAAGTTGTTGGCTGTTTGGGGCCATGCATATTAAAGCGCCTCGTTTTGTAGGTCATCAAATATGTAAAACTCATTAATAAACTCTCAGACAAAGGCCATAGGCTCTGCACGCAGTTTCAATGGCAGCTTACACACACACAGACACACACGCGCGCACATATTCATAACTGAAACTTAATTAATATGAGCTAAAGTCTTATCAGGCATAATACAGTGCAGCGCGTATGTTGATGTACGTGTGTGTATGAGTGTGTGTGTGCTTATGTAATTTATTTGGCAAGGCAAAAAAGGCTTAGCTCCTCGCATGCCTTTTTAACAAGTTGGAACAACAGGCAAAACAGCCATGGCAACAATACAGCACACACGCTACTCATTCACACACACACATGCACACTCATGCACACACCCATACACATTCGCACACAAAACAACAATATTTTAGCGTCTGGCACAAATTTGAAATGCTTTGCCACAAAATGCAATCAAAGCAAACGGTGAAGGCAACATTTTTGGAAAGCAAAAACCACACACACGCAAGCAGAACACACACTCGCACGCACACACTCACACAAAACCAATTAACGAGATATGTGCGAATGTATAAAAAGGCACGAGAATTTAGCAAAAAAAAAAAAAATAAAATAAAGGAGGCAAAAAATATTACAATGCGGAGGCGCCGGAAGAAGCCCAAGCGGCATACAAATCAAATGCGCTTAGAAAAAAAAAGAAATAAAGCTAAAATTAAAAAAGAAAATACACACACACACACACACAGCAATACAAAGCCCCTACACACACACACACACACATGCAGCTGGCTGGTGGCAGGAGCCAAGTAGCAAGCGTTTATGCTAAACAGAGTGTAACTGCCGGGGTTGCCTGTTTGCCAGTGACATTTCTGCAAAAAGCCAAGTCCAAAAGGGAACAAAAACATGGCCCAAAGCACAGTCAAACGGACGGACGGACGGACAGACAGACAGACAGACAGCGAGAGATGCAGAGAGGCAGAGACAGAGGCTGAGTGGGAGAGTTGAAGCATTTGCCTTTGCAGACTTAGCATACTTACAGGCGCGCGCTCTCTCTCTCTCTCTCTCGTTCGCTCTCTCTACTCTCTCTGTGAGGCAGGCTCAAGCTATTTTTGGCCCAAACTCGCGCTCTCTCTCTCTCTGCATGCTGGCTTCGCTGCGCTCTCTCTCGGCCAACAACTGGCACTAACCAACTGTCAACGGGTCTGGCCCGATTGCCAACGCGGCCAAACGCCATTCAAACGCGCAGCTGAGAAAATGTAACGGACGCAAGCAGCCAGCAAAAATATAAATAGTATATATATATATATATATATCATACACACACATATACATATATATGTGTACAATACATATATATATATATATCTACGGAAGACGAAAGCTGAACAAGCAGAAGAAGTGGCAAAAACCAAACAAAATTACAAGTATACAAAAGAGCTAGCCCATCTGTGTGTATGTGTATGCGTATGTGTGTGAGTGTGTGTGTGTGTGTGTATGTGTGTCAGTATTTCTGTGTGTCAGTATACTAAGACGCGTGCATAGATTGAATGCTAAATTTGCAAGGCTTTAGAAATTTGAAATAGAAAACAAACTAAGAGCGCCAGCTAGACAGATATTTATATATAGAATAAATAAAAGCTACTACACTAAAACAATTAAACAAACATAAAATTAACAATTAGTTTTAAAAGTGCAAGCAAAGAGTGTTAATATAAAAACAACAAAAATCAAACAATTCGAACTGAACAATATCTGAACTCAAATAAAAATCAAAAGTTTTGAGCTAAAAGTGCCTAATTGGAATATAAAAACAATTTATTTATATTATATTTATAACAAGCTTGAATAAATAAAAAATGCTCATAAAGTATTATGAATATTAATATTATTCGGCAAAAAATTATGGAAAAAAATATTAAAATACAAATAAACAAAAAATAATAATGAAAAAAAAAATACATAAAAATTGAAATATTAATTTATTTAAATTAAACACATATAAATAAATTAAACTAAAATAAAATAAAAGAACGAAATAATAAGAAATATATTGTAAAAATAAATATACTAAATAAAATAATATAAAAAGAAAAAAAATTAAATCTATATTTACATCTATATTTAAAACATTAAAAGAAAATAATACAAATGTATATTACCAAACATAAATGCACTTAATTGATTGAAAAAACTAAACAAAAATATTCTTAAATAAAAAAAATAAATGCTAAAAAAATATTTTAACATTTTTTCAGTGTTGATTGATGAATATAAATAAATAGAAACTCAAAAAACAATAAGGAAACCCCGGATACACAACATAATTGGAAACAGAACTCATAGTAAAAATGTCAAAAGTTAAAGCTAAAGGCAAACTAAATAAACGAACAATTCCCAAGCCCAAACACTTAAAATGAGACGATTCAACAACAACGACAGTAGCAACAACAACAATAACAACAGCAGCAACAACAAGAAGAAGAGGCGCAGCTTAAAGGTCGAGGACAATAAAGGTGCAGTGCAAGCATAGCAATAAGCAGGACATTTAACCAAAACCAAAAAAAAAAAAAGGCTATGGAATGGAGCATCAATGTGGATGACGAAAAACTGAAAGAGCGACAAAGCGACAGAACTAAAATGAACAGCCTGCTGAGCTAGAGCCGAGACAAACTGACGCAGCCACAGCAGCACAACGGATGAGAGCAGAGAGCAGAGCGAGGGCTAACACGAGGCAATCGGCAATTGATGTGGATGTGCCGCGGACAACTGGGCAACGGAACAGAGCAACAACAAACGAGGCGCGCCGGCATCAGCAGCAGCATCAGCATCAGGAACGGGGAATCGGGACTGGAACAGTGTCTCATGCCAGTCGTCGTCTGCACACGCCCAGTGCAGTTGAACTCGAGTCGATCTCCAACTCAGTGCTGCTCTGTCAGCTATTGATGCTCTTCGTGTTGGCATTGTTCTGGTTGAGCTACGCCTGGCCAGCGCGCAGTCAAACGATATCGCATTGGCAGCGCATGCATTGAGACATTAACTAACACACACACACACAAACACTCAGATACACTCACACCCACACACACACACACTACACATACTGACGCATGCACTGATGTACTGACTGAATGCCTCGCTGCCTAAACAAACAACTAAATCACTGACTGAGAGACAGGAAATAAGAATTGGATAAGCAAGAAGCTACACAACTGAGCGAAGACGAAGAAGAGGAGGAAGCAGAGATCATTACTTAACTAATTACTGCAACTGTAACTGTAAAACATTTAACTAAAACTTACTTTATACCAACAACAATAAAACAACATAAAAATACATTTTTAATGCCACGCTAAAGCAACAAAAAAAACCCAAAAAACGAGAAGATTTTTAACTAAGCAATAATACGCACCCTCGAACAAAACCTTCCAAGTCAAGAAACCCACTTTTGACTTTTGCCACGCACCACAACAACTACAACAACAACAACCACAAATTGCACCACCATGAGTGTTTCAGCAATGGATAAATTAACTAAACTAACGCCCCGCACCCGGACGCCCCTGCTAACAATTTGGCTGGCCATCAACATGGCGCTAATCGTACAGGAGACGGGCCCCAAAAGGAGCACCACAGTGCAATCTGCGTAAGTTTTGATTGATTGATTGACTAAGTGGCTATAAGCTGTGTGTAAACGGAAATTTACTTCAAATTAATCATATCATTGCTTGAAAAAGCTTACATAAGCTAGTGAAAGGGGCAGAAGTAGTTTGATATATGATTGATTGATTGGTTGATTGCTTGATTGACTAAGTAAATATAAGTAAATAAGTAACAATAAATTGCACAACCTTACTAAAGTTTTTGCTTGCTAAGCCTGAGATAGAGGTAAAAGTAGTTTTTTATATGATTGATTGATTGATCGATTGCTCATGAGTGATTGAATGAATTAAAATGATGAAGAAGTAGAAAAATTATTCAGTATAATTTACTTTGATTAATTACTAGTGCTAACAATCATACAATTGTATTGAAATGATAATTGATTGATTGATTGATATATCACTGAGCTCTATATTAAATTAATTGATTGATTAATATGTCTGCATATATCAGAGAAACTGAGTAAAGTGCACTTAGCCATAAATGATAATTAATTTGTCAGCAGCCAAGCGTAAATGTTGATTGAGACGATTAGTTGATTGATTGATTTATACGCTTGGGCTGATAATCTCTGGAATTCTTGTTGAGACTCTAATAAAAATGCGTTGAATTAATGAAGCGGTAGACTAAGAAACTTCTATAAATGATTGATTGATTGATTGGCTTTGTATAAATAAACCTTTGGAGATGATAGCTAGGACTTCAAAATGCTTAAAATCGATTTGAGATTATTAAAGATTTTCTATGAAAATGACAAAATGACTTCAATTCATATTATAATAGATATATATCTAGAATTTAAATTCTGCAAACATTTATAAACATGAACAAGCAATAGAGTATAGAGCTAGAACTTGAATCCATTTCAGTATTATCAATTTATGCACAGATTATATATAAAATATTATAGAGACATTTAGATGCACCCTATTTAGTAGCAAAGCCCTTAATATTCACATAAAAACTCACACAAATTATATACTTTTTTATTTATTCACTCAACCTTTCAAAAACTGTGCGCAGAATAAATAAAAAAGCGCTTCATCTCAATAGTTTAATAACAATAAATTATATGGTTACGACATTTTGCTGCAGTGCACAACTGCAGCAAGTGCTCTCTTGTGTGTGTGTGTGTGTGTGTGTGTGTGTGTGTGTGTGTGTGTGTGTGTGACGCAATGGAGTCATAGTTCATGCTAATTTATGATTATACAAAAATAGTTGACTGCGGAAAGTGTGGCCGAGTGCGCTGGGTCTGAAAAATGTTGAGCGTGGCTAATTAGGCGCAATGACAGCTTGTTCTCGGCCAGGTCAACAGTAAATGTTACAACTACAGTGAGGAGCCGTTTGTTTTTCGTTTTTTTTTTTTGTTTTTGGTTTCGAAATAAATGTTAGCAATTTATTAAGCTCGCATTTGCATGTGGCCCAAGGGCTATTAAAAAGCGACGCAGGCTGAAAAATGACAACAGGCAGGCGCAGCGCTGGTAATTACCAACAGTGGCGGGAGGGGCAGGGGCGGGGCACATACCCCTTACAACATGGCGGAGGGAAAGGTAGTTTGTTTGGTTTTTGCGAAAGGTGCATGCGACGTATTTGATTAGCGGACTAAAAGAAATGTCCACAATTGTGGCATTTGGCAGTGCTTTGCTTTTCCTTTTCGGGTTAACGTTCATTAGGCCACATTTACGTGCAGCGGCAGAAGGAGAGTGTGAGCCGGGCAGGTGGCAGGCGGGGCAGACTCACATTTGCATAAGCCGCCCAAAGCAGGCAATTGAAGTAAATCAAACGGTTGGGCGAGAAGTCTCCGAGGCGACTGCCGCTAACTAGAGCTGAGACATACAACAAATGCACGTTTATGGGCTTAGCCGATCGCGTGTAGAGCCAGCCTACAGGCCGAGATGGGGCACAAATGTCGTGGAAATGTGGCAAGTGGCACGATTTTCAGCACAGTTGGCTGCCTATTTGGGCCAGGCGGCATTGGAGTTGACTTTACGCCACTTTTTCATGCAACATTGCACAGCCAACCCAGCTAGCTATGCAGCACAGCAAATGATAGCCTTGCACACACACACACGCGCGCAGAGTAAGACGCCGCCAAGAAAGGTTAAAGGCCAAAGCAACACAACGACACAATTTGTGCGGGCACAAAAAAAAAAGAAGAGAAAAAGAGAAGCAAAAGGGGACAAAAAGTGCGACGCCTGCTGCTGCTGCTGCTCACTTTAGACCCAACAACTTCCTGCCTGGCTGGAGACTGGACACGGCTCCTGCTCTTCCTTCCACCTCCCACTGTGCCCTGTTGTGCGCCACTTGCCACACAAGTGCGCACTTCACTTGGAATTTATTGATGGCAGATAATGCCGAAGTGCCAGCGACAAAGCAACACCGCCCAACTGACGACAGCAGCAGCAGCAGCAGCAGCAGCAATGTATATTGGGTGTGCGTGTGTGTGTGTGTGGGGGCAAGCTGCATCGTTCAGCAAAATGAAAGGAGCAAGTTTTGCTACGACATAGCAGACTAGTAGATGCGCTGAATCGGTTGATGTGAGTAAAGAGTTAGAGCTTCTTTTATATAATACAAGTTGAATTTATTTAGAAAATCTCTGTTCAAAAAAATAGTAGTGCGTCGGAGTCGCACAATTTTTTAGAAACAATTTTAATGTATTTTGATTCCAAGCATCAAACAAAAAATCTAAAAAATTTAATTGTTCACAAAAATAGTAGTGGCAACCAATACATAAAGAAATACTTGTGGAGAAGATAAATTCATGTCGAAGATAGACTGATGTACTATTGTAATATATTGTCAAAATGCTGTTTATATATTTTCCATATTTAATATTAATAAATAAAATCGGATATCTCATCATGAAACTCTGAAACTCTGAACTATTTGCATTGAAAATATATATCTATGGCCAGTTTCTATGCGAATTTTTCAAGATCTCAAGCTCACAATCACACATGACTAGCGATTCACAGAAATTCAACAAAATTGAAAATGTAAATTGCATTTCGATTCACATTTCCATGAAATTTTGCCCTACTGCTCGTTACACATTCGATGACTTGAGCTCAATGTCCTAGGCAAGGGTATTGGAAAGAGAAAAATCCTGCCCGAGACGCTGTCAGCAGCTGCGACAACAGCTCGCCGTCGAGTGCCATTGAGCGTAAATTGTTGTTCCTTCACATTTTGAGGATGATTGAGAATATCCACAAAGGGTCTGAGCCACAGACACAGGATGGAGGGGCAGCCACCGGGTCGCAGTTCGGCCAGCCTTTGCCATTTTCAATGCGCTTTTCAAATATTTAATAAAGCCCAGACACGGCAGCATTTGCCCCAGCCGTTTCGCTCTTCAAATGCAATTCGCTGAGCAACATTTTTGCTTGACTTCTATATATATATATTTTTGCTAGCCTTAGCCTGCTTGTTGGTCTGTGTCTTGGTCTGTGTGTGTGTGTGTTTTTGCTGTCTGTTGATGTTCATTTTGAAAATGTCAAGGACTTGTCAGAGTAATGCAATTTTTTATGCATTTCCCTCACATTTAGCTGTCGAATCAATTGAATTTGAAATTTGATTGTATCAAAGCACAACTTAATGAGATGCTTAAGCCAAGAGTAGGATATCTCTTGTGCAGTCTAGCTAAGAGTGATGAAGTATATGATAAAGGGGCTAGTAAGTGAGCTATTATTGTTTGGTATAAAATAAAGATTTGATGGTAGAAAGACTTGATAACTTGTTATGTATATATTTGTGTAAAAATATTAAAAAATAATAGTTTATATAATTTTTGATGTTTTTCTTGTTGCAAATTAAAGCTCTTAACACTATTTAATGTTTATTATATTAAACTTATTTTTGTTATTAAATTAATTTTCTATATTCTTGTTAGCTTTATTTTTATATAAATTAACATTCAATGGGAAGCATTAGACATTAAACAATCTCTGCTATAAGTGTTCAAGTTCAAGTTAAGTTCAAGAATCAATTTTCAGCTATTCTAGATATATTTCATGGCATATATGAAATACATATACTGCTAAAAATAAAGACATTTGATGTCTAATAATAAACATCAGAACTTATTGCTACATTCCTGACTTTCTATACCCTCAATTACTTTGTTTGAATTGTTGCTTTAATTACAAGCACATTTCTAGTCCCTCAAATAAGTTTTTTCGTTGAATTCAATAAGGTTGTCACACCCACATAAAAATCTAGCTTTTTTGCTGCTTGTGTGTGCGTGGGCGTGGTCAGCTGCTAACATGTTTATCCGGCCATTTTTCCTGTGCTCTCATTCTCCGAGCATCAGCTTGAGCCTGTGAAATATGTTTATTTTTAGGAAACGTCAGGCATCAAGTTATCACTTTATTAAAAAACGCTTAGTCACATGTTGGGTTTCACAATTGCCGCGCAAAAGTCCCGAGTCACACACCCACACACTCACACACCCACTCACACACTCTCAGGCATACGGAGAAAGTCGTTTTACTGCGTAAAATAAAGGCCTTTGCCAAGTTGTGCTTATCTTGAAGCTGGCAATGCCAGCTAGACTTTTGTCTGACATGGGTGTCCCGGATTTGGAGAGCAACAAAAACAAAGTGTGAGAGAGAAAAAGAGAGAGAGGGAGAGAGAGTGAGTGAGAGAAGTGGTTGGCAGGGAAGCCACCAGCTCTGGCTGAGTGGCAGCAAGATAATGTTTTGCTAGCTGCTTTTATTCTTTTCCTTTTTTTTCGCATTTCCGTTTTGTTTTAACATAACACTTGAATTTATGCAATGGCGCGTGTCCAACGCAGCGTATACGTAATGGCCCAGCGCTAAAAGTGCCACTAAAAACGACAACGGCTACGGCAACGGCAACAATCACAACAACAGCCGCAACAAACAATAACAAAGATATTTCTTACATTTTCATTTGCTGCCGAGCAACATAAGTTACGCAGGGGCGTTGCCACACACACCAGCACACCAGCACACACACACACACACAGATACCGAGGCAAGCATTCTACAGATAAGACAACAAAACAACTGTGGCCAGCGATAATATGGCGGATGGTGTTGGCATAACACTTGGCGACACGTTTCGGGCTTGGACCTAGCGCTCGCTGCTGCGCATGACATTCTATTGTTGTTGTTGTTCTTGTTGTGGTTGCTGCTGCTGCTGTGGCTGTGGCTGTGCCTGTTACAACTTTTATTGTGCTGCTGCTGCCGCGGCTGCTTGAAACTTGTGCAAGCCACTTTGCAATTTTGTGTGTTGCTGAAAGCAGGCGAGCAAAAAGCATTGCCTACTTATGCGCGCATTTATGGCATGCAGCCTGCACAATGGGCCGAATAAGCACTTTTTGTGTGTAAAAAATGCATGGCTCGAAATTGAAGCGAAGCTTGCAAACTTTTAAGTAACATTTTCTGCAGCAAGTTAAATAAAATTTGCTATTTTAAATTAGTTTCAAGAAAGTTTCAGCATGAGAAGTGGCAATTAGAAGTTTTTTTGTTCAAAGTGCCTTGGCGTATGCATTATTTCTATTATTATTACAGGTATTATTTCTATATACACATTCACATTATATATGAAGCATCATAAACATATTTATGCAGCAGTAAATATAATTTTTTATTAGCTTATGCACTTTCAGCAATTGCACTTGCTATGAGAGCATGTTTTATAAACCTAATAAATATATAATTTATGAGCTATGTTACGCCTTTTGCTGTTTATGACATGAATTTCAGTCAAATTATTATAGCCTGAATGAATTTACATTTTATATAACATTTTATATATATATTTTATATAAGTTATAAGGAGACTTCAAATTGAGGCATTGAATAAGTGAATTATAGAGATCTTGCAGCCAAAACTCGAGTGGTTGAGGCTGTAAAGTCAGCGTATATGTTAGTTTTGTATATACCCTGTAATAAAGCCAAAAATACCCCAATTATGAACTACAAGATATCAGCTATTCCATCATCTGGCAAACAACTCGCCGCGACTTACAATAAGATAACAAACAGTCGATTCAAGTTGTGTGTGCTTGCTATATGTCTCAATAGGCAAATATTTGGACGCTGCTTGAATATTTTCGAGTGCACTCAATGGCAAGTAACCCACAGAGACACACAGCCAAACACACACACCCACACACACACATCTACATGTGTGTATACACACATGTCCCACTCCGCGTGCGTGTGTGTGTGTTTGTATTGTGGCGGCTGTCCTCGCGCAGCTGCATAAATAAGTTGATAAAATGTGGCATTATAATTAGTTCAGCTCATTTGCATATGCCGTATACGACATGCTGTACAGCCGGCCACGCCCCAATACTGTTTGCATGGCAATTGCCAGCACACAGCGCTGTCAGATTAAACATTTTCCTGTCTTCTGCCCCACCACTTCCTGCGTCTGCGGCTGCCGGGCTTTATGTACAAATATTGTAATAAGCGCAATAACAAATATTGCGCATACGCAGCGGTGTACGCGCGTATGAAGTGCTGCCATCTTAAACTCAAATCAAATAGCAATCAAAACTTTTTCATTATCCAAAAGGCAAAACCGCATATCAACTGTTGGCAGCCCATCAACAGAAACAACAACAACAACGGCAACAGCTAGAAAGCTTTGCCTTTTTTATTGTACTCATACAATGTCTATGTCTATGTATATAGATATATATATATAAGTGTGTGTGTGTATTTATAAATAGGCTGCCATTTTTTTCCTTTTTGCGGCGGCTTTTGGCTTAATGCGTATACATAAAAGAGACTCGCAGAGAGAGAGAGAGAGAGAGACAGCAGGAGAGCGAGTGAGAGCGAGAGAGAGAGACAGCCATAAACAGTGAGCGTGTGAGTTGGGAGAGTTTGCCTTGATTACAGCTTACAGCTGCTTGCTAAATTAAAAGCAATTCAGCTCTAATAATAATTGAATCAAAATTTATATGAAAATTTTGAAAATGTGACAAAAAGAAAAGCGAGAAAATGAAACATTTTGTTGAACTGCGCGCGCGCACAAAGCAGCTCACATTGGGTGTTTATTTGCAGGCGTAACTTTTATTAAATTGTGATTTCACTCACGCACACACAAGGGCAACATACACACATACAGCCACAGGCACTGGCACACACATATACGTACACTCGAGCAAGACAGTTAAAATGCCAACAAACGCGCTTTAATAGCACAGTTTAGCGCAGAATAGACGCAAATAAACACAGTCATGCCAGGGACTTGCCATAAATAATACACACAAGCACACACACACACACACTCACACACACATGCATATATACAGCACATATATGTGCACTCACATAAATAAATATATATATAATATATACATATATATATATACATATACATATATATATGTGTTTATGTGGCCCGTTTGACTGTTTGACTTTGCGTGGGTGTGTGCACTTGGTACCAAATAAAGTAAATGTAGCACAAAGGCACACACACACACACACACATATATATGTGCACATGTAAACACACATGCAGGCACACACACACACATGTACCTGCAGCAGCCTTTTCCATTTCATCCGTTTTTATACCCTGTAGCCATAAAATGTCTAGCTAGGCAAGGTCTTAATAAAGTTGTATAAATGTTGATGACAGCCCAGAGCTGCCAGCTAGCAGCCTATAGAACAAATAACATATATGTATGTATATAAATATATGCTATGTTATATGTCCTTATTTATATATGCTTAAATAAATGTAGAAAATTTGTTATGTCAAGCGCTTTTCTAATGAACTGGATATATGTAATATGCGGGATAAATATGAAATAAAATATAAAGAAAGACAATGGATCCTTAAAGTAAAAGCTTGAATTGAAGCTTAGGTCTTGTAATAAATACATAGATATGTATTATATGATATGAATCATAGATACAATGGGATATAGGTTCGAATATTATAAAAACTCTTCTTAAATATATTTTACTTATATATTATATAATTATGACTATAATAAGTACTTTGTTTAATGCTCAATTCATTTCTCATTGTACAATTTATTATCCTAAATATTTTAAAAAGATTCTACTCCATATAGTTAATATCAACTATGTTTCTTCCTCTCATTTCATGTATCTACATATAGAACTGGCGGCGGCAGCATGTTGGGTGATGTAAACATATCCGCTATACTCGACTCCTTTAGTGTTAGTTACGACAAAAGAGTAAGACCCAATTATGGTGGTAAGTACGATCTGATCTACAATAGTTAAGCATCTTAATATGTAAAGAACAACTAGAGAAACACACGAAAATATATGTAGGCTAAACGCGACTTGAATGCGAGGGGGCACTCTAACTCTATTTATCAACGTTAATAATATCTATAATGTAGCGAGGCCGTTGCCTTACCATATATACTATGTTTCTTTGTTAACTGACTAGCGTTATATATATATATTCCATATGAAACATATATATCAAAATATATATATAATCCTGCCGTGTTTCAGGACCTCCTGTCGAAGTCGGAGTCACCATGTATGTGCTATCAATCAGCTCGCTCTCAGAAGTGAAAATGGTACAAACTATATGAAACTTTGTACCTTAAACCTTTTTTGTAACGTTAAGCGCTCTCTCTCTATATATCTCTCTGTCTCTCTCTCTCTCTAACTCGCTCGCATAATCTCTGTCTCTGTTGTTGGAACTTTTTCGTTTCTCTTGATTTTTTATTGTATTTCGATTTCACTTTACTTTAGTATTTGAATTCTCAATAAAACACTGCTTCAGTTATATAACAACACACACACAACCATATATATAAATATATAAATAAATATATATTAAGAAACACTTGTTTTGTTTTTGAAACACGAATTTGTAGTACAATTTGTATAAAAGTAATTTCTTTCTTTGTGTTTTTCTTCTGGCTTTGATTATCCGTTCTTTAGCCCTTCTGTTTCCTTCAATTATGATTTGGCTTATCTTATTTTGAACTTCTCGTAGGTTTCTCTCCAGTTAGTGCTGACTCCTCTTAGGCTCAAAGTTAGGTACCGAAAGTGAGGCAATACAACTAAAGAAATGATTGATCTTGTTCTTGATCTTGTTTTTTTTACCTAGAACTAATTACAAAACTAAACTTAAGATTGGCAATGCTTTTTCCTAATACGACTCTCACGCTTTTATTTAGTGTGTTCAAATTTGTGGAAAAGAGAGTCACTGTCACTGTCTATCTCACTCTGTGTCAATTTTGTTCTGTAATTGGTTACGAGCACAAGTAAACGAGCTTTCCTTACCCTAATTACCCCAATTAATCCAATCACACAAAAGATTCATCATCCAACACTCACGATTCCTAGAAAAATATAAAAATCAACTTGCGTTCAGCATTTCATTGTGGATATTTTGTTCGTCAACTTCTACTTCTTGATTTTTAATGAGCTCTCTGTCTCATTCACACTCTCACACACACACAGACACTCTCACACACGCAAATCATACAAAGCTTTAAGATACAACAATTCTCTTAACTTGCAGCTGCCAACAATTCTGAATCATTCAAAGCTTTTTCAAATGGTGTGTTTAACCGCTTTCACAGCAAAGAAAATTTTTAGATATAAAAAAGAAATTTTTATAGTTTTTAGAGCTGTTATAGAGCTGTGCAAAAACAAACAAAAAATACTTAGAAAAAACTCGAATAGTTGATTTGGTTTTCATTCGGCGCGTGCAACAAAACAAAAGCAAAACCCCAAGCACAATTTTTGGTAAAAAATAAAATAAAATAAAAAATCAAAAACAAATGAAAAAAACGCGCACAACTGTACTTTAAATATTTAATTTTGCCTATACAAAAATTTTGAAAAATATTTATATAGATAATTATATTAAACGGTTGACAGTGCTGGCTAAAAGTCTGCGGCCTGTCTACTCGTTCATGGTGTGTGTGTAAGATTTATACGATAACTTTTTGGTTACACTAACAACAACTACAACAACAAAAAAACGACAACAGCAACAACAACAACGACAATCAAACACAACAATAGCAAAAAAAAAAACAGAAAAAGAAAATACCTCAATCGTCAATGTGTGTGTGTATATGTTGCAGGTCCCCCCGTGGAGGTCGGCGTCACAATGTATGTGCTGAGTATCAGTTCGGTTTCGGAAGTTCTCATGGTACATACCAACCAAATATATTTTAAAAAAACAACATCATTTCTAACAACAACAACAAATATATAAAAAAAAAAGAGAAAATCAATTTTTCTGTTTCTTTCAAAACCAAAAAAAAATCATGTCTTCTTAATTTAACTCTCAACCAAAACTCTGTACCCTTATATCTCTCTCTGTCATACTTTCCTACCTTCTCTCTCTCTCTCTGTCTCTCTCTCTTTGTCTCTCTCTCTCTCTCTCTGTCCACTTTGCCTTTACTCTCGCTTAACACACATTTTGTGTCCACAATTTATTCATACTTAATTTCGCTTGATTTTGATTTCATATTTTTCGACTCATTCTTCATTTTGAAACATTGAAAGCAAATTGCAAATTTCCAAATGCATATATATTCATTATACAAAAATATATAAACATTATTTTAAATATATATATATAAACATATATTCTAAAAAACAAAATTTTTAACGATTAAATGTTGTGTTCATAATTGTTTTTTTTGCAATGCCAATGAAATTTGTCCTTGAGCCAAAATAAAGTACAACAAAACATCTAAAAAGACTCTTGCATTTTATAGTTTTCAATTGAAATTTCTTAGGCATTCGAACATGGCTAACAGCAGTATAAAATTCATAACTTTTATAAATAAATCTTTTCATCTTTCTATACTATGCTTAAAATCTGAAAACTTGAATTTTAAAAAGGTTTTTTCTTCTTTTGATTTAAACATAAACCGCTCGACATATATATATATATATATATATTTTCTTATTGCATCCCACATTATTGGATCGTCTTCATTACATTTCTGTCCAAATGCTTTGAATTGCAAAATTTTTCCATTAATCGTACTTTATTATGGCCAAAGGCAAACGATAATCACAGCAGTCTCCACAGACGATCGGCTGCGCGCATGCGTTTTTGTTAAAACAAAAAACCAAAAAATATATATAAAAATATGAATGAATATGAATCATGTACGTCATATAGCATACTCGTACAATACATATATATTAAAGCTCAATGTCATATGTGATATACATATATATATACAACTACTCAATATAGCAAAACGTATATAAGTGTTCAAAATACTTCTGTGTTTAATTTTTAACATTTTCGACAGGTCACTGAGCGCAACAACAAAAATGAAAAACTTAATTAAATTAATTCATGTTTTTGTTATTCTTTCGAAAATTATTAAATTTTTATAGACTTTCATTTATCAGCCAAAGACTTCAACAAAACAGACACAGACAATTGGATAAACACAACTTATTTTTTATTGCTCATGGAAGTTCCGCATTTGACTATATTATAGTTTTTCCCCCACGACTTTTCTAACGATTGGATAAATGAATATATGAGAAATTGGCTCCAACTTTAGCTAAATATATATATAACACGTGCTAACAAACACTTCACTGAAAATGAGGTCGCTAGAGAAAAGCATTCGATTGGCCCCCACCCAAGTAAACACAAAAACTGAAAAGTAAGATACTTTTGCAAGCAATACCAAAACACATAAACATGTATGTATGTATGTGTCTGTGTGAAATCAGATACACCGTACTTAAGCACCCTCAATACGCTACACATACCAACTGCACCGTTGCCGTAGCGCACAATGCTGGGGCGGTTTGACACGAGCACCGTCTTTAACTTTTTTATTTTGTTGGCTTTGGCATCCAGTCAATAGCAATCAATTTATGTGAAATAAACGTGGTTAACATAACAGCAACATGTATACGAGATCGGGGTAACGAAAACACGAAACACGGCACACGAAACAATACCCAAATGCCTCTTGCCAACAGCAACAACAACAACAAAAGCAAGAACAACGATAACAATAGTTACAACAACTTTGTAGTTTCTGTCATGCATACTTACCTTAACATCAACAACAACAACATGCGCATAAACATACTATTATATAACATTATTCGCATTGTTTTATTTATAAGTTTACATTTTTCAGTTCGGTGAAAAAACATAAAAAAATAACAAATCGTATCTGAAAGATTGAAAAGAAATAAAAGAAACAAGCACGAATGTAAGCAAGTGATACGAATCGCAGCTTTAGATTCAAATGCTACTACATGGATGCAGATACACATAAGAAACCAAAACATGCCGCATACAAAGCTAAGACAATTATAGATATAAACAGCTAGCAATATAGATAGATATACAGTGATATAGATTCTAATATAAATAGAGTAAGAGGTACAGACACAAATACAGATACAGATACAGATACAGATACAGATACAGATACAGATACAGATACAGATACAGATACAGATACAGATACAGATACAGATACAGATACAGATACAGATACAGATACAGATACAGATACAGATACAGATACAGATACAGATACAGATACAGATACAGATGCAGATGCAGATGCAGATGCAGATACAGATACAGATAAGTGTATACTCAGAGGTGCAATACTTTTAAAAAACACTTTAAAAAGGTATTTACTGATTCAGATGTCAGGCACGAATAAAATTACAAATATCCAAGGATTGCTTTTAGATGCAAGTACAGCTGTATGCCATATGAATGGAAGAAAAAAAAACACACAAAGTAGACATAAAAGAAAATGAAAGAGAAGCAAAGAATCCCTCGCGTTTCACTTTAAATGTACAATTATATAAACTGACTCTATATAAATATAATTTCTAATTTTGTCAAGACTGAAACCCTTATATTTATATACATACAATATATGAATACCTATATATATATAACTATCTAAACAGCTCGAAACAATTTTTATGTTTTGCTGTTCTTGAATTTTTGTTAAAGTTTTGTTTTTGGCGTGCCTGTACCGAGTGGAAACCAAATCTGCTAGAGTTGAACTAAAGCCTGAAACCTAGATTAAATTATTTATGAACTTATATAGAAAAAGGCATCGAGAATTGCATAAATATATCACGAGTGCCTCGGGCAATTCCGTGATCATTTACTCTAACTTATATATACGATAAAAGTACCTAAAGTACCTTAAAGTACCTTAGACATTTCGATTTCTTACAAATATCACTTGCATCTAAAGAACTTATATTTAGTTTGTAAACTTTATTATTTTAAGGATACAAGATACGAATCGTGTGTAAATGAAATCCTTTAGCAACATACACACACAACACATACACACACCAGTATATAAACACCATTTGACTGTACCATAACAAAAAAAAACCCAAGATCCCAAACCTCGCCTCGCCTAGCCCCTGAACCGCTTCCTTTATGAAATATAACTATACATAGAACGCTTTAGCTTTAAGGCACTGCCAACAGCCGCAGCAGCAGGACAACAAAGAGCCAAGCCAAGACAAGCCAAGCCAAGCTAGCAAAAGTTAAGATCTCTCGCTCTCTCTAACTCTATAGCTATAATCTCTCGCTCTCTGCTCTCTGTCTCTTACTGTACAAATGAATTTTATATAGTCATTTGCCTTAGAGTTAGCTAAACATAAAACCGTTAAATATAAGTAACTAATCTTCTCTCTAGTAAACAGAATATCTCTAAACTACTTCACATCACAGCAAATCAAACAATTTGTGAGAGGATTCTGAACTGCTTACTGTATATAAGCTTATTTACTATTACAATTCTTTCGACTTTGTTTTCATTAAATTTTACTTTTTAGCTTTTAAGTTTTCATTATTTTTTTATTATTATTTAAAAGAAAAAAGAAAAACTTATTGCTGCCCAAAAATAATGTAAAATTTGATGTTTTTTGCATGCCCTGAAATTTAAATGTATTTTAGCCCAGCCCTGAGAAAAAATATAAGCCCCGTCCAAGTCCATTATATTGTTTACAAACTTTTGCACGATATTGTTAACAAATTTGCCAAAAACTTCAGTTTTTTTGTATCACTAATTAAAAGAAATTTTCTTTGTGTTGTGTATTGTAAAACGCATTTATAATTTTCATAATTAGCGAACTATATAAATATATATCTATACAATATCTGATAAAATTATTATTAAATCTGTGCGAAATTTTATTCTGTTTTCTAAAACTTTCTGGAACTTTCATTTCAATATTAACTATATCGAGAAATGTTCTATTTAGTTTTTCTATACTCAATCTTTTTTTTTTTTCTTACTTTACAAATATATATGAATCTTAGTTCTAAGTGCTATCAAGTTTACTAATAAGAAACAAATATCTCTTTTTGCTCCCATTTTGTAATTGAAATCGAAATCGATGTATCGCAACATATATGTCGATATAAAAAATATCAAAAACGAACAAACAAACAAACAAAATACGTATAATTGTCGTATACGATATAGGACTTTACATTGGATTTTTACTTTCGTCAATTTTGGACCGATCCTCGTTTAGCGTATAGAAAACGACCTGGTGTAGAAACACTATCGGTTGGATCAGAATTCATAAAGAATATTTGGGTACCTGACACCTTTTTTGTAAATGAAAAACAATCATATTTTCACATTGCAACAACCAGTAATGAATTCATTCGAGTGCATCATTCTGGATCGATAACAAGAAGTATTAGGTAAAAATCAACTATCTTCAGCAAATTCAATGCAAAATGCAATTTTACAATTTCTTTTACAATCTATATGTGTATGTGTGTAACTAACAAAAACAAAATACATTTTTAATTAACAACCAAAAACTATTGACTGCAAATAGTTAAAAAAAACTATTTACTAACAAAAAAAAAAAAAAAATTTTTTTGTTCTCAATTATTTCTTAACCCTTTTTGCAACTTTGTACTGTTTTTTGATGTGTGTGTATAAATGGATGTTGTAATTTACTAAACCAAAAAAAAAAAAAAAAACAAAAATAATATATCTAAAAATATTTATATCGAAATGAAACGAAAAGTTCAACAAAATGAAAAACAGTTTTCAATCAAGTGAGTTCAATTGGCAAAAGTGAAAGCGATCGAAAGTTGGCGATACTTACTACATATATATGCATATTCCGAGTGTACTTAAATCAAATATGAAAGGAATGGAAAAATTAAAATATCTATTTTGCATATTTCATAGCACAACATGAAGTTTGCAAAGAAACAAGAAATTCCCCCTCAATTCAGGCAGGTTACCAGTTGCAGTTCTCATGTGTCTTTTACACCGCAAAAAGGTTGCACTGGTCGCAGTAGCTACTGCAGCTACTGTAGGCATACAATTTTCTACTACCTTTAAACGAAGAATCTGTCCAAAATCTATCAACAAACCAGCAGCCGACTAAAAACTCCAGACTCAAACCAAACTCAACTCCAACTCAAAACTAAACTATATATATAACTATATATGCTATTATGTATGCGTAGTACTTAGGCCACAAAACCTCATGTTAATAACAAAAAAAATAATAATAATTTACCCTGCGCCACTCGCCTCACTCAACTACAAAAATAACCAAATGCCACTCGTAACTCTCACTAACAAAAATACAAATGTTGTTTCTTAACAATTAATCTAAATGAATGTTAACTCATATCCAATTGAACTCGCTCTACTAGAACAAAAAAATACCAAAAAAAAATATATATATTAATATAAAAAAAGAACTTGCCCGCCCCCCTTACAACCCACTAAATGTCGTAAATTATTTGCTCCTCCTCTGCTTATTTAATTGTTGTATAACCAGTAGCTGTGTTCATGCGCCAACTCTTTCTAAAAACTTACTAATCGTCTTCTTCTTCTTGTATTAACTTCCCATTCCACGAAACAAAACAAACATAAATGAAAACTTTACAGATTGACTATCACCGCATCGTGTCCAATGAATCTGCAATATTTCCCAATGGATCGGCAGCTCTGTCACATTGAGATTGAAAGCTGTAAGTACTATGGATAATTCTTTAACAAATCAAATTTAATAATACCAAAAAAAATATAAAATCAAAAGGCAAAAAAAAAAAGAATCAATTGAATGTCGATATAAAATCAAATTGTAATTGTACTTGTATATCGATACATATATATATATACATAAAGATATATATCGATAAGAAATGAACTCATTCAGAATATGAAGCACTTAATCAGTAAATACCCTGAAAGTGGCCAAAGTAAAGTGCCGATGTGCTTAGTACTGGCTAACGCTCAACTGCCCCACCCGAACGATAAATATTGATAGTTTTGTTTATATCCTATATATATATTTACTCATAGGCCTTAACTAATTGCATCCGCACCAAATTTTGGCCACTAAGCTTAAGGCCACGCGCTGTTTGTTCAGTGTGGGCAGAAAAACATTTCAAAAGAATGAAAATAATAAAGCAAAAAGTGTTAAAATAAGCGCTATAAACACACAGAGAAATCACTACAAATATCGTATATCAAAGATCGTATCGTAAAAAACGAGATAGACTCTAGTCATATAGCGTCTTATGTACCTTTTCCCAACTGAAGCTAGGGTTTCGCTCAATAGTTTTTTCGTATTCATGAGTAAGTCGGTAATTGTTATAGCTCTAGATAGTGTTTACTGCGTACATATTTATATATATATATACATACATATTTCCCCCCGTTGTTTATGATTTTCGGGACCACATTTTGCACAGCCGCCAAATCAGTTAAAAATTAATCGTCTAATATTTTATTCAAGCGACTTATCCAGCAGCATAATACGTATAACTCTTTAATTCTCATGTTTCATTCATGTGCCCCCGCCCCGTCAAAAACAACAACAATAACAAATCTCCCAGATCTAGATCGTAACATTAAAGCGAAAATGAATTCATAAGATTGGTTGGTTTTCGGTCGCCTTCTCACTTACAGCAACCGCAGAAGGCTCCTGATTGTGATCGATCGACTTGAACAGAGCCAAAAGCAGAAAAGAAAACTAAATCTATGCTTAATAATAAATGACATAAAACTATAGCAAATATCTATTTATATTTATAAACAATTCAATGTATATTATAAAACGAACTTTTTATAGCACGCTTTAATACAAAGATCTCACAAACACACACACACACAAAGCAATCTCTATGTAAATACATATGAAATATGATTAAATTCTTTGTCAAACACTCGCTCACCCTAGTTTTATGTATAACTTATCTAAAGTTTAAGTCTAAGCTAATTGTAAGCACCCAAAGCGAGAACAATTGTTACTATACGAGCTCGAGTTGTGTTCAGAATAAGTTCAATTGAGCAGGTCATGAAAAAAACCTACTCAGTCAAGACAGTTTAAAGCTTGCTTCAAAATGAACTAGTGGTCTGATGAACCAGTTAGCTTATGACAAGTGAACTTGTGAACAAGTCAACTAGTGAGCTGGCAAACTACTGAACTGATGAACTACTGAGCTAGTGCACTAGAGAACTGGTAAGCTAGTAAACTAATGAGAGTATGTGCTACTGCTGAATAGTTCATCGTGCAGTTATTAAATGGTTAATAAACTATTCAACTAGCCAGCTATCCATGAATCATATGTTTTCTTGAACTATTTATCAGTTCATTAGCCAACAGTTTCCTTAACTAAACTAACTTAGTTCATAAACTCTGAATTACAATAATCAATTGAACTTATTCATCAAATTGAACGATATTAATCAACTTCTAAACGAACTTTCCACCTTCACAAAAACAACAAACAATAAAAACAAACAACAAAACAAACAACAATTACAATAATTAATTAACTACCTGCCCACCCCCTTTTTGCAACAACAACAACAACTACTACTACCACAACAACAACAACAGTTGGTTACACGATGCGAGATATCCGATATTTCTGGAGAGATGGACTGAGTAGTGTGGGCATGAGCAGTGAGGTCGAACTACCGCAGTTCCGCGTTTTGGGACACAGGCAGAGGGCGACCGAAATAAACCTAACCACAGGTACCCTCCATACATTACAAATTCATACAAGAATCCAAAAAAACAGATCCAAAAAACAACAACAACAACTACCAAAACATTGTGAATGAACCACACACAAAACATTTTCTTTGTTGTGAACAAAATATATAAAAAAACACTTTTCATTATTTTCATTTACTTTCATTATTACGTAATCTGTTTTAATTTCCTTTCAAAAGGGTTTATAGCGCATATCTCTCTCTCTCTCTCTTTATCTCTATATAAATATATACCAAACAACATGCACATTATCTTTAGTTTTGTGTTCACCTATATCGAGTGCTAACTGTAACTTGTTCTACTAACTAAAATATATATAATATATATATATATATAATATAATATATATATATATATATTGTGTTTCGAGTGTCCTCTACTAACCTCTGTTGTGCCTTCATCATTTGATTTAATAATAGTATATATATAAACGAAAATACTTAAGAACAGTACGCAGCAGTTGTAGTCCAGTGTTAGAAAGTGTTGTTAGGCGTGTTTGCGAGTGTTGATTAACTCTCTCTCTCTCTGTCTCTCTAAAAGTATATATGTTTTTACGTTCCTTTACGAGTTCAGCTACAGTTTGTTTTTTATTTATTTTAGCGCATTTGCTTGGGTAGGCTAACCAACAACAACAACAACAATAAACTATTTTATAAATCTTGAAATTATGAAACATATATATTCATAAACAGAATACACAAGAGCACCTTTTTCTGCCATTCTAGTGTGCTTAAGTGAAGCAAAAATGAATGAAATAAATTTTAAAAACTACTGCCAATAAGAACAAACAGTAGCTTTAAGTTTAGTTTAAAACAAATTAAAAACAAATGCCAATTAATGTATAAAATAAATATATATACTCTGTACAATATTGTATTATATATGAGCAACATTTTAACTATACTTATATCTATAAATGTAAATCAAAAAATATATTTGACAACACTTTAAGCAACAAGTTCTGAATGAGACTATTAATTAACAAAAAATAAAAAATTAAAAAAGAAAAGAGAAAAAAAAAAACAAAGCAAAAATGTATGAGAAAAAAAACATTGATAAAACCTACTACGAAATTCTTTTTTTGCCAATCATTAATAGTCTCACGAAATGTATTTTTTGTTTTGTGCATATTTTTCGTCAAATGAACAACAACAACGACAACAACAACAACCACAACGAACTGCGCCCAAACCAAAACAAATTATAACAAACAAATCAACCCGAAACTGAAAAATTGAAACCACCCAATTAACAAACATATATATGTATATATATATATATCTATAAAATATATAAATATATATATAAATAGTCGGCTACACGATGCGTGACATACGTTATAAATGGAACGAGGGTCCGAACTCGGTTGGTGTCTCGAGCGAGGTATCACTGCCCCAATTTAAGGTCTTGGGTCATCGTCAAAGGGCCATGGAGATCAGTCTTACCACAGGTACCTGTAGACGGTTACCGATTTTTTATAACTTTACTTTTAACTTTATACAAACATACATGTATATATATGTAAATATGTGTATACATATATACGCATATTTATATATATATTTATTTATATTTACCTTTACCTACACACACACACAACCACATATACATCGTACGTATGTATATACAAAATAGTGCTGATGACGATTTTAACTATGCCTCTATATATATATATTTATATATATATATTGGCTTTTGCGTTTTCCTCTTGAGTTCCATTTGTTGCTTAACTTTTAACATTTTTTCATTCTTTACAACAACCCAACAAAATATTTTTATAAAGCACTCGTATACTTCTTCATCTAACTAGAACGAAAAGTCGGTTTATATACAAATATATAATTATATTGGGCTATGCCTTGCTATAAGTTCGAGCAAACAAATTTGCTGAGTCTACAATTGAAAATGGCGCCGAAATATGACAAATGCATGTACTTAAGCATAAATATTTTGCTTTCTCTCAATTTACATTTACAAATAACGCTCAAATATATCGGCAAAACCAGATAGAACAAAAGTGACTCGGCATGCCGAATATATCATATCCTTGCAGATATTTTTTGCTATTTATATGATGTGTATAATAGTATTATGAAGGGTATATTTAGAGATAGAAAGTCGACCATTCTCATACCTCTAAGATGCAGACATAGCAAAACTCGTATATATCTATATATGTGACCTCTTCCAAGCATCGATATTTGCATAAAGCTTTAAGAGAATCTTGAATAATTTTATATTATTACAAGTATATTGTAATTGATTGCCAGAGAGTATAACCTAACTTCCCCTCAAAAAGTTTTTCTACCCACAGCTCATATAAAATAACTGCAAGAATATATCCGAAACAAATGCGTTGTTTAGCCCATTACATAGAAAGTGAAAATAAAAAAAAAAGACGACAAAAAATACATTATAGATATAAGCGCAAAAATAATGCATGTTAAGCTAGTTGGATTATTTTTCTTTCTATTCATTTAGTAACTAATTTATTTCAATTATTTTCTTTAGTTTTAACATTTTCATTTCGTCATTAGTTCATAAACAAAATTAAATGATTGGCCAAAGCCAAAGCGAATCAAAATAGTAATTAAAATCAATCGAAAAGTTTTTCATTCTCCATAAAAAAACCAAACAAAGAAGAAATTAAATTGAAAAGCAAAAAAAAAACGAAAAGCAAACAAAATCAAACTGAAATTGAATTAGTGACATTTGTGTCATGGCAACCATTAAAAGTTAACTTTATATATATGCAAAAAAAGAAAAACAAATTAAATAAATAGATTCATACATATATCTTCTATATATCTATATATTGAACACCAATACAAATAAATAATAGCGATGCTTAAATTTATATGGCTTTAATACTTAGATAATCATCCTTTCGATTTATGCCTGGCATTAATAATATATTATATTTTTCATACACACACACACACACACACACACATGACTATATTACATTTTTAACTTAGTCACATTTAGTTAATAATACTATAATGCCAAAATTGAATACGCTATCGATAATTTCATTAGCATAACCCGAAACAAAACAAACAGCAAAACAAAATCACATTAATATTGTAAAAAGAAATACAGAAAAATACACATTTAAAAAATATATACTGCAAAAATACTAGAATCTTAAAACTTAAAATTTTAAACTAAAAATCCATTTTTTTCCATAATAATTAGCAGAAGCAAGCAACAAAATCTAAAAAATATATATATATTTATATATATAATTAAAAATATATATATAAAACAAATAACAAGAAGTAAAAGAAAAATATATACAAAACGCCCTCCCAAGCATGCTCTCATCTTTAAAGTTTCCTTTCAAAAAATATTACAAAATATATACATAATAATAAATACGAATTCTCGCAGGTCAAAAATAAACATAAATAATTTGCGCCTTAGGCTAGCTCTAGCTCGCTCGCTCTCGCTCTCTCTCTCTCTCTCGCTCTCTATCTCCTGCTCATGTTACATTAATTTAGTTTTTTATATACATTTTACCTAAGTTTTTCCTTTTGATAATATAACCAAACATATTCGTCTTAACAGTTTGCAGTCTAGTAAGCGTTAAATATTTCATCTAATTAGCACTTTACACAATTTTGACAATATCTAGTTAATATATACATATATAGCCCATATTATCATACTTTTGAGTTGATCGATTTTTGCTTTACGTACTAATCAAATACATCATCATCTAATTGCATAACTAACACATAAATTTTTCAATTATCAAAGCGTTTTGATCGATTCTTATCGATTTATCATGCAGGCAACCCCAAAGTTCCTACAGTAAAATGCGCTCATCTTTTATAATTATTTTATTTTTTTTTTTAAATTTTGCTTCAATTTTCTTGTTTTTTTTTTTTTTTTAATAAGTGTTATATATAAAACTTAAATATTCTTTTTATAAATTATGAAAAATGAAATTATATTAAAAAATTTACTAATATTATATATTTATTCTCTACTCTCTTTTGCTCTCTCTCTTCCCAAAAAAAAAACTGTAACGAAATATCGACAATAACTTCAACTTTTTTGGTATAAAAATAATAATGACAATGACTAATACCTATTTACTAATGACTACCGACTAATAACTAATTACTAATGACTTATCACTAATGACTAATTACTATTGACTAATAACTAATGAATAATGACTAATGAATAATGACTTATGAATAATGACTAATCACTAATGACTAATGGCTAATGACTAACAAATTATTACTAATTACTAATAACTTATCACTAATGACTAATGTTTAATAATTAATGAATATCGACTACTGAATAATGACGAACGGCTAATGATTTATGACAAATAACTAATGACTAATGAATAATTACTAACGACTAATGACAACTAATGACTCACGACTAATGACTAATAAATAATACCATACTGTCAATGACTAATGACTACTGACTACTGACCTCTGCCTAATAACTAATTACCAATGACTAATCACTGCTAACTAACAACAAATTACCAATGAATAATGACGTATAATCTATCACCAATGACAAATGATTAACGGCAATTGATGATGAACAGGCAACTATTCGCGTTTAGCCTGCGAAATACAATTCGTGCGCTCGATGGGCTATTATCTTATACAAATCTACATACCCTCTGGACTGATCGTTATTATATCATGGGTATCATTTTGGCTCAATCGCAATGCAACGCCGGCGCGTGTGGCGCTCGGTGTGACAACCGTGTTGACAATGACCACATTGATGTCGTCAACAAATGCGGCGCTGCCAAAGATTTCGTACGTCAAATCGATTGACGTCTATCTGGGAACATGCTTCGTTATGGTCTTTGCCAGTCTACTGGGTAAACAAAATCTAGCGAAAAAATAAAACCTAAACTAAAAAACTAACATTTACCAAACAAACAACAACACAAATCCAATTCCAAGTAGCCAACATAGAGCACCACACACACACACATAAGCATCTAGACGACACACACACACATATAAACCCTACTTTTATGTGTGTTGCTTTATTTCTCTCAAATTTAACAATTTCTCATTTTATTTTTAATTTATCCTTGGCTAAAGGCTCTCGAACCAGCCGAAGTGCCAATCTAACTCTTTCAAAAAGAAAACACTTCGCTTAGCGTTTTGCAGCATATATAAAAAAAACTACCACAACTACAAATACACTCTCTTTCAACAGTCTTTTCATTTTTACAGCAAAAAAAAAAAAAAAAAAGAAAAAACACAAACACAAAGAACAAAATTCAATTAAAATGGTCAAAATATAATTTTACTTGAATTTTGAACAACTTTTTGCGTAGTTTCAGACTCTATATTCATTTAAAAATAAACAAAAAAATCAATATATTTATATATGCTTGAACTATATTTGGCGAGAGTATTTCAATGTCCATGTATATACAAAATTTTGATGAAATTGTTGTTGGAAAATATATTTCAAGCACTTATACTATACAGTCCAGTCCAATGCTCTAACTTTAACTTTCTCTCTTAAAATCCTAACATCTTAAGCAACAACTCACACTTTTACCTACAAAAAAAAACTCTCAACTCAGGTCAACAATGAAAAAAAAAACCTAAAAAGAAAAAGAAAAAAATCTCTTTTTTCGTATTTGTATGTTATTGTTAATTTTTCTATACAAAGAAACAATGCAACTATCATCCAAAGAAAATGTATGCAAATTCATAGATATGCGCTACCTGAACAGTAAGGGCCACAAAATTTCCAAGCGAAAAGTTTTGCACATACACACACACACGCATACACACACCTACACATACACACACACATGCACTCAGTACAGTTAGTTAATACACCTGCAGAGCTTATAGTAACTAAAAAAATTCCCAACTAAAATCGAAGCATGCTTCTGCAAAAACCAAAAGTTGATATGCCAAAAAAACAAAAATTATTTTAGCTTTAGCTTTACTCGTACTTGTATTCTCGTAGACGCCTCCAGGTTGACATTGTGTTCCACAAAAAAACCAAGCAAAACAAAACAAAAATTGCCAAAAACAAAAACCCTAAAATGAAATTAATTTTTCATCATGATAACCGCATAGAGAATGCACATGAGCGAACACATTTCAACCTGCAATGGTACCCAGATATTAATATACGCCCAGCTTCCACTCAAAAATAATAATTACGCAAAGCCTACGAACCAGCCTACAACTAAAGCTACTCAACATACTACATACTATCTAAAGAAATTCAAAAAATCTGAAAAACGCCACGAATTCAAAAATCCAAAAAAAAATCTCCAGCCCAGGGGTACGAGCTAAAAACCGAGCGCATAAAAATGATAACCGCATGCCTTGCGTCACACCTGGCTTGAGTCGCGATTGAATTGAATATAATATATATATATAGAATGAAAGAAAAACACAACACTGTATATAGACTTCAGAGAAGAAGAAGAACGACCACGCCTAGCTGAAGATCAGTAATCGTACCTCAACAAAAAAAATGTATATACTCATAGATATATTCGAGCATTTGGCTTGTCAAGTCTGTGGCACTTGAATGTGTGTCGCAGACATGACAATCGCAAATGCTAATGCCAAGGCAACAGAGCGAAATATCTATATATAAATAGTTTGAGGTTAGGTAAGATATGTTAGCTGTTCTCTATCCAATATGCATATATATATTACAGCAAAGGCGCTTTGGAGCTGGGTAAGTAAACATGTTTCGTTTAAATGTTCTATGAAACTATATACTCAACATCCTCAAAAGTAAAGAAAAGTATACCCCATTCCAAAATTAAAGTAAATAGAGCTTAAAGTGTAAGCGGATCGACTTATGTGATCCCTGCATGTCCTTCCCATTTAAGGATTCTCATAACCATACACGAAACATAAAACGAAAAGCTGGAAATTGCGTGTGTATGTGTGTACATGCCATATATGTGTATATGGATGTCCCGCCCAGACCCCTCCGCCGAGATCCCTTACCAGAGGCGATTGTTCAATGAATTTGCATTTGAGGCACGCACATCAACATTTTCCTTGAATGATGGTTTTCCAGACTGCAGATATAAAAAATTTTATACATAAATCATTTGGCTAACAAATTAACCTGTATTTTTTTATATATATATATAATATATATGTATTCGTTCACTCATTTCGAAACAACAACTACAACAACAACAATACCAATACCACAACAACAACAACAATAACAAATACAACAACAGCAACAAATAACATTAGCAGCAGACAGACAGAGATACTGACAAAGCACACACACACACATATACATACACACACACGCATACAAACTTGCACACTCACACACACACACACGTTTAGCCGTTACACCTTTATTGCTCTCTATCTATCTTTCTCTGTCTGTATTTACCTCTCTCTACACTCACACTCACACACACTCTACACTTGCTTTTCTCACAGTTTTCTTTTGTTGCTTGGCTAACGTACAGAATATGAAATTTATTCAATTTTTATTTAACAACCAACTACAACAACAACAACAACCACAACACACACACAAGTGACGTTGCTTATTTATACCCTGTACCCTGGAAAACTGTGGAATATCAGCAGAAGACAATGCCCAACCTTTTTGTATGCTTATATAACTATTTCTCTTTTATGCAATAATATCAAAGCAAGAGTCGAGCTTCATCTCTAGTTTCTATGCTCTATTTAAATATCCTCCAATGCAATAAAATATGTAAAGACTGAGCTTTGAAGCATCTAGTTGTACTACAAATAACTTTTTCCATCGAAATAACTTTTTCCATCGACTTATCGAAATAGCCTCGCTAATTATACACTAACAGAATATTGAAATAATAAAAAACATGGACCTCTCCAATAGTTTTTCATACTCGTATACAGGAATGTCGAGCTTAGGTAACAATTCTATATCCGTATAAAGTAAGTCTGATATGAAATTTAAACCATAATTAAAAGCGTTATTTTAATATAAACTATATAGAAACTTCACGGATTTTCAGTTTAATTCAATTTAATTCAATATTTCTTCAAATTACCATCTATCGATATGAGTCCAAGTCCTTAAAATGATATTCCACAGTTTATGCCAAAAAGGTTAAACATCCCGGTACAGGGTATCCACCAGTCGAGCATTCTCGTCTGCCTTTTGTACCCGTAGTGCTTTGCCCGTAACCCCAACACTTTTCCCACTTTTGATTTAATATGCCAACCCGAAGACAAATTCATGTACATATATTAACATATATCAAAATTCTTATAAGTCACCAACTTCTTTTTATATTAATCTCTCTTCATATGATATATATATACATATATATATATATAATTGCATAACCATTTGTGTGCGCATATATATATTTATATATATATATTTATGCGTACATATTTAAATGAATGCCAGCAAAAATTAATATGTTACAACAACGCTCCATTTTCCCTCCATTTACCGTTCCAAAAACCGTACTTCAAAATTACAAAACTGTGCAACAACAATCCAACTATTTGACAACAACAACTACAACAACAATAACAACAACTACAACCTACAACAACAACAACAACAACCACCAACAACAACAACAACAATTATTCAACATCATCAAAAATCTCATCTGGAACGCGGACTTGATTCAAAATTTTCTTGTGCATCCGCATCAAAATCCCCAACAAAAAAATCAAATCAAATCAAATTCCTCCCACACACCACGTACCGCCCGCAACCGTCCGTTCTGAACCATTATCAAAATTGTTAATCGCAATCAATTCTCTCAAACAAAAAACAAAAAACTGACTCAATTCGAAACTGTATCCAATATCCAATATATATCATATCGCAATCGTAGAATACGCCACCGTCGGCTATATGGCAAAACGAATTCAAATGCGAAAACAAAGATTTATGGCGATCCAAAAGATAGCTGAGCAGAAAAAGCAACAAATAGATGGCGTGCAGCAGCAGGCCAATCCGAATCCGAATGTCGGAGGCGGACCCGGTCCTGAGCATGGACATGGGCATGGTCATCATGCCCACAGCCATGGTCATCCGCACGCGCCCAAACAAACAGTGAGTAACCGCCCAATCGGCTTTACAAATATCCAACAAAACGTTGGTACGCGCGGTTGCTCGATAGTGGGACCCTTGTTCCAGGAGGTGAGATTCAAGGTCCACGACCCCAAGGCACACTCCAAGGGCGGCACTCTGGAGAATACGGTGAATGGCGGCCGTGGCGGGCCCCAATCCCATGGACCCGGACCAGTGCCCGGCGGTCCTGGCGGACCCGGCGGCGGTGGTGGCGGTGGCGGTGGAGGCGGCGGCGGTGGCGGACCACCAGATGCTGGCGGCGATCCAGAGGCGGCAGTGCCAGCACATCTGCTACATCCGGGCAAAGTAAAAAAGGTGAAGAGCCAAAAATTATATAAAAGATTTTACTAACTAATTTTTTATAATATATATTATGCATTCTTCCCTCGCAGGATATCAACAAACTGTTAGGCATTACGCCTTCGGATATTGACAAATATTCGCGCATTGTGTTTCCCGTGTGCTTTGTTTGCTTCAATCTGATGTACTGGATTATCTACCTGCACGTGAGCGATGTCGTTGCCGACGATCTTGTCTTGCTCGGCGAGGAATAAGCAGCTATGCCCCCCAAGGTGGCGCAGAGGCCGAGGCGAACACGGAGTCGGCAACAAGTGAGACAACAGCGCACGAGAGAGTTAAACTGTGCAACGCGCTGAAAAACAACATAAAAAATAAAACAAAACAAAAAAAAAACCAAAAAAATGATTAACCAAAAGTAATTTTAACTAGAGATATGGAAAAATGCAAAAGGCAACATATTATTGTTAAATACTAATAAAAATAATAATAATTAAAAAAGGAAAAGTAAACCAAAAAGGATGAAAAGACACACATATGACGGACGAGAGCAAAAAATATTGTTAAATAGATTTACGCAAACTAAAAAAGTAATATAAATAAATAAATAAATATATATAGAGTTAATAAGGACGAAGAGGCAGCAGAAGAACACGATGAATAATCAAAAGCAGCAGCGTATAGCAAATAGTAGAAAAAATATAAACTGAAGCAGCAATTGAAGCAGCAAATTAATGAATAAATATATGTATTTAAACAAAATAAATAAAAAAAACAAATGAATATGTTTAAAGAGCAAAGAATTAAGTAAAAGAAAATGGAACAAATAGCAAAAAAGATAAAAGCAAAAAAATGAATGCACAGTCAACCAAATTTATTTCCGACTCACATAATTCCAATTTTAAAGACACCCAATGCAATTAAATATATAAAAAATGAACCATATTTAAAAACATAAAAAAACGAAATGGAAAAGAATAATAGAAAAATGTTTGGAGAGAATTTGTTTATCAACTAATTTTCAATTTAAAATATATTTTAAATACATTTTTTTTGAATGCCCTGAGCTCACTCAATATGTTAAAACAACATAAAATCTATGAGATATATGCCTATATATCTGATTAGGTCCGTTTTGATATAAGAAACTTAAAATTTCGACTATTCTCATATTTTTTTAACCCATTATATTACAAAAAAATGTGCCTCTTCAAGCATAACTCGAAAACTTTACAAACTAAGGCCTTTCGATCTCTCATTAGCCTCAGACAGCTAGCGTATATATCACTTTTTATATAGAACTCACAGTCATGGCAACTAGAATGCTTCAACCAATAGCTCAGGGTATTTTTTGGTCGAGCCCTGCCGACTAGCGCTCACATTTTACTTTACTTACTTTGCCATTACTTCCCCTAAGCAGACGGTCAAATAGTCTTCCTTAATTTAGGCAAAACGAAAAACGAAACGCAAACTTAATTTAGTTTATGGTTTATGAAACCCTATTCAAAATTTTTGATATATATACGCACCTCATCTATAATACCCATTATATATATATATCTACTATGTTTTTTGATTTCTCGAAACTGAACACTTTTTAGCGCTTCCAAGAAAAATGGCCAAATTTTGTAGGAAATGTAAAAGAACAAATTTTGCAATTAATCAAATCATTTAATTTAAAAACTACTCGACCATAATAACTATAAAAAGAATATATAAATAATTATATATGAAAACCAAAAAATTTTTAAATAATTTGCACATGAACAAATTTTACAAAAATAAATTACTTTCAAGGGCACCTTTTGTAAGCGAAAGGCATCGGACAGGTATATATACATATATATATTTATATGTATATATATGTAAAGAAAAAGCAAGAAATAGTTGATATAATTCGATTTTTAATGAAATTGATTTTAGTTTTACCAATTTTATATAAAAAACAAAGAAAGAAATGAACTAAAGCAAACCGAAGAAAATAAAAAAAAAATATTTTAATTGCACTCTAAAAGTAAATCCAATAGACGAGTTACGAAATGAAAGAAAGAAACAAAAAGCGATATATATATATGAACATATATATATCTATGTACACAAATTTGAATGATAAAAAACTGCCTAAACAAGAACCTAGACACTAAGCAACACAAAAACAAAATAAGGTTAGGAAGTTAGAGGTTAGTTTAAATGGGGAGATTTATAAAGATTTATTTTCCAACAATTGTAAATAAAACTGAAGTGGAAGACAGATACAGAAGAACACACACAAATAAAGTAGGAGCAAAACTTCGCAAAAAGTAAATTAAAGAACAACAATTAAAACAATTAATTAATAATTAGTTAAAGTAATTAACAGCTAGTTAAAGGCAAAAACAAGTTCAAGCAGTCAATAAAGCGTTAAGTCTAGCTGATAAACAAACATATAAACAATGCACCATTTAAGCTTAGTGAAACACACAAACACACACACTCACACTAACACACACACTGACACACATACATATATTTGAAGTTTTGGTAAAGTTCCTCAATAAAAAATTATTTTAGTTGAAATGTGAATTTTTAGTTTGTGAATACCAAAACCTAGCACAATACTGACTAAATGTAATGATAAATAAATACTATATCAACGTAAAGTTTTAATTTCTTAGTTAATAATAAGAAGATGAAGAGGAAAAGGAAGAGTAGGAGCAGAGGCAGTGCAGTTTTTTTGTACAGTTAGCTGAGAGTTATATATATAGATATATAGCTAATGCTGAGGTATACACCATATGAGTAGCAACTAAACATTTATGTATATGTATTAACGAGCATAACTATTATATAGATACACAAACACACACACTCACTCACACACACACACAGAAACACATCTACATATATATGTATGGATGTACTTTATGCAATGAGTATATACAATAACATAACGTATTTAAGCACCTATATGTAGCACGAGTTTTTTATATGTAAACCAAAAATGAGAAAAAAAGCAGAAAAAATGTGGAAAAAACAATTAATTTTATATATATATGCAAAAAGTACTCCCATAATAAGGTACACTGGCAGTTATAAGCAAACAACAACAAAAAATACACAATTCTAGGCGCAAGACTGTCGATAAAATGAGGAATATATAACACACACACACGTATATATATATATGTAGATCATGATATATATATAGCTAAATCTACACAGTCAACAATGAATGAAGGAAATACTCTATATATACAAACACTTAACCTAAAACATAACCTAACTAAGAATAATCTGAAAGCAACAACAACAAGCGAAAATTACTTTATTAACTTTCTAGACAGACAAACACACACACACACACACACACACACACACAATACACACACCAACTCACACACAGACACTTTCGTAAAAGTAAAACCAATTGAAGAACTTTTACCTAGATTTTTGTATTGAACCAGTTGACATGGATTTGACAACAAAAATAAGAAGCAACTGCAATTGATTTACACCAATAAATAAAAATTAAATAAAGTAAGCAGTAGAAGCAGCAGCAGTACAGTGAAAACAAACAACAAAAACCAAAATTTAAACTTAGGCAAACACACACAGAAGAATTTTTTCAGTACATCTAGCTAGAAGCAGAGGCAAGCACACACAACACACACAGACACAGACTCAACTCGACATCAAGTGAAATCGGTGATAACATAAATATATATAAGTATAACTGGGCATATACTATATATATATTTTGTAGCTATACAGGTGTCGGAATTCAATTATATATATGACCGAGCGAAAAAGAAAAAAAAAACAAAACAAAAAACGAAAAAAAAATAGTTAAATCAAAATGTTTATAAATTGCAAAGTGCGTGGAAGGTTTAACTGTAACGATAACAAGAACAACAAAGAAAAAAAACGATTAATAAATCGATAACAACAACAAATAGCTGCTCAACGGTTTCGGAGCG
Source organism: Drosophila pegasa (assembly GCA_035046225.1). NCBI lineage: Eukaryota > Metazoa > Arthropoda > Insecta > Diptera > Drosophilidae > Drosophila > Drosophila pegasa. The sequence continues at coordinate 3,030,813 of JAWNOD010000286.1, forward strand.
TATTTCCAAAAAAAAAAACATTTTAGTTGTAAAGAAGAAGAAAAACAAAAGAAAATAGCTGAGAATTTTTAAAGAACAAAACTAATTAAGTTAATGTATTTACTTTTCATATTCTTTTTTACTCTACACCTAGTTAACGGTATCATTTGTCGAAAATCGAAAATATTTAGTTGGCTATAGTGAAAATGTTTTAAATGGAAATATTTAAGAGTATTTATAAAAATTCAAAAACTGCAAACAAAACGGGCAAAGCATTTAGGACAAATAATGACACAAGCCCCGCAAAGATATACACAACAACAACAAAAATAAATATATATATAATTAAAAAATAAAAAAACGAAATGTTTAAAGCATTTTTGGTGCCGGTTTTTTAGAGAGCGGCACCAACACACACACACACAAGTAAAAAAAAAAGATTATGAGAAATATGTCTACATATATGAGAGTTGTATGTGCATGATGTAACAATTACATTATGTATGTGCGTAATGATGTATAAATACAAATTGTATGTATATTATATATGTATGTATGATGGTCTCAACAAAATGAAATTCTAAAGTATTTAGATAAGAAAACGAAAGAAAAACAAAACAGTTAATAACTTAAGGCATTTAGTTAAAGAACAAGAAAATAAAACACATTCACTCACACACACACACACATACGCACACCCATTCATTAAACGCGCACCAAAACAACATTTTTTAAATGCAAAAAATATATATATAAAAACAAACAATTATAATTCTTAAAAAATATATATAGAAACAGTAAAAAACAAATAAAAAATAAAATATATGAAAATGAATTGGAATATTGCACACGAGAAACTGCAAAATGAAATTGAATATTCAACACACATACATACACACATATACACACACACACATACTTATGGTTGTACATCTTTTGATTCGCTTTCAGTTGAGCACAAAGTTTAGAATTATGAATAATTGTAAAACTTAAGTCTTGTTAACTAAATGTTTAATTTGATTTGTTGCTCAATTATTGTTAACAGCATACCATCCTTAAAGAAGAAGAAGAAGAAAGACGATAAATCCTTTGCACAACTCGCTGCATTTATGTAAAGTTTTCTTAGCTTTTGTTTCAAGATCTTTCACATCCATCGTGAGCTGCCATAAACCAGCTGATATAATGTATCTATTATTATTATTTTGTTATCCGTCCATTAAAGAAGTTCCTAATTGCAATAAATGAAAGATTTGTTATGATTAACAGCAGTCAGCGAGACAACTCAGCAAAAAACTCTCAACTCAACTCAACTCAACTCCCACGGAGCAGTCAATTCTCAATTCTTTATGAAAACTTTTCAGTTTCGCTCATTCATCTACAGCTCGAACTCTCGTCAATTATATTTTCAAGAACTCTCTCATCATCAGTTCGGTTTTTTGTCCTCAACCTCATATGCTGCACCTTTTTGTTGCTCAATCAATAATCAATCCAGTATAAATACGCCGAAGAGATCGTAGTTAAGCAAGCATTATGTAACTGTTCAAGGCATAAAGACAGAATCCAAGAAAAAAGAAGCAAAAACCAATGATAAATAATATAATAATAAATAATTTAAAGCGTAATGAGTATGTAATGATTGATCACTGATCACAAATTTTGACTGTGTTAATTTCGTTATATAAATAAAACTAAAAACCAAAAAAAAAATTAAAATAAAAAGAAAAAAAAACAAAAACAAAAAATATAATGAAATATCTATAGCGTATAAAGAACAAATAAATACACACATAACAAAACACGCAATAAATGTTACAGAAAAAAAAAGAAAACAAAAACAAAATGAACCTATAAAATTAAGTTGAATGCTAAATGAAATGCGTCGAGTCAAGACAATGGGAAAACATCCAAACCAAAAGCAAAAGCAAACAAAATGAAGATAATTATTATAATATTGCAAATGAAGCGAATACGAATAAAGATATGAAAAAAATTATATCGGAAAAGTGTTTTCCTAACTTTGATCTCACACATCGATTTGAGAGGCCTCTGAATTTCTCCGTATGATCGAATATCTTTGATTTTCAGTCTTAGTCTTTTTTTAATAGTTTATCTGCAAGTGATACAATAAAATTCCGTTTTTTATTGTTTTGAAATGTTAATTTATTGATTAATCCATTAAACAGAAGTTTTGCTTATGACATGAACTTTAATTGTTTCACTGGAAAATTAACATACAATACATTGTGGTATACTTTTAATAATTTATATTTATGTCATAAATATATATATTTATTTATATATATTCATATGAACACTAAGAGAGTCGTTCATATTTGAGTATTTTAACTAGATGATTCGCGAAATTTGAATAGGCATTTCAGGTATAGCTTAAACCAATCAAATATATTTTAACTAAAGTGCTAACACATTGAACTAATTGATGTAGACCTCCTTCTTTTTAATCATAACAACAATATATAGTTAAAGAATATTTACGTACTCGAAGCAAACATGATGATGTGGAATGTGTCTATGCAACAATTCCTAGTGCTAACAATGAGTATATTTCTTCCCTTAATTTTCCTTTTCTTTTCTTATCGCAACAGAACTTTAATATTTTGCTATGAGTTGAAATTTTTGTTTTGGCTGGTATTCGTACTGTCGATAAAGCGTAATTAAAGTATATTAAATTTATGTTGACTTAGATATATACATACATTTATATATATATATATATATATATATTATTGCTCGATTATAAGCTGATATTCGAAGATCCGTTTCAGAGACTGAGAGAACTACAAACCATGCGCTACAATATACATACACACATATATATATATATATATATCTATTATTCAGTTAATTTGCATATATGGGTCGGTTCATTGAGCTGTGTACACTATGGCATCGTTGTATTAGAGTATATATTGTTTATTGTGTGAAGACCCGTTCTGTTTGGAGTGTGCTGTGAGTATTTGAATACAGTGTGATTCTCAGCTGCGAGCGCTTCGGCTATAGTCTCCAAATATCTGTTGTATATATCGATCGTGCTCAATGGTATGTGCCCTAGTTTATAACGAACAACATTTAATTAGCCAGGAAGTGTGAATGGGCTTAGGCATTCGACTCCTTTAGATTCTCTAAGCGTGCCAATTGATTCGAGTCCAATTCTTCGGGTATGCTTGCCCGCCCGCCCACCACCTGCTTGGGTGCTTCGATAACATCCTCTGGCTGGGCCTCGGTATTCATGTCCAAGCCGGTCGACTGGCCACCGCCACCACCACCTCCTCCTCCTCCTGCGCCTCCGCCTCCTGCTCCACTGCCTGCAAAGGCATCATCGAAATTCGCATCGAAATTGGCCTCAAAGTCCGCCTCGAATCCCGCGCTGGCACCTTCTGCAGCAGCAGCAACAGCTGGAGCCGCACCTGCAGCCGCTTTCTCAACGAACGGATCCTCCGGCTGCTGCACCACTGCAGTCCCATCAGCCGAATCGAAAGATTGATGCTCATCCTCTGCTGGACAGGATACAGGATACTCGGTCAGTGTTATGGTGACAGCGGATGCCAATTGATCCTCCACTGCGTCAGTTATAGCAACATTACCTTCTTTGGGCGGCTGCTTGTGGGCCGCGATTTTCGCTGCCGATGGCTTGGGCACAATGTCGGGCTTTGGCTTGGCCTTTTTCTCCACTTGCTCCTGCGGCTGCGGCTCCTTCGTTTGCTGCGATTCTGTATTGTCCCTCTCTCCTACTGGTGGGAAAGATTTATCGGCACCGTCTTCAACCATTGGGGTTGCAGCGGTAACAATTATTTGTGCCATACCTAAGTTCAAACTATTCGCAACGCCCCCGACGTTTCCACCAGCGGCCACGCCCCCAGGCTTGACCAGCTGCGGTGGCGGCAACGACGGCGGCGGCTTCTCATCGTCGCTGAAATCGTCCTGCAAGCAAACGTAAAGAATAAACCAATTAGTAAACAAATCTTAAAACCATTTAACAATCAAGAGATATGGGAAAGGTTCGTCGTCTAGTTACCTCCATGCCAGGCTCTTGTATAAGCACTGCGTTAGCATTAAATATAAACGAGAGAAGAGGAAATTATTTAATACATTTGATCGCAATACGATTTTAGGTTTCATTGGATTCACATTTGTTTTATAACCCTTTATCGAGTGAGTAGAGCGATGAGAATACAATCGAATATTGCAGGGCTCCATTCAAAGGGTACAAGAATCAAGATATATAGTCACATATATATATATATACACAGGATACGGAATTGAACTAGAGGGTATACAAATTCAATATAATAAAAGGGTATTTAACAGAGGGGGAGGGGGGGGGGGAATCGTTTGGGCGGGGGAGGTTCATGCACATGCTACATATAGTAGACAATAGTTCCGATAAAGTCTTAATATTATATACCGTCAAATATTAAAGGTCAATAGCTGAAGAAGAGGTTTATGAACGAGAAAAACTGGCAACGAAATTGCTTGAATGTATATCAGAGATATTTTACAATATATTACAGGGTATTCAATTCAAGCTTAATATGCCTTGGAGTCAGAGATATGTCATGATAAAGATATGAAAACTGCAATAATACTTGACATACAAAAGGGATTACACGTAAATTACAGGGTAATTTTTGTTATATTCACAAATTACAGGGTATTTTGGAGAGATTTGCAAGTCAAACAAAGTAGTTCTCTGAGCGATTAAGATCGAAAAATAAATACTTGAGGCAAAAGTCTTTAAATGCATATATCAAATATATAATATATATATATCAAGTACAGGGTATTTATATAGTTGAAGCTGTTGCTTTCATCATATAAAGAAGGGGTCGTATCGTTTTTTCGCGACAAAAATACAGGGTATTTCAAAAGACATAAAATTCAGTATATATATTCTATAGAGCTCCTAATCTTTTACGATGTCATTCAATATATCTGTTATCTTTAAATACTTCCATCTCTGCCAACTTTTCAACTCTTAAAAAGTTAGTAACGCTTAGGGTAAACCATATAAAAATAAACTACTTATACAAAAAGATTTCAAATTTTATATACAATATTGTCAAAGATAGTTAAACAAGAAAACAATCAGAGAGAGAGAGAGAGAGAGAGACAGAGAGAAGCAAATATCACATATATGTATATAGATCATATATTGTAGTATAGCTAAACCATTTAAATACGAATCGCAGTTTCTTACACTGAGCGAAAAGTAAATACAAATATCAAATTGTGAATAATACCAATATCAAGTCAAAAATCAGTGCCAGATATAAAAAAAAAATTACACAAAATATTTGCTACAAAAATATGAAAAAAGATTGGAAAAAAATAGATATTAAAAATCTTGTTAGGGAATAGTCGAAATATTGAAAGATCGTAATTATGGAGATCGTAATTAGTAGCATAGCAGGAAACACCAACACACACGAAGAGGAGGAGACACGTTGTTAAGCAGCCTAAAGTACACTGTAAAAAATTGGTTTTTAGTTCTTAGTTTTTTTTTTTAGCATTTTCTTTGGCTTGCAGAGAGGACACAAAGTTAGAGTTTTTTTCAGTTTCGATAGCACAATAAACGGAGAGTGTTTCGGAGAATAGTTACAGTGAGTAAAGGTGGAGTAAAGGTGGTGATGGTGGTTGGTGGTTGTGGTAGTGGTTGTGATGGGTAGTTAGTGGTTGGTTAGTAGTTGGACGAGCTGCAGTTGAAGATTAAGTTTGGGCTACCTCTAAAGAATATAGAAGCAGGTATAAAAGTACTTTCGAGTGTTTTTTTTAGGTGAAACATAAAATAAATATTTATATAGAGAGTAGATCGATATGGATGTGTTGTAGAAAGAGAGAGAGTACTTGGTAAAAGAGAGAAAGAGAGAGAGGTAGAGCTTGATCATATAGAGGCAATTACCTGGAGGAGGCATGCTGGGTGCGCCAGCGCCGTTAGGTATATAGCCACTATCCCGATCCTCATCTAGAGAGAGTGAGAAAGGGGGACACATTATAATCCAGCTCCAGTTGAACTCATTGCTAATCCCGCTCACCTGCTGTGTCCTGTGAGGCGAACATATCCTCCGTGATATCCGTCAGCTCGTGCGCATACTCTGGCGGCAATGCTGGCGCCGGGGGCAGGGCAAAGCTGGGCGCAGCTGTGGGCGGCGGTGATTCGTCGCCGTCGCCATCGCTCAGTGGCTCGCCCATCTCGTCGCACTCCTCGACGACCAGCGATGGGAAATTGCCAAATTTGCCATCCAGCTCGCCCTCCCACCAGCCGTCGTCCACGCCGTGCGCCGTCTTCGTTATGATCTTGATCTTGTCGCCCTCCTCGAAGGTCAGCTCGTCCTCGGCGGTGGCGTCGTAGTCGTAGAGCGCAATGCACCACTCGGTGTCGGACTTGATGCGCTTCTGCGGCGCCATTATGACCGACACCTGGTCCGGCGATTGCATCGAGTCCACCGTTTGATCTTCGTTGTCAACAGTATAATCGACAGATGAGAATGAGATTTGTGTGCGCAATTGATTGGCAGAACTACCGTTGAAGGCCCCACCCGCAGCCGCGTCCTGCTCGATGTCCAGATAGTTGTGCGGCACGTAGCCCTCCTCGCCGCGATAGTTGCGCGCGCGCAGCCAGCCGTCGCCGTCGCCCTCGCCGACCACCTCCAGCTGTTCGTTCTCCACAATGGTCAGCTCATCCGGATTTTGAGCCTGGCAGAAGGAAAGGATTTGATAAGCATCTACATGTCGTCCATTTGAATCTTTGTCCACTCACCGTGTAGCTGTAGAGCGCTGTGCACTTAAAGATCGCCTCCTTGGGCTCTGGTACGATCGGCTCGTCCTCGGCCTCTGCCTCGTCCCAGTTGACCTCGGTCGGATCGTCCCAGCCGCTGGCCATTTGCACTGGAGCCGCTGCTGCTGGCGGTGCGCGCTCTCGCTCCTCGGGTTCTTCCTCGCTGTCGCTGAAGGTGCGATCCCGCGACAACTGCTGCTCCTGCTTGGGCTTCGCGGCGGCGGCCACAGCGGTGGCCCCTTCCTCCTTGTCGCTGTCGTAGAAGGAATCGGAGCTGGGATTTTCGCCCTGCCCGGAGGCGTCGGTGCGCATCGATATAGAGCTGGCGGACCGTGTCAGCTCCTGCACGCCCATGATCTCCGCCTCCTGCACCCATTCGTCCACATTGATGCCGCCGTCGCGCAGGCACTGCAAGCACGCCTCCGCCTTGGCCTTCTCCGTCTCCGAGCGACGTATCTGATCGCGGAACTCATCGATCTTCGTATCCAAGTCCGGGCCAGTCGGATCATTGGGATCCGTGCGCTGGCCAGCGTCGCGCAGCGACTGACACAGTGCCAGCTTCTTCGCATGCTCCCGTATCGAAGCGTTCTCCTTGACCACGCGACCGGCCAGGTTCTTCGCCTCCTTCGTCAGCGTCTCTGCGGCCGAATCGTGCTCGGTGGTCACCTTGCGCACCGGATCATTGTCGCACGCCTCAAAGTCGTACTGGATGTGCTGCTTCAGAACCGGATAGAACAGATAGCAGCACTGCAGATTGTACTCCCGGGTCAGCTGTTGGGCCTGGTCGCGTATCTTGCCAAAGCTGTTCTGCGTGGCCGAGCAGGTGAGCAGCTCGGTGCGGCTGTCGAGGAGGATAGGCGGTAGTTTGGTTAGAGGACAGAGTATGCAGAAGAATCTTATAATTTATGAAGTATATATACTAGGGATCTAGGATCTATCTATCGCAAAACCCAAAAGGTCTTTACCCCCTTATCTCAACAGCCGTTTCCATATTCCTTCATCTTAAATTATGAACTATATACGAGAGATCTAGGATCTATCTATCTTAAAGTCCAAAAGGTCTTTACCCCCTTTATCTCAACAGGTATTTTCATATTTCCTCATCTTAAATTATAAACTATATATATACGAGAGATCTAAGATCTATCTATCTCAAAGCACAAAAGGTCTTTACCCCCTTTATTTCAACAGGCATTTTCATATTTCCTCATATTAAATATTATCTACTATGGATCCGGTATCTATGAATCCCAAAATCTAAAGACCTTTACCCTTTTATCTCAATAGACCTATCCCTCGCCTCATCATGGCACTCACCCCATTAGCATCAGATACTCGGCGACCCGCTCGAACACATAGTTCTCCATGGTGGTCATTGTCGTCTGCAGGTCCACGGTGAAATAGCGGTTCTGATGGGCGTTCGCTGCGGCCAGACTCAGGATGTAGTCGTTGCGCGCGCCCGACGACTTCTCCTCGAGCAGCTCCTTGCGCGACGTCACCCGGGCGCTGTTCTTCTGCAGCGACGTAATCGACTGAAAGAAGGAGCCCTTCTTCTTCTTCAGCTTCTCCTCGATGTCCTTGGCCTTGTCGCGCACGTCGTGCGCACAGTGCTCCTCGTCGAAATAGGATTTCTTAGTCTTGTCCACGTCGCCGACGCTCAGGTGCAGCTCCTTCTGCACATTGACAATGCCGGCGAGCGAGCGCTTGGCTATGGCCAGCTTATAGTCGCGCAGCACTTTGGCCTCGTCCGCTATTTGCTGTTGGAACACCTCGATGGCAGCGAGGCGAGCGCGTGCCAGCTTCTCGTTCTCCTCGAGCACAGTGCGCCAAACGCTCCACATGTTCCTGGGAGAGAGATGGCAAGAGTGAGAGTGGGAGTTGGATGATTGGGATAAAGTTGTCCTTCACTTACCACCGCTCCTCCATGCCATCCATTTTAATATCGGGTATATTTGGTATTTTCTTGTTGAGATACTGCGACGAGATCTTGAGCAGACCCTCGCTATACGATTTCTCAATAGCGGATCGCTTGATTGTGAATTGCCGAATGTCCTCCAGTAGATCGCACTCATGTTGATTCTTCAGCTGCAGCTTAGCTACCTGCTCCGTGTGCAAATTCTTGAGGAATTTCACATAGTTTCCCTGTGGGCAGATAAATATAATATATATATAAATATATGTAGGTCTATATTATATCTGAATTATTGATATATGATAAGCTTTAGCTGGTTTACCTTGCGCGGCGGCGGCTGCATTCTGTTTTAGCGTTTTTTTCTATCAAGCAGAAGCGTTTTTTTTTTTATTTTTTATTTCTGGTCGAGCGCTTTATCGAATGCCGTTACATTACCTTTAGCAGCTGCAAATGGAGGGGGAGATGAGGGTAGAGGTTGTTAGAGGCTTGAGTTAATGTTTGGCTCAGATTGTTTAGCTTATAAGAATGGGATTATTGAGCGTGCATCTAAATTAGCTGTCTCAAGCACTTTTACATAATCGCGGAAAATGATTGGGAAAATGTTGTATGAAAATTTTCACAGCATTTCCCCTGCTGATATCGATTTATGCTCCAGCAGAGTCTTTGCTTTTTGCTCTCTTTTCGGGCTTTGCGTGGACAAAAGTAATTCTATTGCTCTAACACTTTTCTTCGACATGCTCTAGTCAGTGGGCTACCATCAAAATTGCGAGTTTATTTTAACTAATTTATTGGCCAATTGTGAAGGAAACTTTTTCTTTTCTTTTTTTCTTTTCTAGCTTTCGCACAGTTTTGCTTTGGCTCTTGCCTTTGCGTACTTATCGATTTCGATTTTAACGCCGTTTTAACAGTTTTCCAAGCAGACACCGTTAGAGCTGGCTGCGTGAGAGCGAGCTCCCAGAATGAGAGAGAGAGCGGGAGAGTGGGAGAGTGCACGCTGTATTCGTCTTGCAGGAACACCGCGCTCTCTCATTCTCTATTTTTGTTGTTTGACACCATTTAGGGGTGGGTGCTTAATCAGTTTCATTCATGGCCTTTTAAAAATACTCCGCTCATGCGCTGAGCCCAGCTAAAGCCTAGCTAAACAAATCTCTACACACACACACGCACACTCACACCCACACACTTTCTTAACCACTCTAACTTTATTTATAGCTCAATTGCAACTGTTTCCACGGCAAATCACAATAATACTAACAATAACTCAACCATTGCCATGACTTTTGCATAGAGATAAAAACCACGTAGGGTTTGCTTCATAATCAATAAGCTCTATATTGATAATAATTTTCGTTTTTTTTCGGTGTTCGAAAATTGATAAGGTCAACGGTCAAAAGTATGCAGTGCTTTCATATCGATTGCGCGGGCACGCTGTGTAGGCCAGAGTGAATGCATAAGTATGCGTGAGAACGATACTTGATTCATTACGATATGCACGATAGAACATTTGAAACTATCGCAACTATCGATAAATAATAATTATGCAAAAAAAAAAGCTCTAAAGTCTGTTGGGTACGTTATGAAATATAGATATATGTGTGAGAAAAGGAAAGTATTGCTACTATTGCCAAATTAAGTAAGTTGCTAATATAATTAGTTAAACTTAGCAAATTTATATGTCACTGGCACAAAAAGTAATAGAAAGTAGAACAGGCGAACGTGATGATAGATTTCGCGAAATTCCACTGCAATCGCGCCTCAAATTATTGCTCGTTATCGATATATCGATACAGTGGCCAACAGCTGTTTGAGCGCTGGAATGCAATAAAACGCAAAACAAATGAAAGAAGCAAATGAATGCCGTGCGGGGTGGCGGCGGCAGCAGGTGTGTAAACCTGTTTTCGAGTCAAGAGCAAACAAACAAAACAGCGTAGCGCGTCGCCAACTGTAAAAGTGTGCCGTCAACGAAGAAGCAGCACCAACAGCAGCAGCGCAGCCAACGTCAAGCTCGGGCAGCGACTGTGATTTCACTTTTTAACGGCGGCCAGTGCAAAGAGCAGCAACGAACGAGGAGCAGCAGCAGCAGCAACAGCAGAAACCAAAACGTTTAATACCCGAATTGTGCAATAAATTGAATTAGAAATTACGGCGACAAAGATGAACCGAGTGGGTGCAGTGATTATGCAACAGATGCTGCGGCAAAGGATGCAGCCGAGGCAGCTCCAGCTGCCGCTCTGCCTCGCACAGGTCTCACCTGTTGAACTGCCACACCTGTCAACTTTCACTCAACTGCGCCGCACGTCAACGTCGACGGCGAGCAAACAGGTGACTCCGCCGCCGCGCCACGACTGGAATCGCGCCGTCAGCGAGGCGGAGCGCATCGTCGGCTATCCCACGTCATTCCTCAGCCTGCGCTGGCTGCTGAGCGACGAGATCGCCAATGTGGCGCTGCACCTGCGCAAGCTGGTGGGCAGCGCGCATCCGCTGATGAAGACGGCCAAGTGAGTAGACCTACAAAGTGTAGCCAGAGTCATGGTGACCCAATCCTTGCTCCTCCCTACAGGCACCTCCTGTACAACGGCAAGAATACGATGCAAGCTTGGGGTCTCATTGTGCTGCTCGTGTCCAAGGCCGCTGGACATGCTCCGAGCATACCCGATGTGGAGCAGGACAAGAGCGCCGGGGTGCTCCACTCACAGCGCGCGCTGGCCGAGGTCACCGAAATGATTCGCATCTCACATTTGGTGCACAATGTAAGGGAAGCCTATGAATGTCCAGGATTACGCCTAACCGATTTCTCTCTCGATTCTCCTCCTCCAGAGCGTTGTCAACTTGCAGTCCGGCACTGAGGCTGGTCAGGATGCCACCACCTACGACGACATGTCCTTTGGCAACAAGATAGGCCTGCTCACCGGCGACTACTTGCTGGGCCACTCCAGCGCGGAGCTGGCGAATCTGCGCAACCAGGAGGTCGTGGAGCTCATTTCGTCGGCTGTGCGAGACTTCTCCGAGTCGGAGTTCATTGGAGAGCGCGATGAGCAGAACAATCCGCTGCCCTTCAAGCCGGGCACATTCCAGCGGCCCTCGCTGAGCGTGGGCGTCGACTTCAACGAGCACGACGTGATGACGCCCATGCCCATCGGCCAGGTGATGGGCAATCCGGAGCAGGAGTGGGAGTGCCGCAATATCTTGAATGCCGGCAGCCTGCTGGGCAAATCCTGCCAGGCATCGCTCAAGCTGGCCGGCCAGAGCGAGCAGATGCAGCGGCACGCCTATCGCTTCGGCAAGCACCTGGCCTTGGCCTGGCAGGCGTGCCTCGACGCCGAGAGCTTTCCGTTGCCCACGCTGCCGCTGGATGCCACCTTCAGTCTGGTCAGTGCGCCGGTGCTCTTCCACTTGGAGCACGATCCCAGTCTCTACAAGCTGCTCGAGCCGGGCAAGAAGTCCGTGGACCTCATCGACTACCATCAAATACACAAGGAGATCGTGGCGGGTCCGGCGCTGGCCAAGACCAAGGAGCTGCAGCGCAAGCACACGGCGGCCGCTCTGAGTGTCCTGCAACATTTCCCGGCCACCGACGCGCGCCAGGCGCTCGAGAACATAATCCTGGCCATGCAGGACTTGTGAGGCGCAGCTCACGCAAGCGAAACGGGTTCAGGGCTATAGCATAAGGACATTAATCTTAGAGTGAATCTTTAATCTTAAGACGCAGCACAAAGTGGGAATTTAGAGTCTTGCATACGATGCAAATTGTTAAATATTGAAAAGGAAAATATTTCTATTTATTGCACTCGGCCATGCGGAACTATAATAAAATCTATTTTTTTATACAATTTAACGAATTCACATCGAGGGGCATTCACTGTACTTCATCTCCTCCGCCTCACCGCGAGGTAATGCGCATCAGCACCAGCTGCGGGCATCGCTCATATTCGAAATATTGCGGAAAGTCCAGGGGCAGCTGCTCCATGCGCCAGGGTTTCTTCGCCGTCTGCCGGAGGAAGTGCTCGTACATGGGCGCCACGGAGTCGCAGTCCTCCAGGGTGAACACGTAGCGCTTCTCCATGGCCATGTAGATGCACTTGGCTCTCCCAGACTTCTCGCCCAGCTCCAGAATGTGTTCCATGACGGCGACGAAGGCGTCGGTCAGCGTATCCTCGTAGACGACATCCGCGGCCAAGATTATGTCGCTGTCATCGATGGCGGCGATGAGCTCCTTGCTCATCTGCGATCTTGGCGCGAGGAAATCGTATTCCAGCACAGAGATCTGGCCCTGCAGCAGCTGCTTGTTCCGCTGGACATTCTTGCGCATCAGCTCCAGGATACAGCCGAGATTCACATCGGTGCAGTAGACTTGCCCCTTGTTAATCATAGCCGCTGTAATACTGGTCAAGCCCACTCCAGCGCCCAGCTCGAGGATCGTCTTGCGGCTCCATTCCTTCCGCTGATGGAAGACGAAGTCTGCCAGGAGCAGGGCTCCGCGCCACACCTGGAGACCTACTAGCTTAAGTTCCGTGGCATCGGAATGTTCGATTTCTATGATGCCGCGCCGCGGGCGCTGCACCTCCAGATCACCATCATTATCTACCTTAGCTTTACCGTTAGCTTCCTGCTCATCCGGGTAACGGAAACGAAATTTGGATACAATGTTGCCGTCCGCATCGTGCTCGGGCTGATAGTTTGTCTCGCTGTAGATTTCCGACTTGACCGTGTACATCTGATTGCCGTATATACCAACATCCAACTAATAATTGATCTATTTTTCTGGCGGTTTGCCAATTTCGTAAATAAGCGAGCGACATTGAAAATTGTTGATGCTTTAATTAGAGATGCAACAATTCAATAGAGCTGAGCAATTTGCGCGTAAGTGTGATTGACATCGATAACAAGTTAAGCTATCGCTCATCTCTGTAAAAGTGCGATCGAACACATATCTAATAAGAATGACCGACCGGATGCAAATCACTCTCACTAGCGACTCATCTCTATGGAAAGTGTGACCAGCTGGGGTATGCGGAATATTCCCAATGGGAGAAAATACTTCCATAAAACACAGTGTGACTTATTAGATTTGATTTTCTTAGTTGAATATAAAAATTGTGCCATTTAACTGTGTGATTTGTGTCAACTGAAAATTTATATATTTAAATAAAAATAGATATATTACCAATTTTAGCCATATTTTACAATATTGTGTATATATTGTATTTAAAAAAGAACAGTAATGTTAACTCAATGGCTGTGCAGCGTATAAATGCACAAATAAGAATAGTGCCATTTTGAGCACTAACAGTGACCATATTGAGTACAACAGTGCCATTTCGAGTTTAACATTACCCTTTTTACATCAGCGTGGCAACGCAATTTTTTAGGTGAAAAAATTATTAAAGTCGTTGTTAAAAAAAAACAGAGTGCAAAAAACAGCAGCAAATACACACAATTAATCAAGCAAAAGCAAAAACCAAGCAAAGCAAGCGTGTGCTGCCGCCCCCATTTCTTAGCCAACAAGCCTGAAAGTGTCACCGCCAAGACGTACGTGCGAAAAATGTTTTGGGACAAGGGTTATGCGCCCTCTGCTAATATAGAGGCGCTGCTCGAGAAGGAGGTGCGTAAAAGTGTGTGTGTTTATGTGCAAGCGAGTGTGAATATGCATGTGCGTGCGTGTGTTTATATGCGTGTGTGTGCAAATAACATTGTTCAATATAATACATATGCACATATTTACATACATATAGAACTCCACTGTGGAGGAATTTCTGGATGAGGAGGATATACTGCAGGAATGTAAAACGCAAAAGAAAAATCTGGTCAACTATTTTACACGGCCAGAGGTAATTCGTCGCCTGGTCGAGTTCATCACAACGGAGCCATCCGAAGACTTGCCCATGTCGCAGCGTTTCCACTATGCAAACATGTCATGTGAGATACTCACGCTGTAAGCAACGCCCCCAACCCCCAACTATACACATACACATACATATACATACATATATTAATATACGTCTATTGTTGTCGTTTGGTAGTGGCCTGCCCACGCTGGATGAGAAGTTGCTCTCGGATGCGGATACACTGCAGTTGCTGTATTCATATTTGGAAAAGGAACCACCGTTAAATTCATTGCTATCGTCGTTTTTTAGCAAAACATTTAGCATGCTCTTTACGAAAAAGCCAGAACAAGATTGGTTTTTGTATCAACATATGTGCCTACAATTTTTGGAGTATATTAAATTGCAGAAGAACTTTTTGGATTACATTTGTAAACACTTCGACACGCCCGTCATACCCGATCTGATCATGCAGATGATGAAGGACATCGATGGTGGCCAGCTGAAGCGCAACCTATACGAAGTAAACTGATAAATATAATGCGTAGATTAATCAATTGTTTACCCAGTATATGCGATTACTAATATTTCTATTTATTCTTTGCGCTTTTGCAGTGGTTAACTGAAGATAAAATTGTTGAGAGACTGATTGCAATATTGCGTAATCCTCTAGAGACCGATAAGCATGCAAATGTTGCGGACTTTTTCTGTGATCTTATTAATCAGGGTCGTCTAATGCGTCAAACGGAGCAGGAGAATGATTCGTTTGAGCCGGCCTTTGATGGCTCGAATCCCATATTGCGCACGATTGAATCTGCACAGACAATTGAAGCCTTGTTAAATGTGATTTTGGAACCAAACGCTCTAGAGAGCGCCATCTTATCAGGAATATCGGTTGTACTTACGCTTATCAAGCCCCTTACATTCACGTGAGTCATCGCATACATCATCAAAGTTATATATGTGTATAATCTCTTATCTATCTCATTTCGCATTGACAGCTATGAGCCGACTTCGGATCGCCAGCGTCTGCTGCAGAAGCGCGAGCGAGAATTCCACCAGGAAGTCCAAGAGACTGTGATCACGGTTATAGCGCCTCGTCTACATGAATTTGTGCATTTGCTCAAGAATCCACCAGCGGTACGTATGAGCTACTTTGTGTCTCTCAAATCAAACTCAACTCTAATCTCTCAGAAACCGCAATTGGAGACCACAGCAGCGACTCTTTCTCCTCCATTTGGCAAAACGCGCCTACAGGTCTGTCGTGTATTCACCGCTCTGCTGGAGACCAAGCACGAGACCATTCAACAGGCGTAAGTTGAAGCTAGCTCAGTCATCAATTGTTGTCAATCTCACTTCCCCAACTCGCTCACAGCATCTGTGCCACGGAGTACTTTTCCCTGGTGCTGGACTTCTTCAAGGAATACTGCTGGAATAACTTTCTGCACAGTGAACTGGAGAAGGCATTGCATTTGGTCTTTTACAATGAACTCTCGAACAATAATACTACATCTACGGAATGCACCGACATATTCCAGGATGATTATATATTCAATTGCTTAATGAAGGCCACGAACGATGCCATGGGCACAACTACGGCTGAGGTGGAGATGAAGAATGCTTTAAATGATGTCAAGCGTGCCGAGGGCGGCAAGGAGAATCTAGGAGGGGATGTTGAATTCGAAGCGGCAGCAGCACAGCAAGAAGCAGAAGCTGAAGCAGAAGCCGCAGCAACTAAAGAAGTTCCAGAGGCCAACGAGGTGGAAACCGCGCAGACAAATCATGTTGAAAACGATGCAAATGCAACTGATGAGGCTGCTACTGCCGCTACCGATGATAGCCAAGCTGAGCCGCATGCGACGACTGATGCCGCAGATGCAACGGTCAACGATTTGGACAAGACCAAAGCGCCAATTAACAACCCGCCCACAGAGATGCAAACATATGTGAGTGAAACCGCAATCACAGCCTATTTAATTTTTCTATTAACATCTGAACCTTATACAGCTGATTGTCAATTGCCAACTGGTGTCCAAATTGGTTAATTATTGGCGGCACAATGCAGAGGCGCAGTAAGTGAAATGCCAGCTGTATAATTATAAAAAAATACTAACTATATTTCTCTGCCTGCAGGTCTGCTGAGAAGGGTCGTCGGCTGGGCTATATGGGCCATCTGATCAAGATACTTAGGCATATTACGAATTGTATATCAGAATCTGAACATATCGCTGAGCTGATTACCTCTAGTTTTGGCAACGAGGCCGACCTGCAGCTCTGGCAGTCGCTCATCGATGCCGAGGAGGGAGAATTCACGCTGGCTATTGCGCAGCAAAACAAGCTGTTGGCCAATTGCAATCCGCACGAGGATAACGAGTACGGCGCGGACAGTTCGAAAGATTTCCTGGGCGAAGCAAATACTTGGGACATTGGCGCCACATCGTACAGCAACGTTTGCTACAGCGATCTGGATAATACGCTGCAGGACGTCGTTTTCACCATGGATAATGATCAGAGTCTGTTTCAATTCGGACGCAACATCGATGATGACGATGATGATGATGATGAGCACGGGGGCAGCGGCGGCGATGGCCATAGCCACGGCATGTTCACCAAGAATTCGACCACGCTCAACAATTTGGCAGCCGACGCCTGGGATATGGATGTACAATTCGCCGATATGACGGGCGTCTGTAACACGCATCCGAGTGTTGTGAATGCCGGCACGTCCAGCTGGGGCAACGAATTCAATAGCGACAACTTTGCCGATTTTGATGCACATTTCAGCTCCTTTAGCAGCGATCTGGGCATGCCCAGTACACCGGCGCCTTTGACCGATACAGCACAGTCCACGAGCAATAGCTCGGAGCAACATCGAACGCTGAACGAGGACGACGTGTCCATGACTGCAACAGCCAATAACCAGCAATCAATCACCAACAATGATGACCAGCAAGCGGAGTACGACAACAATGCCAACGTGGAGAAAGCGGCCAGCGACAAGCTGCACGAGCTGAACGATGCCGATGCATCTGCCACCACAGCTGCGGCAGCCACATCGATTGTCAGCCGACTGCAGTCGGTGCTGCTCGCCGGCGAGGATGACTACGAGGACGATGAGGGCATGTGGACCAAGCCTCTGGGCGGCAGCAATCAGGCTGAAACAATGGCCACGGACCAGCAGACCACACTCATCACGAACGGACCCAGCAAAATTGCCGAATTGTAAGCGAGAAATAGTGGAGTAGATATATAGTAATGATGTACCGATTTTATAAGCAGAAATCAGAATTCATTCATAATTGTTAGACTTAGAAAAGTGATCTGAAAAACGTAATTCCATATTTTGTAGCAGTAGAAAGTTAGTTATATATCAGTGTCGGTATATATGTGCATGATATCGAATACTTTCGTGTCACAGCCAGACCACGACCAGCTCTGGTTACGCTAGCTAAGCAACTACATGTAAAGACCCCCAGGCAGCTGCAATTACTGATTTTTTTTGTTGTGTTTTTATTGCAGCAACCATGCCAACGACAACAACACCAGCAACAGCAGCAGCGACAGCAGTGGCAGCGGCAGCGGCAACAGCAACAACAGCGAAGCACGCGACGACAGCAACATCACAATTGAAGCGGAAGCGGAGCAGCAGCCAAAGAAGTTGGAGAGCATAGCGGCTGCGGCTGCCACAAAAGCTGCAGAAATTGCAACAACGACAACATAAATGTGCCGGCACACACATCCACACACACACACACACACTCAACACACACCCACTCGCACGCACGCACGGTCCACAATAAATACGCACACAC
The DNA here is from genome assembly GCA_035046225.1 of Drosophila pegasa. Lineage (NCBI taxonomy): Eukaryota > Metazoa > Arthropoda > Insecta > Diptera > Drosophilidae > Drosophila > Drosophila pegasa. The sequence goes on from JAWNOD010000286.1 coordinate 3,049,134, forward strand.
ACGCATACATACAGCCTGAGAAACGACTTCAGCATCTGCAATTTGTATAGCATATAAATATATATATATATACATATATATATATATATTGAAAAATTGTAAACATAAAATGAAAAGCCTTTGATTTGCTCTTTGATCATTTCTAATACATAAGCATGAATACATATTTAAGTATATATATATATAGTATGTATCTATATATATATATATATATATATATATATAATATATATATATATATATATATATATATATATATATATATATATATATATATATATATATATATATATTTATAAATATATTATATTTATAAATATATTATATGTGTATGTGAAAACCATTTGTGTATAAGTGATGCCCGCCCAAAAAGTTTGTAAGATTCGAAAATATGTTGTTGATTCATTGTAATCCTCTCTTGCTCTCGTCGTATTGCCAACTTCCTATTTATTATAAGCTGTCATTTGTTTTCACATTCAAATACTCTATAAACAAATGAGCATTACTTAAGAGCTACCCAGCATAACATTTTGTTTTTTTTTTTTTAGCTTGCTATATATATATATATATATATGTATACATATATATGTTTATTGTTTGTATTAGTTAGAGACTTGTATTAATTTTTGTATGTACTTTGAAACAAAGCAAAACCAAATAATCAAATCTTTGGTACACACATACACTTGCTGCAAGCACAAAACCAATGCAGGTGTATATAGATATATATGTGACGTATACTATTTGCCCTTTCTCATATTGTTGTACCAAAAAACGAAAAAAGAAAAAAAAGTAAAGAAAACGAAAATGTATTCAAAGTCGAAAGTACAAAAGAGAGAGAACTAAAAGGCAACAACAGCATTTGCCACGCCCACACGCAAACACCCCACACACACACGTGAATAAGACATATGTATAAACCTTGTAAAACCTTGTAAAACCTTTTTATACTTTTTTAAAAACAATGTCTAACCGGACATTGTATATATATATACATATATATATATATATATATATGTATATGTATATGTATATGTATATGTATATTATAATTTGTGCAGCTTTGTTGTTGTTGAGAAATGTTTGTGAAAACGAAAAACACAAAAAGAACAAAACCGAAAAACAGATATGCCATCTTTTGCTTCCAAATAATTACATTATAATTATGTTTAAAAAATAAAATGAGATAAAACAAAAACAAAATCCAAAAAAAAACTACTTGAAAAGTAAAACTTGATGTTTATTTCGCACACACACAATTAATTAACAAAATGACATCACATGCTTAATTTAAATTAATTGTTACAAAGTTGATAGAAGTAAAGAGAAAGAGACACTCGAAAGGTCGATAGTTGAGGAGGCAACATATCAGCTCAACCTAAACCCAATCTCTAACTGCAATGAGATTTGATTTCAAACAAAAAGTAAAAAATACATAAAAATTACAATTAAATATAAAAGGAATAGTTTAGTCATAAGCAAACAGCAGCCTCCCTTTGAACGAGGATGTGCTCTGCACTAATCTAACCAAAAAACAAAAAATCCCATACAAAATGCTTGCACAAATTTCAAATCGCTTGCTTTTATTTTTGCAATAGATACAAAAACAAAAAAAAATGAATGGAAAAATTTAAGTAAAAAAACATAGCAAAAATGTTTAAACTATCTCTGATGTAAACTGTGATAATTAAATGAAGTTGCAGGGTATTTGATATAAAAAGAAAAACAGAAAATGCAAAAAAAAAAACTGAATAAAATTGTAAACACGAAAAGCTCAACAAATTGTGAATTGTAAAACATTTTGTTGTTCACACAACCACACACATACATGCTCACACCCATACTCACACACACATACCATTTCTTATATATGAACTACAACAAACAGCAATAAGTACTGCAATAAAGTCTCTCATTGAAGAAGTCTATTATTATAGCATATAGCAAGACGTACGTAAGGAACTAATGTTAGCCCCGTAACAAACCCAAATTTTGTGAACAATGTAATTTGCTTGTGAACCATAAACAATTGTCGTTCTTATCCTTTCGGTCTTCCCTAAGAGTTCTTTTGTTCGTCTAATAACCAGCAACCGAATCCTTCCCTCGTGCATATGCCTTACCCAAACAACTTCAATGATAACTTTCGTATGGAAATTGATTGGATTATGATGGAGATCTGTTGTAAACCTTATATAAGTAGAGATAGTTTTACTTACATACTGTGTGTCTTTTAAATATTAAGCAAGCATATTCAACTTGGACAGCTCGATGAACTCGAAAAGCAGAGTATTTTCAACTTAAGCTGATTTACTAAAAATAAAATAAAATGAAAATTGAAATGTAGACAAAGTCTTGTGCGCAGCTTTAAGCAATTTGTTAAAGTGCAAAAAACAACAACAAATTGAGATTTAAACAATAAGTGAATAAAATATTATAATTATATATATATTATTATAAATACCAAACGTCCAATGTTTTGCATGCGATCCATGTATAAACACAACTAACAACAATTGTGAACATTAAAGTCTTCAGCAAAAACAAAAAACAAAAACAGTTTTGAGATCTGCTAACTAACAAACAAACACTTATACTCGTACATATTACAATTATATATATATATATTAAATGACAAGAAAAAACCAAAATATAAGAGTGAAAAAACAAAACAAAAACCAATTGTACTTTATAATAAACATTTTTGTCTGTGTGTGTTCAGCAGTTCAGTATTTCAATTAAGCCAAGTTAAATCAAATCCAAAAAGTACTAAAACCAAGGTTTCCCATTGAAAACCAAAAAAAAAAGTAAATAAAAAATAAAATAAACGTGAATTATTAAAAATTTAAGAGTAGCGAAATTACACAAAAAAAAAAAAGTAAAGAAAGGAAAAGAAAATGCTTCAAATAAAATTCTTAAACACTTAAAAGATTAAGAACCAGCGGGAACAACAACGATCGAGCACGAGCAACTGTAATACAACCAAAACTTCATACTATATATACGAATTATATACATACAAAGACCCTCTACTAACTGCATACGTACATTTATTAAAGTAACTGTAATAAATGTTGTTAACATTAACTCAACAATTGCATAATAAAAATACTACTTTGTTAAAGGAGAGGAAATTCGTAGTTAACCGAACCCAAGTGTGCTTCATGTAAGAATTTATGTTACGATTTTTACAATGCAATAAAAAATTCCAATAAAACTCCCCCCTAAGCTAGTATATAATTACATATATATATACATGTATGTATTCCTAAATGTCTTAAGTATTTACGATCGGTGTCTAATATATATACATATATGTATGTATGTATGTATATAACGAGTAGAGACTTTAAAGCCAACAAACACGTATCGTCAAATATCCAAAATAAGTAAAGAAAAGAAAATAATAATTAGCTAAAACTTGCATACATCTATATATGTATATCGATAACGGTTTAATTATATATAAGTGCTTCAAGTGATAAATACACCCACACACACACATTGACACACACACACACATCTGTACTGTCATCGTTAAGAAATTTCTGTTATAACTGAAGAAGAAATCGTAACTACTTGAAACAAACCCCCCAAGGGACACTCTGGAATAGAAATTCCTTGAGGTAGTGCCTTAAACTGTATGAAACAAAGAAAACAATGTTTTGTTCAAACAAAAGTCGAGAGGAGAAGAGAAATGTACTAGTTCCAGTATCGAAAACGTATAAAACACAACAGAAACAAAATATATAGTTAACTTTATGCTCCGATCTACATACTAAATACACACAGAATATGGATATATGTATATATACATACTATATATATTATATTTAAAAAATATACTCTTAACTTACCGTCGCATTTTCTACCATCTACTACTATAAATGTATAAATCTTGTATTTTTGACTATTTTGGAACAGGTTTTGCTCAAATAGTTTTCTACCAGCACACACACACACACACACACACACACACACCAACACACACACATACAGGATATATATATATAGTTAAGTATCGATCTGCTTTGACATAGTTAAAATACATTTTGTGATTGCTTTGCTGTACGATGTCTGAATGCCCAAATGGGATATCCTGAATGTATTCATGTATATTTATGTACACACTCACACACACTCGTATGTATGCGTGTGTGTGTGTATATATGTGAACGAGCATTATCGAATAATTAATACGATTTGTGCATTATTTCGATTGAAATGCACTTTAATTACGTATTGAAATAAATAAAGCGATTAAACAATTTGAATCTTGGAATTTCTATTACTTTAATTTAAGTAGAAGCTCTCTCTCTCTCCATCTATTTCTCTCCCATCATATAAATAAAGCGATTAAACAATTTGAAACTTGGAATTTCTATTACTTTAATTTAAGTAGAAGCGCTCTCTCTCTTTTTCTCTCTCTCTCCATCTATTTCTCTCCTACCTCTCAAAGACATTAAAACTCAATATTCTTTAAAAATAAATTATTTATTTATTTAATTTTTCGACTCTTCAAGTCTCTACAGGATTTCAAACCCAATCACAGCCAGACTCCTCCATATAAGAATCCTCAAAATATATATAGCTATATACATAGTACATGCAATCGCTGCCACGCCCACACTCAGCTATGATGAGGCACGGCGCCCTCTGTAGCCGCAGCTGTTGCCGCTGTTGTGGTGCTGCTTGCCGCATGTCGCGTCTCCATGTGCCGCTGCAGATCTCTGGCCCGGGCGAGCGTCTTGTGGCAGATCTGACATTGGAAGCCCGTCTCCAGCTGGCCATCGGCATCGACGCTGCTGCCACTCGGCTGCGTCTGCAGGTGGAGGCGCACGTGCTTGTTGAGATTGCTCGGGTCGCCGAAGGGACGCAGACAGAACTTGCACTTGAGTGGCTTGAAGCCCGTGTGGGTGCGTATGTGGATCTTCAGGCCGTACTTGCGCGAGTAGACCTTGCCGCAGTAGATGCAGAGGTGGCCCTGCTTCGAGGCGCCCATATTGCTAACGATCGCCTCGATCTGCGCGGCTGCGTTCATCGGATGCGGTGCACCCATCCCCGAAATGGAGGGCAGATAGGAGAGCGTTGCCGCCGGCGACTGGGAGCTGTGTGGCAGCGGTATCGCCAGCGACTGCATGCCAGCCAGCGGACGAAAGGCAGAGAAGCGAGCGGCTGTAGCGGTGGGCAGTGGCGGCGATGAGCGATTGGGTGAGGCAGAGGACGTCGAGGAGGTGGCCGGCGTGGGCGATAGAGTTATAGTTGTTGTTGTTGCGCTGGGCGTCGTCGCCTTCAGGGCGTAGTGCAAACGCATCCACAGCAGATCCATAACGCTGCGACCGCAGCCAAGCGCCAGGTGGATCTTCAGCGGATGCGGCGTCTCGAAGGTCAGGTGGCACAGGTGACAGGTGTAGCGATTGTTGCCTGACGGAAGAAGAGAGTGAGTGATTAGATTTGAGTGGCATAAGAATGGGTGAGCTTTAAGTAAATGAGATTCCAATTAGACTTGGGTATAAATAATATTCCAACTAGATTTTTGTATTTATGCTTGCTAATTTATGTCAGGGTATTAGATTTAATTTATTATCATGGACAGACATTAGAGAAAATATAATTCTAATTGGATTCGCAATATCTAATTCTAATTGGATTACGTACATTTACATCCTAATCTTAATTGATACTCCTCTGAGTCTCAGTCTTAGCTGCATGTATGTCTGCTCACCTTGTATGTTGAGTGGTGTGAGAAAGGGTATGCCCATGAGCAGCACCAGCTCCTCGCCAAACCAGGCCACAATCTCGTCCTCGCGGCCCACGTCGCGCATCAGCCGAATGCGCAGCTGCCCGGCGTGCAGCTCGAACAGCGCATTGAAGCTGTAAATATCCTCGGAGAGTTTGATCTGTCGCAGCATTGCGGCGGATAGGGCCAGTTCGCCATTCGCCAGGCTGCAGTGCACGTGGGCGTCGCTGGCTGTGGGCGTGCCCATGGAGCTGAGCAGCGCCGCTGTGGGTATGCCGCCGGAGCACGTATCCTTGGGCGTATACTGAGCCGCATAGACGCCTGGACGTAGGCTGCTCCGCGCTCGCTTCGCGGGCGCCTGCTGCGTGGAGATGGTGGGCGTGGCAGCTGTGGTTGCCGTCGCTGTGGTGCTGCCCGGCAGCAGCTGCTCGATGCGAAAGATCATGCTGGTGGCGCGCTTGGAGCCCTGTCCACTCGATTCGTCCAGTTCCAGGCTGTCGAGTTGAGCCGTCGTGTGCATCGCTCGCGTTCGTAAACGATTCTGTTTTCCAATTGGAAGCCGGCCGCTGCTTTTATAGCGACGCAGCTTCCCTGCTTTCTGCTCGCCTCGCCGTGTCCTGTGTCCTGTGTTTGGATTTGTTACGGCTTGCAGTGTCAAAACAACTCCGGCCGGCGTCAAGTGCAAGAATTCCCAGCGCAGACATAGCTACGCACTTTGCGGCCCTCTCGCTCGCACGCACCAGCTCAGACCAGGACGCGGGCATCCCTTTTCGCCAGCTCCTGGTCCGCACGGTGGTAGCTGGCTGTGCGCGGCAAGTGCAACATCATGTTCATCGGCACTAAAGCACTAAGCATCAGGCTAAGCGGCCCCGTAGCAAGTGTGCGTATTCCTTTGCCTAATCCTCTCATACCCACTCGGCCCGAGCCCCTTGTCCTTGCCCTTTTTTTTGGCTTTTGGGCCGTGCGCAGGCAAATGTTTTTAATTGAAATTAAACGATCGTTTGTTGTCCTTGTCCCTATTGTTGTTGTTGCTGTAACCATATACAAATCGCATTCGCTCTCGTCGAGGGCATCCCCCTCGTCCTCGCCTGCCCTGTCACCCTCGCTGATAATGCCTTAATATATTGGTGTGTATCGTTTTACTATTTGTGGTTTAGGGTGGGTCGTGATTTTTGTTGAGAGAGCGCACCGGCGGGTCTAAAGAGGCCCAAGTAGGTAGGAAATGGAAGTGGTAGGACTTGATATAGATGTTTTTTTATATAATGCTACATTTTAAGGAGGAATATAGAGAGATATCTGCAAGGTAGCAGCTAGCTATTCTTGTTATTTATATGGCAAAGCTTCGAACTGTGTAATAATGAGGAGGAATATACAGTTTGTCACAGACCGCTCTATAGGAAAATGTTTTAGTGAAAGTACGAATGGGTTGATATATTAAATAAATCTTTTCTTTCATTAGTGTATTTCCTTTAAATATATTTATCTATCGAATTTTGAGCTTATAGCGCCCATAGCTCTTGAGTTATGCTTAAAAAAAAAAACAAATTTAAATTCGATATACATCAATATTAATTCAATAAAAAAAATGAAATGGTATAAAAAAAAATGAAAAATTCCACATATTGAGCTTTAAATGTTTATGATATATGTTATATTAAGATATTTTTATATAACATTCTAAATCGATATTTATCGATGTATATTGGACTGATTCTGGGAATATTTACATATAAATAAATATGTATATATTTATATAGTTTTTTTTTCTATTACCTCCCTTTACTTCCCTTGACTTTCTTTTTCCCACTTTCCATTCACACTTCAAACCATTGCCCTGCTCTGCCCTAACTCTGGCCCAACTGCAGTTGCATCAGATCCGCTCCTGTGCTGCGTCAAATATGCTACGACACTAATGTTTTCATCAGCGGAAAGGCAACAACCCCGCCGCTAATATATTTGAGCCGATGCGATCAACAGGACGAGGCGAAAAACATGTGTTGCCAGTCACACAGTCACAGACGCTGGGGGTGGGGGTAGTCATAGAGAGCGACAAATGTGTGGGGGGTGGGGTTGTGGTTGAGCAGCCCTTAAATAATATAAAGTGTGCCAGCCAATTTGCTGGCCTGGCCACAGCCCAAGTCAGAGGCAGAGGCAGAGGCGGAGGCAGAGACACCTGGCTCGAGCCAATTTCGAGTTGGTGTTTGCTTGTTTTAAATAAGTGGGCCAAATACCTGTTGTTGTTGTTGTAATTGTGGTTGTGGCTCGCATCCGCGTTTATTGTTCATTTGTCTCAATTGAATTACCTTCGGCGATAGACATAGCCCCCATTGCCCCCATCGCCGCCGCCGTCGTCGCCGCCGCCATCGTCGTCGCAATCGTGACAGCCTCCGCCGGCGGCCAGCTTGTCCAGCGCCTCCTGTATCTCGATGGGTATGGGCGGCGGTGTGGGCAGATGATCGCCCATCGGCTGGAATCCGTTCTCATCGGCTATGTAGGTCAGCGAGATGCTGTCGCCCTCCGGACTGCTGTAGGAGAAGGAGCCCTCAGCCACCTGCGCCTCCTCGCCCTCGACGCCAGGATTCTTTAGGTAGCCCATCTCCTCGGCCATGATGCCGTTGCCCGTCTCATACTCGTACTGCCATATAGAAGGGAGGGGAGTTTAAGTTGCTGTCATTAGCTAGTTAATCACCTTGTCTCACCATATAGGAGCCATCCGTATTCACTTTCGATTCCAGCTTGATAATCGGTATCATCTCACCTCCTCCGCCTCCTCCTCCGCCCCCATTGCCGCCATTGCCTCCATTTGGTGGCAAATAATTCTGATTTGGATTGCTGGGTGGTGCTCCGTAGCTGTCGCGTGGCGGTGCCGGTGGTGCTGGCGGCTTCTTCGGTGGTGCTCCATAGGCTGGCTTGGGTGCAGGCGCCGCTGGCTTTGGAGGTCCATAGCTGCTGGTCGGTGGCTTCGGCTTCGGCTTGGGCTTGGGTTTCGGCTTCGGTGCTGGCGGCTTGGGCGGCCCATACGATGATGCAGGTGGTCCAGCGCTCGGATAGCCCGCCGGCTCAGCCGCCGCCATATAGACGCAGAAGAGTACTACGATCCACAGAGTTGCTCGTTCCATTTGGTTCTATGCACTTCTGTGCCTGCCAGTGCCGACTGACGCTCGCCTTTTATATAGATGGCCAACAGCTGCTGTTGACCACAACCTGTTGCACCTGGGGGTCAGGCACGTGCGTGGCCACACTTGTTGCGTGTGAAAATGAAGCAATGAAAAAGCGAAAACTGGGCCAATGCGAATGCACTGCACGAAACTGAAGGCGAACTAATGTCAGTTGTGAAAACATGATGTACAAATCTAGAAATATTTAATTTAATTTTATTTAAGTAAGTTGATGTTAAGCTGGATATCTTTTGGATAACCAACCCAAGGAACTGCTCTGACTGATTGATTCTCTGAGTAAGAACTCTTCATTAGCTTTCTCTAGTTTTTATGCTGTGACAGCTTCAAAGTTTTCTGATTTGTTCAGATTAATTTTTTTATTCAATAATATATCTTTTAAATAATTTTTAATTAGATTACTGAACTATAAAAGTCATATAAATGGTTATTAAGTCATATATCTATTCACTTATACTACAGATATTAGTTGCTTTTATTATAATCGTACGGCCTTTCTATGCAGTTCTCAGTTTTCAGCTTTTTGTAATCTCTAAGACAGCCACTACAAATACTGCATATATTCCAATCGCATTTCTTTCGTTTTAAATGACTCTTCTATAATATTCTCAAGAACACTCATCTCATAGACTTTTTTCTGCCCAACAAACGCACTTTATTAAATTGCATTTTCCTCCTCTTATCATTAATTACATTGAAATAGTTAACAGTTAAATGAAATCTAGATAAATTGACAAACTAAAAATCTAGCATTTCCGCAGCTAATCGCTAAAAACAACAAAACCCGCTAGGCCGCAGCAAGGCGAAAGTCTAAAGGGAAGCTGGAAGCAGACGATGTAGGATAAGGATCAGGCACGGCACAGGCAACACCTGCAGCAGCAGCATCGGCAGCAGCAGCAGCAACCCCGTCAACTACTCTAATGCACTTTGCCTGTCCCAAACGAGGGCGGGGCTGAAGGTGAAGCAGGGTGCTAAGCCCCTGGAGTTGTCGGCTTTAGTCAATCGTCTATTAACTTTTTGCCCAACTGCAGACTGTGATGCCGCTAATATTGCCCAGCCACAGCGTTGGGTGGTGTTGGTGGTGGTGGATGGCTAGATGGATAGATGGATGGTGGCTGGCTTGGCAACCCTGAACTGGGTTCGGGTTCTGGTTCTGGTCCTGCTGCTGGCACTGGCTGCTGGCATTGGCCTAGCTAATGGCAATGTTGTTGCCAGCTTGTTCTACTTGTAATGTGCTGGCGCGCAGCTGACGGCTTCCCAGGCGCTGTGGATTTTTGAACCTGTTCGGCGATTGTCAGCGTCAGCTGTTGCCCAGTTGGCAAGCAACCACTGAAAACCACCAACAATCCACCAACTAACCACCACTCCAGCTAGCACCAAGCACCAAGCGCTGCACCGGCTGCCAAAACCAACAATTGTCGGTCCGTCGGAGTCATCGGCTCGACATTTCGCCACGCACCCATTGCGCATATTTCGCGCCCGCATTTGCCAAAAGCACGCAGGGCCTTCAAATCTCGATTCTCGCATTCATAAAATGCATTTTGACAGCGCGCAACGATCTAATTGCGATTTCTGGCGCTGCGCCGATTAAGTTCTTCAGCACGCCTAAATAAACATTTAGATGCGGACCCTTTGATAAATTATTCGCAGCCCACATTGACAGCCCAAATGTGCATATCGGTATATGTATATCCGATTCGCGGGAGTTGTAGCAACTGTTGATTATGCTAGTTAAGGGTGGAGCACTCAAATGTATTTATCGTTTATTAAAAGTAAGTTTTAGACGAATTTCTTGCTTGAATTATTAACACTTTTTTATTGTTAAATAAAAAAGTCAGAAAATGTTGAGTTTAATTTTATTTAAAAAAAAAAATTAAAAAAAAAAGATTTTAAATATATTTCATGAAATAACTAATTAAGAGATATATTAACATTTTTTGGAAATAAGACAGATAAAAAAAATTTAATTAAATCATTTGAAAAGAATAAATGAAAAGGTAGCCAAAATATATTTCTGAAAATAATTATTCTATTATAATTATTCTGGCGCTGCGCCGATTAAGTTCTTCAGCACGCCTAAATAAACATTTAGATGCAGACGCTTTGATAAATTATTCGCAGCCCACATTGACAGCCCAAATGTGCATATCCGTATATGTATATCCGATTCGCGGGAGTTGTAGCAACTGTTGATTATGCTAGTTAAGGGTGGAGTACTCAAATGTATTTATCGTATATTAAAAGAAAATTTTTTACGAATTTCTTGCTTGAATTATTAACACTTTTTTATTGTTAAATAAAAAAGTCAGAAAATATTGAGTTTAACTAAATGGAAAGTATTTAACAAAAAAATTAAAAAAAAAAAAGATTTTAAATATATTTCATGAAATAACTAATTAAGAGAAATATAAACATTTTTTGGAAATAAGACAGATAAAAAAAGTTTAATTTAATCATTTGAAAAGAATAAATGAAAAGGTAGCCAAAATATATTTCTGAAAAATTATAAAAAATAGTGCAACATATTTTAAAAATTTTGTTTTGTAAGTAAGAAAACAAAACCTATTTATAAGTAAACAAAAAAAACCTTAAAATCAAATATTTATAAATAAATTGAAACAACAATAAAATTAGTAAACATTATAATTTTGTTAGCTAATAGAAACTTTTTCTAAATACACAAAACAAGCCATAAAAACAATGCTTAAAAAGCAAAAACAGAGCAATCGATTCAGTTATATAATCGCTTCATTAGTGCGCCAAGAACTTAGCACAGATTCTAGAGGACAAAGCAAAAACGAATTTAAACGATTTCTGCTTTAGACAAGATTAAAAGCGAACAAAAAAGACAAATTTTGAAGCAGCTCTTAAATTAAGCACTTGCCCAAAAAACAAGAACTTGAACAGTGTTCAGATACTTGAATACAATTGATGATGGATATTATTGAAATGATTTAATTCTAACGAAAAAAACAGCGAGAAACCGCTTCAAATGATTTAGTTTGCTTTCTTTATGTCATGTTGTTGTTGTTCTTGTTCTTGCTATTTCTTTATTAATTTGTTTTTACATTTTCTCTCTCTTTTTTTGGCTCTGGCTTAGAACAAAAGTTGGGCCATAAACTATGACGCAATCGACATCACAAAGGCTGGCTGCTTAGATATATTTGTTTTCATTATATTTTGGACTTATTTCTGCTGATTTGCTCATCTAAGCCGCTGGCAAAGACCATTCACTGTCGCTGGCATCAGTTGGCATCGAGAAACGAAGACGATTAGACTGAAATTAAAGAATATTTCTGGGCAAGATAATAATAATTAGAAGTAAATTAATTCATAAATAAATAGAGATAATTACAATGAAATTCGTAAGTAAAAGATCTAGTAATGAATTTTCCTTATATCTAATTAAGTTATTTCTCTTTTCAGGTACAGTTGAGTGCGGCTTTGCTGCTGCTGTCGCTGGCTTTGGCTAAAGAGGCAGAAGAGCGTCAGGAGGAACGGCATTTTGGGTAGGCTGATATATATATTATATACAGTATATATATTTATAATTAAAACACTCGTTTCTAGCTTTCAGACAGAGAATGGCTATCAGCGCTCGGAGGATATTACGTACAGTGTCAAAGTGAATCCGGATCAGCAGTCGAGCGATCAACCGGACGGTGAGACGACGCCCAAATCTGTTGAATATCGCGGTGGCTATAGCTTCATATCGGCCGATGGCTATGAGTATCAGGTGCTATATAAGGCGAACAAGAATGGCTTCCAGCCATATGTGACAGCTCACAAGGTGAAAACAGAGAAGGAAATGGCTTAGAAATCTAACTTATATCGATATTATGATCAAAGAAAGTGAGCTGAATATCGTATTTTTATAATGTATATTACAAGAATCTGTGTTTAAATCTAGTAGCAATTGTTACGGTATACGATAATATTAAAAATGTTGTAATCTTATTCTGAATCTTTTTGGAACTAAACAATATTTGTATATGACCTTGATCAATAAGATATATCATAATATATAAATAAAAGCTAGTCTTATTGAACAATAATTTATATACGGTATTGATATATACTATATACGATAATATTATTGAAACATTAGTCTTTGGGGAGTGAGACTCGATGCATATAATATTGGAATTATTGTTCATAAATGGTATCGATCGATACGATGAACGATAATATATATACTTTAAAGTGAGCGTTACGATATTGGATCGGTCTTGGTCGAACGATATTGGATCGAAAATTTGCATTAATCGTAATATTTCCCAAAAAACTTCACTACATTCATTTAGTAAATAAAAAATAACTATCAAAGGGAAGGTTTTGAGTATCGCTAATATAACCTCTCTATCAATTCACATTTTTATAGGGTATTTGTAATCAATCAATGCTCTGGAGCTCCCTTTAAAGCTCGCCGCTGGTTGCTGGAGTAACTTTTGGGCAAAGCTCTGAGCTGAGCTTGAGAGAGCGCTTGATTAATGCGCCCTGTACGTAGAAGAGTATATCATCGACTATGGGCATATAAGCTTCGCCAAAATATATGATCTTGAAAATCTAGCATAATTAAAAAAGTGTATAAAATACTAGTTTTGTGACGATAGCGACGTTGCGTGGGGCAGCCAATAGGCCATATTTTATTACTATGTAAATTCACACAGCAAATATGTTAGAGCATTTGAACTCTTCTCTGGTGTGTTTTGCTTTTTGAATGGTTTTCTATCAAAGTTGTTGTTGTTCATCTCGCTGCGTGCGTTGCTTGGTCGATTATGCTCCAACACGAAAGAGTAATAGAAAGAGTATATTAGTTTTGTGCCATCTTCGGCTTGATGTGTTGTTCGGGACGTAAATCATTTCGCTATAGATTTGAAATTATTAATATATACTATACTATACTACGACTGTCTTGATGCGGATACTGCGGAAATACTATATGTGGGGCTCTTGAAATTTGGATATATATATTCATATAGACAACTTGGGATCACAATATATATAGTTGATATCTATACTATAAATCTGTATTATAAATCCACAAATATATTTTTTTCTCATTATAGATAATCTAACTGCTTCTGAACCGTACGCGAGTATCATGCAGTTGGTTACGCCCGACGGCAGTATTCTTACTTGTTTTTCGCTTTTTTCTTTTGCTGCTTTCCTTATGCAAATGGACGTGAAGCAATCGTGTGTTGCCAGCAGCTCGGGCCTTACTCAGCGCTTTATTGAGCAGACAATTTGAAGTGTTGGCCTCGTGGCCACATAGTGTGCCCCTTCGATGGGCATCATCAATTCACCGCCAGCTGCGATCGACGACGGTTGCAACTATTGATCACGATGAGCGCTCAACGGAAAATTGTTAGCAGCTGCGTGCTGTTGCTCTTCATAGCAAACGTTCTGTGGGGCACAGAGAGTGGAGTCGGTGCTACCTATGCGCCTGGTACTGTGCTGGAAATACAATTGGGCGATCTAATTCTCGACCAGTTCAGCTATATACCCACGCTACAGGGCTACGAATTTGGGTAAGTTCAACTACGACATAAACAGAGTGAAAGGAGGAAAGACAGAGAGAAAGAGAGAGAGAGTTGATTTAATGTAATGCCATTTCAGTTATACATTGCCCAATGGCACGCATCGCGATGAGCTGGGCGAGCTGATCACCGCCAATTCCACGCCCGAGGAAATAGCAGATGCCAATAAATATCTTCGCAATGCAAGGCCATCACGACGTCCGGGTCTTAAGAACCGCAAGCTCTCGCCCAAGTCACTCTCATCGCTAGCTGGTTAAGACAGAGAGAGAGAGAGAGAGAGAGACGAGAGGGAGAGAGGAAGTGGGAGAATAGAAGGCTCTCGCTGTCCTTTGTGAAACATTAAGCTCGGTTTTGGCTCATATTTGTTAATGTTTGTTTATTTAGTATTTAATCACATCAAAATACAATCAAATAAAGTATTCATTAAAAAATAAAATAAAATAAAAAAAATTTAATTCAAGCCACTATAGCCTAATACAATTAAAAATATTTTACTTTTTAGCGTGGAACCAATAAAAATCTTATTAGATACATAAAAAGTTCGTGAATTCAGATATTCACACCTTGTAGCAAAACCAGATTTTGAATAAAATTTACATCGTCTGTGGGCTTGGTTTCGGTCTGGAAGAGAATGTTGACATTGATGTAATTCCTTAAGTCATGAATAAAATATACAGAGTTACCCACAGATATTTTATGAATATATTACTATATATTATAAAATAAATCCATTTTTTAAATATATATATACTAGATATACGACAAATGAATGGCTATTAATCACGTTGAAAATTTCAATAAAAGGGTCCATCTAGAACAAAAGCTATTCAACAATGGAGTCGCCATAGGAAAGCCCCAAACGCAGTCCAATCGCAGCCGCAGCGCAGTAAGAAGTGCACGTGCTTATGTATTTATAAAAGAGGAGTAGAATTATTAGAAAAACAGTTCCACACAGGGTTCAGGATATCTTCTAGTTCGGCACTGCCGACTAGAGTTTGCTTCCCTGATGTTTATTTAATTTTTTTTAATTCTTTTTTTTTAGTCGTTTTTATGTTTTAATAACAAAACCGACGCATACTTTGTCGCTGAGGTTTAAATAAATAATTTTGTAATTTTTGCTACATACTTTTGTGCTGGCCAATCGAAAAGCTCTAGGCGCATAAATATGTTTTCGGAAAAAGCTAATACCTATCGAGAGTCAATAAAATTAAATAATCAAAAAAAATCGAGTCGAAGTTGGGGAAGGTAACTGCCGTAGCCAAAGATGTTTAAATTAAGCTTAACTATTAATGTTGTCATTGAGTATATAGTTCTCATCTATATATTTAAATATATAGTTTACAATATATAAGGAGTATATAATATTATAATATTAAAATATTTATACTTTCTTTCTGTCTTTTTCCTCAAAGATCTTCATCTCTGACTGCAAGTATGGAAGAAAATCAATTAAAATTAAAAAGCTCCGTTGCTCCTGCGCCAGCGACCGCTTTTAGCCAGTCTCCGCTTAATTAAAATACAACAATTTTTTGTACATTTTTTCTTACTACGGCGATTATGTAATTAAATACAAAGGGGAAAAAATAACTCATAAATCGTCTCGATGCCAGAGCGTGACATTTACATATTGAAATTGCAATACGCATACAAAGTTATTCAGGTGGGCTAGAACGCAGGGGGCGGAACGATTTAGACGGGGGGAAATTAAACAAAACTTGGCTTTAAGACATTGCCATTAACGCTCAAGTGCTAATTTAGCTGGCCCCTCCAAGTCGATGTAGCCAAAGCTATACCAAAATAAGAAGTAAAACCCCAAAAAAAAAAAAAATAAACAAAAAAAGTCAAATAAAAAAAATACAAAAATAAAATGAAGAAGAAGAAGATGTCGTCGAACACTCGAAGAACCGGTAACCGAAGCACAATCCGTCCATCTGTCTGTCTGCGTTTCTGATGTCCGAAGTCTGGCCAAGATCTAGCTGGTCAGATGACCTTGAAGATGCGAGCAACTTAATCTGAACACATCTTAGCAGCTGTATATGTATTTTCTGATATATCTATATATATATATATATATATATATATATATATATATGTTTGTCTATGTATATGTATATATATATATATATGTGTATATATATATCTGAAAAGGGACAGTGATATTAAAAGCAGAAGCTGCCAAAAAGCACAGTCTGAGAATGTTTCTAGTTTCATGCACAAAACACGTCGACCGATAGAATTTTGCTACACAATATTTTCTTTGGCTAAGTCGGGATTTTGCATAAGCATAAAATAGTTTTTGAATCTCATTGTGTCATACATATATGTATATATATATTTATATTTATTTATATCTGATATGTGTGCATTTTAAGTTTCGAAATTTTTGCCAGTTTTTGGCATTAAACTAGTTTTTCGCCTTTGTTGTCCACGTTAATCGACCATCCGCTTATTTGCTATAAATACCGATGCAGTCTGCCCTATAAGTCACGGTTACTTTTGAAATCTCAAACCCAATGCACATCTATCTAAACATGAAGTTCCTCATCGCCTTCGTTGCTCTCTTCGCTCTGGCTGTGGCCGCCCCTGCCCCAGAGGTTGAGGTTCTGATCCAGACATCCGATGTCCAGCCTGAAAGTTTCCAAAACCAGTAAGTAATACATATTGATTGAGAGTCCTTACGCATTTGCTGATCCTTGACACCCATATAATACAGATTGAAGTTGACCGATGGAACTGATATTGCCGCTCAGGGTGTGCTTAACAACGTGGGCACGGAGCAGGAGGCTATTGCCGTCAAGGGCTCGTACAGCTATGTTGACCCTCAGGGCAAGCCACACACAGTCAACTATATTGCCGATGTGAACGGTTACCAGCCACAGGGTGAGGATATTCCCGTCGCATAGGTTGCCTAAGCGAAGCTCAGCTTTAAATAAATTGATTGTTTTATAAGCTTTGTTGGTGTTTTCATTCGGCAGAAGCGATATCTTATCTGTCAGACAGAAAATCCAGTAAAATCCAGTCTAAGAATATTAGACATATCAGGAAGGTCATTTGATATACTTCCTTAATCATGTTAGCCTAAATTTTGCTATTTATATCTTATGGTCAATGTCAGCTGGAGAATGTCCTGTGTACAGATCAACGCAATTAAGAGGCTGCTCAAAGTTTTGGGTATTGAACATAAAAGGTCGCCTTAGTCGAAAACTCGATTGACTGGCTTGCCAATTTGTAGCTTCTTCTTCTTCCTCTTCTTCTGTTTGTGCTGCTGCAACAGCCGCTGCTGTAGTAGCGGTCAACGAAGGTGGAATGCACACACACACACACATGTGAGAGAGCTGCAATTGCAATACATCAATCGAAGCTGGCTGCAAAGGCCGTTGCATATGTCAAGAGTCAAGCAAGAGTCTTTAGCTTTTACCGATTCGCCAGCAGTTTAGCATCTAACTAGCAGATGTATATATATATATATATATATATATATATATATATATATAGAATTGTAGAATTTCGGACTTGCTGCGAACTTGCGGCCCTCTTAACTGTTAAGCTGTTGCCATGTCATCGCCGATCAGAGCCGCAGCTAAATTATTATGCATTCAAATACATTGAACATCGTCTTACTTGGGCAATAAACCATCAGCTCATATGGTCTTTACATATTTTATAAAAGACAAACTATTTACGCATTCATTTAACTAACATTCGGTCACATCGAAAAATGTAAAAGCGAATTTGTAATACACTTGGAATATTAGATATATAAAAACAACATTTTTAATAACATTTTTAATAAAAAAAACTGACATTTAACATTTTTTGTATATTTTCTTAATCTTTTTCTCAAATCAATCTTAAGTAAATATATTTTTTGAAATAAATAAAATATTTTTAATAGTGTTCTCACGAGTAAAATATATATTCTGATTTTAAGTTGTAAATATATTTGTAGATAGAGTCCTTGATTTAAAATGGCTATGAACAAAAGCTTAAGTAGAATTATTTAGAAATATTAACATATGCATTTTGACTTAGAATCCTGGATGAATATGTCTAAAAATCAAAAAAATATTTGCATTTGAAACACTGACTAGAATATCTAATCTAGCCAAAATTCTGTGTCCTCTATCCCGATTCTAAATTGCAGCTCCTTAAGTCTCAAACTTTGATCTGTATATTTGCTAGCCTTAAATGTGCTTTGATTTGATTGCTGGTGCCAAGTGCATCGGGCAGTTGGTGCAGCCAGAATGCGGATTTGGTAATGTCGCGTCGAAGATTCGCTTTAAATGTTACTTGTCCCAACGACTTCTGAGGTTGGCGGCTGGCGGCTATTGGTGAACTGTTGGTAAATTAAATACATTACCGGACGACCGCGAGAGCCGTGTCTATGAACGTCTTCTGCCATACAATTGTGCAAAGTTTATGACGTTGGCAAATTCTGCGAGAGTGCGGGAGCTATATAAGTGCAATGAAGATGCGGCACTGGCATCATTGGACGCTCGATAGTTCAGACGCCAACACAGACAAACACACAAGACGCTCGACAAGATGGTGAAAATGGTAAATGGCACAAATATCAATGATCAAGGATAACCGATCAACACCTATCCTATTCCTATTCCTATCCTTGAACAGATGCTAGTCGCCGCTCTGCTGCTCTTGGCTGTCGCCTGCTGCAGCGCTCGTCCACAGAACAACGTCGAGGTTGTGGAATACGAATCGGATAACATTGGCATTGGCGGCTACAAGTTCAGCTACAAACTGAGCGACGGCACCACCCGCACCGAGGAGGCAGTGGTGAACAATGCGGGCACCGAGAACGAATCCCTGTCGGTGCGCGGCTCCGTCAGCTGGGTGGCGCCCGACGGCCAGACCTACACGATCAACTTTGTGGCCGACGAGAATGGCTTCCAGCCGGAGGGTGCGCATCTGCCCAAGTAGACCACATGGATAATGAGCGAAACTAAGAGAGAGCGAGAGTGAGAGCGAGAGCGAGAGAGAGGAAGATAGTGTCCATGTTGTTTGTGCTGTGCAACAGTCAATCATTCATTCATTCAATCATTCAGCCAGCCAGCCAGTCAGTCAGTCAGTGAAGTTTGTGTCGTGCATTGTAATTGTTAATCGCATTAAAATTGAATTTCGCTACGAAATTTATGTTTTTTATTCAATTAATTATTATTAGAGTTAATGTGAGCATTGCATAATGCTCGCTCAAAGGATTAGCGGCCATTCCAACCATGCTGGATCTAAAACTCTGGCTAGATTTTTTTTAACAATTTTTTATGTTCCACAGAAACTTGACATTTTAACTGGAGATGCATATATATAATAGTCCAAGTCTCTAGCATTAAAAACGCTTTAAATGTCATTTGCCACGCCCTTAATGGGCGTGCTTAAAAGCTTTCAAGACACCAGACGAGACTGCATATTTGAAATATTTAGCCCACACTAGACGGACAGCTAAACTTCCGTAAACAAGTGGGAAAGGCCACGAATACAATTAAAAGCAAGCTGTAGGATGTCTCTTTTGGGCTAGCCCCAATTCCATATCTCCGAATGTCATCCAAGTATAATAAAATACCTACCACACAGACCAGCTTCCTAAGACGTTCTACTGAACGTTCCCTTGTTCGCAGACCTAATAAAAAAATCAAACAGCAGCGTCTTAGCCTAGCATACCTGCCAGATGACTTCACCACAGAAGACTCAAGATGATGTTTTAGATCTTATCATCCAAGACTCTATCACAGCAAGTGCAAACTAGAGAAGCCTTAGTAAATACAAAAATAAAATAAAGTATTTAAATTAAGTTACAGAAATCCAAAAAAACTGATATGCTCATTTCAATGCTTGAGCGTACATAAAAAGGATGCCTGCTTGAACTCCTTTAGTCAATCCTGGCTGAAGTTGAGTGAGCCATGCACAATATTATAGATATCGTTTATATTCACTTTATATAATTATGTTTTCTTTTTCTTTTTCGGGAAATGCTTCGTATTTATTATTTATTATTATATAACAAACTTTAACTTAGAACTAAACTCTGGGTATGTGTGCTCCCTCGGGCTGGAAGCCGTTCTGGTCGGCCACAAAGTTGACAACGTAGGTGACGCCATCGTCGCCCACATAGGAGTAGCTGCCCTTGACGGCGATGGCCTCGTCGTCGGTGCCAATGTTGGTGAGGACCGCCTCCTCCGCGCGCTTGGTGCCGTCGCTCGTCTCCAACTGGAGCGAATAGCCATCGGGCCTCACGTCGGCGGCCTGGCTAACGATGGTGGCATCACTGATGGGCGTGGCCGTGGCCAGGGCCAGGCACAGGCTGAGGCAGACGATGGCTAAGGTGCACTTCATGTTGGGACTGCTGCTGATAATAATGTTATGCGCTCCTAGCTAAGCCATCGCCTTTTTATACCAAATGGCAACAGCAGCAGCTAATGCAATTATCACTTTATTTCTTTGTGCAAACATTGTCTTATTATTTTTTTTTGCTTTGTTTTCTTTCGTTATTTCCTTCACGGTTATCTATGTTGAGGCCACAATGTGTTAATTGTAGCCTCTGGAAGCTTTGCCCAATGCAGAGCAAACCTGAAAATGCCAAACAAATAATTGAAAATTAAGCAAAAGGCTCGAGCCGACTCGAAGCTGTCTGCAATGAATGAGAATAGAATCGATTATTAATTTACAACTCATCCCAACTGATACTTATATATAAGTAGCTTGTCTTCAGCTAGCAATACATAGGATTGAATGAAAAGAAATTCAGTTCACTTCTGAAATATGTATATGTGTGTTATAATAGATAGATATGTGTACTAAAATAAATATATATTTTTTATATCACTAAAAGAATTACATGTATGTACTAAAACATGTACAACATTGTACTAAAATAAATGAACATATGTTCTAAAAAATAAAGACTATCTTAATTGAAACTTATATTTAATGGCGTGACTATAAATTAACATTATTATCATTATTGAACTTTCTTAAATCTGTCTATTGTCTAAAATTTTGAGACTAGATTTGTTTACAATGAAAGCTTGGAATATTCTAAGATTAAATATTGGTCAGCAATCAATTGAGTGTGTGATTGACTGACTGATTAGATATCACGTCAGTCGAGTAAAAACACCAACAAAGTTTATAAAACAATCAATTTTATTTCAAAAATTATTTAAAGCTGAATTTCGTTTAGGCAACCTATGCGACGGGGATATCCTCACCCTCTGGCTGGAAACCGTTCACACCGGCAACGTAGTGGACAGTGTGTGTCTTGCCCTCAGGGTCGACAAAGCTGTACGAGCCCTTAATTTCAATAGCCTCTTGCTCCGTGCCAACGTTGTTAAGCTTACCCTGAGCGGCAATATCAGTTCCATCGCTCAACTTCAATCTGTATTATATGGGTGTCAAGGATCAGCAAATGCGTAAGGACTCTCACTCAATATGTATTACTTACTGGTTCTCGAAGCTTTCAGGCTGGACCTCGGATTTCTGGACCAGAACCTCAACATTATCTGAAGCAGGGGCGGCCAGGGCCAGAGCGAAGAGAGCAACGAAGACGATGAGGAACTTCATGTTTAGATAGATGTGCAGCGCGTTTGAGATTTCAAAGGTAACAGTATCTGATAGAGCTGACTGCCTGGGTATTTATAGGAAATAAGCTGATGAGCGAGCTAAGACCCGAAACTAGTTTAATGCTATAAGTTGAACAAAAATTTACGAATTAAAATGCACATAAATCAAAATCGACAAATATTTGTTTCTATTATGTATAATGATATTCAATAACTATTTTTTCTTCGAATTACATGAGATATGCATAATCTTAGTTTGAGGAAGACAGTTGCTATGATTGATATTGATTGACTGAATTCAAGCAGGGCTCATAGAGTCTTTAATCTTATTGTATATTAGTTCAACTAGATAGTGTAGATATATAATAATAAACTATTTGTATAGTCGTGTCAAAATATATAATAAATAAATTTAGATCAGATCCTTAGGCCGCCAATATGGCAAATAGTAGATTAAAATCGTTTTTTGAACATATTAAATTTATGTATATATAATCTTATACATAAATATAGATATTATGATGATGATTGTGATACATGGACAATCATCATAATAATATAAACATGCATGTACACTAGCATAAAATAATTAAATATAATAATTAAATTGCCAATAATGATCAATATAATTTATACTGATATTGATAAAGATGACGCAGAAAGTGATGATGATAACAATTTTAATGCTGACGATATTGTTGATGAATGACGAGCTGAATCCATATATTCGCATACATTCTTGCATCTGCCTGTCCGTTAGCATGAACTTTACCGACCTCATATTAGGAAATGGGAAATCAGGATCCAATGGTGTTGTGAAAATATGTGTACAAGCCGCAGGACTCGTGGCAGAGACAATAAAGTGTATATATCCTTGAGCAAGATGTCAAACTGAGTCAATTTATCCTTCTATAAAAGCTAGAGACTGGACATATTAGATATATGTATATCAAGCAGTAGCTCATGCCATTTCTATGTTAGCGATGCAAATTTATAGAATAAACTTTGAATACCTCTAGAAATATAAACTTTAATTGTATTTTGAATTGAATTGAATTTGAATTGAATTTTGTCAATCTCCTAGACTAGATGTCATTAATTCACTCTGAAATTCAGTAGTGAAGCTATTCAATAATCAAGTTCCTATATCATAGTCCATATATAGCTCAAGCGCAGTCGCCGTGTGAACTGCGCAGTAGGCAGAGCCTCTGTATATGTGTGTGTGTTTGTATAAAATATCATAGGTTGATTGGAGTATCAGCTCTTCGCAGGGTTCTCGGTAGCTCCTAGTCAGGTACGCCCGACTCAAATACTCTTACTTGTTAATACATTTTCCTGTAAACCATAAAGCAAAGGCTAGGAGCAAGATTTACTTTGTCCTTGCTGTGACTGCGAGTCGAGGATCTGTTTATGCTTGCATTATACCATTTTTATTAAATAAAATATATAAATTCAACTTCTAGGAAGTAAGAACAGCTCTTGTGTGATGAAATTTAGATAAATTAGTGGCTAATTGGCACATTGGGCAGGTGAGCGCCCTCTGGCTGGAAGCCGTTCTCATCGGCCACATAGTTGACGGTGTAGACCTGGCCGTTGTCAGCGGTGAAGGAGTAGGAGCCACGGACGGAGATCGCTTCGTTCTCACTGCCGGCATTGTTCAAGGTGCCCTCCTCGTCGTGCTTCTGGCCATCGCTGGTCTCCCAACTGCAGAGAGGAGCAACAAATGTGCTTAGAGATTCGATTAACGGGCACGGCTCGCGACTTACCCGAACTTGTAGCCGCCGGGCTGGACATCGGACTCCAGGCGCACGATCTGTGCCTGCTGGCTGCTATCCAGGGGAGCAGCCAGGACAACGGCCAGGAGGGCAGCGAAGACGATGGCGATTGTGTATTTCATATTGATTGGCTTTGGGTTGCGAACGCGAACTACGAAGTGTGAACTGTTGTTGATTTGTGATGACTACAGCGGCTGTCCAGGGGCTTTTTATACCCGAAATAGCTGATGCCGAGTGTCCACCAAATAAATGACTACAATACGATATAAATGAAGAAAAGTTTGTCCAAAAACCGATGGAAAAAAATAAATAAAAATGACTAATTACACTGCTCAAGCGCATCAGCTAACAAATTGGCTTGAAAAACGTACCAACAGGTCTCTCTAGTCTGCGTGTGAAACGCAAAAAAAAAAGGCACAAAACAAAGCTGAAACAACAGCAGCAGCAGCAGCAAGAGCAACAACAATCGATAATAACAAAAACTTCTAAGGCAAACAAAACAGAGATGTTCATAGGAAATGGCACAGACATCATTATGATGCGCCGCGTTTATCATAATCAACTCGATAATCATTATCGTTGCGACGAATTTGCATTTTTCGTGAATCAATCAAAAAGCTTCAGTTTCATTTTGGACATATTTCAAATAGACACATCCACACAGTCACAGCTCGTATGCCCCGCAGCATCACAGCTCAATGAAAACAAGTCTAAATTATCATAGAAATATTCATATATATATATATGGATATATATATTAAAGTATATTAATCTTTTTTCAATAGCTCCGGAAATAAGAAACAACAATCTTACACCCAATCAAATTTGTAATTGAAATCTGTGTCAAAGCCAATAAATAAGATTTAGAAATTATATATTTAGTTAGTCTTCTTAGATACTATACTAACTCAAGCTGTTGTTTTAGCTTTAAAATGCTTCAAAACATGTTTTTAGTTCTTTTTGCTTTTTTCTTTTTCAATTTGTTATTTATTTTCTTTTGTTCTGTATTCAAGTTTTAAGCATAAAATATAAATTATTTATTTATAATGTATGCATCGTTCAAAGAGATGCTCGCATGCTTAGCCGCTGGGAAGGTCAGATCCTGGTTCTCAATATTTGATTTGCGACTAAGTTTTCCTAGTTGAATTGCATTAGGGGTGCTCCCGCCAGCAGATTGAGTCTTCCATATGAAATGGCGCCTAATTTGTAATCTCACAATCCAGTTTGTGGCGCGGATTGCATCTGTCCTCATTTGTAATCTCTGTTGAGTTCCGTTTGAATTGCACCTGTACAGACATTAATGGCGGATAATAAGACGTGTATTAGTCAATAAGCTGACCTACTAGCATATGCTAATTAGCTCTAATTATTATTATTAAACACTGATGCGCTTAGAAGTGGACTCGGTCAAGTCTGATAAGCAAATATGAATATAACTTTTACTGCTTGTATTATTATGGTAATGAGGCATTTCTGATTGGAAGATTTTTGCCCGTTTATCTAGTTTGGCTGAGCTCTTTACAGTATAAATTATTTGAGTGCAGTTTTTTGTTCAATTTGTATTTTTATTTATTTCAGGTTATTACCTACCTCACCTATAAATACACAGCGAGTCCGTGAAATTAGTTATAGTTACCTTTGAAATCTCAAACGCGCTACACATCTATCTAACCATGAAGTTCCTCATCGTCTTCGTTGCCCTCTTCGCCCTGGCCCTGGCCGTCCCCGTTGAAGTTGAAATTGTTCACCAGGACTCAGATGTCCAGCCCGATAGTTTCAAGAACTCGTAAGTGACACAAGGATTGAGAGATTTCTCAAGCATTGGCTGATCTTTGGCTCCGCCCAATACAGATTGGAGCTCAGCGATGGCAGCAAGTCCGAGGCCCAGGGCACTCTTCTGAACATTGGCACAGATCACGAGGCCATTGCCGTCAAGGGCTCCTTCAGCTATGTTGCCCCCGATGGCCAGACATACTCTGTTAGCTACATTGCCGATGAGAACGGCTTCCAGCCCCAGGGTGCGCACATCCCGGTCGCCTAAGAAGGGACATTGCACTTTAAATAAATGGATTATGTCATCAAAATTGTTCGCATTTTTATTTCCACTCACTAACTAGAGCTAACTGCGAAGCTAATTAATTAGTCAGTCAGGCCGTCAATCAGTGCAAGCGACCAAGTTTACACTGTGATAATCTGCCTATCTTCAATCCTTAGTCTGTATAGCTGCCCAAGTTGCCATACATATGCCGAAGGAACAGACGACATATCATTCCTCTGAATCACTTATCATTGACTGCTGCCGAGCAGGCCCGACTATAACCAGATAAACATCGTAAGAGACTTACGTTTCTGCAAAGCTTAACTATTGGTCGTATCTTAAGTGGACTATAACAGTTTCAATTTCATCTATTAGTGGAAAACTCTGACTACGAATATGATTGACAGCCTTGAGAGTATCTAGTGGCATCATTATTGCTTTCACGAAAGAACTGCAGTTGCAAAAAAGAAAAGGAGCTTCTGGACAAGCAAGTGCATCTACTTCACTCATATTCGAAGATCGAATCTATGGCCAGAGTCTGGCTGGCAGCCAGCTCTATAAAGTCTCTGATAAGTTACCTCGCATCGTGGACAATGAGGCACGAAGTGATGAAGCTAATGAACTGGCCTACTACTTTAAGTCGAATGGGCAGATGTGAATACAGTTTTTGCGGTTATAGTCTTATGATAATATGACATTTCTGCTTCTGCTTGGGTGTTTTCGGCCAGTCAGTCTCGTTTGCCTTACATTTTCTGTTTTCGGTAGCATAAATTAATTAACATGCAGACGTCGTTAATTTACTATTTTTATTTCTATTTTGTTTGCCTTTTATGTATTCGAACTCAGCTCTATTTTACCTATAAATACGCCGCCAATCTGGGCTGTTAGTTATAGTTACCTTTGAAGTCTCAAACGCGCTACACATCTGTCTAAACATGAAGTTCCTCATCGTCTTCGTTGCCCTCTTCGCCGCGGCCGTGGCACTGTCTGTGCCCCAACGTGAAGATGTTCAAGTTCTGCGCCAGGATTCCAATGTCGATGTTTCCAGTTTCGACACTATGTAAGTGGTACACATGGATGCACTCCTTAAGCACTTGCTGATCCAAGAATTCGTCTTCCATAGATTGGAGTTGAGTGACGGTACTAAGCAGCAGGCCCAGGGTCAGCTGAAGCAGTTTGGCCCCGAGGAGCAGGCCATTGTTGTTAAGGGCCAATACAGCTTTGTCGACCCTGAGGGCAATCCACACACCATTACCTACGTTGCCGATGAGAACGGTTATCAGCCACAGGGCGAGGATATCCCCGTCGCACCAGTTGTCTAAAAAGTGACTTCAAATAAATTGATTGTTTTCCCAACTTTATTGGTCCTTTTATTTGTGTAATTAGCTGGTATTCTGCTTAGGAAATTGATTCGTCAGCCACTAATTTAAGCGGGCAAACAGTCAGTCAGTCAATCAATCATTCGCATACTCTATAATACAAAATAATAACTTGAAAGAACTTAAACTGTGCACCTGATTGATCAAGCATCCATCAGTCACATAATTAATCACACACACTATCAATCAGTGTAGATAAGCAGTCAATCCATCAATCAATCAGTCACTTTAGTCTTCATTTTGAGAATAATATGTTGAAACAGCTTTAGCTGCGCACCTGATTGATCCAGCATCAGTCAATCGATTAATCACACACACACACACACACACACACAATCAATCACATCACACATGTGAACCTGTCAATCAATCAATCAATCAATCAGTCACACAGTCTCCACTTTGTGAATAATAACTTGAAAGAGCTACAACTGTGCACCTGATTGATCCAGCATCCATCAATCAATCAATATGTATCGAGATTCAGTTAAAGAAAAATCAGCTTGGCTCAGCTAATTGAGATGGAAGTTAAAACCGGTGGCATTTTATTCAACATGACAATGAGTTTGTTTGCGCTGTTTGTTTGCTTGCGTTGCTTGAGAAATGATTTTGTTTGATCTTAAACCTAGTTAACATATGGATGCTGCATGACTGAGCGCTGTCTGATGCGTGCTGCGCGCTGTCTGATGCGTGCTGTGCGCTTATTGGACGGCACGGGGCAGATGATCGCCCTCTGGCTGGAAGCCGTTCTCATCGGCGACGTATTTGAGTGTGTAGGTCTGGCCATCGTCGCCCACATAGGTGTAGTAGCCGCGCACTACGATCGCCTCGTGGTCGGTGCCCACGTTCTTCAGCTGTCCCTCCTCCTGGTGTGCCTTGCCGTCGGTTGTCTCCACGCTGCTTCGTCGAAGATGAGCATGAGTAGTGGCCCAGAGAGGAAGAGAAACCAGTTTCAATACCGCTGACCTTGACACAGTCCGCACAGTCTGTGCGAGCGATACTCACGTAAACTTGTAGCCCTCTGGCTGCACATCCGAGTCGTAGCGCAGCACCTGAGCCTCTTGCTGAGCGGCGGGCGGAGCTGCTTGGACCGAGACGCAGGCCAGGCAAACGAGGGCAGCGGCAAAGGTGTACGAGAAGTTCATGTTGCTAATTGGTGGTGGTGGTGCTTGGTGGTTGGTGGTGGTTGGTGGTTGGCTTGTGTTGTGGTGCGCACAAGGAGCTTGCAGTCAATGCATGCCAAACGTAAGAGCAGAGGCCAATTTATAGCCAGACTCCTGGCGAAAGATTGCCAAAAAAACGAGATAAATAAAAGAAACGAAAGACAAAGGGAAAAGAAAATAAAGGCAAAGGCAGTGAAATAAAGGTATATAAAGGTATTCAAAAGCTATTCATGTACTTGTATTCGCACTCGTACGTATGCATGTGGCTAAACTCGTTTTCCTGCGACCAACCTTTATTACTTAACTTGGCTTGTCTTTTGCCAATTGGCTTTGATTGATTGCAGCCAGACCTCACCCAACTTTTGTCTTGAGTCGCGGCTAGGCGTGAATTGGGATAGTCACAAGCAGATAGAGATGTAATCATTGACTGCTAACTGGGTCACTTGTATTTGGCTCAAGTGCAAGTGAAATGCTGAAATCTGAGAAAACAAATCTCCGAAATTTCAGCTTTGATTAT
Source organism: Drosophila pegasa (assembly GCA_035046225.1). Lineage (NCBI taxonomy): Eukaryota > Metazoa > Arthropoda > Insecta > Diptera > Drosophilidae > Drosophila > Drosophila pegasa. Next base: position 3,078,033 of record JAWNOD010000286.1, read on the forward strand.
TTTATCTGCATAAATTTCGCGTTTGAAGCGCTTGTTCAACATTCGCTCATTCGCTGTTCGTCTGTAACTTAAATCGATTTACTCAAATCTCAAATATTTTTCAGCTATGCAGAAAATGTGAGATACTAAAGAGAAATCCCTAAATCATATAACAGCATATATCATAACATATACATCTCTACTGCACTTAAAAGCTCGCCTCGAACCAGATTTCCCATATTCAAATTGTCTTAATTTAATATTAAAAATAGCTCCAGTTTTTTTTTTCTTTTCGATATAAGTATGATTTGGGTCCTAAATTTAATACAATTTGCATCAAATTAATTTTGATCTCGTTTTGTTTTTCGATCTGTTATTAATATTCAAAAATGAGATATTTCGGCACTGCAAAATGTTAGTCGCTCGGACACAGCGATGCAGTAGAGTTGGAAGCGTTGCCAGTCATGATCAAGAGACCCCAGTTGCTCGGCCTTCTCATTCTGCTGGCCATCTCCATCTGCTGCGCCGCCGAGGCGATTCCCAGTGGCAGCAAGACGCAGGCGCATTCGCAAACGCTGAACTTTGAGAACGGAAACGGCTATGCTTTCTAGTAGGTGTTTCGAAGTGACTGCAATAAGCTAACAAACTAAGCAAGTGTGTTTCGCATTAGCTACGAGACGATCGACGGCATTTCGCGCCAGGAGACGGCCGAGCTGAAGCACGCTGGCACCGACCTGGAGGCCATCGCCGTGCAAGGCAGCATCCACTGGGTGGAGCCCAATGGCGCCCACTACGAGCTCAGCTATCTGGCGGACGAGAATGGCTTTCAGCCGCAGCCGCAGCCGAAGCCGAAGCATGCGCCGCATCTAAAAGCTGATCACTGATCTCATGTGCTAAATGTTAAAAGACGACCATAAATATCTGTATATATAAATATATGTTTGTATATCGTATTGATTGTCGATTTCTGATAAGCTCTGCGCATCAATTTCCATACGTCAAATGAATTCTAACGCAGCATCAAATTAGCATACGGCTTTGTGTGAAATATATTTGAGTATATATAATCAAATTGTTATTTTACTTGGGCTAGCCACGGGCCAGATACTCTACATTTATATAATTGCATATTTAAAAAATATTTATAGGTATGCAATATTTAAAAATATTATTTATATATGCTTGGAAGATGGATTACAGCAACAACAGTTTCTATAGCTAATGTGTGCTGCTGATTATCTATATGATATATATCTTATATATCTATAATGCTCCATATGCTGCGGTGCGAGTGTCTGATCTATGGGTAGGCGATCACAATAATATACAATCAATAACATCTCCATGATCTATGTTGCTCTAGAAAATGTTTTTCTAATAAGAAAGCTTTAGCCTGGTGATTCTATAAGATATATATCGCTTGATATATTTACAATACATACTTATAGAGGACTTAAGCTCTACTTGATATATTGGACTTTCATCAACTAAAGTCCTAGAGAAAACAAAAATATTTAAATATAATTTAACATTGCAAGATAAATACTTTTCGAGCTGCCTTGCCAATGGCAAGTGCATGCTGTAGTGGCTTGAGCCATGTAAGATAGTTGAAAGACCCCTGTTTGAGGGCATACGTAAGTAAACCCGTTGTTCCGACAGTTATGGCCGTTGCGTTAACAGAGTCAGCTGGCCAGGGCCGGAACCGGTTCAATAAACACGCTTTAACAAAGACGGCAACGAAAGTGAGAACTGCACAGCAACAGCAGCTGAGAAAATAATAAATATAATAAATACAAAAAAAAAAAAAAGAAAAAAGAAGATGAAGCGAAAAACAACAGCAAAATCCAAAGTCAATTTAAGCTAAAGGGCAAACTAGTGCAGCTGGGGCCCAGCAGCTTATTGTTGGGCAATTAACGCGCGGCGCATCTTTTGGCCAAACGCCTCATTTATCAATCGTTAACTGCAAAACAATCAGACAACGTCCGAGAGTTGCGTCTGTACCAAAAGCTGATTGATGAGCTGAGAAGGGAGCGCCAGACGCTAGCAGCAGCAGCGCCAGCCGCTGTTGAATGTGCTACAGCACATTACGCATACGCCCTGTACAGCCGGCAGCTACAGCGCGCAGCTTGTTCATCTTTTTTTCTTCTGCTTCTTCTTTTTCTTCTTCGGCTTCTTTTGCTTTTATTTTATTGACTAAGGTCGTCAGCATTGAGCGGTTGCTTGAATCTCGTGTCGCTTCTTCAGTTAACAACTTATGCCCGCCCCCGCCCGCTCCACAGTCACAGTCAACAGATTGCAATGCAGCCTCCATTTATTGGGCTTTTTTAAGGTCAACTTTTTCAAAATTGTGTCACCCGCTGATATATACAATATATATATATGGCTGTAAATTACGATTAAGTTCTATATAAGCTGAAAGTTTTCAGAAATACATTAAATAAATTCAGAAAAAAATATTGTAAAAAAATATATATGTATTTTATGTGTACGTCTGAAGGCTGCTTGATATTAAGCTGATAAAAAATATCATAACATTTTATATTATTCGAGGAAGACAAAAAACATACAAAAATGTTTATCTGATTTTTTTTTTCTTATTTATCAGGCAAGAGTTGCCAAACCCTAAGCAAAAAAAAACAAAGTATGTGTAGTAAAAAATAAAAATATATAATAAAATAAAAAATATATATACATTGCAAAATATTTATACATAAGTTATTTAAATAAAAAAAAGTTTATTTATTTATATATATTTTTCGCGAATAATAAACTCTTTTATTTTAATATTTAATGCCCAAGTTACCCAAGCGCTTGGCCCTGGACTAAGCTAGATCTTATCTGTCTTTCAGCCAGTTAAGAGTATATCATATATACTTGTACCAACTATTTCCTGCTAAGGCTTGCTTCCTAAATTAAATCTGCAATTAAGCCAACTATAAAGTTTTTATATTTATATTTAATAAATTTTGTTTCTTTAATATTTTTTTAGTTTTTGATTTTTGTGCAAGTAAATTCAGCCGTTGACCTATTGCCACAGTTAGGCAAACACGCGCGACTATGCAAATATTTGCTAGCACATTTCATTATCACTTATCCATTGCGCATTGTTATTATCATTATGATTATCGCGTTGGTGATGATCATGATTGGTCAGCGGCAGAGGAGGCTCTTGATGGCCAATTGAAATGAGATTTGAGTGTACATCAAATGCTTAATGGGTTTTGTGGCTTGTTCAATTAAGAGCTTAAGGCACAAACACACACTCGCACACACACACACACACTTACACACGCACACGCACACGCACACTCACACTCTGTGGCCAGCGCAGAGTCAACAATTATATAATTTGCGTGTGTATTAAAGACGATTGTTGTGGCTACCTCATATTGTGTGTGCAAGCGAGAGTAAGTCTGCCCGACTCTGCCCGAGTCTGCGCGCGTGTGTGTGCATGGGAGCACTGCGGTTTCTGCCCGACGAGCCACTATAAATAGCTGGCGATCTCATTAGCGGGTGCCACATAATTCGTTTGCCTCTAATTGTGACAGCTGCGGTAGCGCGTCGGGAACTCTTGAATCTCCAATCGAAACTATACAAAATGCATACCATCAACGCTTGTGCCTTCGTCCTGTGCGCCTTTGTGCTCGTGTCCAGCAGCTTAGCGGCGCCCCTGGATGACTCGCAGCAGGCGACGATTCTGCGCTACGACAATGAGAACATCGGCACCGACGGCTACAACTTTGGGTGCGTATACACACGACAGGATATCGCCAGGATATAGTGTAATCTGTGCTCTCCTTTTGCAGCTACGAGACAAGCGATGGCGTCACTCGCCAGGAGCAGGCCGAGCTGAAGAATGCCGGCACCGAGCAGGAGGCTCTCAGCGTGCGCGGCTCCGTCAGCTGGGTAGCGCCCGATGGCCAGACCTACACGCTCAACTACATCGCCGACGAGAACGGCTTCCAGCCACAGGGCGATCATTTGCCCCACAACTAAAAGCCAGCGACTCCACGTGGCCAACACACAAATCAGTATTTTCTCTGTAAAGTAAAACAACTCAAAAATAAAATACTAAAAATTACAAAAAAAAATATAGAAGTTGAAGGAAATTCGCTTGCAGACATGGCGTGTGCTCAAGAGTAGAGATGGATACGAACAACGGCCACCTCATTCCGCTCTCTTTATCTATAATTTTTGATGGATGATGATGTCCCTAGTTGACCATGAACTTCGGAGCGACGAGCAGCTCAGCGAATTCGTTTTAGCTCATACAAACTGAATATTGACAAAGCTCTTAGAAGTTGACATAGGTCCAGTAATGGGCATTGAGAGTGACAGAGACTTAGGTTTAGAGGTTTGTTGAAAGCGTAAGTAAGAGTGCTTAGAGTTTGAGCTTAGGTTATGATTGATCATAAAAATATATTATTTTATTTGAACATAATAAAATATTTCAAAATCAATCATAAGATCAATAAAATGGTTTTCTATTGGAATGAAAATTATATGATGGTAATATATATATAGATATAGTTTTGGCTATGCCAAAGACTGACCAAGACTGACAAGTATCATCATTGTGACAATTATCGTGAAGACAAATGGAGCCATGACTGCGCCAGCCTATAAGGCGCACACGAAACCCACATTTTTCTATGACAAGCGCTTGTTGACTCCAAATGCGATAAGTCGGCTTTTTGCGTAGCCCCTTAAATGTGAGCTTAATCTTAACTGTAAGATGAACTTGACGAACAGAACTATAATTTTGATAAAAATTTTAACAATTTACAAGCGTTGCTCTAATGTTTGTCTATTCAAATAAAATGTCGTTCGATTCAAAACAAAAGGCATTTTTATCAGCTTTTAAATGCGTTGTCAAATAAATCAATCTGGCCCACTCAAAGTTGTAGACCTCTAAAAAAGAGTTGAATAAACTGAGCTGTGGAATCAGCTTTGATTGATAAACAGAAATTACATTTTTTGAGAGGTTTATAAATAAGATGCAATTTAAAGTTGAAATATCTAAGTCGTTGTAGAGTAAGTAAACTACTTCTAATCTGCGTTATGTAATATAACAAATGCAATGACTATAGAAAGACTTAGCTAAAGTCGAAGGGAAATTGCTTGCTGGATGAACATTGAGAACACTCTGAGAACTTGACATAGGTCATAGACATAGACACAGGTCTAGTAAGAGAGGTCTGTTGACTAGAATAGCCTATGCTGTCGCTGCTGTCAACGCTGTGTTTGATATACTTCAATGGAATTTTTAGCTGGTTTTATTATAAGTTGTCTTATCAAATCAATATTTTATATTTAATATGAATTGATTTAAAATATATTTCTAATTGCAATGCAGACTAGCTAATTGAGCTTATGTCATGCTGAGCTTCATTAGGTCATAGAAAATCAAAGTCAATCAAATTCTCGATTCTCGGCTCTCGATTCTAGATGGTATTGCACTTCGCAGTAGATTTATCATAGCTAAATAATTACAGATCAGTGATATTTTGATTTAGCGTCATCTTGACGTTTTTACTTTTTTACACTTTTTTTTAGCATTTGTGGAATGGCAATAAATGATTTTTATTTTGTATGCATTTGGCTGTGATGCCAAACAAATGTGTTAATCTGTAATTAAAAAGTATTTTATTGAATTTTTTCATTAATTTGTTTACTTAGTTTGCGTTGCTGTTTTTTTTTCTTTTCTGTATTATTATTTTCATTATTTTTGTTTTGTTGCCGTTTAGGATATGTTTAGAAGTTTTTTAGCACCGAGAATCGGATATAAAAGCCAACGGCGTTACGGTCAGTGGGTTAGTGAAGTGCAGTCAAGTGCTAACCGAACATGCAAGGCTATACCCTGTTTTTTGTCGTCGTCTGCCTGGCGGGTAGTTGCGTCTTGGCACTACCCCGGCCGGACGATACGCAGGCGGAGGTCATTCGACTGGAGTCGGACAACAATGGCATCGACAAATACTCGTTCAAGTGAGTTCAGCTCGTGCATAGATAGGGTTAGATAGATTCAGATCCTTCCACTTGGCAGCTATGAGACGAGCAACGGCATCGTACGCAGCGAGGAGGGCGTGCTGAAGCCGGGCGCCGGCGAGTCCGAGGGCGTGATCACTGTCACCGGCTCCAGCAGCTGGACGGCGCCAGATGGCAAGAAATACGAGATCAGCTTCACGGCCGACGAGACGGGCTATCATCCCATCGTCAAGCTAGCTGCCTAGACACCACGAACAGCTCGCACTGGAACCAATAAAAAAATAACAAAATTAATGACTTCAAAAATTTAAAAAAAAGAAAGCAATTATATAAAGAAGTGTTCCCCTTGAGCATGCACAAACAAACTTAACACAACTTGACTAAATAAAAATTGAAATTTATTAAATCTATGAAACTTCAACCTTCTGCGAGTTTGACGATTTTAGATAAGCTAAAAGCTATGCTAATGCCTAGCACTTCGATGTATTCTTTTATTTAGTGCGTAGATCGTCAAACACAAATGGAAATGAAATTTATCTGATGGCTGCAGACATGTAAACATACAATATTAGCAATACGCAATACTCATTGAAAATTTGCATTTGGAATTGTTTTTGTGCCAGCTTCAGGCTTAGGGTAGCTCCTAGTGGAGAGCTAAGGTATTATTAAAATTCTTTTTAATTTTTCTATCGTCATCTTCTTTGTTAATCAGACGAACTACTAGAAATGGTTGTGTGTATTTGCCAAGGAACACGTTTCTGCCTTTTGAAATTGGGCTTTCCTCTATAAAAGAAACAAAATGGTGTAAGAGACATTTAAAGAGCTCAGAAGCCTGCCTATAAATAGACAAATAAAAAGATCGTACTGCTTATGATCGGAAAGCCGAGCATGTCTAGATCAGCATAGCTCCTCGGCCTGATCATCAAAGATATCTTTTTGATAGCGCCATCTGTTACATACATATATACAAAACAAATCAAAAATGAAAAGAATTCCACTCAAAAGAGTTCCCCGCTGACCAAATGATTCAAATAAACTAGAAAACAAACAAAGAAAACGAAACACAATACAAATGAAATGCAAGGAAAGTTATAAATTGTTCAACCCGGATCAGGGTAATAAATAACAACTTTTAGTTTCTAGCAAGATATCTCAATAGGTATGTGTATATATATGCTAATTCCTAGTTTTTCGATGCCTAATTATTGATTTGCATAACGCGTTCTAGGTTCGAAACGAAATGAAAAGTATGACGCAAGAGTTGCTGGATGGCTGGGCCGTATAATAAAAGCCAAAACTCGCTTTGCATACAGACACACACACACATCCAGACGCACACAGATGTATGTGTATTATAATTTTTATTATCTTTATTTTCTTTTTCCGTGGTCTTCTTCTTTTCGTCTCACGCGTACGCACCGTGCTCGACCTTCGCGTTCATTTTGCATCATCAACGAAATTCGCAAAATTTTTGTATATGAAATAAACGAGTTTTTTCTTGGGGCACTTTGTTTTCTTTGTAATTAATAGGTACATAATGAAAGCTATGTATCCACAATTAGCGAGCAGCGAATCAAAATCGAAAACTCCAAAATCGAAATTCCACTTTTCAAGGTCAATTTCTCAACCTGTAAATATGTATGAGCATAGATGTGTTTGTTCCCCCGATGCGAATGTAGATTAGATGATGCTAATTTTAGCAACTACAGCTCTTTAGTCGAGCAGTCGGAAATGAGCTCGAACACGGCCTAACTAGCTCTGATCTCAGCTTTTTCTGATGAAATATCAACTTGAATTTAAAATATTTGTATACAAATCTATAGATCTATTCATAGGCATAGCATAAATTATTTTTACATTTACATAGAGATCAATAACCTATTAGTATAAATACATATACATATATAAATATTTATTTATTTATATATATTTAAATATATACGTATATTTTTTTATTGTTTCTTTTATAATCCAATTATAGTTTGAAAAAAAAAAACAAAAGAATGATCTTCAAGACTTGCTTAGCTTATCATTAACTCTTTATGCGCTTCGTTGTATAAAGTAATAAGCACTTAAGTTCACTTCGGAGTGTTAAACATGCATAGGAAATCAAAAAGAAGAAACAAGAAACAAGGCTTGAAGCTCCAACAACACTGTTGACATATAGCCAACTGCAACAAAGTATAAAGGTTTGGGTCAGCTGCGCGCTCGGATTAGTCGCAGCGAGCGCTTCGATCCGCCGCAACTCGTTTGCTTTGATCGCTCTATAACGATTAGAGCCAATTGATGGACAATGAATTACCCTACTTAGGCACACACGTACAGAGTCTATACAGTTATGCACACTTGATGGTGCGAAGAACACACGCTATATATGGCTCTAAATTGATAAAAGTGCAAATATACTAATTGCTAAATGAATTGGAGACACACACACACACTGCATAGAGTATTGTAGGCATGCTTTACATATATGTATATAGAGGCATGCTCTTGATGGGATGTACATAGTATTAAATACACTTTTTTTGCTGAAATTTATTTAATTCATTTGCTTAAGAGATTATTGAACTCATTTTGTTTAGTCTCTCGGTCTCTTCATAGCTGCGAAATTCCTATTTAATATCATATATATATCCGTCGTGGTTTCTAACCGTGTAATTGGACCGATCGACTTAAGTCTTCACACTCGATCTTGAGAATGCATAAGTATTATGAATTCAATAACATGTTCATGCTTGAATAATATTTAATGCAAAATGTAGATTGACTTCCCTAAGCTTTTGAGCATAGAGCGTTATTTATGTATAAGGTATCAAATATCTTAAATATTTAAAATGCGCATTTTTTTAGACTGCAAACAAAAGGAAAAACTAAATCAAATTAAGTCAAATTTAGCATCTTTTGTTTCACAAATATACGATGCAAATGCAGAAAAAAACTTGATATGAAAACTAAATTAAACAAGATTTTAGCCAGTCAAAAAGCAACTAAAATCAATATACCTCTTATTCAATATTACAGGGTATTCAGAGTCGGTTGCAACACCTATAAGTATGTCTTCAGTTTTCCATAACTCGCTCTTGCCACTTACAAACCAAGCCCAGCTTTTGGGCTTCAGCTGTAAATGGCATGCAAAACAAAAGACTTAGGCAACGAACTTGCACATTTTTCATAGCATACTTTTTGGCAGTTGCTATTAAATCAAATCATTTTTGCTCATTTATTATGTTATTGATATATGCAGCTGCAGCTGCAATCTATATGCAAATGAGACACAGAAGTGCGCGCAAAGTATTCCTTGAACTTGACAGCAATATTTAATGTTACAAGAAGATAACTGACAGCTCACTAGATGCATCTTCGCAGCATCCGGCAAGTGCAACGCATCTTAGGACAGGCTAATTAATGATGCATGCCATGCGAAGTCTTCCTCATTGCATTCCGAATGCTGACAACGGAGCGCGACACCAATGGCGGAGCAGATAAATCATACTGAGCATCCATTTATAAGGCCGGCCAGAGCTCGTCTTCAATTAGCCAATTGAGTGTGAACGCGTTGCCCACTCACTCTTCTTGGGTGTCAATAAATATAGTATATTACCTGATTCATGTATCTCCCATTTAGCCATGAGCTATGCAAATCAATAGTATAATGAGAACTTTTGAAATATGCTAAGATTTATTTAAACTGTAGTAGATGAGGCTCTTTTTTTAGTAAAAACAACTTTCGTATACCCTGTAAAAATTAAAAGTTATGATTTCAATAAAAAATTAAATATTTTATGAGAACAATATGTTATGAATAATGGAATATATACTTAATTTGGCTAACACAAAAAATAGTTAAAAATCATAAAAAATTTAACTAACAAAAAACTAGAATATAAAAAACTTTTAAAATTATTGAACAATTTTTTTTTTTGTAATTATAATATTTTTTTTTATATATTTATTATTATTTAAGAAAAAGAAAGTATAGAATATTTGTTATTTTCTGTGAATTTTTTTTTATCTGTTTGAAATAAAAAAATCTTTATTATTATTTTTTTTTATTTTGTTTTTAATTTAAAATGTGTCTTATATATATATTAAAAATATACTTGTAATTTATAGCTGCGCATAGTACTGAAAATAAAGAATCCTTCAACATTTTCATATGGAAATTGCGCTATATTTTATCTCTTAGAAACTATAACTAGATAAATACTTAGATTTCAGAGCTAAATTATTTATGTTTTATAGCTGGAGTTGTTTTCGAATATGTTTAATTTAAATATGCTTAAGGATAAATATAATTAAAAAATATAATAAGGTTCAGACTTTAGTTTCGATTCACATTGACATTAATAAAAATTCTGCATTTAACCAGCCCAAAGCTAATTTAAGAATTATCCAACAAATTTGCTGAAATGAAAGAACTCATATTTTATATGAGCTCACCTTAATGTGTTTATTAAACAAATATATTAGAGTCTGACAACAAATGAGCATAGGTAAATAAATAAGCTGAGCTAGCGTGTGCTCTAAAGGGTATTCAGTTGGCAGAAGCCAAACATGAATGAGGTAGCTGAAGTGCTAGCTCACACATACACACACACACACGCACACACATGCACACACACAGGCACACACACACAGACGCACACCCGAGCTGGCTCATCCAGCTGTAGAAGCTGACAATGTTTTATAATGTTTACCAAATATTATTTAGTTTGTCAATTGGTCGACGAACATCGTGGGGTGTGTTTCAGCTTGTCGCCTGCTCAGCCGAGAGACGCGTCGCATAACGGCACTGCCACGCATAAATTAAATCCAAAATAAAAACATATAAATAATATACCAATAAATAAGGCTCGCTTTGCTAAAAAGCAATTAAAAGCTAATTTAAACCGATTGCAATTAAAAATTAAAGCAGCTGCAAAATGCGCCAAATATATTTGGCATTCGCTTGTGCTGTAAGTGTTCAGTGTCTGTGTGTGTGAGTGTCTACAATTGTTTATTTATTATTTAATCTAATTCAAGCTGCTGACTTTGCTGTGCTGTCAGAGTCTGCTGGCAGCCACTGTGCGTCCCTACAAATTCGGCTTCACCATCGAGGAGCAGCAGCATCGCGCCGAGAGTCGAGGTGAGCAGCAGCCAAAGGATTCATTAAGTTCTTACAATAATTGTGCAAGCGATTGACACACATACATATACATATATACACATATATGTATGTGTGTGTGTGGTCATGTACATATGTAAATTAAGCTGCATCATGCTGACATAAAAGGCATAACTGGCCATTGTGCAACTGCCACGACGCGAGGCGCAACTGCAACTGCCCCAGCGGGTTGTGCAATACTCGTTTAGAGGTCTCTAATTGCTGCAGCTGCTGACACCCGACGTGCTGCGGGTCAATATCAATTGAAATGCCTCAGGCCGCAAGTCGCCAAGTCGCTTCCATCTACAGCCACGAAAATCTTTGAGATCATACAATGGCTGCCGTTTTGTTTCGCCTCGCATTGGTAATAAAGTTTTTCAAAAACTTAAGAACCTCTTCGATTAGCATAACACGTAGAGACAGCAGTGTTCCATAGCATGTCTTGGCATATTTATGGATTTTGAATCTTTTTTATCTTCTTCCATATCGTTTTTAAACGAATTCAAATGTCCAAAAATTTCAATATTTATAAGTATATATTTCGCGGTTCTGATTTCGTTCGGCCAGCTGCCCACATCAAATGCCAGAGTTGAGTGTGTTGAGGAAACCGAATCACACACACACGCACACACACACGAATTGCCCGAGCAACTTGTTGTGCACACTTCATGGCATGCATTTGCATAATGAATGAAATATGGTTCAGGGAAAGCTCTAATTTTAAATGCTAATCGTTATTAATAGACATGGATGAGAACATTCTTGTGGCATTTTCATTGGCTCTATAGGAATAGGAAATAAAAGCGAGAGTAAAGGTGTAGCAATATGAAAGAGAGAACTCAGAGAAATGTTGAGAGGGAGTTCCTTGAAATATTCTAAAATAAAATGTATATCTTCAGACTAATTAAAAACGAATATAAAGAAAAGTAGAGTTGAGTAAAGTTGAATGAATGATATCTTCAGTTTAATTTAATGAAAATATTAAAAGGAAATTAGAGTTAAGCAAAAAGAAGTTATAAAGAAGCATTTCTTGAATCATTTCTTTGACTTTTAAAAAATATATAAAAATATAAAATAATAATAAAAATATTGGAAGCTAAAGAAACTTCAATTATTTAAAAATATTTTATAAAATATATACGATTTTTTAAAAAATTGTTTTAAATAATGTATGCTTTGCCTCAGTGAAGAAAGAAGATTTTTACATTTCAATTAATTATTAAAGCTTACAAAAAGTCAACATTAGATATAACTTTGTATGACAATTTCGCTGGAACCTAAAATATCTATTAAACAAGTAAGAAAACTCTAGTCGGGCGTAACCGACTAGGGTATACCCTGAGCCTCGTCGAACCTGTGTTTTCAAATACACTTATATTTGGCGTAAAATTATACAAAAATTTCAAGTTTAAAGCTTTTTTTTCAAAAAACTGACATTGGCGAGGTTAACGCGCATCACCTCTACCAGCGATAGCAAATGTAAACTAACGCAGCAGCTGATAATTTAACAAAATTCAAACGTAATTTGCGATTCTTCGAATCAAGTGCGTTCGCTTGGCGCTGCTGCAGCGTGTTTTTGCAAAGTAGCCAAACATTTTGTTTAATAACTTTTTTGCTATTTAACGGATTTCAATGAAATTTCCGGCATATGATCAACATATTCTATGGGCATATTTGTCAGTTTAGTAAAAGTGCCAACTCATTCGCATTTTGGCTATATTTGAGACTGAACTTCAATTGGGGAAAATTTGGGGCCGGTATCCAAAATATAACAAAATTCGAAATTGCATAAAATACATATAAGTCTAAATAAAAAATTTGGTATCTCTAGTTTAAAAGATGGGCGAGATAGAATTTTATAGCTGAATTTTGATAATGTTTTTATTCGATAACAAAACAACGAATATATTTATCGATTATCGAAAATAAACTCGATATGCGCGCTGTAAATAGGGATCTACAAAAAAAATTTCAAGTCTCTAGCTCTTCTGAGAGCTGAGATCGACGCGTTCATACATACGGACAGACGGACGGACGGACGGACAGACGGACAGACGGACGGACGGACGGACAGACAGACGGACAGGGCCAAATCGATTTCTCTTGTCGTCCTGATCAAGAATATATATACTTTATGGGGTCTGCCACGCCTCCTTCTGCCTGTTACATACATCCAACAAAAACATTATACCCTGATTTCCCATTTTCAATGGGCTCAGGGTATAAAAATGTATTAAAAATAATAAAAAAAAAAAACAAAAAAAAAATAAGAAAAAAATATGGAAATTAAATGAATCAAGAATTCTTGATCTAAAAAGAAATTCAGACGTATCAACAGACGATAGGCTGACAAAAGAACAGGGCTAGATCGATTCAAATTCATGTCTCCTTCTGCCGTTTGCATACATTTTCACTAAATCATTCTCTGAATTCTCCTTTTCAATGGGTTCAGGCTCAATATGAATCTATCTCTCCCTATCTCTCTCTCTCTCTTTCTCTCTCTATATCTCTCTCTTTATTTCTATTCTACACATTTGTATAGCTGCTATTTTTATTCCAAATATTTACAAACAAACCGAAAATCAACATCTTTTTCAACTAACTTTTGATATTTCAAGTGACATTTGAATACCCTATAAGCTAAGGTCTTACAAAGGCCTTAGCGTCTGAGTCGGCTATAAAGAACCGAGAACCGATTATAGACATTAAAATAATGCAAACAATCGCGAAACAGGCATTAAACAGCTTAAAGAACGCGATCGGTAAGCGATAAGTGCGAAACGAAACTCGTTTCGGCCGCCACGAAGCAAGAAAATCAACAAAAGCAGGCCAAAACAGACGCAGCGACTGCGTCAGGTGCTGCACAGGTGGGTGGCTGTAGGTAGCAGGATGTAGTTGCTTAGTTTACGATCTAAACATAATACTAGACAAAAGAATTTGGGGAAGGCGCAGCGGCAGATAACAAGCGACGATCATCGTCAAATCACAACAGTTTATTAGATGATTATCTTTATGGCCGAGCGTCAGCGCCCGTTTGGCTGGTTTGTCACACGAATTATGAAAAGAATTGAACCAGTTATGCTTTCTGAGCACCAATAATGAAGCTAATTTATGGCCCGTAGGCTCAAGACCCCATGCCCTCTACTCGCATACTCTGCAGCCTGAGTAATAGGCCTTTATCGGGTAGGAGCTGTATATCTATAGGGGGAGCAGAGATTGACGAAGTAGAAGTTGATCAAAATATGAAGAAAAAAAAATAGAATAAATTTAGCGCTGTTTGATTATTTTTCTTCAACTGATAATTATTCATATATTTATTTTTAGCATTTTAGCATTTTTACAATCATATAAAGCTTTTGATATATATATTTTTTTAATTTTTACAGAGGTTAGCTAAATAGAGTTTTGGTTGTGCAGCTAATATTTTTATAAGTAGCTCGATAATATGTTTATTTTTCACATCTTCGATTAATATCGATCAGCAAGCGCAATATATAGTTACACATCGTATACATGTTGAAGCTAATAAAAAAAAAGATATATAAAATATATAATAATATCGATCATTATAATTTTTTATCGATATAATATATATAAGAAGTTGCAAAGCAAGATAAGTCGATTTAGGGACTGATCTTGCTCCGGAACTTTTTGTATCTCTTTTTAAAAAATCGATAAATATCGATATATATATTACATGCTTATGGAAATGCTTTTCTTATCGAAATTTAACGAGTTTTTAAAGAGCAAACTTTAGCTGCTGTAATATCTCTTAGCATATGTAAGACTTCTCCAGCTGTTTAGATATCTTAAAGCATATTTCCCCTGACCAAAATCGATAAATATCGATAGAGCACAATTAGTTTCCCTCAGCATAACAAAAGCCAGTTACACCCACACTCGCAGAGCATCAGTCGATCGATCACTGGCGACTAGCTCTACCTAGCGCACCTCTGAAATGCTAATCAGCTCGCCTTCCGCCCTTTTGCAGACGAGAATGGCATCGTAATGGGCGAATTTGGCTTTATCACCGCCGACGGCATCTACCATGTAACTGTCTATGCGACTGACGAGAATGGCAAGTTTCGCATCATCTCCATGAAGAACTTTCCGTACGCGGGTCCCAAGGCGCCCAGTAAGTAGAGCAGGGGGTCACAGAGCCCTAGTCTGCACCCATTGATTCGATCTTTATTTTCTGCGATTCCTAGAGAGTCCGCCGCCCACGACGAGCACCCAGCGCACGCCGGCGCCTGTGACCAAGCACAACTTCCATACGGCTGCCTGCTCGGGCTGCTTCCTGGGCATCTCGCCGCCAGATGCGAAGGGCGTGGCCAACGTAGGCGGCAGTCGCAGCACGAAGAACGAGATACGGCCGCTCTCGCAGCCGCTGTCCACGCCGGCAGCCGCTGTGCCAGGTGAGCAGCTAGCGGGTCACGCGCACGCGCACACACACACACGCACACCACAGACACCACACACACAGGCGACCTTCGACAATGTGGACGCCCTGCAGCAGGCATCCGTGCAGCTGGCCATTCTGGCCGCCCAGCCGCCCACGGACGAGGCGACCACTGTGGCTCCGGTGGTGCTCAACGCGCAGGCCGTGGCGCTGACGCATGCCATTGCCAAGGTGCAGGGCATGCGGGTGACGAGCAAGCCCCACACGGCCGCCTCGGCGCCGCAGCCGCAGCACGCGCTGCCGGAGGGCTTCTACGGCTCGGCTGAGGCCATCGAGCAGGTGCAGCAGCTGGCCAGGGTGCCGCCAGCGGAGACGGGCCCCCGGGACTTGAGTAGCTTCGCCTTTGGCCAGCAGCCGCAGCTCTTGGCCAGCTCATCCAGCTCATCCAGCTCGGCCAGCTCGGCGCAGCGCCTCAATCAGAACGTCGTCAGCTCCATGCAGCAGCTGGTGCTGCCCATAACGCACAGGACAATGGAGCAGCTGGCCAGCAGTCCAACTCCAGCTGCCGCCAAGGACTTGCATACCGCTGCCTTTGGCCGACTGCCCGCGATCAGCAGGCAGCAGTTGCCGCTGTCCTCCGCCCAGGTGGTCGTGCCCAGCGTGGAGCAGCTGCCCAGGATTACGCCTGCCGCCACGGGCAGCAAGGATCTGAGTAGCTTTGCATTCGGCCAGCAGCTGTCGTCAGCCAATGCTCAAAGCGGCTTGCAGGAGTTGCTTCGACTGTCGCAGGATCAACCTTCGGGTCGCCTTCCGGCCGTAGGCGGGGCTCAACACTTTTCAGCGCCCACTTCTGTCACACTGTCAAACACACAAAAAACAACAACACCAGCACAAATAACACACACCGTTGCACACACACAGCACCTGAGTAAACCAATTAACCAATTTGCATCTAAATTAAGCTGAAATTAATTCAAAATTCAATAATCCGCAGGTGCTCAGCCGGGTCAACAACCATTCAATAGAGTTGGCAATGCGGCAGGCGCTCAGCCAGGTCAACAACCAATCTATGGAGTTGGCAATGCGGCAGGCGCTCAGCCAGGTCAACAACCAATCTATGGAGTTGGCAATGCGGCGGCAGCACGTCCAGCTGTGACATCAACCCAGCAGCAACAGCAACCATCGCGTAAGCTGAGACACCCCACCACCATTCGTTAAGTTAACTTACTCTTATAAATATTCACAGCGTTAGCGGGTGCACAACCACAGCAAGGACCACAACCAGCTAGCAGCAGCTCAGGCAGCTTCAATCCAGGTAAGCCTAGACACATAACCCATCTCTAAGTCTCACTTAAATTGTTCATCTTTGCAGCCTTGGGTGCAGCTCAGCCACAGCGGGGTACAGGCAGCTCAGCCAGCTTCAAGCCAAGTTAGTACAGCCAGCTATGTATTCGTTAAGTTTCATTTACTTTGCTCATATTCACAGCATTAGGTGCAGCTCCGACACAGCAGAGACCGCAACCATCGGGCAGCAAGCCAGCAAGCTACACACCAAGTAAGCCTAGACAACCACCAGCTTGTTGAGTAAACTTACAATTTATCTACCTTTTGCAGTCGTAGCAGTAGCAGCCAAGTCAATACAACCACCCAGCAGCGGCTCAGCGACTTATACGCCAAGTAAGCGCATGCAGCACCAATCGATTCGTTAAGTTTAACCGCAAAAGCTTTGCTTGCAGCGAACACCGCATCGAAGACAACAACCAACACAGGAGCGGCTGGCGGTGCAGATCTGGCCGGCGACCTGTACAAATTCAAGTATCTGCTGGACTACAATGGGCACGAGGAGACTGGCAGCCGGAATGGCGATAAGGCGGGCAACTACTTTGCCATCAGCGACGATGCCGTCCAGCACATGGTCGAGTACATTGCGAACGAGTTCGGCTTCCAGCCGCACATCAGCTGGCGCAAGCTGGAGGGCAGCGAGGCGATACTGCCGGCCGAGAACGCGCTGAAGCACTACGAATTCAAGTGGTTCAACAAGGAGAGCCAGTAAATTATTACTAACTACGCTAATTAGTAACACCTTGTATATAAATCCAGTAAAAGTAAAAGTAAAATGAGAAAAGGAAAAGGAAAAGGAAAGGAATTAGAAAAAGATTTGATTTGTTTTGTTCTTGAATTGGGTTTCAATTTTTGTTTTTGTTTCTTCTTTTATTATTTCGTTAAAGGTATTCCTCTTAAATCAACTTAACGCTTACTGGGAACAGTTAGGACTAGGAGTTGGGGTACACAGAGTGGGCGTGGTGGTTGTCTTCTATACTTAGCTATCGTAATATATTGTGTAAAGTTACATTCAGAATTTAAAAGTTGTATACATTTAGATGTAGCATAAAGTTGCGTATCTCAATTACAATTACACACACACATTTAAAAATTACATAAGTACATGTACGAGTATCGACGCCCAGTACGGCATCGGGGGGTATATATATCAATAATATTGTTAAATTGCGCTTAAAAACTCTAAATATTCTTTTTTATACACACAGAAGTTTGCTTTAAGTATATATGTCTATGTATTTTTATATATTATTTATCGGATTATTTATTTAGGTTAGAAATTATTCAAGAGATTTTTTAACTGTACAATCAACTATCACAGTCAACCATATCGAACTGATAAAGAATATTCCAGAGAGACGAAAACAAAGTTGGGGGGGAAGAAAGGAGGAAGTAAAAATGTGAGCCAGGCGAGTGGATTCGCACTGCTAATACCCTGTAGCCAGGGTATGGCACAACTTAATATATACTCCATGCATTCTTAGATCTAGCTGCTATATATTTTCGTATATTTACAGTTCGCATTTTCTATTAAGCGACAAAACGATCGATAACTTGTCATCGATAACTTGTTATCGATCGGGCTTACAATTAATTTCGAGCAGAAAGACGTAGAATGAATGATCCTCTAAGACTTGCTTATCGCTTACTATTAACAAGTGGCAAATGCTAACAACAATTCAAAGTATTCCATATGCATGTATGTATTTATATACATTTACATTTATATATATGTAGGTCTGCTAGCTTACAATCGATTATTTATACTAGAACAATTCTGAAGATTTGCGAAATTGTTTGCGTATTGGAAAACTATTTTTGTTTGATTCTCATATGTGTATAGCTTTAGTTAAGAGTTCAACTTAGAGCAACGTCAACAACGTCTAGCTAGACTAAAATAGATTAAATTTAGAGACACATACAGCCACTCACATAGATCTATAGCCATATATGCTTGACTTTATTGTAGCTGAATGATATTTACACATACACATGCGTCGCACTGAGTTAAGACTGATCGCTGATCAAGAATATCTATATATATATATATATATATATATATATATATATATATATATATATATATATATATATATATATATATATATATATATATATATTTATATACATTTACATTTATATGTATGTAGGTATGCTAGCTTACAATCGATTATTTATACTAGAACATATATATATATATATATATATATATATATATATATATATATATATATATTTAAATAAAGCATTTTCCTTGTAGCCTCTTAAGCATTTCTTCATTAAAAAATCTCCATTAAGATCTAGCTTTATTTTCATAAAAAATAATGTGATTGATTGAGTGATCGATCATTTGATCGCTTGATGAACAAAGCATAGCTCAAACCACTAGGGCTGAAAAGCTTAAATGTTCACTAAAGTTAGCAACAGTATTAGTTAATTGGTTGATGGATTGACTGAAAGCTGCTTTTATCCATCGTCCAAGCCTTAAAGTTTTTTGCAAGTAAATGGCTTTAAGAATCTTTTTGAGTATTTCCTGAGGACTTCCCAGCAACGACAGCAAACTATCAAAATTGCCAATAATTATCTTATCGATGCGAAACAAATTATCCTTGACCTTTTCTTGATTTGAGGCTTAGTCAGGCATCTCTAAAATCGAACGCAACCGTTTACAAGCACATGAAGCGCATTGGATTAATTCTGAAGCTTGACATATGGGTGCCTCATGTCCTTACAGAATGCATTTGGCATTTCCATTTTTAGTCGCATTGTTACCGGTGACCAAAAATAGGTTGTTTACAACAATGTGAAGCGTTGAAAGGACGAACCAGCTCGAACCCCTTCATAGACCGATATTCACCAGAAAAAGGTTATGTTATCTGATTGGTGGGGGATCGTTGATTTTGAGCTTTTGTCGGACAAAATCACGAGTGTTAACAGCTGGACAAATGGAGCAATGTACTTAAGCAAAAGAGGCCAGCATTGGTAGTGTTTCACCAGGATCATGCGAGACCTCATACAAATTTGATGCCTTGCCAAAAACATTTGCAGCTTGACTGAGAGATGCTATCACACCCACCATATTCGCCAGGCTTGACTCCTTCAGACTAGTACTTGTTCTGGTCTCTGCAACATTTTTTGGATGGAAAACCTTTAACCTCAAATCAGGGCCCCAAAAACGAGTTAGATCAGTTTTTATGCCAGCAAGGATAGTTTTATGAGCATGGAATTCATCTCCTGCCAGAAAGATGGAAAAAGGTATTGCATCAAAATGGAGGCAACAAAAATTGTTTAAATGTTTTGTATATTAAGGAAAAATCGTGTTTAAATTGCTCTAAAGAAAGCGAAACTACTTAGTGAACAACCAAAATATATTTATTTACAATATATATTATATATTTGCCTATGCATACTTACATCAGCTAAACTGATCTTCACGGTATTCATTTGACTAATACGCTGAACGAATCGCCCCCGAATCGGACCCTATTGTTCTTAAAAACAAACAGCTCTAAGACAAATGTCAATTTCGAAACGATAAGATGCAGTTGGTGGTGTTGCTGCTGCTGCTGTCCTCCGCAATCAGGAGTTGCATGATGGCTAAATACCCGAATCGCTGTATTAAAGAAGGAAGGGCATGCATCTCCAACCGGGATTGCTGCAGTAAAATCTGCCATGCCGCATATCTGTGCAACTGGAGGTATGCGACGAAGTCAACGGGGCCGTGATCAGCGATCAGGAGTGGTCTGCTGGATGCTCTTTGTGTATCTCTGCTTGTGCTGACAATAAAAGCGTGGCATTTCTTTATTTGCCTACCTACTTAGCTAACCTGACCCATTGACACCTTGATATCCAAGCGTAGCTCCAAGACAAATGTCAAATCTAATGGACAACTGAGGCGAGATCGATCGCTTTGTGTCTGCTGGAACTGCCGAATCCCTGCTGGAACTGCTCAGCCTATATCATGTATATATATTCCTAACGCTTCCAAGAGTAAAATCCGCTGCTTTGTCTAGATTTTTTATACCCTGAGCCCATTGAAAATGGGAAATCAGGGTAAAATGTTTTTGTTGGATGTATGTAACAGGCAGAAGGAGGCGTGGCAGACCCCATAAAGTATATATATTCTTGATCAGGCCGGCAAGAGAAATCGATTTGGCCCTGTCCGTCTGTCTGTCCGTCTGTCCGTCCGTCTGTCCGTCCGTCCGTCCGTATGTATGAACGCGTCGATTTCAGCTCTCAGAAGAGCTAGAGACTTGAAATTTTTTTTGTAGATCCCTATATACAGATCCCAATGCGAATATATATATATTTGCCTATGCATACTTACATCAGCTAAACTGATCTTCACGGTATTCATTCGACTAATACGCTGAACGAATCGCCCCCCGAATCGGACCCTATTGTTGTGAAAAGCAAACAGCTCTAAGACAAATGTCAATTTCGAAACGATAAGATGCAGTTGGTGGTGTTGCTGCTGCTGCTGTCCTCCGCCCGAATACCGGCAATCCCTGTAAAAAATTAGGAACGGCATGCGCCGCCAACCGGCATTGCTGCAGTAACATCTGCAATGCCGCATATCAGTGCGGCAACAATTATTATGCGACGAAGTCAACGGGGCCCTGGTGGATGTGATCAGTGATCAGGAGTGGTCTGCTGGATGCTCTTTGTGTATCTCTGCTTGTGCTGACAGTAAAAACGTGGCATTTCTTTATTTGCCTACCTACTTAGCTAACCTGACCCATTGACACTTCGATATCCAAGCGAAGCTCTCGAAGGCGAGATCGATCGCTTTGTGTCTGCTGCTGGGAGTCCGTTCTGGAACTGCTCAGCCTATATCGTATATATATATATATATATTCCTAATGCTTCTAAGAGTAAAATCCGCTGCTTTGTCTAGAGTTTTGTTTGTTTTTGGTTTGCATTTGGTTTTCTTTGGTGGTCTTGGTTACACTTACAATAGAAACGTCGCCTGCTCGCCCTTGACGTCGACGTAGTCATAGAGCGAGCTGCCGGCGTAGGCCAGGCCGCTGCTGCTGCCGTCCAGTGCTGAGTCGCCGGCGGGCGTGGCCGCTGGCGGGGGCGGGCCGGCGCCCAGGCTCAGCCCGAACTTCTCCAGGTGGCATCATTTGAGCAGCGTGGGCAGGCTGCTGTTCATCAGGCGATTGCCGACGACCAGCGAGTTGAGCGTCGAGTTGCCACCGCCCACGCCGACGCCCACGCCCACGCCAACGCCAACGCCTACGCCCATGCTCATGCCGTGCACGCCCAGGCCGAAGCCGGGACTGGTGTGCGCCGGATTTTGAGCCTCCAGGACGGTGCTGCCGGCCGCATTGCTCGACAGGTGCGAGTGTCCCGTGTTCAAGTTGTTGTTGCTGCTGCTGCTGTTGGTGTTGTTGTTGTTGTTGTTGTTGTTGCTGCTGTTGTTGTTGCTGTTGCTGTTGCTGCTGGTGGTGTTGGTGTTGGTGGCCGCGCTGCCAAAGCCGCTCATAATGCCCGCGCCGCCGCCGGCGACACCGACGCCGACGCCAACGCTAACTGCGCTGCCGCTGCTAGCGCCGGCGTTGCTCTCATATTATGATGGTCATGCATAGTGCGGATAGGAGCTGAGGTGCGGCGCCACATGCGAGGGCGTCACATGGCCCATCGAGTGCGGCTGGTAGAGATTGGTCGCCGGACTGCCCCAGTTGCCCCACGAGGCCGCCGTGGGAAAGATGGAAGCTGCACAGATCGAGACAAAGTAAAAATAATAAATGAAAATATATTCGAGTGATTCACGCCTGTGGACGCACCTGAGGACGAGGTCATGCCGTGATGCGGGCTCATGAACGAGCTCAGCTTCGCGCTGTGGTGATATGGAGTCATAAACAGATCGCTCTGATACTTGTAGGTGGGATCGCTGGCCGCCGGCTGCGTGGCAGCCGCCAGGCCCTGGAAGTCGAACTTGTACGCGTAGCGCTTGCCGTGCACCTTGGTCATGATGTTCTTGTCGTAGTAGTACCTGCAACGAGGCCAACAAATCCCAGGCATCAAATAAAATATAATGAACAGAGCCGAATCAAAATTGATTCACTGGCCACTGTGCAGCTCCTTTGACTCCCTGCGTCCTGTGGGAAAGCCAAACAAACCTCTGGCCACGCATAAATAATTACAAAATAATGCTCGCTTTATGCGTTTTAAGTTAATTTGCTGACATTAAGGCGATTTTAGTGCCAGTCCCCCCTGGCCATGGGCCACCCCTAGAGCCACCCTCACGCTCGAGCTGCCCTCAATCTCTGGTCCCGCAATTAAATGGCCAACGCCTTGCGCACCAACTCAAACAGTGAAACGTCGTGGCGCGGGGCCAAGCCAAATTGCCTGAGCAGACAAGACAGACGACGACTGGCCGAACTGTTGTTTGCTTTGGCTCGGCCAGAAAAGTGATTAAGTTTACAGCCAACTGCGAGGGCTAAACAAACAGTTGAATGATCTCTAATACGCCGCGACATGGAGTTATTGCGACTTAGAGTAAACTTATATAAAGCAACTCGAAGCGAAACCAGTAAAATTATATTTTATACAGTAGCTAATTCATTTGATTTGATCTAAATACCTTTTGCAGTGCATATATATTATATGTGTGTATATGTATATACACATATATTCATATATACATGTCTGTATACAAACATATATTTATATATTTATCAGTATTAAAGAAAAATAATGCTAAGCGGAAAGCTAGCAGCGCCAAGTAGAGATCGAGCTCGAGTTCGAGCTTGAGTTCGAGTTGGAGTTGGAGTTAGGCAGTGCCCTCCTCCTCGATTCTCAAGAATTCAAGTGAGGTCTGTCGTTCTGGGATTTTTTGGTATTTTTTCAATTTTGTTTTTGTTTTTTTTAATACTTTTTTTGGTTTTAATTTAAAATTTTTTATGTTCTTTTTTAGTATATTTTTTTTGTATTTTTTTTTTGAATATTTTTTTTAAAATTTTTTTTTGTATTTTTGTAAAATTTTTTTTTTGTATTTTTTTTTAGTTTTTTTTTGTTTTTTTTGTTTTGTCTCTCCTATATGGAGGGATGTGGAGAGAGAGAAATAGAGAGAGACATATAAGAGAGAGAGAGGAATGGTCCTGTCTCTCTTTAGTTCTCTCTCTATCGCTCTCTCTCTCTCTCTCTCTCTATCTGCTTCTCTCCCTCTCTATATATGTCCCTCTCTCTCTCTCTCTCTCTCTCTCTCTCTCTCTCTATAGCTCGTTATATATCTCTCTCTCTCTTTATCACCATCTCCTTATCCTTCTCCATCATACTTTGTTTTATATATTCAGAGCAGAATGTCTTACGACTATGCGAGCTCTTCTGGAAGAGTTAGTAAGTCTTCATATCAAATCAAATGCCTTGCATTGCTTCTCCATTGTTAATTCATTTCAAATTATCATAATTGTTTTAAGAACTGTGCAGGAATAATAAATGAATTGCTCTGCTGCTGCCTCAGCGTTATTACGCATATCGAATTGAGCTTTCGCTGCGCTTTCGTTGTGCAGCAGACAAAAAACATGGAAATTAATTTCATTTTCCATGCTCATTGTAATCTTTTTTTGCTCTCGCTGCGCAATTGGCCATAAATTATGCCAATTAAGAGCATAAATTAAAGCTGGCACAAAAGACAATGCAGCTGACTGCATCTCTCTCCCTCCCTCTCTCTCTCTCTCTCTCTCTTTCTGTCAATATATTTATGTCTCTCTATCTCTTTATCTTTAACAGAGAACAAACAATCAGAACCAATCAATGGCAGCTGATGGAACAAAGCACACAATCAGCGAGACAAACAGCACAGCAAAAAGGATTAAAGTAAAAGCCATTTACACATATCTCTCTCGCTCTCTGTGTGTGTGTGTGTCTGTGTGTGTGGCTGTGGGTGTGGCAGGGCCAAGTGGCTAACAAAAGGGCAGCTGGCTGTAAATAAACATGCCAAATGAAGCATTAAAGCACTTGTCCTTGTTGTCTTTATGTGCGGCTGCCATCTACATAGCTGCTCAGCTTTCATTTACACACACACACACTTATACACACACACACATATGTTTGAGCATTGCATACTTTGCAGCGCTCACATTTCTTAGCCCACATGAAAGCAGAGACGGCAACTGCGTTCAATTGAGCTGAAATGTGTGAAAAATATAAAAAAAAAGTGAAAAGTGAAAGAGCAAGGAGATGAACGAATATTGAATGCACTAGCGAAGGTATTTAAATATTAAATACCTTATTTATATATAGACTTTCCACAAGAAATTTAAATAAAATTGAATTAAACATATTTCTATAAGTCAATATTTTTAATAAAATTTTATTTTTGTGTATTAGTTCGTTCAATTTATTGATACATAAACTATATTCTTGTAATTCCCTATATGTCCAAAATATTTGGATTTTTTTATATTGATAAAAGCTATATATAAAGGTTTACTTTTATATATTCTAAACGTTGTGTACCTTTTGGTTGACCAAGCAAACGAAATAGCTCAGCAGCTGCTTATGGCATCCATATTATCAAAATTTTGAAATATTTATTAAAGCTTGACATTTAGTTTTGAAATATCTATCAATTGAAGAATGTACCAGAAAAATTCTGTAATATTTAACTATGTAATCGACTTCATATATATGATGCACATTTGATGCTCCTATATTTATTTCTTCAATCTATTTCAGCCCAGCTCACGCAGGAGCCAACGTGCCTACACCTAGAGCATTAAAAGAGGATAACACACAGACAGACAAGAGCATACACACAGAGAGAGAGAGAGAGAGAAGCAGAGACAGTTAGCGAGAGAGAGACAAGAGGCAACCAGGCAGGCAGGCAGGCATTCATTGAACGTGTTGACGCTTCCGCACATCATCAAACAAAACATGAAAAAAAGGAAGGCTTTCCTTTGCTTTGTTGTCGCTTATCCAACACTTTTTACATTTATTTACATGTTGATTGTGCCCATGTGTGTGTGTGTCTGTGTGTGTGTGTGAGTGTGTCTGTTGCAAATTGGCTGCCAGGATTCTTCCACTTGAATTGCCAGCTTCTCCTTCATTGGCACTCATTGGCCAACTGATTGCAACTGACAGCTTTCAAGTAGCCAAAAAGGGTTGCCCACATAACACATTTGACAAAATCTATATATATTTATATAAAATTCTTCTTCGATTTCAGTCTTGTGTGTGCTTAGCAAATTGACCGTTGCGCAAATATTTAAATAGTTGTGCATATGTCTCTGGCAATGCGTTGCGCAAACAGACCCGCAACGAACGGAACAGTTGGCCAGCGCCCTTGACCGGGGCGGGCTCAGGTCAGCAATCACATTTGCTGAAATTAGATTGCCAGATTTCATATTTTTATTCCTAGTTCTTTTTTTCTATTTTTTTTTCTTGATTACATTTCGACGCACAAAAACAATTTCATATTGAATTTGTTGAAAGGAACACGCCTACTCATAAGCTGTGCAGTAAGCGTTTAGCTTGTGGAATAGTTCCTTATGAGGGTGGGCAGCGAGTATATTGGCTTCTTTTCTTTGGGGTGAGCAGGTGGACAATTTAGCTCTCTACATGGCTTAGCTATGGAGACTTACCTAGTCTTAACACTTGGTCATACCTTGCTTAGGCTTTTAAGATTTTATATGTAGTTTTGTATTCAGAAATATTATATGGACTAGAAAACTGAAACATATCAAACACTTTTCCAGCGTGAGCAAGTATGACCCAATCAGTAGCAACTCACGTTCTTATCTATCTCATCTATATCCCTTCGCATAGACATTTCCATAACTAATTTTCTAGCCAGCTCACAAATTGCTCTAAAGCTCAGTCAAATTGCAGCCTGAACGTGCATTTCTCAGTCGATTACACCCCAAACTTTCTGTCTGTTTCATCTTCAACTGATGCCACCTCCTTTTTTTTGCTGCTATTTTCTGCTCATTTAGTGGGCCAATTGTTATCGAAGCAGCTAATCAGCCTCGAATCGAATCAATCGACAATGATGAGACCCAGATTTTGGGCACAAATTGGACACATGCCCACATTTCTCTGCAGCAGATACTCGTCAATTGCGAGCACTTGGACTAATTAGCAGCACTTGAGCGCACAAAACAATATATTGTAGATAAAAAAAAAAGGAAAAATAGAAAAACAACCCTCGATTATGTATGCATATAAAGAAACTTACCTCAAGGCGCGACTCAGCTTGTCGTAGTTCATGTTGGGCTTCGACTTGCGCTCGCCCCAGCGGCGAGCCACCTCGTCGGGATCGGTTAGCTTGAACTCGCCGTTGGTGCCCTCCCAGGTGATGCAGCTGGCGTTGTTGCTGTCCGACAGCAGCTCGAGCAGGAACTGCCATAATTGTATCTGTCCCGAGCCTGCAAGGCAAATATAAATATAAATATAAGGAATATGTTTGTAATAGAAATATAGAGCTATTTAATGCCAGTATTTTGGCTGCCTAAATGTCCGTCAAAAGAGCATATCCTTTGCCGCCACTGCCACTGGCAGGCATGGAATTATGTAACATTGACTGACCCGAAAGCTAAGCATTTTGTGGCATGCAAAAGTGCCATAAAGTATTTCCGACACGCTGCTCAACTCCCGACAACCACTTGACCAGAGTCCCAGAGGGGCATCTCTACCCTTGCCAACATTCTATCCAGCCCGAAATTTATGTAATGCCAGCGGACTGGACTGTAGTCAAAGAGTTTCTACTATTTTTGGATTAAGGCAAGAGTTCGAAGGAAATGGGTTGGCATGTAAGTGCAATTGCAAGACAGATAAAATATGTTATATATGAGATCTTGTGTTAAATATAAGGGAATAATAAGAGCGGAAGGCAGACCTCTGAGTTTTTTTGAGAATATTGATTATTATTAACTACTTAGTCATAGTTTTATCTTTATATATATACGTTATGTGGTCGATTAAGCCGTGTCTCAAGCACATCTTCAGTTGACCTTTGACTTTTTAGCAGCACAAATCAGCGAGCAAATGTCGTCGCGGTCATTATACAATCTTCGTATATATTTATGGGCACACTTTGATTTTTCTTTTGTTGTGCGTGCTTAAACATTTACGAAATTATGATTTTCGTATTGTGCAAAGGATTCGGCACGCATTCAACGCAGACATCATAAATCGCTTAATCATTTGGCAATTAGGCCCAGCCCCATCACAGAGTCTCTCCCTCTCTCTCTCTCTCTCTCTATCTGTCTCTCTTTCTTTCGTAAAAAAAGGACACACACAAGGTCTGCTCGCTGGGGGTTGAAAAACCCGTGACAGCCCTGGGAAGCTAAAGTTGAGTTTCACCCCTCGGGCGGTGGCTGAGACACGAGCTGTGAGCTCAGAGTTCTGTTTGTTCATGTGTGAGAAACGTCATGAATATTGCGTTAATTGCAAATCATGGTCAAGAGAATGTGTTAAGTGCCAACACGATGATGATAATGATGATGGCGATGATGATGATAATGTGGATGATGACATGAATGAGTGATAACCCAGTCAACTTTAGTAGGCGTGCCAAGCAATTGACACGCTATTAAGTCAAAAACAATAGAGCGAGCTATGCCAGTTGGCAAGTCTAATGATGGCTAAT
Organism: Drosophila pegasa; assembly: GCA_035046225.1. NCBI lineage: Eukaryota > Metazoa > Arthropoda > Insecta > Diptera > Drosophilidae > Drosophila > Drosophila pegasa. Next base: position 3,106,479 of record JAWNOD010000286.1, read on the forward strand.
GGATGGAAAGCAAAGCTCTAGGCCAGTATGGATAAAGGCATTATCTGTCTATATAGTGTTTCTAGGTAAGAAATAGCAAGACTAGCTTAAGAGCCTTTCACCTAAGAAACAATCTATGCTGTGACACATGGCCAAGTATAAGAAGCCTTGGACACTGGTGGAATCAGTATATATGCCATATTGCATGAATATTTAGTTCATATTTGCTGCATAATTTAGCAATTGTCTTAAAAAAGACTCGTGTCTAATAAAAAGTTGAAGTAATTCAGCCGAGGTAGCTGAAAGCAAGTCTCTATATCATTCGAGCTACAGACCTGCAATATTATTATAATAAACTTGGTTTTATTCTGCCAAAAATATAATTAAATTAGTTTCACTACATTTTTAAGAAAAAAACATTTTAAAATTCATTGATTTATGAATCAATAAAATTACAATTTGTTTCAGACTCTGCTCTTTTTTATATTTTATAAAAAATTAATATGCTTTTATATTCAATATTTGTTCATTAAACTACAACAAATAAATGCGCTTTGTTTTATTGAACAATATTGGAAGTACTAAATATTTTCAATCACAATAAGCGCTACATTTAAGTTATCTTAGACTCATATTTGTATAAATGAAAAGCAGTTCAAATAGGCATCTAAATAATAAGCATATATAATATAAATCTCTATCTTAGACCAAGCTCAAAATGTTGTTACTCTTCTCAATCAAATCATATTTGAAGTCAAATATTATTTATTTATTATTATAGCAGCTCGTAAATTTCTTGAGCCAATTTTTATTCATTATTAAGTTCATATATTCTCATATATTGAGACTGCATAAGAGTGCAATTCACATTAAATTCCCTTATAATATTTATCTTCAACTCATGCTCAAGTCTGCAGTCATCTTCAAGTCGCACACGCCCTAAGCGCTGCCACTGTCATTTGCGCTGCTGACCAATTTGCAGGCAATTTGGTCACAAAGGCGTTGACGCCGCCGCCTCTAAGAAATGTTAATTTAATATATGTGCTTGGCACAAGAAATAGTAGTCATAGTAGTAGAAGCAGCAGTCGGAAAGGCAAAGTAATTAGCTGCAGGAGCTGTGGAAATGTTGCTTTGATGTGCCGACAGAGGCTGCAGCTCCCAACTTTTGTTTTTCTTCTCTTTTGCCGTTTTCTTTTCTCTTTTTTCCTTTTTAATTACAAACAAGTTTTTGTGCTGTGGCTGGCAATTATGTCACGACTAGAGCTAGTTTTAGGGTTTAGTGTTTTTTTTTTATTCATGCTGTTTTGGTTGCATGCACAGGCTGCAGCTGTGTCTGCATGCAAATGAGGCGCGAGGCGCGAGGCACGAGGCACGAGGGGCGCAGCGCAGCGCGAGCTCTGCAGTTGAGACCGGACTTGGCTAACAAAGCGGTTCCGTGTCCAAAGGAAGCCATAATTAATCAAAAACAGCATTTTTGCCACCCAAAAAGCGAAAGCGCACGGCCATGTGTGTACACGTGTGTGTGTGTGTGTGCGGGTGTGTATCTATGTGTGTGTGGGGGGCGATTTCATGTGTGTGTGTGTGTTTTTCTCAGTGAGCTTTTGCGATTAACTTGAAGTTGAAGTCAACTTGGCAACGGCCTGAGCCTAAACAACAAATACAGCGCACAGCCTAAGCGAGAGAGAGAGAGAGAGAGAGAGACAGCTAGAAGCGGAGAGTGTGAAAGAGAGGCAGCTAGAATGGGGAGCAATGGCGTTCGGCGCGTGTAAATGTCGCGCCGGAAAATGTTGGGCGTCTGACTTTTTATGCTAATTCCGTTCAAACGCCATGTTTGTGCGCCGCTTGCTTGGGGCTGGGGCGGCGGCGGGGGCGTGGCGTGAGGGCATATTGGGGGCGATTATTTAGAGAGGGTGCCAAACCACACACCAGCACACACACACCCACACAGTGGTCAACAATGGCGGCAAAGCTCACACAGCCGCAGGATCAATAAAAATTATTGATTTTACCTCAAACTTTCAGCTGCAGCAGGGCAAAAATTCAATTAAACTTTAAAAACTTTCGAATAGGACATAAAAGAAGTGTAATAGCATAGTAAAACTGCGCAAAACTGTACTAAAGCGGGAGTTACGATAGCTTGGGAGGTGACTAGACCAAAGTCAGCTGAAGAAGTTAAACAATTGTTGAACTTAATTTAAAAAATTTAAAAATTACATGCTGTTATTGATTCTATTTATTATTTAAAATATTAAACAGAAATATAAATTTATTTATTTTATTTTAATAAGAGTTAAATAGTCTATAAGAGCAAATCAATTGTAAGACTATAGCCCCTATCATATAAAAAATATCCGTTAATGTGTGGGGTGCGCTATCCTGATGCTATTAGCTTTGGATTTTTTCAGCGATCTATAGAGCATCTACTCTAAATTTCTATTCTCTTGCCTGTGTATAGTAAAAATTAAACTTCTATGTTATTTTTTTTAGTCTCTTATCTATATATACATCTCTTTTTAAAGTCCGTTATTCATATGTCCATAATTTATTTATGAGTTTCCAGGACTCGTCTGCCTTTTGACATTTTTAACTGATTTTTTTTTGTACCTCTCCGAACTCATTTCTGAGTTTCACTTGAGCCATTAATCATAAGTGATAGATGCACACCTACTTTTTAACCCTTTGTTAAGCCCCTTTTATAACCAGAAACTACTTTATATGTGTGTATAAAGTTTTTGTAAAGTCAGCCTTTGGGCGCGTGCTGCAGACAAATGCAATTCAAGTCAAATAACGAAAAATAATTGCCTGGCCACGCCCACTGCAGCGCTTAGACACACGCATGCGAATAATAAATGTATTCCGAAACTGAGGAGAAAAAAAGTTTATAACACCTTTCGCATAAATTAGAAACGTGTAAAAGCCCGCAGGGTTGAGCGCCTTTCGACTCTTTGCTTTGCATGCAACGGGTTAATTTGTTAGGGTGCGCCGCCGAATCTCGGCTAGAAATTGATATGATAATGCGGACAGAGAGAGACAGAAAGACATATATATGTACAAAGAAACCCCCTAGCGTTCTATACGTAATTCAACTTAATCTAAGCACCTGTATCTTTATGCTTTTGTGATTATTCAAACTCACCTGAGCTGGCGAGTCGGCTGCTGGTGGGTCCGAACATTTGATATGGATCTGCAAAAGAGGGTGGCAAGACATTAGTTTTTTAACTCGTATATGTGTGTGTGTGTGTGTGTGTAAGTGTGTGTGTTTTATGCAAATGAAGGACCTTTAATGAAGGACCTGCCAAAACGGAATACATTATGCATAAAAATACAGAAGGAAAAAGAAATGTGTACGTGGGCAAGTTGCGTTTCCGCTGATGAAATGAAATGCATTACCAAAACTGCAGAGTATATATACATATATATAAATATATATGTACAGTGTGTATATATAATGCACACAGACTTGGCATATCCATTTCACTTATTATCCGGCGCGCGTTTCCTGGCTGAGAGCGCAGCTAAAAAAACGTTGCATACTTTTAAGCGCCGCCCAAAACCAGGCGCTAAAGGTTATGGCAGCAAAACTTAGCGAACATCTTCGATGCAGCGCAAAGCCACAATTCTGCACACACACACATATAGAGACATTCATATAACATATATGTGTTTCCATGTGCATTGTTTGGTGCCGTCTTTTGTTCTCTGTGCACAATTTAATGCGCATAAACAGGACCGTCGGCAGTAAGTCGGCCTGGCACGCGTCCTTTTCAGGCACGGCCGTCAAATTTGACAGCAGAAAGAAACAAAAAAAAAAGAATATAATAAAAAAAAAAACTGAAATAGAAACAGAGAGCCAGAGAACCAGAAAAGCGAGCCAAGTTCTCGGCAGCCTCGCTGGAGTGCGTCTGGGGCTGCTGCGCTCTAATTGAGAATCCTTTATGGCATTTCAATTGTTTCCATTACGCTTCGAATGCGACTGCGAATGCGAATACTTTTGTTTCCATTTCCATTTCGAGTGGCGTATTTAAGGTTTTGATTTGCGACAGTATTTTCCAAGGGTTTCTGCTTTTTTTTTACTACACTTTAAAGCAGCAGCGCGCACTGAGGGTAAGGGTAAGTGTAAAAGGACTCTGGAGTGGACTGCATTGAGTGGAGGTATTTGTTTCAATACATTTCGAAAGGACAAAAAAAAAAGCAGCCAGCAAGAGTGCCCGAATTTCGAGTGGCTTTCGCAGCGTGCGCACAATTTCAATTGCGAAACTTTATTAGTGTTGGTAAACAGCCGACAGGCACTGTTTATATTTGAATTTGAGCTAAACAATGCGGCACGTGAGCTCAAGCACCTACTCTTAATATGCCTTTAATGGCTCAGTTACTCAAAACCTTATTTTTTCGCATTGAGCGTAAGCTACATATACATATTTATTTTATTTACTCACCAGGTTGCCGTAGTTGTGAGTGCGGATCATGTTTAATACTCAAGGCATTCGAGCTGTAGCCTGCAAATATTCCAAATCAATTTGAATAATATTAAAACGGAGTATTATACGATGAGGGAGAGAGAGAGAGTTAGATTAGCAAATAAACGAATATGCAAATAAAAAGTGTGTAACAAATGTGAGAGGAGAGTATGGATTAAAGTTACAAGCTAATGAAAAGGCATATTTAATAGAGTTATGGAATAGAGTTGGATATGGCTTGATATAATACGTATGTGAAGCTAGCATATGTTAACCTGCTACATGTGTTATTCTATATGTAATATAAATCAATATCTTTCTATATAAATTCTACTTGAATGCGGAAAGATAAAATCTGTATGCATTGTAATATTGTAATAATATTGAAGCGAAATCGATATATGATAATAATGATATTTTAAGTCATATTCTCCAAATCTTTGTTCAATCATCCATAGCTCTGCCTAGATATATGGATATATAAACTGAATAAATATTTTTAATGATATTCTTAGTCTTAGTCTTAGTCTTAGTCTTAGTCTTAGTCTTAGTCTCTTAAATCTTGTTTAAATAATTCAAACATTTGCCTAGATATGTTTACATATCTGTATATCTTATACATCCTCTATACCAAATCGAATCGTCTGAAATTTTAAACGATTTTTGGAACCAAGAGGTAAAGTTTTAGTAGAAGTGTAAATGTTTGGATTTGCATTAATTTGTTGTTTTAATTAGTAATTTTATTGGCAAGAGTATTAGGATACGTGTATTGCTTTCTTCGCTTTAGTAAAGGTACGAATATAAGTATAATGATTAGTATTAGAATTGGTATTGGTACTAGTATTATTATTTGTATTGGTATTAGTAATGGTGTTATCGTATTGTGTATTGGTATTAGTGTTGATGTTGGTACTAATAGTGGGAGTTGCATTGGTACTAGAATTGGTTGTGGTATTAGTATTGCCATTAGTATTTTTATTAGTATTAGTAATAATTTGATCAACATTGGCATTAGTCTAGTCTATTTGTATTGCTCTCAATATTAGTATTCAAATTTGTATTAGTATTAGACTCTCTGATCTCTCTATTAGTTACATTGCACAGCACTACGATCTAACTAATCCAGCTAATAGTGTCTGGCGAGTGTCTGTCTGAGCGAGAGTAAATCTCATTAGACTGCCTGGGGCAAGGCAGCCAGGCGTAAAGTCAACCAGTTGTCAGTTAATATTGTGATACCCACAACACTTGTCTGTCCGCACAATCAAAGGCATCAACTCAACCGCAGCACACAAACATTATCATAGTTCTGTCATCAAAGCAAATCAGAGCCAAAGGCTACAAGGGAACGGGAAGCTGGGAGACCCAAAACAACAGAGAGTAAGGGAGAGAGAGAGAGCGACTGTGATATGAGCAATGCGGCAGGCGTCAGGCTCTTTCATTTTAATGGAATATGATTGTATGGAAGGCAAAACAATGCCGCTGGCAATTCAATTTAAAATGCGATGGGATCTCGGCGAGAGAGCGGGCGAGGGAGCGGGAGCGGGTGCGGGAGAGGTGTGTCAAAAAGCGTTGAAAGTTGCGGCAAACTTCACGCTCCATACAAATTAAAGCCGCAGGCGAAGGACACAGGCGGGGGGCAAAGGACTCTTGCTACGGGCATGGCTCAGTGGTTATGCATCGCCCGCTGTTGTTTTCGTTGTCACTCATTGTGCAAAGGAATAAAAAAAAAACAAGAACAAAGCAGGAGCGAGAGAGAGAGGACTCAACTTTTCTGTATGACATTTTTGGGTTTACGCTTTTGCGTAGCCACTCAACTGCGAAGAGCACAAAAGATGCCCGATTGCATTTGAGTGTGGGAGAGGAGGCGACAGTGGTTGGCTGGCTGGGTGGCTGGAACACGCTCAGCCAAGCTGAAATTTCGCATTAAACACTTTTGCAGTCTGGCGCAAAGATTTTAGCTTGCGGCTAGACTTTTGGCTTAGAAGATCGTCTAATATAAATATAATTTTAATTAAATGTGGGCCCTAATGAATATTTTCTGCCTCACTCACTCCCTTATACTTCCTCTCTCTCTTTTTCTCTGCTTGCACGCTTCATTTAACAGCCGCCCAGCCCTTTGACTGCCCCGACTGATTTTATGATAGACAAGAACACGTGTAGGCAACACCTTTTCAATTTGTTCCAACCTTTTTTTTTTTTGTATTATTTCCATTCAATAGATTGAATAGCATTTTGCATGGTTCACTGAGTTCCTTCAACGCGTGTGTGTGCCCGTTGACTGCTTCGCATGCTAATCAGCGTGTGTAGGCATACAATTTATTTATTGGCTTTTCAAGTGGCTCTGCACGATTTGTGGCCAATAATTTGCTGTCATTTTGTAGCTAACAAGTATGGAAGTTATTGAAGAGATCTCTACTTGACTGAAGCACATTTCAAAGTTTTGTAAGTAGCAAAGTTTTTGAATTAATGATATAAAATACTTTTTGAGTAGCCTAAGAGCCATGTAGACTTGGGGTAATCTATATTAAAAAGAAAGTTTGTAGGAGTGGAAATGAAAGATCAAGTCACATATTATTTTGATAATGGAAACTCAGCGGGATCTTGCTGCTACTTCCATCATTTCGCAGTGCTAAGTGCTATTTCCAAGTAGATAAATAGACTTGCTGCTCAGTGAAATTGAGTGGCTTATTGTTTCTTCTTCTGGCTGGAGAATCAGAACTGCAGCATTTAAGCACATTTTCTTGTCTGACTGGAGAGTCTAGTCTCCTTAGACTGTGTTAACTTAAGTAATATGTTCTATCGAGAAAAAGGAATGCATTAATTTTAAACTAGACTTCATCCTAAGAGACTTCTTATATGCTTGCTCTCTAAGCTTTGAATATATTTCAGCTTCTGATTAGCCTTCAACTTCAACTTAAACTGAATGAACTCCTTCACTTACGCCCACAAATTCGACCAATTTGAATGATCGATTTATTTTAGCTTAGCCAAGTGTTCTCTATCCGATTTTGAACAAATAAAAAAAAAAAAGAAGCGTATAATCTCAGTCAAATTTTTAGCCGCAATCCGAGCAATGCCGTGATAATAAAAATCATAGAAATCTTTGCTATGCAAATGAAATAATCTCCCTATCATAGCGTGAGATGAGCACAGCAAATCTCAAAGATGTGATAATAGGTGCTTAAAGAATGCTTTGTTAGAATGAAGACAATTTATATATACGATTTATTATAATTAATAAAAATTCTAATCTCACCAAAGTAACGTTAACAACAATTTGTTTGCTCACTTTGCTTGCTATAAGCTATATATGCTTAAGATTTGATATATTCTTTAGTCTAATTCGTTAAGCAAATTCTTGTATTTTCCGTTTTATATATTATAAATATTTATATAATATTTATTTACTATTTAAATTCATAACAATATCCAATACACCACCTCATTTATTATTTTACTGAAAACAAATTATATTATTTGAGCTCACCTTGCGACTGTGTGGAGCTGTGGGAGCCCCACGACGATTTGTACGAGGAATCTGCAACAGAGAAGAGAAATGGTCAAAAGTGAGATAGCAGCAGCAGAAAAACATGATAATAAATAAAGTGAACTCAGTAAAGGCTTAAAGTTTTAGATAAATATGACTAGATATTTATTTATTTACTTGGATTCCATGTGGGATTGCCCATCACCGTTGGCCGGCTGGATTCACACATCGCCCACTCACCTGCGAAGAGCATTGAGAAATTGCTGAAGCTGCCCGTGGATCTCGACAAATAATCGGCGGATGATTTAATGTCCAGCATTGTGGATGGCAGCGACGGCAATTGCCGGCGGTGCAGCTGCTCCTAAGCCTTCCTCAACTAACACAAATACACTCAGGCACGCACGCACAGACACGCACACACTGTCACACACACACACTCTCACACACAGCTGTCAAGTGTTTGTTGTCCAATTGCCAATTTAATTTATTTAAAAAAAGTCAAAACGCGCGCGCGCTCCGGAAAACGGAACGGGAACGGGAAAGGGAAGAGTGACGATCGGAACCGGTTACCGTTACCGGACACCTTCACTTCCGGGGCCGAAGCTAAGCCCAAAATGCACTCTGGACACTGCTCACAGCGAGCGTCTCTATATGTGTGTCAATCACTGTGTTTGTCTTCTGCCACATACATACATACATGCATATACATATATATATATATTTGTATATATATATTTCTATATCGCGTATACGCAGCGTAAATCACTTTCAGATGTGTTTGACTGTTGAAAACTGTGCGTCCGATCTGTGGCACGGCAGCGTAACAATTGATTCCATTCCGTCGTCAAATCGCGCATATCCTGGCATATCCTGGCACTGCCAACCAGCAGCGATGCGAACAACCCCCTCGCACGAAAGGCGCAGGCTCGGCCAGTCGCATTGTGGGGGTGGTCGGGTGGTTGCAGCACCAGCAACAGCAGCAGTGGCAGCAGCGGCAGCAGCAGTAGCTTTTGTGTATCTATCTGTCTGGCCTGCTGCTGTGCGTGTGCGTCGCTCTGTGTGTTGCTGGCTCTGTTTGACGCGAGCGTCGCTGCTGTTGTCCTTTATGCTCGCCAGGATATACTTAGGTTATAATCCACACCAAAAAGGCAGCCACCCCTTTTCCGCTCAAGCACCAATCAGCGTTGAGACAAGGTGTGGCCTAGCTCACACGCACACACTCTCACACTCACACACACACACACACACTCTCTCTCTCTCTCTCTCTCTCTCACACACACACATATGCAACCTTGCCTAAGTGAAAGCTTTTTGCAAATGGTTTTTTTTAGCAAACATTTATACTTCGTCTAAGTTTTATTAGAAACTTCTACTATCGATCATCTGCCTACCTCCCTCTCACTCTCTCACACTTGCTATCCCCCTCTCTCCCTCTCTCTCTCTTTCTATTTGTAGGAGTTTACCGTTTCCACTTGAAATCCTCTACGTTGCAGTCAGCCCACGCGCGCTCTCTCTCTCACTCTCTCTCCTGCTCTCCCTCTCGCTCGTCTGCTTATGCTACTGCTGTCTCGCTCTGTGGCGTCGTCCCTCTGCTGCGGCGACGGCGTCGGCTCCACTGCGAAGTGGCGTTGCCTTTTTAGTGGGTGACACGAAGCAACAAGGACGGATGTATTATCCACTTCCTTTTTCCTTCCACCAAACACAAGGATATTACCGTTTCGTCGTTCGCCTACACTGCGACTACACCCACAAATCCAACTTGGAGAAATTCAAGTGGGCGTGGGTGTGTGTTGGTGTGTGTGTGTGTCTATGTGTGTGTGAGTGTCTGAGTGGGTGGCTCGCTGGGTTACACCTGCACACAATGCCAGCTGGCTGGGCAAGTGTGAGTGTTGGCCATTCAAGCTGCTTGCCAGGAATTGTGGCTCAAATCGACAATTGTGTTGTTGCGCCGCTGATTGCACGCTCGACGCTGCCGTCGCTGCCAGCAGCGCCGTCGCCGTCAACGTCGACGTCGCAGTCGGCGTCAGCTGCGCTTTAGCTCAAGTGCAATTTTACTTGCTGCCTTTCACAGCTCCGCTTCCAGCTATGCAAAATAACTGATATAGACACACACAAATATACACACACACACATACACACACATACCCACACACATACGCACACCCACTGTCCTTTGCCTGGCTTAATTAATTTTGGAGTTCATTGAAATTGTTTTTATTTTCCTTTCTTTTTTTTCTCTCTGTTCTTTCAGCTGAAAAACTCATTTCAGCTTTTTGCTAATCTAGCCGCTGGCCTCGCCGGCTGTTGGAGCTAGATGGGTGGCTAATTCACAGGCGTTAACATACAAATTGCAGCTGCGCACTCACACACACACAAGCACACACACTCACATGCATGTGAGCAGCGAAAGCTTTTGATAGTTTTTTTTTTTCACTGAGCGCTGCTAGCAACAAATTTCGCTTTTTCGCAAAAAGTTGGCAACTCAAGGCGATGTGTGTGCCAGCTGGGTGTATGTGTGTGTGTGTGTTTGTGTGTGTGAGTGAGTGTGTGCGTGTGTATGAGTGTTGCCTTGCTTTGACAAGCAGTTATTTAATAAAAGTTATCTGGAGAACGGCTTCAACTTTTGGCTTGATGGCAGCCATTTAACATCTGAGATGCACTTGAGACAACGAGAGGCGCTTAAGAAGTTGCAGAAAAGGCAGTGAAGATTAAAGGAAATTATATAGATAATATAAAATAATAAATGTACAATTAATAAATAAATAAAAGGATGAAAACTAAAGTTGAGCTAGTTAATACCTTTAAAAAAAAAAATTAAAAAAAAAATGTTAAAAAATTATAAATATTAGATATCAAAGAATTATTAAAATTAAAACTAATTTATTTTTAATATGAAAAATGTATGTTATTCACCATACAAATTAAATATATTCATATCACATCATTTCACAAAATATAGTATAATATCATATCATATCACATCATATAATATAATAGCGTATCATAAAATCATATCTTAGTTAAATGAGTTTCGGAAAGCCTGGCTAACGTTTCTGTGAAGTTGTTGATATAGAGTAACTACACTTCATTGAAAAAGTTAAATAAAAAAAATATTTTTAAATGCCTTGATTTAATTTGCAGCAGGGCAGTCAAGCATATTTTTTTTTTCATTTTGTGAAGGAATATAAAGCTTTTAAAAAATATATTGCTAATTTAATGCTTTACCTCTATTCAGACAGGAGGCCAGTCAAACAGATGCACAGTAAGGTAAGGTTCAACAGCTTTGCCTTGCAACAATTTAAAAAGCTTTATCTAAGCGTCATAAACTAAACTAAATATAAATTTACTCCTAAAGCCACCCTCGTAACTAAATATGTTTGTCTACAAGTGCGTGTGTATGTGTCTGTGTCTGTGTGTGCTCTTGCTAATGGAATCTAAAATGGCTAAATAGCAATTTGCTGTTCTTGGCAGGCAAAGGCAAAGGCGAAGGCAAAGGCCGGGTGCGGGTGGAAGCAGACCAAATCCAGTTAACTTGGCTAAAACTGTTTGCGCCGCCTTTATGTGCGTGTGTGTGGGTGTGTGTGTGTGTTGGCTTTGCGAAATTTAGTTGGTACTTTAATTGCATTCATTATGTAATTTCATTTTCACGCTTTGCGGCGAAAACTTTAAATTAATTTCTTTTGTGGCGCTGTTTCCGCCATTTTGCATGCACAGGCAAGGCCCCCACACTCACGTCGCGGTTGCTAAGTCGCCAAAAGTGCCACGCCTACGCGGAATGGTGCGGGTAGAGGCGTTCGTTCAAATGCGTCATCTTAAGGCCAACCACCAGCAAAGCCAAAGCCAAAGCCAAGTCGAATGCATCGAAGGTTCGTGTTCCATTTGTTTGTGTGCAGCCAGGAGAAGTCAACGGAGCGTCAAGACAAACATGACATGGAAATCGTGGGTGAGGGGCGGAGTGGTGCAGGGCGGCAGCGAGAGGTTGCTTGACAGTCAGCATATTGTCTGACTGGGGCAACCACCAACATTTGCAGTTAATAAGAAACGCAATCAACGCTGCGATTTGTTTTCTCAAGCTCAATAAAGCAACAGAGCGAAAGAGAGCGAGGCAGAGTGAGGGAGAGAGCGAGATTGTTGCTAATATTACGCGCCTGTGTCTATGCAACAATAACAAACTGCCTACAATAACAACAGCTAGGAGCTGGGCACGTGGCCTTTAATGACGTATGAATGATATAACACGCGACGGCACGTGGCCAACGTGGACGACTGACTGACTGCCCAGCCCTGCCCAGACCTGCCCTGCCCTGCCTAGCCGAGTCGAGCCCAGCCCAGCGGGCATGACAGGACGCATTCTGCAGCTGGCCAGGACCCTGGGCTAAGCATTCGGTGTGATTGCTCCTTTCTTTGGCCGCCGTCGCAGCGACTGCGATTGCTCATTTCGCCTGCAGCGTGATTTTTTACGCCGCTCGACAATTGCGTATTATTCTAATAGGTATTATAACGGGCTGTGTGAGCAGCAGCTATATGGGCAGCACACTACTCTATTCTAGTTTAGATTGAAACTTTTTATACTACGACAAATTCTATGAGTCTATGAATCTACTGTGATATACTCTACTCTAGTCCACTCTACTCTGGTCTACTCTAGTCTTCTCTAGTCTACTCTACTCCACTCTACTCTACTCTAATCTACTCTAGTCTCCTCTACTCCACTCCACTCTAGTCTACTCTAGTTCACGTGGGATACTTTTCAACTATAAGAAATTATATTTATAAATGATGTTGCTGAACAGTCTGAGATATTTATTTAAGGAAAACTTTTTCCAGATATTCATCGAAAATGTTGCCTTAAACGTACAGAAGACACTGGATAAGGCATTATAAGAAATATATATTTATCAAAAATTTATCCACCTTTGGAGCAACTGTTTCAGCTTAACTCAGCTCATCAGTCTTAGCAGAATTATATATCATCTCTGTATAACATATTTTATATACTATTTCAATACACACAATGCATTGACATTGTCATTTCATTGTATCTTTCGCTATGTGCACTTTTGTCTGGTTACATATTCATGTTAATCCAATGGGCGGCAACGTCTATAAAAATCAAATACCATAAATCAGCGACAAATGGGCTTTCAATAATGGCGAAAGTTAACTAAAGGGGCGAAGTCATATGAATGGAAGCTGTGCATGAGAATAATGCTATTGTTAGCGCAGATTGGTTGAGCGGTTTCAGGCACTTGAGGCAGTAGAAGAAGTATTAAGAGACTTTTAGAATGGTGCTCGAAAGAGCATGATGAAGAAGAAGATAATAATGAAGTGAATGTGCATAAAAGGAAGAGTCTAAGAAGTCAAAAGGAACTGAATAGAAGCAGACTATATATTGTAGAATATAGAGCTCTTATAAAAATGCAGAAATGTTTAGTTATAAAGTCAGTTTCCTATGGTATATATGGTATATATGGTATATATGGTATATATGGTATATATGGTATATATGGTATATATTGAATGAAATGTAGGAAGCATATGCTTAACAATATAAGCATGAAGCGTAGGTTTTAGAGCAGAATAAGATACTTCACAGGTTCTGCTTAGGATAGGAAAATGTTGGCAATTCTTAAAATTTATATATTATTTGTAAGACGACTTTTTGGACCAATCTCGATGAGACATTGTGTTCTATCAACTTAAACCATATTCAAGCCGAAGAAAACCCCCATTTTAAACGTTTCTCCTATCTCTCGGCACCATCTAGGCTCTTCAATCATTTCACAATTCTTGACTGTGTGAAACTTCTGCCGCGCTCCAATATTTATTGGACAAATACAATTAAGTTATCAGAGCTGGTGTCAAACCGAAAGTGAAAATTGTAATGAAAACAAATTAGGAAAACACGAAACCCAAAGAGACAATAAAAATAAAAGGGAAAAGCATATTGTTAGTGTACCTTTTTCTTTTTTTTTTTGGTTGTCTATGCAAACAATGGGCGCTATAATTGCGCAATTGAAACTGGCTGGGAAAGGCGGTGGGTGTGGTGCGCGGGGTGGTTGTGCGGTGGCTGGTGGGTGGTGCGCGGTGCGTGGTGCGCGTGTTACGCGACTCCGATTACCGTCGCTTAACTGCAGCGTTTGACTTGAAGTTGAATGTTTCACCTTTTTTTTTTTGAAGGCTAACATATTCACACGCCAAAAATTGAGAAGGGACTCAAGGGCCAGTTGACAAGCAACAGCAAACAAACAATTAACAGACAAGCTACGCCGAGGAGAGAGGGTGGTTGGGGTGCAGTGCAAGGGCGACAAGGGGTTGAGCTGAGGTTGAGGTTCACGTTCACGTGGCATTGCAGTCATAAATAACAACGCGGTTTGACTCCTCGTGCGACTGTCAATTGGCCCGATTGACTTTTGGGCCATTATTTAGCTCTCACGCTAGCCCTCAGTCGTTAGCCGTTAGCCGTTGGCTTGAGAAAAGCGAGAAAAGAAAGAGAATAAAAAGTGCAACACAATAAATTGCTAAAGTCGTAGCTCATAAATTCAATTGACAACTAAATTGCAGTCCGCTTTTGGCCAACCGGAGACGCTTCGACACGGCCACCTCCGGCTCTGGCTGCGCTCCGTTTCCGGCGGTAGGTGCAAACGACAACGTGGCCAGAGTGCGAGCCATAGTCGTCGTCGCCGTTGCCGTCGTCGTCGTCGCTCTCATCGTCGCCGTCGTCGTCGTTTCTAAACTTTGCAAGTGCGCGTGATTTTTGATATTTCATGTCGGAAGCGGGTCATTTTCAGCGGCATAAATCACAATGGGCCCGCAGCGGAAACGACCTGTTGCCGTACTCTCTCTTCTCTCTCTCCCTCTTCCTCTTCCTTTCTCTCTCTCTCCCTATCTGCCCCTACCTATGTGTCTCTGACAGTTTATATATTTTTTCATGTATTCTCAACACACTAGCTATTAGAGTTTATACATAGCAGGCAGCAGACGGCAGCTTTATAAAGTATATATATTCCTGATCATAAAGATAATGATAATACCAATATTAATTACATATATGGATCATTATAATAATAGTAAAAAAAAGCAACTCTAATTATTATAATTATTTTAATACGAATTCAGCTAATCTAAATGCTGATAAGCTCTAAAGGTCAAGGTATTCCCTAGTCAAGTATTGCCCTACACAAGCCTTTTAATTGATTTTTAAGTTTTCTCTGTAGACGTTGCTTAGGCAAATTGTTATTATCGCAGGGGAAAATCAACGGCACAACTAAATTAGCAACATTTTCCAGCTTGTTGCCGTCATCGACAACTACTACAACCAGTCGAAGTGAGTGAGAGAGTGAGTGGAGCGGGTGGCCATAACAATAACAACAATGAATTGATTTATGAGCAACTCGTGCACAAATCTCAGGGGGTTGCCATAATGACTATGCTGGGAGTTAAGTGAACCGCGAAAAGGGCCATGAATAAAAATATTTGGACATCAATAGAAGCGCGCACACACACAGACACACACACACACACTCACATGTATATGGACAGCGGCACGTAGCATGGGAAAAAGTTTTTCAAGCGCTTGAACTTTTGTAAACCAGGCCAAGTCATGCTCAAAAAAAAAAAAATATTGAAAAATAGTAGGGGTTGTCTAGCAGCCAGTGTGTGTAACTGTGAGAGCCCTTGCCAAGCTTTAGGTATTCTAATTTATGTCTATTCGCGCAAAGCCCAGACGATTAGCATTCAATTTGAAAGAAACTGAAGTTGAATTGGCAAATATGGGCAAATTTCTTGGTAGATATTTACATATATGGCTAGCTAGAATCTGCATACTGAAATTTGATTTAGTTTGTTTTTATAATTTTGGAACTCTATTAAAAAAATTAAAGACTCAAAATAGATTTATTTTCATGGAAGAATATATCAATCAAATATGTATGAATTGCGCTGCTTAAAATATGTTTTTTCTAACGAAAAATAAGTTTTTAATTGTTTTATATTTTTTCTAGCACAGCACTACTATTTTTCTGAACACCACTGCATGAACAGAATTCCATTCCCAATGGCTATAAATATTAAATTTTATAATTTAAAATGATACTATATTATTATTAATAAATTTAATCAAATAATATATATTTTTCACATTTTTACAGTCTACCCTCGCTGCAGCCCACTCATTGATGTTAATCAAGATATGGTCTTCATGTCGTCAGAGCCGCTTCCTACTGTCTGTTACGCACAGTGACACAAACCTTTGCGGCCCTCCTTATCCTCCTTAGCCTTATTTGTAAAAATTCCATTTGGTTTTTTTTTTTTGTAACATTTAAAAATATGAAGCGCATAAATTGAAGGCGCAGCGCGTTAGCGCGCGAAGCTGTCAAAAGGGACGCGAGGCAGCAGCAGAAGAAGAAGCAGAGCAGAGCTCGCTGGCGCTACGGCTGCCAGTGTTGCCAACTGTCGCACAGTTGGCACTGGCGAACATTTTCAATTTATTTTCACAGCCTGAAACAATTACGAAAGCAAAGGCAAAAAAAGAGAGATGAGAATTACAAACTGTGCGCAAATGAAATCAGAAATTAAATTTCAAGTGAGCAAAACATACGGCGCCAGGGGGTGGAAGGAGGCAGGGGCTAGGGCTGGGTTTGGTGTTTCACAATGTGACAACGTGTCGCAGCTTTGTGGGCGTACTCTCTCTGTGTTGGTGTGTGTGGGTGTGGCAGCACCCGCTGTGTGCTAAGGGGGTTGGGGGTCTAATGTTCACAGATTATCAGATTACGTTGGAAAATTTGATGAGAGATGCGCGCGATAAGCGAATGTCAAAATGTTTGAGTACTTGAAATTATTTCATTAAATGGAATTTAAAAATAAATATAGTATGATATTTTAATTAAGTAAAGAATGAGGAGATCATAACAGTATATATAATACAGAAATTAAAAATTGTTCTTAAAATAAAAGCTAAATTAACTGAGTATGTGATAATAGCAAGGAATATGAGTTAGCAATTATATATGGAATCTAAACTATATTAAGTTAAGAAATGTGAATAAAGTTGGCATATGCACTATAACTAAGCATTCGCTGGAATATAGAAATTCTACATAGAATGATATTTGACGATCCTTAAGTAAAACATCTTTGCCATTCACATTTCCCTCTCTCTATCTTATACGACCTCTTCTATTTCTTGTATACCTTTTTATTTCCCTTCTCTCCCTTTTCTTATCTGCCTCTTTCTCTCTCTCTCTCTCTCTCTCTCTCTCTCTCTTCCGTCTATTTCCTATACTCTTCCCTTTTTTGGTCTGCTCTTCTCTATCTCTCTTCTTCCTTTCCGTCTCGAATCTCATCCTCTCTAATCTCCTTACTCTACTTCAATCTGTTTTTCTGTTCTTCTCTCTCTCTTTCCCGATCTGTCTCTGTCTTGCTTGCTTAAGCATCTCTACCTCTCCATTCACACATTCCTTCTCTCTCTCTCTCTCTCTCTCTCTCCCTCCTATCCCTCCTCTCCCTACTCTTTCAGCCCCATTAATATTTAAATTAATTACGCTATAATCCTACAGTAACTACAAATACTCACATTTTATTTGTTTTATCTAACCCAATGTGAAGTGGACCGCCTCTCAATTGCCAATGCCAAATCAGTATATCTCACACTTTCGATTGAGCTACCAGCTACCCTTCCACGCTCTACTCCACCCTCCACCCCATCCCCTCTTTAGCTACGCTGTCAACGACGCGTGCGCCCTAATGCGCTTCACATAACATTTTGATCATTTTATGATCTGTCGATTAGCCTCATTGTTGTTGAGTTCATCCCCCCTCGCCTCCCGCTCACCCTGCTATCTATTTATGCCATGGGGTTGCCTGCCTCGGCTGGCTTCCGTGTGACTGTGTGTTGTTGGCAACACGCTTAATAGGATTAGCGCTGAAGAGCACTTAAGAGTCAAATTATCAACGGCAGCGGCAAAGGCAGAGACAGAGGCAACGCTGACGCTGTCCAAATTGTTTTGACTGTTGCGTTTTGTATGTTTACAGTGGCCGCCACGGACAATGCCGATTGTTTGCCCAACTTTCCCACAAGGCTGCCAAGCGGCGCTCGAGATTACTGCAGATTGCAGGCATCAAAGTCAAGTGGTGCTTGCAATTGAGACATTGAGGTAATCTGAATAGTTCACATGAGGCAGTAGCTGACATTTAGTGTCGGGATGACTGTTATGGAGAGTATATTAGAGTTAAGGAAGATGCATGTTTAATGGGAGTAAATATACATGAATATTTGTTAAGTAATGCACAAGCTACGTAGCAGAGCTGTTCATTTATATTACTTCTTAATATTTTTCAACGATTTTTATTTGTCTGCCTACTCAGAGTTTAAGTAAGAATTCCAGCTGCTGACTAGATAGTTCACAGCTGGTTAAAAGGCTAATTCTTGGTCAAATGGGATCTATAGAAATGTAAAAATGCTTGAGAAGCTGTTAAGCATGTTTCAAATTGTAATCCACTTTAAATTTCACTTTCAATAAACTTAATATTTATTTTTAGTTGATAAAATGTTTAACCCAAAACCTTTGGGACCTCACTAAATGTTTTGTGCATTAGCTATAAAAAATAATTACAGCTTTATCTAGTCAAGCGAAGCATCTATATTCGCTATACATTTATTCTATATATTTATATTAAAGTACTTAAATTTAACAGCAATAACACGACCCACTCGACAGTGCAGCAGCGCCATCTATTGTCGCGTAGCTGCCAACTGCGCTTGCATTTTGTCACTGGTTTCTGTCTCCACTAGAAAGCTGTCAAAGCTCACAGGATTGACAGACAACACTTGACACTCGCCTCACAAGCAACGCCAACATAATCTTATGTTTATATCTAAGTTATATATATTCAAGTAACTGATACTTACAGAGTGAATTGCTGGCATTGTTGTTGTTGTTGGCGTTGCTGCCGCTGCTGCTGCTGCTGCCTTTGCCATGGCTGGACGCAGAGCCCGCGGCGCTGGAGGACGAGGCGGCGACAGCATGCGAGGACGTTGTGGCGCAATCCAGCGAGGATTTCTCTGTACGAAAGAGTAAGAATATAACAAACAAAACAAATTTTAATTGCGATGCAGCACAAATTTGCACACGCTTCGCCATTCGACGCGGCGTAGAGAGAGAGAGGGAGGGAGAGGGAGCGAGAGAGAGAGCTAGAAATGGGCCAAGTCATAAATCTCAGCATAGATAACTGCCCGTTTATTTATTACCCAAATTATGGTTGGCTGAGAGTCGGCGAGTGCTTTGCCCCAACCAACCAACCAGCCAGGCGACCCACCGACCAGCCGACCATGACGTGGCTGACACGCAACGCCGCTCGGCAGCAGCAGCAGCAGCAGGAGACGGAGGCAGAGCCACCCTTCCTTCCTTTTAGCCGGACAGAGCCTGTGAACCGCAAACGATATAATCGCGAGGGTTGTCACTTCTCAGAGCCGACATCAACCAGCAGCGGCAGCAACGGCAGCCGTGTTTAATTGCCGTAAATCTTTGTTTGATGTAAACAACAATAAGCGTAGGTCGTGCAATTCGCAACGCTTTCCAATTGAAATGTCAATGCGAATCCTGATGACCATATCTGATAATAGCCGAGACTAAAATTTACATGTATACAATGCTTGTGGGAACGTGACTGTGTCATAATTGAGCCTCCAGGGATGAGCTATTGCTGAAGGAAGTGGGCCGAATCGAGGCTAATCGAGAAGAACTTCTTTGTTTATATATGAAATAATTTGTAGAAAGATATGAATATATAGAGGAAATTATCATTTAAGCATAATTCAAAAATATATAAAAAAAAAAAATAATAATTATATTAAATCGATCATTAAGTTATTTCGTTAGATCAACAGAAAAGCTTGAGAATCTAAGCTAGTTCTTATTCAACCAACAACTTTTATTTGAGCTATTATTTAATATAGTGAGTTTCAAAATCGAAAAAATTGTTAAAATTATATAAATGTAATATAATATTATAAAAGCAAAAATATTTGAAAAATTTTCAATCATGAGCGAGCATTATACAGTTGATCGCGCCCGACGGCAACATTCACCTTCGATTACTTAACTTAAGTTGCGCTTGGAGTCGCTATTGGGAAAATTCGAAATTTCGAGTGTTATATAAATTGTTGATATATGCAATTAAAAAAATATATAAATATAGGAAATTAACTGCGTTTAACACTATACTCAACGTCTGACTTATTTTTTAACATTTCTAAAGCTGCCGAAGTCCTTAGAACTTTTCATCAAAGAGACATTTTTTGGTCAGAGCAGAACTCATTTATAGATTGAGCTCAAGTTTTTTTTTTGGCATATATGGTATATATACATATATATAAATATATACAAAGATCTTGTGCCATTATACGAGATGGGAAGTGTAATTATCTTTTATGTGCTTTGTAAGCCAAACGATGCTCGGCAAAAAATAATGAGTTACGCATGACAAAGTTCTTTTATGCGACAGCAGCAGAGCAGAAGGCACAAAGTTGACAACACAGCAAAGCTCATAAGGACGGATAGACAAAGAGGGGCAGAGATAACCAGTGAGAGAGAGAGAGGGACGATAAAAGAGGTATGCTGTCTTTAAGAGACAGCTCAAAGGGATGCGCTGCATACACTTGCTTCAGGCTGGGCTAGAGCTGACGGCCATTTTGGTTCACCCTAAAAACCAGGCAGAAAATAAGTCGACTGCTTGTCATATTGGATTCCGGCTTACAAAGCTAAGGCGATTAAAAAGTCGCAAGACAAACGCGAGTAGGAAAGAAAATTTCTTATATAAAATTTCCTCGATAGAAATGCTGAGGCAGAACAACATGGACGGAGGCGGCATAACAAATTCTAGCCAGGCACGCGATGATATTATTGTGGACAGTGCATTTTTGATGTTTCTATTCGCCACCCCCGCCCCCGCCCCCGCCCACTCTCTGGCCACATTATAAGCCACATCCGTTGCGCCGGCTTAAATTGATAAACAGTTTGGCTGGGGGGAGTCAACTGGGAAGACCTTGACGTTTATATGGATAATTCAATTTGGCTTTTTATACCAAAATTTTTTCCTCTTGCTTTGGCTAAAACAAAAATGGCCTTTAGCCGCCTTTTTCGGCGCTGTGGCTGTGGGTGGTTTTTATGTTTGGACAGTGGTCAGCATATGTTGCCCGAATGTGTTTAAATAAATACGCGAAAATTGTTCACTTTGTAAAAGAAACAACTTTTTTTTTGGCTGTTGGCCTCGCTGGCGGAAGCGCAGGATTTGTTTTTCCGCCATTTCGCTGACATTTGTGTTAGACCATGGCGAGAAGGTCAGTGGGTTGCCAGTGGGTGAGCTTATCGGGTGGGTCAAAGGCCGCCAACCAAGCTGGCAACATGTTATTTCGCTTGCGCTTGCGAGCTGCTATCATATGCCGCAAACAATTTCGATTAACTTTATTATCTGATAATATTTGGTAGAGGACGTCTAGGGCTATGGCTAGTTTAATGTAAGACTATGGAAATTGAAGAAGTCTGTGTGATGTTAGTTAGATAAGATTATCAAGGGAAGATTTCAGATTATGCTGTACGAACATCACACTTAACTATATTTAATAACATAATTTTCTTTTATATGTTCTTCTCATCATTTTAGAACTATAATGAATATATTATTTATATTGACTCTTGGTATCTATATAAATCTATATAAACTATATAATCTATATAAACTATTCAAATGTATATAGATTCGTATACTAAAAAGCAATACAAAATATATATTAACGCTCTAAAACTTTCAGAATGATGAGAGCCCAAATGATAAATGGACGGATTTTTGAACAAACATATCTGTCCTTGATCTACTATATACCTGATGTCATTTATGGATCGATAGTAGCATTTACAATGAATAACTTGCATCTCATATGAGAAATTTCAACTTTCCCCTGCTTTTTACAGCCGAGCTCATTGGGAATATGAATTTGTATGTAAGAGGTAGTAGAAGACTTGGCTGGCACTATAAAGTTATATTCTCGATTAGGATAACTAACTAATTCGATCTAGCAACGTCCGTCTGTACGTCTCTTGGTATTTCATTGTGTACGTCTGAGTGACTGTGCGTCTGTAAGAAACACTGCGATCACGTCTCGCTCACTGATAACAAATATATCTACAGATCCAAAGGAATATATACTCTATAATATATAAAGCCACACACTCTATATGCTATAAAGCTAATTTGGAAATTGTTTTTCCGGCAGCTCCTACCTGTTCGCACTTTGTGCTCCACATGCGAGGTGGTCGACGCCGACAGCGATGGCGGCAATGAGGGCGAGCTGGCGACCACATCCAAGCTGGTGGCTGGCACGTGGCCAGCGCTGGACGTGATGACTCCATGCTGGGTGCCCGCTGGCGAGCAGCCCGAAGGCGGCTGCAGCGTATCGAGGCGATGTCGCTGCACGCTGCTGCCGAGTACGCCGACGCCGACGCCGACGCTGCTGCTGCTGCTCACAGTATTGTAATTAAGCACGCCCACGCCCACACCAACGCCCACGCCGGCGCCCGCATTGTGTGAGAGACCCAAGCAATTGCCAGCTCCACTGCCATTCTGCATGGCGGGCAGCGTGTCCAGCGTATCGCTCAGCCGCTGGCTGGAGTAGATATCGCTACATAAATGGATCAAATATATATAGCATTAAGATCAAGTGGAGTTCTCAGATGTCCATCGGGTGACTCACCTGAAGGCGCTGCTGGCGCCAAAGAAGCTGCTGCGATCCTGCAGCGCCGCCTTGGCCTTCTCCACGCTCTGCTTCAGCTGCTCGAACGTCGACTGATGGAAGCGATAGGAGGTCCAGTCCGGCGAGCACTGGCCCAGGGTCAGGCAGTCCTCCGTCTTCACCTGGGCGAGCGTCGGCGGCGACACGCGCTTCAAGTCCAGCGCCGTCTGATACGAACACGAATTCTCGTACATGGCGCGGCCTTCCGAAGCGTCAACGGCTACTTGTTGGTGAACCAATGGATTCCACTTGACTCTAAATGCATTTAGAAAAGGGAGTAGGTTTATTAATCATTTATATTTTATAATATACATTACAAATTTATATATTTTTCCGATAATCAAAGAAGTTTTCTCTTGAGTCTTAAGGTCAACAGACGTGCGGAAGTTATTAAAAAGGAGACTTGAAGAGAGGGAAGGTGTGGAAAGGGAGGCACAAGCTCGAAGAGGAGACATAAGGAAGCTACTGGAAGATGGTGGCAGCAACTTAAAGAAAGAGGACGAGAAATGAGAAGGTGCTGTTGAAGAGAGCCTTGGAGAGAGGGACAAAGGCGATGACATAAGGCCATTAGATTCAAGAGAGGGGAACAGGAGTTGGAACAGAATTGTTGAAGAAACGCTGGGGGGAGATGCATATGAGATGTGATGAACGTATTGAAAGAGAGCGGCCAAACGGAGATGTGGGGAAGCTGTTCAAAGAGAGCTTGGAGGGAGGGGAACAGCAGCTGTAGGTAAGCGGCTAAACAAAATGATATCTTAGTCAGTGAATCCAGATTTTTAAACAATTGATAAATAATTTTTTAACTCAACATTTCTTAAAATAAAAATTATGCAAGAATTTTCTGCCATGAAGCTTAAGTTGCAAAAGCCAAGGCCTCACAACTATATTTTTCCAAGTGTAAATGTCTATGTATGTAACTGTAATATATATATATATTAAATATATAGACATTCATATATCAATGACTGATAATAAGCACATAAATCAAACTGGGAATAGCCCGCAATTAATGACTGCAATTTCCAAATATTCTACAAAATGCAGTTCAGAGCTTTTGCAATATAGCCAACATAATTAGTAGGCTGTCCGTGTGTGTGTTGTCTAAGATATGCGAGCGACAAGCATAATTATCTGTGTTGGACATTATTTATGAAGCGGCACTGGGCAACGCTGCGTATGAGCGTTATGCGTGGGCGGACGGCCATTTGAGCGTATATTTTCTAATGGCTAGCTATTGTATTAAAGTGTATGTATATTGGTGTATATATGTGTGTGTGTGTGCGTGTGTGTTTGTGTGTGTATTTGTGTCTGCTGTTGTTGTGCTGCATGCCATGCAAATTTTTGCACTCTGCCTTCATCGGAAGTTGCTGAATTTTGATTTATGCCAACGAAATTTATGCTACAGCAACGGCAGCAGCAGCAACAGCAGCAGCAGCAGGACTTCAATTTTATTTTGCAACGCACTTTAAGGCAACAACAACAACAACAACGACGACTATGACGACAATAACAAGCAGTGGGCACATTTTCGCTTATCAGCCGTAGAGAAAACATCATCAGGCAGCACAGACATTATAAACGGCCCGCACACGCCTTGTTTATTATTATTTATCATTGTGTTTGCCGTTCGGCAAGCAAATTGCGTGCTTGCCAATAGAGCTGCAAGGACACGGCGAAGGACAAGCGCGCACGCTGCCATTTTGAAGTTATCACACAGCAGCGAGAGCGAGCGAACGCACGCCGGAAATACGCGCAGGAAGCTGGGGAAGCTGCGCTGATGATGGTTAGCTGAGTTAGCTGAGCGAGGCGGCCGGCCATGGGGTATGACGCGTGGCTGCATAAAAAGCACAAAAAAAAACAAGAGAGACACACTCACACGCACACTTTGCATATATAGATATATAGCTAGAAATCTGGCTAATGACATAATGCTCGTGTAGCAGCTTTTAATTAACAGGATGAGGACACACGCGCCGCGGCTGTGGCACTTTAATGGCTTGTAAGATTCCACCTATCAGCTACATTTAATGGCATCTCAGCTGGGAGGTCGGGCGGCTGTGCGACCGAAAGGGGCGTGGCCACTTAACACTTGGCGAACATATGTTAAGTGCGACAGCAGCCGACGGCGGTGAAGATTGTGAAACAACGAAGCTAGGAGTTGGCAAGAGCTCAAATCTAATTGGAATTTTAAAGTTAAATAATTTCAATATATTTATTGTAGCAACAAAAATTGAAAAATTGAATGATACTATAACATTTTTATTACAAATACAATTTTTATATGTTAAAATAATGTAAAAATGGTATTATTTAAACTAGAAAAGAATGTCTTGTAATAAGTATAAAAAATATAAATAGGATATAAAATAAAATAATATCGAAGCACTATAATAATATACTAAAATAATAATAAAGCAATGTAATAATAAATATACAAAAAAAATAAAATAGTTTAATAAAAATAATAATGAACTCAAAAGCATTAAAAAACAATACTAATAAAGAAATCATAAAAATATGATAATTTTTCTACTAAATTAAAAAATGTATATATATTTAAAAAAAATAAATAAAAATAAATATGCAATAATAAATGCTTTCGGTATGGATTTTTTTTTAAGAATTTTATAGAGGTATTTACATTTTGACTCGTAGCATTATATATTTTAATTTTCTTGAAATTGTTTACATATTTCACCCGTGTGGTTGGCGGGCTTTAGAATACCTCCACAGCTTGTCGCAGCTTGTCGTAAGAGGCGACTAATGCAGACACAGACACATATTAACCTGTCTGATAGACTCCCCGTTTTCTATCTATTTTCTCTTCCCTATCTCTCATACTCAAGTATTGTGATACCCTTTTTTAGCTACCTTTGTTTGTTAACTGCAAATGCATACTTTTCATTTAAATAAACAAATAATAAACTTGGCCTTCAAGCTCAAATTGATCGGAAAAAAATGTGTATAAGTTTAAACTTATATTAAAAATAAAATAATTACTCATATATTAAAAAATAATCGCATAATAATAAAATATACACAGCATAATAAACGCATAATTTTGTGTTCATCTTTTTAATATTTACTAAACATTCATTCCCACAATAACCTCCGCAAAACTCACCTCAGGATTATGCTGGTTTCTTAGTTTAAGCTTATCCAAAAATTGTCAATTTTAAAATGATTTTAATATTTATTAACTATAGAGACTTTAGGTCAAATTGTATTTATTGCAATTGCAATTAATTCACTTTGTGTTTCACTTTTCTTGCAAGATCCTCAAACTTCACTTCGGTTCACTCAGTTCACTTCACGGCTGTGGGCGGCATTTTGTTTTGTGTGTGTTTTTTATTGCCGTTTACCGTTACATTTGGCAAAGCGGAAACGAAATTATTGTCCAAAATGGCGACGGATGTGCGGCAAGCGAACGAGTTGCGGACTGATAGAGGAGGAGGAGGAGCAGGAGGCGGAACAGGAACCGAAGGTGGGAACCACTAAAAATAGGGACTACGCAAATTGTTTGTTTAGTTTGTTGCAGTTGTTGTTGCTATTGTTCGCTGCTGCTGTTGTTGTTGTTGTAGCGGATATGCAAGGAAATTTGTCAGTGCGAAGGGGACGTAGCGCCGTCGGTGACCGTCGCAGCGCGTCCCTTAAACATTGTCGTAAGGACACTTTCTAGGCCAGAGCGCGCGCTTGGCCAACAAAATCAAAAGTAAAATTTCAATAATTTCCGCACAGCAAAATTTCGCACACTCACACACACACACGCGCGAAGAGAGAGCGAGGAGTGTGTGCCACGCCCACTGCAAGCAACAAGCAAATTGTTGTATTTTTTTGTTGTATTTGCTCTGTTTTTATTTGTGGCTGGTTTTTATTTCGTCCTTTTGGTCAGAGACTATGTGGCCAGGCCTGGCAACGTGTGGCCGACGAATCCTTAACCGCAAAAGTACCGTTATTATCCTTGGTGCTCCGCGACGTGTTCGTAACGGTAACGCGCACTCCAACTTAATGTGTATGTCCCGCTCGTCCAATACATAAAGCTGGCCAACAGACCCAGCGACAGACAGACAGGCTGGGAGGCAAGCGAGCAGTCGGAGGCACAGACTGGGCCACACAAATCATCTCGCTCTCAAGATGGCGACACACTCCTCCCACAAACACAAGGGACCATCGAAAAAGGATGCCCAAGCAGAAGCAGCAGCAGCAGCCCGCAGCCTTTGCGGTGGTTGATGCGCCTGCGCGCTCCGTATCCACACATTTGTGTACATAGATACAGCTATCTGTGCTGCTGTTGCTGAGTGGGCGGAGCCACAGCTTCGACTGTTGTTTCTAAGCGCGTGGCCAGCGCTGTATGCGGCGGCATCATTAGTCCAAGCAAAGACCCCATTTCAGGCGGAAGTGCGTATGAGCAATATTTTAACAATGGCGTTTAAAACAGTTAAAGAGCCAGCACTAATACACACACAGAGACACACACACACACACAGACATTGCACCAGCTGGGCTTATCTGTGTGCGGGCCATTAGGCGCTTTGCTTGGGGCCGGGCTTCGCATCATTTGTGGCTTCATTTGAAATGCAACGCTGCCTGCTTTAAAGGCTCCACAGTCACCCCTCCACGGGGGGTGGGCGACTTGAAAGACGCCGCAGATAAGCGCACACATAATAACCTTTTAATTTTGCCAAAAATGTCGGCTGGAAAAAGAATATAATTAAGTGTGCGCGTCTAATATATACATATATGAATAAGCGAGGGTGGTGCGAAAAGTAGTCAAGTAGTCAACTAAAAGCAAATCTATATAAAAAATAATAATTTTTTAATTTATTATTATTAAATATAAAATAATAAATAATAAATTCACTTTTCTATTTGTTATTATTAAATATAAAATAAACTAAAGGCAATTCATTATTTGAAATCTAAACGGTTCACTTGCTGGGTGAGCGAATACCTAGTGAACTGATTCGTATTTAAATGCAGTTCACAACTCCATGTAATAATCGATAAGCAATGCAACATAACTCAAAATTGCAATTCCGGAACCGATTCAAAGCAGTCGCACGTTGACAACAGCCAGCCAACTTAGCTCAGGACGCAGCTCACGATTCCAGGCAGTAATCGATAACCTGTTCGCAATCGGAAACTGCCAAATTCTGGGACCGGTTCAATGGCGTCACACATTGTGACGCAGTAGACAGCATAACTTAAAAAAAAAAATAAAATAAAATCAATTAATATTAGTCAACACACTTCAAAACAAAGAGATAAGATAATTTAACCGGATCCCTACCTTTCAATCTTCTTATCAACAGACAGTAGCAAGACGTTCACGCAGATCAAGTTTATATTTTTCATATTGCAAAAAAAAAACATGTTTGAATGTTACGTTCTTTTTTATTTATTTTTAATTTAAATTGTTTATGCCTGACGCACATTATTAGAATTAATTTGTCAACTAAAATTAGACCTAAAAACAGTAGTAGAAAATCTTGTTCAATCTAATAATAATTGAAATATTTTGTAACTTTAACCTTTTAGCATTATTTATATTCTTCATAACATTAAATTTCAATTCAAATTGTATTTATCAATTAAAAATCTTTTCTAGTTAAATCACCGTCACTGAACGAAACTAGTTCTGACCGTATATATGTAGCACATATGTAAATATACTGGTCAAAATCTGGTTAGTATAAATAGATGACATTCTGCCTAATGACAGCCGCATAGTCCGATTAAAGCTCAGTGCGACAACATCTCTGAAGGAATATTTTAGACAATATATATTTACGGATATAATATATATCAATTTTAAGTGCTTAGCAATGAAGTCGTTCAACATTTATTTGTTTACGTTGTGCTTTTTAATGGCGTTCATTTCCTACATTGACGCGACGCCTTATAATTACTATCAAACGGCTAATATTGGAAGATTTGGAGGCAGCATCTTCGGGTGAGTAACAAGAACTTTTCCAGTCCTGTACAAGTTCCTTTGAATCAACTGTTCCTTTTGATTTGCTTACAGCGAAGGCATGCTACGGCCAGGCAGTGATACAGGCGAAGGCATTTTCTCGGAGCTCGATGCGCCCAGCTATAGTCCACCCAATACAAATCAATATAATACTTACCGTTATCAATAGTTCTTTAACTTCGTTTGCTGCTCGTTATGTTATATCATTAACATATTGGACTGTTACATCGAAGACTGTTAACTATTACATTTATTAGTTTAGCCTTAATTCATATGCAAAGCTAACAGGAGTTGGTGCACCCTTAGCAAGGACACCAACCCACAAAAACGCTTTACATTAAACATTAATTTACAAATTAAAACACATAAATTGTATATATTATGAGAAAAAAAGAAGTTGTTGTTCTTGTGCACAAAGTCTGTTAATGATCAAAATATTAATTGTTATATTAATGCAACTTTCACACTGTCAATTATTAAAGCTGTTAGCTTGCAAGAGTTGGCATACGCTTAGCATGGACAGCAACCCGAAATGCTTTACAAACTGAAACGAAAATGTCTAAGCTTTTTTTGAAGAATTTTTAAAAGTATTTCCTGGATTTTTTCAGAGCCCAATCTTGTTTTATTTTAAAAACAATAAAACAGAATTAGATAGAAAAAAGATTGTAGACCAATAACTCGAATGATATAGGAAATATTTAACATTAACGGAGAGTGTGAAGCGTGCGCTGTACTCATGCCGTGCAGAGTATTTATCATATTTGTTTTATTTAAAAATCTTTAAATTTTTTTATTAAAAAAACTCACACATTTGCATTTATCACATAAGTAAGTATATATGATAAATAGTTGTTGTTTAGCTCTGCACTTGTTCTGTTTGCCAACAATAAAATAATTACATTTAAGATTGATAATGAATGTCGTTATATATATGTGTGGGGATGTGTGTGTTTGTGTGTGTGCAATGGAGATGTACGTGTGTTTGTACGTATAACACATAGAGGAAAGTATAAAAGTATTTTCTTTACAGTTTTGTGCACAATTAGCATCTATATACGGCTCTTCGAGCCAGATCTCACATCAAAGAGTTTGCGGACGAAAAAGACCTGCAAAGGATATAGAAATATATTAGCTCTATTAAGATTAGGCATCCTCACTCGCTCTCTCCTACCTGAATGGAGCAGGTGATAAGTATGACAACAATTTGACTAATCGAGAACGTTTGTATGTAGGAGTTATTGTCGAGCAGCAGAGCATAATCCCGCGACTCGCGATGCCTGCTGTGCGCCTGGTAGCCCAGCATTTCGTTGATGTTGCGCTCCACGGTGCCAATGGTCGTCGTGAAATTCTGCATATTCAGCTGCAGCTCCTCGATCTCCTTGGCGTACTTATCCCAGGCATCGTACTTCACCACGGTTATATAAATGTTTACCAACTTGCCCGCGAAGCGTGAGAATTGATTGTCAATGCAAACGGAGTAATATCCTCCGGGCGAGACTTGATCTGTGTAATCCGATGTGGCTTGCCACTGGTAGGGCTTGACGATCGCGCCCGCCGGGTTGCGGACGGCAAAGCCAGCCATGCCATCGCCTCCACGAACCACCTAGAGGGGCAAAGGAGGAGAGAGAGAGAGGGAGAGTTAATCCCAATCCATGTAGTCCTCGCTTCCATCCTCACTTACACTGAACGAAACATAGAAGGTGGCACCCGCTTGCACATACTGGTGATAGCAGTCCTCCTTGCCGGCATCTATGTGCACCTGTGTTTATTTAGTTGAAAACAGTAATAAGACAAATGTTTGTTGTTGTTTACTTCATTTACTTGATTTGTATTTACCTTGTAGTCCATTGCAACAGCAGGCAGATTTTCATACCATGGCTGTTGTGCTTCCTGTGCGCCAGCTAATGCAATCAATTGGCCAGCGGATATCAGTGCAATTGCCAATATTAACAAATTAAATCTCAACCGCTGCCACGTCAATCCCATTTTGATTTTTATAAACAAAAAAGAGTTGCGGACTCGGTTCGTCTGAGCGATGGCCAATGAGTGAACTAATCGAGTAGTTCATTTGGCTTACTTTCACTGTTAAGGCATGTTTGAAGTAAAGCAACAGCTGAGCGTATCAATGTTAATGATCGGCAAATAAACGCAAATTGTTATTATTTTTCAAGAAATCTGAACTACATACTTACGTATGAAATGTGTTTCAACATGGTATATATCGTAAGCTATTAAAAATATTGTTTTACAACTGTTTTGCTCAAATTAGAAAACACCGCTCAGCTGCGTCTTAACATTAATCGACTTGCGTGCGCAACAAGTGGAGCCGTAAAATATCGATAGTGTCTCACGAATAGAATAAAATGCACTTGTTGTTTAACATTAATCGATTAGCCTGCGCAACATGTGAAGCTGTGAAATATCGAAAGTACGAATACATCGATAAAATGCAGAGACGCGGCATTCGAATTGCAGTAATAATGTTTATGAAAAGATAAATAAGATACGAAGTGTAATGCATACAAGTAAAACGAATGTACACACTTGAAGCGCGATTGTGGTGAGCTTGCCCACTTAACACACTCATAAGAAATTTCACAAAAGCACTATGTATACATATGTTCTACGTATTTATTTGCGGTTGCAGCTGAGGCTACTTAAGTGGCTGCATTCCTACAATTAACTTCATTAACGAAGTGAACATCTGGTCAACATGGTGAACGTGACGGAAGATATTTTTGCCGCCGCAGCAGTGAATCCATTTACCAAGGAAACTGGTCCCATTCGACGCTTTACGCTCTCCAACGATGAGCAAATGTCTGTGCAGATATTAACGCTAGGCGCTACGATCAGCAGCATTAAAGTGCCCGATGCTCAAGGTCAAGTGGAGGACGTGACGCTCGGCTTCGACGACCTGGCGGGTTATCAGGGCGAGAGTAATCCCTACATGGGTGCGACCATTGGACGCGTTTGCAATCGCATAGCCAATGGAAGATTCCAACTGGAGGGCAAGACAATTGAGGTGTCTCGTAACAGAGGCACACTCCAGCTGCATGGCGGATTTATTGGATTCGATAAAGCGCATTGGGAAGTGCTGGAGGTGCTGCCCAACGGGGTCAGCATGACCCACACGAATCCCGATGGCCACGAAGGCTATCCGGGAGAGGTACAGGCTACAGTTACCTTCACGCTAACCGACGACAATTGCTTACATGTCCGAATGGTTGCTTCGACCAGCAAAACGACGCCCCTGAATCTCACCAATCATTCCTACTTCAATTTAGCTGGCCATAAGGCAGGTCAGAAGGGACTCTACGAGCACACCATAGCTATAAATGCCTATGGCATAACGGAAACGGACGCTAATTCGATACCGACTGGCAAAATCTTGCCCGTGGATGGCGGCAAATTCGATCTTCGCTTGGTTAGCAACATAGGCGAATGCCTTGAGCAGCTGCAACCGGCCTTGGGTTACGATGACAACTTTTGCGTGCAATTTGAGCCGCCGCAGAGCGTCGCCCATGTGGCGAGGGTAACGCATCCGCCAAGCGGTCGCTGGCTGGAAATAGCCAGCAATCAGCCGGGTGTGCAGTTCTACACATCCAACTTTCTGCCAAATACCGCAAAGGGAGAGACTGCGCTGGCTGGGAAAGCAGGCGCAGCTTATGCCAAGCACGGCGCTTTCTGTCTGGAAACCCAAAAGTTTCCCGATTCTGTAAACCATGCAAACTTTCCCTCCACCATACTGCGCCCGGGGGAGCAATATCACCATGAAGTCATCTACAAATTTGGCAGACTACGCTAAACAACAAAAATATATATGTATAGACTTATTACCATCAGTAAACGATTAACAATTGTGAAATATTAAATCTAACCAGCTCTAAACAATCAATCAATTCGTGATAATCTTAATCCCAAATCAAATTATATATTCTTTTAACTTAATGAGCTTTCTAGTTTTTACAGTATAGTTATCTATTTTCTAGAAATTCCATTTGTTTTTGCTTTTAACTAATTAGATATTACACGCTAATAAATTGTTTCTTAACATTTAGATATGCCGCAAAGCTAGCAGGCTATATAAGACGCATACTCGACTCACTTGTATAGAAAATATATAGAATGAGTAAGTTAGTGCAGCTACTTTGTCTGCTGTTGTTTCCCTGCCTCATCCTCGCCCAAGTGCAGCCTCGTATTGTCAATGGTAAGCCGGCCAGGTCCAAGATGTTGCCCTACCAAGTGTGGCTTGAATGCTTTTTCAAGGGCGAAGAAGATCCCTTCAATTGTGGCGGCACCATCATCTCCAAGCGTTGGATACTAACTGCTGCCCATTGCCTGCAACTGCCAAAGCTGGATTTGTGAGAACTTATATATATTTCAGTTAATACCAGTTAATGACTTCAAACGATTTGCAGCGATCATGCGGTTGTCAGCGCGGGTATCCTGAACTCAACAGATGCAGATGCACCCAGCCGCGAGGAAATGGAGATCGAAATAAAGAATACCTTTGTGCATTCAGGGTACAATTTAACCACCGCGGAAAATGATATTGCTCTGATCAAATTACCCGAAGATTTGGAGCTAAATGAATATATAAGTACTGCTAATCTGCCCAAAAGGAAGTATCGCGGCGACTACAGTAACCGCAAGGCCATTGTCTCCGGCTGGGGCCTCACGGACAACCAAGTGCCAACTGAACTCTTGCAATATCTAGTTGTCAAGATCATTCCGAATAAGCTGTGCGATCATTTGTGGAACAAATTCTTGGTTGGCGAACGAAAACTAATAATGAAGTCATTCATATGTGTGGATACGAAACACGGCATGCCCTGTGTCGGCGATTCGGGCGGCCCTCTGGTTCTGGATGATGGCTCGATGACTGTGGTGGGCGTCGTCTCGCATGGCTACGATGCAGCGTGTAAAGTCCGTGTACCGGAGGTCTTCATGCGCGTCTCCTCGTTCTTGGATTGGATTGAGCAGCACACGGGAAAACTTGAGAAGGCTTAGCTTCTATGGCCTCTGTAGCAGTTGAATATCATTGTGACTAGAATGGCCAAAAGAAAGTCATCAGTTGCCGCTCCGAGAAACGCTTGCCCACATCGAGCGCCGATGCCAACTGGAATATGATGTGCGATAGTGAGGAAGTTAGTTGCTGACAGCTGTGGCTAAAGCCTATATTATAAAAAGCTATTCAAGCAGTAAATTATTGGATATAGATAACAACTTCATAGGAGGAAACATACTACATTTGATGAGCTTGAGCTACTCAAGCTACTCTAGAAATTCCACTTATGTAAAGGGCAAGTCTTGCATGCAACTGAGACCTTATAGAAAATTAGCTAATGTTGTCTTTGCTTTTAGCTAATTAGATATTGCACGCTAAGATGTGGCTAATTAACATTTAGATATGCTGCAAAGCTAGAAGGCTATATAAGACACATATTCGACTCGAATTGTATGGAAAATGTATAGATTGAGTAAGCTAGTGCAGTTACTGGACTGCTGCCTGCTGTTGTTTCCCTGCCTGATCCTTGCAAAAAGGCAGCCTCGTATTATCAATGGCAACCTGGCCTTTCTCAGGATGGTGCCCCACCAAGCGTATCTTGAATGTTTTTTTCCAAGATGACCCACATTCGAGGCCTTGTGGCGGCAGCGTCATCGACAAGCGTTGGGTAATAACTGCAGCCTCTTGCCTGCAATCGCCAGGGCAGCAGCTGTGAGAATTTCATTTATAAATATGTATACAGGGATCAGTTAATAATTGCATACGACTTGCAGCGAATATGTGATTGTCAGCGCGGGCCTTGTGGACATAACAGATGATGATGAGGCCCGCCGTGAGACAATGCGGGTTAAGAACGCGAATATTTTTGTGCATCCCAATTTCACCTTAGAGACGGCTGTAAATAATATTGCTCTGCTTAACTTACCAAACGATTTAGAGCTAAATGATTATATAAAAAAAGTTCATCTGCCCAAAAAGAAATCTCCAAGATATTATAGTGGCCGCAATGGCCTCTTCTCAGGCTGGGGTCGCGTAAGCAGGGCAAATCGCACCGATTTGTTGCATTATCAAATTGCCAAGGTCATTACGAATGAGCAGTGCGAAAGCTCGTGGAAGAAGTCTATGGAGGGAAAAGTCTTAATATAACAATACTTAAGACAAATGTGTGTATTGATATGAAAGAGGGCGTGCCCTGTACCGGCGATGTGGGCAGTCCCCTGATTGTAGGTGCCGCCCCCAACGTTTTTGTGGGTATCCTGTCGCATGATAACGGGTGTCAGCTAAATGCACCCGCGATCTTCACGCGCGTCTCCTCGTTTTTGGATTGGATTCGGTACTACACGGGTAGAATTAAATATTAAGTGTAAGCACTTTGAAGCTCATTTGATTTCACGGATAAATTTGCAGAAAATTAAGCGTATTGGAATCCCCTAAATAAAGTGGATTTCGTTTTATATTTCTTCTCAAACATGTGCTTTATTCTTATTACTCATACAAACTCCATACACCCTCCAGACCTTCCATACTTTCATAATATTTTTTTATACTTTTCGTTTTTTTGTGGCTTTGCTAAGTTTGTTTTCGTTTATGGTTTGATAGTGTGTGTGATTGTGTTTGTGTGTGTGTTAAACAATTCGCTTATGATAATGCTTGAATGTATTCTTTGTGGGATTCGTTTGTATCGCTTATCGTGTGACTAATGTTGCTGATTAATCATGAATTAATTTGTATATTATTTTGTTATGTTCTTAATGCTTTTTGTTGCCGTTGCAGTTGCAGTTTCATCGTTTTGCTGATTATGTAAATGCAATTTTCAAATGTACAAAATCTAATATTAAGGGAAATGATAATGCGCTAGCAATACTTTTTATCATTTGGTTCAAGAGCATTTATATATCATATTTACTTTTCATATAATTTCTTTTCTTTGTTAAATTAATTAATTACATGTTTCTTTCACGTATATACAAAAGTTGAAAACAATTTGTTGTTAAAAAGTCTATACAATTTGTTAGGAGTATTTAAGAATTTGGGAGAAATAAAAAAGGGTTTGCTTGATTTTTTTCGTTTGTATTATTGTTTATAAGACAGAGAGAGAGAAAGAGAAATTTAGAAATTTGTAAATTTAGCTTTAAATTTTGTTTGCAATAAAATGTTGAACAAATTTTTGTTTTTATTTTATTTTTTTTAATTAAACTATAAAAATATTTCTAGATTTTTGGGTTCTGTCAAATATTTGTTATTAGTTTTACTTTTCATATATTAAATATTGTATTTATATATATTTATATATTTTGTGTTATAGAATCGAGCATTTTTTGTTAACATTATTCAAAACCAAGAATTTTTGGATCTTTGGAACACTGCGATATGATATAGGGCTTGCTCATATGAATGTGATTTGTTTCATATATAAGTTTTGTATAAAATGTTTCTCTTTACTTTTTGCTGGGTTGGTTTTTCTTTTAATGTAATTTTCTGTTGTAACATACGCAAAATATATATCTTTTTGTATATATTTATTTATTAATTTGTGTTTAGCTTAAATATATATATACTATATATATATGTATAAGTAATTATTATTTTTGCTAACTCTTTGCTTTTTTGAAACAGTAACTTTCAGTCATCTTTTAATCATAATAATACCTATATATGCAATATTACATACGTACAATATCATTTATAATTATTATTTGTATTCGTTATTTATATCTTTATCATTTATTTATATTAAGCGTCGTGTACAGTAAAAAAAAGAACGCATTTCTTATATAGTGTGTCGTGTTTATAGATTTAAGTTTAAATGTAATTTATAAGTTATCGTTCTGCTCTCTAATTTGTTGTATAAAAGCTAAATGTTTAATGCTGCGTATGAAAATTGTTTGTTTGTTTTTCACTTTTATTTACTTGACTTAAAAATCAAACAAAATTTGATTCCATTTTCAACTTCTCTTTGGCAGTTTTCGTTTGTTAGGTTTACATTTTCTTTTTGTTTCTTGCTGCGTTTTATTATTTATTGTATAATTTTTATATTTCTTTAATATTATTATAATGTATATGCTAAGCAACTAACATTGGACCATTCCATTGCGCGACGCACTATATAAGAAAACTAGCTACTCGATTATTATTATAATATATTTCGCGTACAATATATATATACATAAATATATTTATATGCATTTATATACATATATTTATATATATATATATATATATATATGATATATCGTATCTGGTATGTTATAAAAAGTGAATAGCCTGACAATGGAGAACTTCTGCAGCTAGTTTCAGCTAACAGACCAGCTCGCTGCCAGCGAATATATATTGTACAGATAATGGAACAACGAGAACTGTCTGTTCAGGCAGTAGAGATTGAATAGCTGCAGCAGCTGTTGCTGCAGCTGCTGCTGCTGCATCATGTAGAAAATTATCATTATGACTAGAGCTAAGACTACGGCCAAAAAAAGTCATCAGTCGCACTCGGGCCCCTCCGAGAAATGGTTGCGCACATCGAGCGCCGATGCCAGCTGGAATATGATGTGCGACAGCGAGGGATGCTCGAGCAGTTCGTTAGCCGGCAGCTGTGGCTCGCAGCGCGGCCGCATATGCCTGCCGCGGAAGCCGCGATGCAAGCGCAGCACCACATCACAGAACACGAAACGTAAAATGAGTGTGCGCAGAAAATCGTCGCCAAAGAACTGAACATACGAGGAGTCTGTAAGGATGGCATGGAATTATTATTTGCTATATGTATTATTATTTATTATACAGCTACTTACCTATAAAGCCTATGCCTTGTTCGATCTCATCGATGCGACAGCGCGTAACCAGACGCGAGGCTTCGGTTATGAAACGATCCACATAGGTCTGACAGCGTTCCCAGTGATGAATGGGCACATCTCCCACATTGCAAATGTAGCAGAGCGCTGTGAGCGGTGAGTGCAGGAATAATGTAAACAACGAACCATGATGCTGGACATCAGCTGCAAGTAAAGCAATTCAAGTTGAGTATTAAATTATTAGTCAATAGACCCCCGTCTAGGCGTACCTTGAAAAGCGGGCGGCACATCTTGCGGCGACATCAGAATGACCAGCGGCTGGCCAAAGTAGCGGGGTATGTGCTGAAAGACAAACGAATTATCCGAATCGATGATGATGAACATGGGCCGACGCGTGAACGGATAAAGATCGCCCGGATAGAGGCAATGGTTCTCCTTGTAGGACTTCCCACGACACGACAGGCCGCCACCGTCAACGCTATCACGCTTCACACTCGTGCCCAGGCCGCCCAGCTCATAGCCATCTACAAACAGAGACAGAAGATTAAGGGCGTGACTCTTAATGCACACTTGCACAGCTACTCACAGTCCTCAGGGTGTTTGGTGGTGGAGAAACAGCCGTCCGCTGACATGTACAGGAGTAGGGCACCGCCCAAAGGGAGTTCCTTAAAGCCGCTGGCAAGGAACACGAGCAGCTGGCTAATCGATGGCTTGTATAGTAGATATTTGTGTGGATTGTCTCGACAGTCTCGACGGCCATTCTCCATGTAGCCCTTGGAGCCGGGCACTCCATATGGTGGTATGCGACTGGCCGCCGGACTCGCATCGTGCCCGTGCAGGCCGTGTGACATGCTGAGCGGATTCGTTGCCGATTCCGTGGGCTCACGTTCCAGCGTTTGCAGCATTCTAAAAGCAAGTCAAGTGAGTTAGTAATTCCCCTAAAGATATTCCAATAAACCTTACCTAAACATGTCCATTGTGAGCTCTGAGAACTTGGCCTGCTCGCAGGCGGACCCAACAATCAGTATCTCCTGCAGGCTGAGCGTCATGTGCGGCGACCTCTCGCACGGCGGCGTCGTCAGCGGCGATAACCTAGAACCGGAACCACTGACCATCAGTCGTTGTAGTTGCGCTGGTCCACAATCAAATTGCGGTGGCCCGTGCTTTCACAGAAGAATTGAGAATGTGGCGCACTAATGAGGTGATATATATGGGTGGGAAATGGGGAGTGGAGGTTTGTGTGTGGGATAGTTGTGTGGGGGTAAAGGAGGAGAACATATGAACTGATAATAAGATGTGTGTGTATGTGTGTGAGTGTGAGTGTGAGTGTGAGTGTGTAATACCAGCTAGAAGTATTGAAAAGGTTGACTTTCATGCAGTTCTAGGCATGACTAGAGCTTTTGAGTAACTAAACTATATTTAAATTTAAACTGTTCTAGATAGATATCATACTTTGATATGAAATAAGTTTTGGGAATCTATAAATATACATATATGAAAGAAGAACTTGATAAAAAGAGTTCTTGAATATGTATAGATTTTAGAAATTTAACTATCAACAGATACATAAATAATTGAGAAATTATATGATGACTAAAGGATATTTAATGTGGATCTGTCAAAGACAGATCAGCAAAGATAAAGAATATTTAAGAAGCAAGTTGAGAATTCCACAACTCGCATAAGATATAAGATTTAATTTCCCAAATTTATCTAGACAGATTAAAAATTATCTATATTATAATTTTAAACAATTCAAAATTTTATATCACATTTGAAGAAGTTTTCTATAAAAGAGCTAAACTTATTTGTTATTATATTCTCAGCTGGTACATGTGTGTATGTGTGTGGAGGGAGTGTGAGGGTGAGTGAGTGATTGAGTTGAGAGGGGAAAAACTGAATGGAAAGTGCGTGATGAATGAGAACAGTGAGTGTTTCTTTGGTGTTTTCAAGTCTTCTGTGATAAGCACAATAAAATCAAATAATTGATAGCAACAGAACTGAAGCAAAACTCGTATACCTACGTCTACAAAAAACAAAACCAAACCAAATAGAGAGCCCATAGAACCCATTGTATAGATAGATAGTTATATATATCCAACCCCACAAGCTCTCCATACTCCTACTCCGCCGACGAAAGCACGGGCAAAGTGTTTGCTGTATGGTAACAAGGATTGCGCCAACGACTCACCTGTGCGACAGGATGATGGGATTGGAGTCGGCGTGCAGCACAGCGACCGCTGCCTCCGCCTTGATGAAGCCCTTGATCTCCTCCAGGACCAGCGACCATTCCAAGTGGTCTTCCGGCTCGTAGCTGCAAGCATAAATAAGAGTTTGAATACCGATCAGCAATGGGATTCGATGGGCAATTTTACGTGTTCGTGTACTCCTGTATTTGTTTCTCCAGCTCCGTCACCAACTCGCGCACCAGCTTCATCTTCTTGAGCAGCAGACAGACGACTATGAACCGTGCATAATATCGCAATTTCTTCACCATCAAATCCGGCCGATCCTCCTTGGCAGCGCGCGAGTAATACGCACGTCCACGTATTGCCGCATAGAACTGATACGCCTCATTCAGGTAGTTCGTTTCGCTCGTTCTTAAACTGCATCAAGAATAGAATAGATGTGAATTAATATTAGAGAAACTTGTGCCTTGCTGGCTATATAACGTCTTTTGGAATTTAGAAGTATATGATATATACCCAGCACACCGAGAATACAGAGTTTGGTAGCACTCTCAATACTCACTAATAGTGATAATAAAGCTGTCCGATTTTGCTGGCTATTTCGCCAATTTGCCAACGTTTCAGTCCATATTTGGAGTCGAGGACCATGCGATGTTGCTGCTGAAACTTCCAGAGTTTTGTGTAGACATCGAAGGTGCGCCCGAAATACGCCTGCCACTGACGATGTCCATACTGCGGCAGATCTCTACTTGAATATAGGAAAAACATCAATATCCATATAAATATAGATCTATATTATAGATAGATGTATATCGAATTAATCATGTTACCTGAGCCCATTGAAGAGCTGCTTGGATTTCTCGAGCAAATGGCAAAACTCCAAAACAAGCTTTCTATCCTGTTCCTCAGTGGACTCCATTTTCACCATGCCGTTCTCTGCCGCCCCAAAATGTTATGTCTGCGAACTGGATGTGCTGCAATAGGAATATATATCTTATTAATGAGAGTAAAACAATTAACTTATATCGATGCAGCGCACAGGGCGCTCACAAACAAACTGAAGCGGGCAATTCACTTTTATCTCCATGCAGCTAACGTATCTATCTATAATATTTATATATCTTTCTTTCTATGTGCTCACATCTATATGCCATAGACGCTCGGCACAAGCGCTGCCCACTTCAGATTCACTCAGCCGCTCATCGAGCCTGCCATAACGATTATCAAGTAGCTAAGAACAAGTGTGGTCGGCGGTTGCCTGATCGATATGGAAATACCCTAGGAAATGTGCTAGGTCAGATATCATAAAATATTTGCTTCATTTGAGATGTTTTCTCTATTCTCTTCTTCTATATGTTTCTTCTTTCCCTACTCACATTATTAATATCTCGTTCATTCTCATTCTCATTTGCATTGTTACACACTTCTTTATAAGACCAATATACCCCATTCACTGCAGCAACTACAGCGTATAATGATGTTGATGCGAATGCCATTGTCAATATTCGTGAAATACAATAAATGGCAATGCGGCGTATGCTTAATGGGCATTTTGTTCATCTGCGCATTATTATAATTTTAATTTTTAATTTTTATGTCACAAATAATAAGCCCATTTATATATATAAAATATATTATATACTTAACCATATGGAAAAAAGAGTCTTAATGTAATTTCGATTAAATGTGATTCAGTCGCAGCTAATTTGGATGATGCAACAAATTTAAAAGCTGAGCAGCAGCACCATTCGAGTTTAATTAAAATTTCAATTTTGAGCGCGGAGATGGTCAGGGGTGGAGAGCGGTTGGAAGGGAGGCAGAGCTACAGCTGGACCCAGAGAGACAATCGATGCTGCCATCGGGCAGCAATGCAGCAAAAGCTCAATTAATAACGCCCGAGCAGGTGACTAAGTCAAATTGAAAGCAAGTGAGCAAGCACTGGCTCGCTGAGAAATTATGATAGACTCGCAGATACCGTGAATATATGCTCTAATACAACTTTCATCCATGTCAAAATAGAATTTCAATTACAATCCATCAAAATCAATTCACTAGCGAATCTAATTATGAGCAAAAATGTTTCTCAAAATTTCTTTTTAATTATTTTCGAAGTTTGGAATTTCTCTTCGATTGTTTTTCAATTAAACCCTGCAGTTTGGCAATGATTGAACGTGTGCAGGGTATGGAAACTATCCAAAGAAAATGTTTGTGGAAAATGAAGAAAAAATGATGATTAAATGCTGGAAAGGAATGGCTGAAGTGGACGATGGCGGGGGCAGGGGAGTAGGTGGATAAAAGAGAATCAGCAGAGCAAAAGGGTCGGCAGTGCAAATGGCGCCGCGGCGACCACATTGATTTTGGTTGAGCCAAACTAGGTCGCTGGCACAAAAAAAAACAGAAGAGAAAAGGCAAAAACTTTCAATATGAGCTCATCAGCAGCAGTCACAACTGAGATGGGAACGAGATGAAGCAGGAGATGGACAAGCAGAAGGAGCAGCAACAGCAGCAGGAGGAAGATGGAGGACGGAGGCACAGCAGCACGAGCAGCAGTGGCTGCCAGAGGCGTAAATATGGTTTTTAGTTGAGCCGAGCATAAGAAAATGTGGCACTTTATGTTTACGGCGGCTCCTAATCAAATTAAGAGTCCATTTAACAAGTGCAAATTACATAATATGAAAA
The DNA here is from genome assembly GCA_035046225.1 of Drosophila pegasa. Classification (NCBI taxonomy): domain Eukaryota; kingdom Metazoa; phylum Arthropoda; class Insecta; order Diptera; family Drosophilidae; genus Drosophila; species Drosophila pegasa. The sequence continues at coordinate 3,148,822 of JAWNOD010000286.1, forward strand.
TTACGCATACGCAGCGTGGACAAGAAGAAAGGCAGCGAGATGGGACGCTGGGAGATGAGAGATGGTAGATGGCAAATGCGAGATGTGCCAAACAAAGCTGATAAACTAACAAGCTGACTCACGCCTGCTCGCTGCTGCTGCTGCTGCTGACTTCATTATGATTATCATCATCATTAACAGCAGCTGGAGTAGGAGCGAGAGTGGGAGCAGCAGCAGCATGTCAACATGTGGAAACCGGAAATGAAAAAACACAAATACTAAGCAAAGTCGTTGCCACTATGCCAATGCTTATTAACACACACTTACACACAGATACTTATATATATATAAATGAATATATATTTATATATACAAGAGTGCAGCAGCAAGAGCATCCAGCAAATCAAGGCAAGTTCGTTTTAGTTTTTAGAGGCTAAAAAGTTTTAGTTTAATGTTCTCTGTTCCTCATAGCTATATAATTATATGTTAGCTGAAGGTCTGAGATCTATAGAAAAACTTAAGCTTTACCAAATTCTAGTAGAAATCTGAAGATTGGCGCGGTTTTGCCCGGCTCAACTATATGTTTAAGGCCCAGCTATAAATCATTGAAACTTTAGAAGTTTAGTACTGCAACTGTGCGACTCATCTATATGCTTGAGACATTTCTATGACAATATATATAATAGATAAAAAAAAACTTAAGGCTCTGGGATTGCTCTAGATTGCGAGCATTTCACTTCATATAATCTGAAGAAGAGCCCTGACTACCCGGCAAACTCTAAACTTCTCTGCCTCTCGATCGGCTGGAAGTCAGACTATACTATACCAGGAGAGTAAAAACATTGTAGTCTACATATGTTGGCTATAGCTATATATAAATGTTAGGTACTTCACTGCACATGATTTCCTTTCAACTCCAGCTCCATCATTACTACTAAAACACCTTGAAATTTGCTCAAAAATGGAGCTCCAAATCTTTTGTACTGCCAAACAAAGGTAAACAAATCAAAGAGCTGTGGAACAGAACTCTCAATTGAATTATTATTTTCCTTTTTTTTCAACTCAAAAGCGCAAATGGTCAAGGACATTTTTGTCGCCTGGCAAAGCCAACTGCATGTTGTCAACGTGGCAAGAAAAAATATATATATAAAAAAAAAGCTATGCCTCCTTCCACACACTCTCTGTCTCTCTCCCTCTGGTGCTCACACACGCACACATACTGCTGACTGTTTTAACTAGTTGTTGTTGCAGCGCCTTTTGTTGTTGTTGTTGTTGCTGCTCGGGGAAAATCCCAATTCGAGTCAAACAAAGCGCGCTAAAAAGTATGCAACGCACTTTGGCGCTCAACGCTAGACGCTTTTTGACTAACTGCCAAGCGGCACAAGCACACACACGCACACACATGTGTGTGTGCATGGGTATGTGTATGGGTATGTGTGTGCGTGCGTGTGTTTTCAATGCCCGCCAGCACTCTGGCAAATATTACTCGCTGCTACTCCATGCTCTCTGCCATATTTGACAAAGCAGCACATTTCTTTCACTCTGCTTCTCCTTTTCATTTTCAATACTTCTTCCTCTTTTTTGTTTGTTATGTGTATGTATGTGCATGTGCATGTGTGCATATGTGTGTGCGTGTGTGTAATCCTTCAAAGGCATTGTATGCCCCACACACACACACACACAGACACACACACTTAATGGCATTTTGACACTGATAATGATGTTGTCATTTGCATCCGCAGCAAAATTATCAAGTTCAGAGGCCTCCACCAACCAAATCCCAGCATTGAGCAAAATTTATCGTGAATATCTATATAGAAATATGTGTGTGAGTGTGTGTTTGTGAGAGAGTGCAAATTGTGCATTTTTGATGATAACTATAATGACAGTAAACACTCTATTGAACTAACAATTGCCTAGGCTCAACAATTTGTAGGTTTTTTCTACAAGGCTTTGCCTTTGTTCTGTTAAGCTTGCTAGTTCATCTAGATATTTATTGATATATATCTGTATATCTATCGATCATCTATAAATTTCTTTATTCATCAACCTTTTTCTTGTACGGCCATCTACTATAGATATGTACATTGATCAAGTAATCTTTACAAGGCTAAGAAGAGTTATTTCATCAAAGTTTCCTTTTATTTCCAGCTAAATAATCTGTGCTCATCTTCCCTCCAAGCCAGAGTTTACTATATATACATTGCTGACTTGTTAAGAAGATATGATTACAATACAAATTAGTCTCCACAGTTTGCATATACTAACTGTAGCATTTATTGAGCTTTCACTGTACTACCTCTCCATGGAGATGTTCTGGTTGCGGCTTATTGTCTGTTGAGTAGCCAAAAAAAAAAAATAAGGCAAAACTTTCAGACCTCGCTGGACACTGCACTCCGTTTGGCTCCATGACTGGAGGCAGTTGAAAATTGTTGTCAAATCTGTATTTATCGAATTGATTAAATTACGTTGCCCGCAGCAGCAACAACAGCAGCAAGGAGCAAATAAGTTGGCAATATTTCCCAAAAACTCAAACGCCAATTAGAGTCAACAAGAAGGGAGGAAGCTGAGTTAATGCAGCTAAAGCTAACTATATAATTGCAAGTTTTGGAATTATACTTAAGTTGACCAATTAGCCAAGAAGATAAGCTGGCCTAAAAAGTATGTAAAAACAATCAAAAATAGCCAAAGCATTACATTAAAAGACAGTCCTATAATCTGGAAATACTTTTCATAAAACGCAAAAAAAAAATGCTAAATTAGCCTTGCGAATGAATCGCATTTTGGCTAATAAAATTAAGCCCTTTCATTGCCAACTTTATCGACCTCATTAAATATATTTTGCTATAAGAGAAAAGCTAAGAATTTGGCCTAACTAGTTTGCAACTTCAAGTTTTACAGCCTAGCTATAATCTAGAGCTAAGAAAAATGTGCAAAAAAGGCTAAACTAGCCTTTTAAGTTCAGTCTTAGCCTTTAAAGTTTTAGCCCCATCCAGTCTTTAATTTGAACAAATTTGGCAACACAACTCTTAAGCCGCAGTCCACCACAAGAGCATATAAATCAGCCAAACTAACCCCGCACATTCATCATTTTTCAGCCATAAAAATAGCTAAGCAATTTGGCTAACTACTTGGCAATTTGGAGTTTTGCGGAACAACCCTCCCGCTTTAATTGACATCGAGCGCCATTTGCAATTTAGTGCACTTTTATTGACGTCGGCCTGTGTGGTGGGGGAGGGGGCAGGGAGAGCGGGGAGTAGAGCGGGGCAGTAACCTACCTTATCATTGTTGTACTCGGCTCTGCCTCTGCCTCTGCCGCTGCCACCAACAACAACAACAACGTGAGCAGCAGCCGCCAGCGCAGCCGTCGCCGTTGCCGTTTGTCAACTGCCGCTGCCGATGCCGCTGCCGCTTAAGGCTGGGCGCGTCGCGCTGCTCCGTTCGCCGCTTCCGCTTCTTCTTCCTCGCCCTCTTCGCCTCCGTCTCGCCCTACAGCTGCGACTGCGACTGCGACTGCGACGGCTACTGCGAGTCCGCGCCGTGTTTGTTGTTGTTGCTGTTGATGCTGGCGCCGGCAGCCCGCTAACAGCGCTCCATAGCCACACCTAGCATATTGCGCGTGTGTTTATGTGTTTTATTTGTATTAATGTTATCAACTTTATGAGCTGCGCTCTAATGGGCCGCTTCCATGTCACTTTCACTGTTCGCCTTGTGGCCTTTTGTATCCTTTTTGCCGGTCGCGTTTCACGCACTTTTCGCTGCTTTTGCTGCTTTACTATATTTCTTTCTTTCTCTTTCTCTTTTTGGCGCTGCGTTCACGGCACTTGCAAATTGTGTGCGAATTTCGAAATTTGATGTGGCGAACACGAGTTCTGCTTTAACTAATTTTTTTTGTGGCAACGCGTTGCGACCGTCGTGTATGGCTGCACAGTATTGAATTTTTCGCATTTACATTTTTAACGAGCGGGTTTGGGGTTGGGGTTGGTATTGATTTTTTTGCCCAAAAAACTGACATTTGCTGGTGCACGCGAGAGCCGCCAGATGGCGTGTATTTTGACAATCGAATTGAGGGTTGAAGCACCGCCAAAACAGCTGTGCGTGTGCAGAGTAACGGCAAACTCGAAAGAAATAAAAAATAGAGTTGCCAGCTAGTTGCAAAGCGAGATCAGGCGGTAAGTACTCAAAATTGGTCTACATAGCGTTGCTAGACTGTTTGAAATTATTATTGTGGCTTGATCATAATTTATTTTAGATTAAAAACACGAAATATTAACTTTTTGAGTTATACTACATGAACACACAATGATTTTTATTATATTATATATATAAATAAAGTACCATAACATTTACAAATTGCATTACATCAAAAGCGCCACTTTATCAACCATATTTCTATATAGTTCACTAAAATCATTATTTCGTTTATCAGTATCTGCCTTTTCACACTATCACAATGACTCAAACTACATTGTTCAGCTTCTGCATTATGTAAAATAACTAGTAATAAATTTAAGGTATATAAATTTAAGTGATATCTACAGTATGTTTAAAAACAATAGCTACTTGCATAAAATTATATATATGTATTCCATAATATGTATGTATTGTAACTTTTTTACTATATAGATTTAAGCACTTTTTCGTTTAAAATATTCTACGCATAGCTTTCAGTCTTTAAATAAATCCAAAATCATTTAGAAACTGCAATGCTACATATATCATATGTATGTTTATATTGTTTGCAACTCTTTTAAAATTAAAATAGTTTAAAATTTGGCTGCATGACGTTTCTTTTCATTCATTTACTACTCGTTCGATGTACAAAGTGTGATGCACACGCCCCAAGAATAAGTGCACTCCAACGTTGCCGGGCTGTTAACACATATGTTGCATTCCAGTTGGAGTGCATTTATGTCGGATGGCTGCATGAAAGACGGTTTTTGTTTAGTTGAACTAGACGTTGGCTCGATGTAGCCTGTAAATGTGTCGCCTGCTATGGTATTTGCATATGTTTTGCATTTTGTTGCTATAAATTTAAATTAATTAAAATTTGGCTGCATGATTTTACATTCGGTTTCTGTTTCGATGTTTCGTGTATAGACCCCCTAATAGAAATGGAACTTATTTGAATTGGAGTTTAAAATGTTGCTTGTGACTTTTGAGAGTGCATTTCCTATAGAGGTCTGCCTGAAAGACGGTCTTTGTTTAGTTGCACGAGCTATACGTTGTCTACAAGCGCGTTGCTTCCGACACGGTGGCAACGTCGCAGCCATTGTTCGATGGCGGCTGCTGTGTCGTGGAGCTGCCCACGTCCTTCGTGGCTCTGGGCAAATGCGAGTAGTAGCCCAACTGACAGGAGTTTTGATGGGATAGCTTCTGTGTCTGACTTAGCTGATATTGCGCCGCCTTGAGCGCCTGTTGCTGTTGCGGTGTCAAGCAGTCGCAGGCCGCCAGGAGCTCCTCTGTGGATTTGGCCGTTATGGTCGTCGTCGTTGTGGTCGTTAGCTCACCCACAAATTCGGTAGGAGGCGGCGCATAGTTCTCAACATCGCCATAAGTGGAGTAACGGCCGTATGGATTGCGTCTGGGCATGGAATGTCGTTGCTGTGCTATTTGCAGCTTGACCGGCGGCTTCATGGCAACTGTATCCAAGTAGCCATAGTTGAAGCTTTGGCCCACAAGCGTCTTGGTGGCCAGATTATCCCAGGACTTGGGCTTTTGCACGTAGGCAATGGTATTCGGATAGATCTGCGAGGGCTGCACTTGGGTGGCGGTCACATGGTAATGCGGATGATGATGATGATGTCCATGAAGCTGGGGCTGCTGTTGTTGCTGCTGCTGTTGCTGCTGCTGCTCATAGGATTGCCTGGACTTGGTCGAGTGTTGCATGGAAGACTGTGCCGCCTCGCTTTTGGGCTCCCAAAATAACGTATCCGTGCTAATGGAAGTGGTATAGGAGGCCGAGTCGGCGGGAGCAAATTCACTTGAGGTGCAGGAGTGTAGACTACAGTGGCTAGCCAATCCAGAGGCCAAGTCGAAGTAACGCGAGCGAACGCTGCTCGTCTGCGACGGCGCCTGCTGATGATAGTGATGATGTGGTTGCTGCTGCTGCGGCTGCTGCTGCTGCTGCTCCTGTGCATGTCGATGATGATGGTGGTGATGGTGATGATGATGATGATTGGACTGTCGATCCCCGGTCACAGCTGACTTGGCCACATTAGCTCCAGGTGAGGCGTGTGTCTTGCTTGCCTGCTTCTCCTTAACCTCCATTCGCTCTTTTTCCTTCTCCCGCTCCCTCTCTCGATGCTTGTGCTTGTGCTCCTTGTGCTGTCGATGGCGACGCCTGGAAGGCACGCACTGTGTCTCGCAGCAGGGACTGGCCAGGTCGTAGGCATCCAGGCTAACGTTGTCGCCGTTGCTGTGCGACTTCTCCGCGGACTTCCAGCGAAAGTGGCCCAGGCAGGGATTGCAGGAGTGTCCATTGCCATGGCAATGCTTTGCCTTCTCCTTGGGTGGCGGCTTGTGCTTCTCGCAGGTACGCGGCGGCGGAGCAGGAGGCTTCACTGTACCAGTTACTCCTCCTCCTCCTCCCCCTCCTCCTGCGCTCGCACTGTGGTACTGACTGTTGGCTGTGACCTGACTGCAGCTATTCGTATCCAATGATTCGGTGCGCTGCAGCACATAATGCGGATCTGCTCCAGCTGTTGCTGCTGCTCCCCCTCCTCCTGGCAGCACATAGCGATACCGATAGCTAGGATCCAGATAGTGATACGTGAGCATAAACTGTGCAGGTGGAGGAATTATAACCGGCTGCTGTCTCAGTGCCATATTGGCCACATCCTCAGTGGACAAAGCGGGCCTATAGAATCCCGGCTCATTCACGCTTCCCTCTGTTGGCGAGACGCCTTCTCCATCACTCGGCGAGGTGTTGGCGTTCGCTTTCTTCCTCGCCGGCAAGCTGTGCGTCTTCCACTTGCCCTCCAGCAGCTCCCGCTCCCGCAGATGCACGCGCTCCAGCTCGTTCATCTTCTGCTGCAGCAGACTTTGCAGTTGGATGTAGCGCATGTGCAGATCAACCTACAGACAAGAATGCAGTTCTTTAGAGGATCATCAACAGCATTTGGCATACTCCAGCTCACCTTTCTCACGCAATCCTCGAAGAGCACAACCATGCGCATGCGCATGTCGCACTTCTTTATGAACTCCACAATGGTCTTGTGATCCGCCTTCTCCATATCGTTGCCATTGATGGAGAGTATGACATCGCCCTCGCGCATACCAGCTCGATAAGCCGGTCCACCGTACTCCACATAGTCCACATACGTAATCATCTCCAGCTCCTCGTCGCACTTGTAGTGTATACCATAGCTCTGCAGTGTGAAGCCATACGAATCGTTTCGCTTCTCCACAATAATCGTGCGACGCCTGCGGTCCTCGTCCGGCTTGGAGCCAGCCAGCAAACGCTCCGACTTGTAGCGGCCCAAGATGTGGGTGGAGCGCGAGAGCTGCGAATGTAAGGAGGGATTAGAAAATGATCTATATGGATAGTGAATGACTTTCAATAGATGACATAATTGCCATTGGAACAATTGGTAAGTCGAATAAGTTTCTCTTCTACTCTTAACTAAAATCCTAAGAAATTCATAACATCAGGAATTCTAATCTCATAGCCCAATCATCCATTTTTTCCTAATCTATATCATAACTCTGCAAAGTACATATAATTTATATAGCTTAACTTAATCCTCGTTAACCCTTCGGCCTTTTGCTGTTTCTTGTTTTCATTTTGAAGCGCTTTAACAAGCGAAGGGCTAAGCCATTTAGGGCCCAACAAATGTCCTAATACTTTCGCTGCCCATCTCTCTCGTTCTATATATATGTATACAAATATGTCTATTGCCCTCTCGCTCCCCATAGCAATAAAGCTTTAATGAAAGGCCCAGTCGCTGTCTATTTAACTGTGCTGTCTGTGTGCGTCTTGTTTGCCTGCCATTGTTTCAAATCCTATCTCCGGCCATCCCCCTACCGCTACCCCGTTTGACCCGTCGAAAGCTCAGTGAAAGTGTTGGCTGGAAGGAATAGCTCCTCATACCATATTCATGAAATACTTTTTTGTTAAGAGCCGTGACAGCTGGGCAAACATCATTTGGTTGTGGCAGCGCCTGCGGGCATTCGCTGTGCCACATTTGTGGCTGGCCATAGACGATGATGATCCCCAGGTGTAAACTACTACTATTCATACCCTGCAAAACAGTGGGTGGGCGAAAAAGGGCGTATATAGCTGTGGAGCTCAGCTGATTATAGTTTATAAAGGGGTGAGAGCTGGGACTAATTTATATAGGGATATATGTTACATCTAGGGTAAGTGTAGGGTATTCAGGTTTCGCTCTACTAAAAAGAGTCCTCATCGGCAGACTAACCTAGTATGTGGTCTACCTATCCCCCTTCTCTATACAAGACTCTACCACAGACATACCACACCATCTTATACTTCTCTATAAGCCACCCCCTACTACTATTTCCACCACACACTGAAGGTATTTTCTTTATAAATAATAAATGTAATAGAACGTACCGAAAACACAGACGAAATTAAATTTCATTCAAACGCGAAGTGGAAATAAGAAATAGACAAAGCAACTTTAAGCTTAAAGTTGGGTAAAGAAAAGAAAATACAAAAGAAAAATATTTAATGTAACGGCAGCATATGAAATGCCTAAAAGGTCTATCCATAACAAACAGTTCCGGTTTGGGCTTCATTAAGCATAACACAAAAATCTCATAAAAAACATAATTGAATTAATTTCGTGAGCACGAGAGCGGGGGAGGAGGCGAGGAATGCGCAGAGAGGGAGGGAGCAGTAAAGAAAGATTGATGGTGGAAAGGATGGGAGAAGGGAGGATATACGGATAGACGATAGAGGATAGAGGAGCTGAAGCAGGGATGAAGCAGAAGAGAATCAAATGCACAAGGGAGCAGAGGAGCGTGTAGGAGTCGGAGCAGTCGGCGGAAAAAGAGGAGGAGGAGGAAGAGGGAAGGTGAACAGGAGAGTCGGAGAGTCAGCTATTTCCGTAGCATTAAATTATTGAAAATTGATTTGAGGCGCTGATTTCGGTTTGCTCTTTGCTTGGTCAATTGTCTGGCCAAGCGTGAGCTTTGACTATGGAAACGGACTAAAGGTTAAACAGCTGAGGCGGCTTTCAACCCCAGCTCGACCCACACCAAAGCCCAAAGCCACCACCAAGGCGAGCACATACATACGTATGCATGGCGAGGGAGTGAAAGAGCAAGCGATATATTCACCACCCGCCGCAAGGCGATTTCAATTGAGCTGCAGGACAACACATTATGACTCAATAAGCAGCCAGCTGGCAGGAGGAGGAAGAGGAGGACGAGGATGATGATGATGATGGGAAACTCGTACTTGGTCGACTTTTGATTTAATTGACATTGGTTACATTACCTGTGCATACTCAAGCTCCTCGTCGCTGGCATCGAGACTCTTGTGATGGTACTTTAGACGGCCCAAGCTGCCCGTTCCATTCACGTAGTGGGAAGCCGTTGGCTGCTGGCTGCTGGCGGCGGCTGCTATGAGGGAGCCCACCGAGGTGGCATTCGAGACGGACATGGAGACGGCGGCAGCTGTTGTCGCCGCCGACGCAATGCTCTGGCGGCTCATGCTGTTCATGGTTTCGTTGTCTATTGATTTCTACACTCCGTCATTTCGCCAGGCAGCCAAAAAGAAAAAAGTCCGACAACAGATACCGACAAAAGTTATACCAAATATATCGCGTTTTATAAATAATAATAGGAGTATATATATTAATATACATTTGCGCAACGGCTCGCGTCAATCACCGACCACGTTACAATCGCAATTAGTCATAAGCATTGGCCAGCAATGCTGCGCTGCTATTTGTTTTGTTGAAAAGAAACTTTTTTCATATTCGTTTGTCGTGTGTGTTTCCGCTTCGTTTGTTCCACTTCCGTTCGAGCTTGGTGCCGTACTGAGTGCGGCAGCGGCCAATGGGGAGTACGTGCAACCAGAATATTACCGTTAGTACTTATATTTATGGCACATGTTGACTGTCAGCCGTTCACGTTGCATATAGAAGGCAGTAGAAATTACGCGCGCGCTCAAATTTAAATGCGCATGCGCAGAGTTGCCACCTAAACAGAGCACAATAGTAGCCGACATATGAGGTGACCAATGAGAAGCTTAATTTCGAGCGGATGGCAGCACTCTCTAGAATTATGAAATGAAGTGCTCAGTTTCCTTTTGATTTGTTTATGAAGAGTTGCCACTTGGAGTAAGCAACGGCAGCAGTAGATGGCAACACTATCTACGGTGACCGAATGAAACACTCGAAATCCTTTTTTCTTATTTATTTTTATTAGCAGTTTATTCGGCGCAACATATTGTTATTCAGCTAGCTCGCCACCAGGAACCAACTGCAACGGATAGACACAATATTAATATTACATACAATCGTAGCCGCTGTAGCACTCACCATTGTAATATTGTTACCATTTAGCAGTATCTGATCGAGCTTTGTTATACGGCGTCCATCGGGAGTGTTTTCATACTCTGTGACGTCGTCCAGCAGCATGTTAACGAAATCATCAAAGCCCAATAGTGTGCCCACCATTTCCTTATCGTTTTTCATGATGATGTGAATCCGCGAACCTATGCATTTGTCCACCAATTCTGCCGGCAGCATGTGAAACGTTTTATATATTGAAAAATACTGCTATTTCGTTACTTACCCAATGGCATAAGTGTAGAAATGTTAGCGGGCGGCGGCACAGCAGTCATTGTAGTGGATTTCACTTAGTAAACTTAATGGAAATGCTTAATAAATATCGTGTAATGGCAATTGCTTACGATAACATATGAACGACTACCATAAACAACGATAACATATTTGTGTGTGTGGTGAATTTTGAACTATCGATAATTTGTGAAGCATAGCTGGCGCCGAAAAATCAGCCGGTGTTTCGTGTGTGGTGAAATAAATAAGAAAGCAACAATGAACGACGGTAATTTAATTTTTGTTTATAAATTAAAATATATAATAGCTAAAATTTTATCCATGCAGAGGAGATTATTAAACAGCGCTTGCTTATTGATGGTGACGGCACAGGCGAAGATCGCAGGCTGAACGTGCTCTTGAAGCAGTTTCTCAAGTGGGCCAACTCCAAAAACGATTCACCGGAGACCAAGTGAGAAATATTATCAACAATTAAGCGCTAAGTATTAATATATTTAAATTTCAGTCAAATAATGTACGATCGCCTGATGGCACAGCTGGCGCAATGTCAATTTGCTGCACTGAAAAATGTACACACACTAAGGATGATCAAAGAGGAGCAGGACAACTACACGAAATTGGCTGAAAAGCATCAGGAGAGCATCGAAGTGGCCAAGGAGGAGATCGAGGCAAGCAAAAAGGAACTTATTATAGCTAAGGAAATACGCAAGAATAAAATGGAATACGATCTGCTCGCATCACTGATAGAGGAACAGCCGGACCGCAAGGATACGGAGAAACAAATTGAAATCATCAAGAAGGAGATCGACAAGCTAACGCAGAAGAAGCTAAAGATGGAGCACAAATTCCAGAAGCGTCGCAACGATTTCACGCTGCTCATGTACACCATCCACGAGCTCGAGCAGCAGCTGGAAGAAGAGAACAGCTCCGGGTCCTCATCCTCCAGCGAAAGTGACGCCGCATCCGAATCGAATGATAATAATGGCATCATGGAAGTCAGCGACGACGACGATGATGAGCTAAATAACATCGTTACCACAAAATTCGACAGCAATCGCGGCAAATCGAAGGAAAACTCTGCCTCAACAGAAAGCTCCAAGGAGCCCATAGCCATGTCTGTGGACGAAGATGCCGTGCTGGAGCTGAGCATTGAAAAGGATGAAAACGACGTGGACGTCGCAGTGGCCAGTTAAGCGAAAGTACAAATAATTGTAAGACAATGTATTTACATTATATATAAACCTATAAAGTCGGCGATAAGGTGTCCGCTCGGTATGTTAAATATTCGATACTATCGAGGATTCCATGATCAATTTTAAAGTGCTTAAGTAAATTTGAATAACACTGAATATGTTCACGGTTTATATGGGAAACGCGCTTAACTCTTTAAGTTTATTCATATAAAAAACAAGGGATAACAAATCATAATCTATATTAACAACCAAATCGATACTACCCATAGTTTTTATAGCTCTAAACATATAGTACATTGCAATTATCGAGATTTGAATGTCAGATCCGCAACGAGCGCCACATGATCTGAAGGAAATTTAATGGATGGTATAGCCTCATGCTCGCTCAACTGCTCCAGCGTGGGCAGCGGCACAGATTGCAGCAGATCGAAACAGTCGCTCTGGTAGAATATATAATCCAAGCAGGCAGCAAATAACGTTGTGTAATTAGTATAGGGCGGAGTGCCACAGGCGGAGTTCATTAGGAACGGCTGTCGCAGCTCCACATCTTTGACAGCTTGCTCTTCATTACTGCTCCAGTCCACGAAATCATTACCCACAAACTGCTCCGTCATCAGCTTGTAGATGCCGCATTCGGGTACGCTATTAAAGTCCCCACAAAATATTAAACCAATATTTTGTGAACTAATATTACGCTCCTTGATGACTTGTTTGTAGATGTGCTCCACGAAGAGGATCGAGAAGCCGATCTGCAGCAGACGTATGTGATCCGCATCTGGATGAAAGTAGAGATGGGTGTTGGCCACCAGAACATAGCGGCCCGTCTTCTTTAGCTGCAGCAATGACAACTGCAGCGTTGTGGACCTCTCACAGATGCGCTTGGCCAGCTGCTCGTTGGGCTTGATTTTATTCCACAGTGGCGTGAAGATGGGGAGCGTGCTGATATTATCACCCAGGTGCAAAACGTAGTTGTGCTGCAATTCGAACCTCGAAGTGCGATAGAATAGAGCAATGCCCTCGGCGCAGCTGCCCTTCGGCGTCATGATGCCACTGAAGTCGTGCAGTACGTGCCTTAGATCATGCTCAAAGATCTTCAAGTCCACCTCTTGCAGACACATTATATCTGCATTGTAGCCCAGCAACTCCTTAATGAACAGCTGCTTACGATAGTCGATTTTAAGTGCATTTGCCGCACAATAGGGAAACAGAGTCTTACGTGCATAATCCCCATCCGCATAGAGATCGGCCAGCAGATTGTAGCTGACCACCCGAATGTCATTGGGACCGTTTAGTGGATGCTTTGTATATTGATGACGCTGCTCAAATGGACAGTCGCTTGGGCCTGGCTGCACGGGCAATTTACTTATGCATTCCGTGGCTGGACCAAGGATACCCTGCTCGTTGCCTGGCCTAATCACCAATTTTAAATGATGGCCAACATCTGCAGAAGAGGTTTGGTAGATCAATCCTTCTGCACAGCGCTCCCAGTTGGTCTGCTCATTGAATATTCCATTTGCCGGCTTTACTGCCCTATACCATTCAGCTATACTATGCTCCCTGCTGGCAAACTCTAGATCGAGCTTTAATGGATAGACAGGAAAACCTGCCAGCATCGAGCTAGGCAATTGCACCGAGTCAATCCACGGCTGATTGAGTAACACATCGAAGTTAGTTTCCTGAATACGTAACTTCAATCCATCATCCAAATTCTTCAGTAGCTCCTCGAAGGTTACGCCCAGAATGCGCTCCTCCGAGCCGTCTCGACGGAACTCCACGATAATTTCGTCGGCATTGGCAGTCAACGGAGTTGCTTCAGTGGCTGCTCCTTCTTTACTCTTCTTTGCCTTCTTCTTACTCTTCTTGGTCAGCTCCTTCTCAACATTGTTGCGTATGCGTATGAGGGCCTCATCCACCCGCTCGTTCATACGTCGACAAAAGTTAAAGCTGCGGTCCAGCTTGAGCGCCTGGTTGGCGTAGCGAAATGTAATGTGGAGCTCATCTGTGTCTTGCGCATTGCGTAAATAAACTTTGTCCATGTCTACGGCGGTGCTGTGAGGCCGTGAGCTACGTAAGGCAGTCGAAAGTGCAGCTGCTCGCAATTGTTGATTAAATGACGACTGTAGCGAACAAAACTGAACAAACTTTCCAATCATTGCCGGCGTGCTGCACTCTGTTAAGTTAACATGAAAATGTTAAGGCGGTGAGATTTAACGCAGGTAACTTTATATCGAATTGTCAATTCACATTCACTTTATTTAAGCTAACGATTGCTTATTATATTTATAAAGCTTTTACTAAAAAAAAGAATTAAAATTAAACCTCTATTAACTAGTACAAATATAAATAGAAAATAAGGGATCGATGTTAGCCAGCTCGCAGCTATCGATTCCACATTTTAGAATGAGCAGCTGTTAAATATCTGTTAATAAACACTACTAGTTCATGAACTCATTTCTTCAGTAGTTCAGTGGTCGCGAACTTGTAGCAAAACGTTTGGATACGAATCGAAAGCAAATATAAAATCGTGCGCCAAAACATAAGCAAACGTTGTATTTTTAATTAAAACTAGTAGCAGTGCATGTGCCTAGCGACAATCCATTGTATACAATGACGAGTGACGACAAAAGGTAAGTGCGATGAAATATTAAGCGAAGCTTTGTGAGGTTATGTGTGCGTGCGCTGTTTGCGTGAGTGTGAGAAATTTGTGTTGTGTGTATGTATATTAATTTACTTTCCTTCGAGCAGTTACGACTCCAGCGACAACAGCGAGGCCGACGAGCGACATGCCAAACATAAGAAGTCGAAAAAGCACAAGAAACACAAAAAGACAAGCACCAGTGATAAGGTGCACAAGAAGCACAAAAAATCCAAAAAGCGCCATCATCGACAAAGCGAATCCTCTACTGCATCCGAGAAGCAGCAGCTGCTACGCACCAATGCGGTCAGTCAAGGTCTGAGTAGCAAATTCACTGAGCTGATGCAGGCCAGTCGCGAGCGTAGTGTAAAACTGACGCCCAATGGCGCGGACTTTCGCATTGTCAAACCAAATACAGATCCATGCAGCTTGGTCGAGGAGATCACAAAGACCATACAGAATAAGGTGCAGCCTGTGCTTGAGGTGGCCACCTCTGGTAGTGAGAGTGAAGTGTAGGTATAGCATATATATAAATGTAACATGTAGCTCATATACCATCTGAATTCCAGCCCCATTGACATAGCCAGTCCTGTGATGATGCCCGAAAAGCTCGAGGATGAGCTCAACTTGGAGGAGTTGATGCGACAGAAGGCGTTGCTGCAGGCGCGCCTGGGTGCCTACATGTCTGACACTGAAGGCGATGAGACTCGATCCAATTCGTTACAGGTCAAGCGTCAACAGCAGCAGCCACAGCCACAACAACAGCAGCAGCAGCAGCAACCCGTAGTGGCAGCTATTGAGGCGCCGAAGCGCAGGGCGAATTCGCAGTCTGCAGCACTGCAGCTGGCAACTGCAACTAGTAAACATGCTAATAATAAACAGTCTAACATCAATAACTCAAACGAACCCGATGTTATATTATTGGATGATTCTAGTGGTAGTCAGCGCACACCCTCGCCCACACCAGAGAAGCGAAGACGTCAAGCATCGCCCACAGTCCCTCCTAGAAGTCGGCCACAACAACAACGAGACTCGCGTGATCGACGTGCGGGCCGTGAGCAGCGTAGCCGCACGCCTCGCCGTCGCAACGAACCCCAGCAACATCAACAGCAGAGACGCCATCACCAAGAGTACAATAGGAACATGGAGGATCTGCGGCAGGAGATCAACCGCGACAAGCAGCGAGAGCGACGCGAACAAAGTCGTGATCGTGAGAGACGCCCAGAGAGAGATAATCGACAGCAGCAACCAGAGCGTGGAGGTAGGCAGCGTGAGCGTGATCGTGATCGCGATCGCTGGCAACGTCCACGTTCGCATAGTCGCAGTAAGTTTGAGTCGGATAGAAGACGTGAGCGCGAGCGCCAGCTGGAGCAGGATCGTGGCGGTGAGCGTGGCACAGGATCTGGACGTGGAGCACGTGGCTCTGGCAATGGTGTAGGCGCTGCCGATCGTGATCGCTATAAAGGCTCTTTGAGCGAGGGACAGAAAATTCACGACAAGGAGAGTAGCGACGAGGACACAAGTCTGGACATAGACATTAACGAGGATGAGGATGATGAGGAACGTATCATTGAGATGCGTCGCAAGCAACGTGAGGAGCTGGTCAAGGTAAGTCAAATGGAGATACATGTAGTTCCTATTACAAATGCCTTTTCCATTCCTTTCTTAGAAACTTGGCTCCACGGAGGAGAAATCCCGCACAACGAGCCCAACGCCTCGCAAGTCAAATTCGTATGAATCGAGAAGCATTTCACCCGTCTCCTCAAAGCCCGAACGTATGCAGCATTCGCCCACGATTGAGCAAGAAGAACAGCCGCCTGCTAAGCCCGAAGCGTTCGATGCAAATGCATCGAAGAACAACACAGTCAAAGAGAAACGCAACGACTGGGACATGTTTGCCGATCAGGATGTTGATTCTAATTTCGATGTGAGTCGCAGGCTTGTAAATGTCGAGCACTAAACGGCTTAAACAGAATCTTACTAAAACGTTGCCTATCTCATTCTCTTTATTTACAGTCACCTAGTACGATTGTGCACAACAAGCATCAAATTGAGAATCCTGCTCTAACGGACAATTGGGACGATGCGGAGGGCTATTATCGTGTGCGCATTGGCGAGGTGCTGGATAATCGTTACCTCGTCAGCGGCTACACAGGACAAGGCGTGTTCAGCAATGTGGTGCGTAGCAGGGATCAGGCGCGTGGCTCGGCCAATGTGGCCATTAAGATTATACGCAACAATGAGATCATGTAAGTAGATATAGTAGATTAAGGCTTCAATGTTGATATTTCATATTATAAATTTCTTTAATACCACAGGCATAAGACAGGTTTGCGCGAGTTAGAAATCCTTAAGAAACTCAACGATGCGGATCCTGACGATCGTTTCCATTGCCTGCGATTGTATCGACACTTTTTCCACAAGCAGGTAAGGTCTTTTGTTTTACTCAGGAAAATCAATTAGTAATCCTCTGATCTATCTTCGCAGCATCTTTGCATGGTGTTTGAGCCGCTGGCCATGAATCTGCGCGAGGTGCTCAAGAAATATGGCAAAAATGTGGGTCTGCACATTAAGGCGGTGCGCAGCTATACGCAGCAATTGTTCCTCGCCCTAAAGCTGCTGAAGAAGACGGGCATACTGCATGCGGACATCAAGCCCGATAATATTTTGGTCAATGAGAACAATTTGATATTGAAGCTGTGCGATTTTGGCTCTGCGTCGGGCATCAGTGAGAACGAAATAACGCCTTATTTGGTATCACGTTTCTATCGGGCACCTGAAATAATCTTGGGCATACCCTATGATTATGGCATCGATACCTGGTCGGCCGGTTGCACCATCTACGAACTATACACGGGCAAAATACTGTTCAGTGGCAAGAGCAACAATCAAATGCTAAAGTTCTTTATGGATGTCAAAGGCAAGATACCCAATCGGATTGTGCGCAAGGGACAATTCAGAGAGCAGCATTTCGATCAAAGCTGCAATTTCCTCTATCACGAAATAGACAAGCTGACAGAGAGGGTAAGTTGAGATATATATAAACAAATATAGGAGTAACTCATTAAATTGTAATATAAATGTTTGATTTTTCAGGAAAAGATCGTCGTGATGCCTGTGGTGAAGCCTACCCGCAATTTGCAGCAGGAGCTAATTGCTGATCAAAACTTACCCGATGATCAGCACCGTAAGGTGACACAGCTTAAGGACCTGCTGGAGAATATGTTTGCCTTGGATCCGGGCAAACGAATATCGCTAAATCAGGCGCTAATGCATCCCTTTATACAGGAGAAAATGTAGCTCCGTACCACACAGAGAGAGATACAATAAACGTAATTCAATTATTTGTAGGCTATAAGAAATTACGTTAGAACAAGTTTATCGAGTTATTATTATCACCCGAGCTACAAAAACCACACACTCAGCTATAAAATAGACTATCTACTACCTATCTATCTACCTATACATATATATTCGTATATATCCTGATTATCTTGATTATAAGCATATGTACATAATGTTCAGTGGTTCGGCCGAATTGTTATTTGTGTGTGCGTGCTTACACGAACTTGATATATATACAACTAAGTAATACATTATATATATATATATATGAATATGCATGTACTTCAGTTACTATACACACACATACAGACACACACACACAGACTCGCAATTATATAGTATGGTATATATAACATCTAGCTGCAGTTGCCTCTCTATCAGAAACTTTTATTAATATTTAATACCATTTCAGTGGACCTCTGCTGATCTATAAAGAAAATGGAATCGGGCTGCACAACTGGTAATAATTTATTTTTGGGCTCAAATTAGTACAAAAAAAACACATTTTCAATGGGCCCACTTTCTATATTATTTTTACCAACCCCGATTTGGTTTATCTTAAACTCTCAGTTTTAATGCTGTTTGTTTTCTTTGAACTTTGCAGCTGAATCGGCCGAAATTGTGGAAACTGCGCGTCTTGAATCCTTGACACAATTCCACATCCGGGCGTAAGTTGTGTTTCCTTTTCAAATCGCGTGTCTTACTGAGAAACATTTCTTTCTCTTTCTCGTATTTTATTTTCCACTATCATAGATAAACCAGGAGGCGAGGATTCCTCTTGCGAGCCAGCCACAGGTAAAGTAGACTTTGGATTACTTTTGACTGAAGATGGTTTAAGGAGTGTTGAGCTAAATATGATTCAAGCTGTAGGATATCCACGACGAGAAGTGCTGAGGTTTCTTAGAAGAGAAGCCTAAGATATGACCTATTCGAATCCAGGAAGTGTCTAGCACATGGATTACAAGCAAAGCTATTAATGGAAGGGTGAATCATGTTCGTCTGACTATATTTGCTTAGAGATAATATTGGTTTTCTGCAAGGGCCGTCTTAAAATTGCTCTTGGGTCTAGGGAAGTTTGCCATTTATCCTGGCGTATGACTCTTGTCGGATGAGAAGCTATGGTTTCATGAATGAAACTAAATATTTCATAGATTTGGTAACTGGAAACAGATTTATTTATTTACTTCATTTCTTAGACTAGATAATTAATTTACAAATTTCTTTGTAAATGTAAAAAGAAATGAATTCCTTAATCTCAACCTTAATACAATCAGACTCATTTTTAGAAATGGTTAACACAATTGTGTATCAGGTCTTCTACAAGAGAAATTATCTCTTAAAAGCTTGGATAGCATTTAGCTAATTTAGATAGATTATAAATATCTACAATAGAAAACGCAGCAGAGAAAAGTGTTTCATTTCTCAGACTATATACTTAGTATATTCTCTACAATTTTGATCAAACTGTTGGAATAGTTTCTTATTAGTCATGTTGTTCCTAGTCAAGGGTATGTGTGGGCGTCGGCAGAGATAAGTCTGCTTCTAGCGTCTTGCTGTCAGTCAGGGTGTGCAATCGAGGCGGACTCAGCTCGCTGCGCAGCAAACACTTGAATTTCTTGGGCTTCCAGTTGTTGTCCGCTTGCGGATCGCGCAATAGTCCAAAGACGCATTCGAATACGCCCACGGAACGTTCGGCGGAGTGCAGAGTGCCGCAGCAGAGCACGATAACCTGGCCATAGTGATCCATGCGTCCCTGGACACCAGAATGCGACAAATTGGGATTGAAGTAGAAGCCGAATGTTTGTTTGGCATTGGCCAGTGAGTCGAGCACCTCTTCGGCGCTGTAGCAGTGCAGCTCACTGACTCCATCGTCCGCAATGACCTTCAATTCCAGAGCTGCATCGCTCCACAGATCGTCCAGGATTAGACTATTTGAGTTGTACTTGTCGAAGAACCATTCTCCAAATTTACGTGCCATCAAATGTATGGGGTAGTCCTGTTCGCTAGGTGTCTGCACTGCAGCAGTGGGGTCAGTAGCCTCTACAACTTCCTTCAACTGTTTATCCCAATACTGAATTACTTTGACGACCAAATCGGCCTTTGTGAAGTCCGTCGCGGTGCCAGGCATGCGAGTGTGCAGGTATTTGAATAGCAGGTCTCTTGTAATGTGTCGCTTGTGCAGCAGTTTGTGTATATTGTCGACATGTGCTGTAAGATAGCCTAGAGCCTCTGCATAAGATGGAAATTTATTTTTATTTATTCTATAAAATGTTTGTTTGTTTGTTTTTTTTACCTTCGGGCTCGTCGATGCTGCACACATTTTTTGTCACACTCCTCGCCAGTTGCAGCAGCACGGGCATATTTCTGTCATTAAACAGCATATCGCGCAGTCCTTTGCGATGTTGGTCCGTAATGGACATGTTCGTTAAATTTACATTTACCATTGTCGAACTGCAAATGAACCATTTCCAAACATTTGTTGGCCAGCTGCAAAACCAGCGGTTATAGTGTGACCGTAAGCACCTTTAGTCAGAATCTCTTTTTTACACACGTGTGTACACATTGGCGGTTAGTGCTGGTAAATGTGTTTATGCCTATCAGTTTTACTTAATAAATGCAATTCATTTTGTAATTATATCGCAACGGTTTTAATAAACTTATTTTTATAAAAGAATAAAATAATTGAACATAATTTATATTTAGCTTTATAAACTTCGCACGCATTTATCACCGTGTAAACGCCGTTCTTCTTGTTTTGCTTTCACACCGTGATTCGCAATAAATATTTACGTTTTGCAAAACGAGTTTTTATAGCTTTCGTCGGGTGCATAGTACAAATAGGTTTAACAACGACTGAGGGGCTGGGCCTTATCTCTTATCGTAATCGTGTACGACAAATATGTCAGCGACAATCGCGCAGCAGTTGTAAGGCCAACGCGGAGAGAAGTTCAACAACAAATTAGTGCGTGTGCCTACGTAACCCAAACAAAAGAAAAACGAAAGGAAAATGGATGCCGGCAGCGAGTCAGCGGACGTAAACATGAATGGCCCCTTTATTGGCGCCATCGATGAGGGCACCACATCGGCACGCTTCATGATCTTTCGCGCGGGCACCGATGACATTGTTTGCTATCACCAGATCGAGGTGCCTTCGATCTTTGTGAAGGAGGGCTGGTGCGAGCAGGATCCGCTCGTCATTACCAACACTGTCAACGAGTGCATTGAGGGTGCCTGTAAAAAGCTCGTTGCGCTGGGTGGCAAAGTCAAGGTGAGCAGAATTGTATGATAATCCTGGGTGCCTGTCAAAAGCTCGTTGCGCTGGCAGATTTTATGATAATCTTGGAATGGAGACTATGAATCTCTAGATGAGTAGCAAGCATCAGGGATAGGTGTATAAAAACGAATATTTTATTTTTGACAAGCACAAGGACACGCAGGTATGGGGAAGGATTAGACCGTCGCTTTAATGGAGGCGTTGCGCAGGAAGCTGCGGTAGACTTCCGCCTCGTCGATGCGCTCCTGTAGCGTGCGCGGTGGCAAATTCTCAGCTCGCTCGTCCAGTTTCACGTAGATCTGATCGTTGTGCCCGAAGTCGCCGTTGCGACGCGGCATCACATGGAAGTGAACGTGCGGCACCGTCTGCCCGGCATTGGCGCCATCCTGCACGGTGACCGTCGCCGAGGTGGTGCCATAGATCGTCTCCAGCATGCGTTGCACCATGCAGACCGTGGCAAACAGATCCGTCACCTCGGCACAGTTGAGTCCGTTGAGCCGCGGCGTGATCCGCTTCGTGGAGACCAGCACGTGACCCTCGACGACGCAACGCAAGTTGGTGAAGGCCCAGCAGTGCTCGGACTCGTAGAATATCGTGCGCTTGTCCACCGTGTTGTCTGCGAAGGAGCGGTCCTTGCCACAGTCCGAGCTGGGTGCACTCAAGTTGAAGCCCGTCAGGCTGTAGATGTCGTTGCGCCTGTGCTCGAAGCAGGGCATGCTCTGGTATATCTTGGACAGCTGGGACAGGTCCACCTCGGCTATGCCTATGGCTAGCTCCTGCTCGCCGCCGCAGTCGGCGAGAACGACGCCCCAGGGACTGATGATCATGCCGTGGCCCCAGCTCTGGCGCTTCTTATTGTGCCAGCCCTGCTGTGCCGCCGCGACCACGAAGCACTGCGTCTCGATGGCGCGCGCACGGAGCAGCACCTCCCAGTGGGCCTTGCCCGTCGCGTAGGTAAATGCAGCCGGATAGGTGAGCAGCTGGGCGCCCAGTTTGCGGAGCAGCAGAGCGGGCTCTGCGAATCGCAGATCGTAGCAGATCTGCAGGCCCACTTGGCCGGCCGGCGTGGCTACTGGCTTCTCCAGACGCTCGCCCGGCGCCACTGTCTCCGACTCGCGCAGCCGGATCTCCTTTGTGGTCGCGTCGAAGAGGTGCAGCTTGCGGTAGACGGCTGCCACCTCGCCCAGGTCGTTGAGCACCACATGAGTATTATAAATCCTTTGTTCCGTTCTATCATCGGACGAGGGCGATGATGGTGTTGTTGTTTTTGTAGGTGCCTTTAGCTCGTGTATGCCGCCCAGAGACAGCCAGATCTGATGGCACCTGGCCAGCTCCTTGTACTTGGCCATCAGCGGCCCGTCCAGCGACTCGACCAGCTGGAACGTTTCGCTGCGATTCTCGCCGACGAAATCACAGCACTCCGGCAGGAAGAGCATCTTGGCCTTCTTCTTGGCCGCTCGCAGCACCAGCTCCTCCACTTGCTTCAAATTGGCGGCTTTGTCGTTCGTGGAGCGCATCTGGCCGACGGCCACGATGCTGGGACCGCCGAGCGTTAGACCACCACACGGTAGAGCTGACATAATGCGCAGCTGTTGATTGTTTCGGCTTTTGCTGCTGCTGGTGCGGATGATCTGGACGACAGTTCGACTGAAAATTTTGACTGTGTTTGACATTGAGACGAACAAACGAAAATTTGCCTAGCACTTGACAAATGTTACGCAGTTAACTGACTTTTATATATATATATATATTTTTGTTGTTTTTTTTTCTTATCAGGTGTTTTCTTTTTTCGCCTTCATTTTTCTGTTTATTGTTCGTCTAGTGCTGCCATACTGAGCCGAATGGCGAGCACAAAAGGTAATAGCTTTAAATTAAATAATAGTTTTAATGAAAAAAAAAACTTTTTTACAACACTGGCATTTTGCCGAATGCCTTTGTCTCCATTTTCTTATCAGCGGTTTAAATTGTCCATTTTTGTTTATTATTCTTACAGTATTGCCACATATATTAGTTTTTGCTCATTCAGTGCTGCCATACTGCGCAAACTTAGGGAATTTTACGCTGCGCGCCAAAGGCATGCATTCAAAAAATATAACTTCCTCTACATAAAGTTATTTAAAGGTCAAACAAGAAATGTATAAAATGTTTATTTAAAATTTGCTATTATTTAATATTAATTTATTACAAATATTTTTATTTCCAGGACATTTTGGCCATTGGCATTACCAACCAACGGGAGTCTACTTTGATTTGGGATAGGAATACGGGCGAGGCGTTGGCCAATGCCATTATTTGGTTGGACAATCGCACCACTAGCACCGTGGAGGATTTGCTGGAGACGATACCGAACAACGCGCGCAACATTAACTATTTGCGACCATTGTGTGGTCTGCCGCTTTCGCCCTACTTCTCGGGCGTCAAGTTGCGCTGGCTGAGGGACAATGTGACGACGGTAAGGCGTGCGATGGATGCGGGGGATGCCATGTTCGGCACCATTGATACGTGGCTGATGTACAACCTGACGGGTGGCGTGAACGGCGGAGTGCACAAGACAGACGTGACGAATGCCTCACGCACCATGCTAATGAACATCGAGACGCTGCAATGGGATAAAAATTTGCTGAAATTCTTCGGACTGCCGAGCAGTATTCTGCCGGAGATCTGTTCCAGCGCCGAGCACTTCGGCACCATTGCTGCGGGTGTGCTGAAGGGCATCAGCATCACAGCGGACCTGGGTGATCAGCAGGCGGCGCTGGTGGGTCAACAGTGCCTGTCCAAGGGCCAGGCGAAGGCCACCTATGGCACCGGTTGCTTCTTGCTGTACAATACTGGGCCCTCGATAGTCCACTCACAGCACGGATTGCTCACTACAGTGGGCTATCAGTTGGGTCGCAAGGCCACGCCCTACTATGCACTGGAGGGCAGTGTGTCCATTGCCGGCGCCGCCTTCAATTGGCTGAGAGACAATATTGGACTCATCCAGAATACGGGCCAGATCGAGACGATGGCCAGTATGGTGGACAACTCGCTGGACGTTTACTTTGTGCCCGCCTTCAATGGCCTGTATGCCCCCTACTGGAACCAGGATGCAAGGGGCGTGCTCTGCGGCCTGAGTGAGGAGACAACCAGCGAGCATATTGTGCGAGCCACGTTGGAGGCGGTTTGCTTCCAGGTGCGCGACATACTCGACTCCATGCACAAGGACTGCAAGATACCACTGGCCAAGCTGATGGTCGACGGCGGCATGACTGTCAACAATCTGTTCCTTCAGCTGCAATCAGATCTGGTTGGGATACACGTGCTGCGAGCCAAGATTGCGGAGACCACAGCGCTGGTGGGTGCACTGCCTCTAGCCTAATCCTAGTCAGCACTCGCTTACTTCTCTCATCTCTTTCAGGGCGCTGCAATGGCTGCCTACAAGACGATTGCTCCGCAGTATAATATGGAAGGCCCATTGTCCAAATCGGATGAGCGCGAGCCCGTAAAGCCGAAGATCAACTCCACGGAGCGCAATTTGCGTTACCAGAAGTGGAAGATGGCCATCGAGAGGTCGCTGAACTGGGAGACATCCACGCTGGCTCAAGGCGAACGCGAATCCTTCGATGGAGCTTAAACTGAACTGTATTTAATTAAATAAAATATTGTTTTCTTGTTGAAGCTGCAGCTGCAGCTGAAGGCGAATGCATAAGTGTAGAAGGTATGTTATAATTTATGTGTTCGTTATATTTCGATAGTGTATACAAAATGTTCGGCTTGAAAACGTACAAAGCGTTGCTTCGAGTGGGTGCGTGCAGCTAAGATGGCAGTGTATAAGCCCAAACCCTTGGGGTCGATCTCTACACGTGTTCATCAACGACGCCGTGTGGAGCCATTGCGGCGGCTGCTTGGTCCGGTTCGTTTAGCATTGCGGCGCCGCCGGCGGCTTCGTCCACAGCAACAACAACATCAGCAGCCACGCCCACACCGACTAGACCAATCGCAGGCGCCACTAGATCAACATGAGCATTGACAACAGCTATGGCGGGCGGTGGAATGGGATTGCCGCCTGTAATCAAAGCCAAACAGTCACAAGGCAGGCGATGAGAGGGCGGCAAGTCTACTCACTTGCATCGAGCTCTAGAGGCGGATCGGCATTGGCCTCAGCGAGATTCGTTACAGACTTGGACTTGACACACTGGAAGTCGACGTGGCGACTCTTGGCTTCCTCCTTCTCCCACGACATGTGTATGAATGGACGCTGCACGTAGCTGTAAATGACCTCAGCTCTGCCACCAGGACGTCGACGTATCTTCTCCTTGTGCGTGGGATAGCCCTCAATGCCGCATCGTATCTTCTTCAAGCCACGGTCCTTCATCACCTGCTTGGCCACATCGCGATTCTCGATGTACTTGAAGAAGCGATGCATGGCAGTGCTGTGCACAGCTGCAGAGGATCGCAAAAGGATTTAGAGACTTAGGCGCTATTTTTATGATTATCGGATATTTTGGACCTACTCTGGCAATACTCCTCGCCCATTTGCGGCGGGAACTCTTCATCCCAGTCGACCATGTCGTCATCGAGCAGTACTACGACATGGCACTCACGGTCGCCGCGCTGAGCTGAAGCCACCATCAAGGGCAATATCAAATCCTCGAGAAAGACCTCGAACTGCTGGCGGGCTCCCTCGTTGCTCAGCTCGTGGAGCAGGCCTCCTTTTTGGCGTAGCACAGAGAGAGAAGGTAAAAACAAACGAGAAAAGCAAGAGACGGGGACGGCACTTGACTAAGAGACGCCCAGCTGCGACAGCAACAACATACTCACTTAGGTTCTGGCAGCGCACAGTGGTCGCATCGAAGGGTATCAGCAGATAGTCACACGCCTCCTTGAGCTCGGGCACCGACACCGTGGGCGGGCAGCGAATCACGCCACTCTTGTAGTACTCCAGTATCGAACGGAACACCAAGTGAGATATGCCATCGGCTAGTTCGTATTCACCCCGTTCATTGGGATGCACAAACTGGAATCCAGTGCCAAACATCGTACCCAGCATGGTGTTGGGATGTGCGGTGAGCAGGGTTTGCTCCACAGTGAAGCGCACGCCATCCACCAGCATTGATATGCGCTCCGGCGGACCCAGACGCACTGCGGCAGCTGCAGCAGCAGCGGCGGCGGCGGCTGCGCTGCTTGTCGTTGGGGTCATGGATTTGTCATGCTTGGAAATTGCACCACTCGACACGCTCATGGTGGTATGCTGTTGGCGCTGCATGTAGGTGCTGCTGCGACTGCGGTTCTTCAGGATGCGCCTGCGACGCTCCTCGGCAGCCTCCAGGTTCTCTTCGATGCTGCTGCTGTCGCTGTATGTATCCTGCTGCTGCTGCTGTTGTTGTTTTTGCTTATTGTTGTTGCTGTTGTTGCTATTACTACCACTACTATTGGAATTTGGAGTTGTTGACATTTTTCAGGAATTTCTATTTGCACTCGATCGAACAACAAAAAAAGACGTTTGTTCGAGAAGTTTATTCCAGCCGAGTGCAGACAAAGAAATGCATTTGCTCGGGCGCAGCTGCGTGTGGACGGTTTCACTAAAGTGCTTATCGTTTGCTTCAATCTGTAAGTCGCAATAACTATACGCCAGCTAGCATCTCCTTACATTATTTTATGATGTAAAAAAATTTGTGCGAACTGTTTTTTGCGCTTCTGTATATTCTCTTCGTTTGCTGTTTTTCTTTTTTTTTGGTGGTTGACAGTTATTCGATAGCCAATTGCCATTGACATCGGCGCGGCCATCGAAGGTTCATTTATTGTGAACCGCCAGCATGCAGCGTAATTGAGAACGATTTAGAAACAAACGAATATCTTAAATCTTTGACTTTTTTGGCATAGACTTGCTATACTCCGAATAAATATTTGCCATTTAATATCAATTTGCTACTATTTGTGCGCGGTATCGGTTCCGTGAGCCAAGGGTTGAAACTAGTTTCGATAAATGCAAGAACGAACCAACATACGGCTACAGAGCCGCTATCGATAATCGATTCCGGTACAGCTCTAATAATCGATAAGCCGAAAAGCAAAATGGCAGACGTAGAAAAGGAAACCGAGAAGAAAATCTTGTAAATAATCCGTAAAAAAATTGCATATTTGTCGCAAACATTATGCCAATTGCGCGAAACGCGAGTGCATAATAAACGTGATGTGCAATTTGTTTGCTAGATCTATTTCAACTACCACAAAGTGCTCGCGTGTGTGTCTGCGGCGGCAAAAGCAAATCCCAGAGTAATATATCCCAATCAAAATTCGCTCGAACGCGACAACCAAAACAGGCAGCAAACAAAGCAACAAATGTGGAGACAATGCCAACTAGCGGGCACGGGCATAATTTCACATACATTCTTAAAATGTGCAATTTGCAAAAACAAATAATATTACTACAATAAAAAGTAAGAAAAAAAATAGGTGCAAAAACGTCGAATCGAATGTGAATGAAAGAGGGGGGAGCAGTGAGCTGAGGAGCGGAAGAGACGTTTGCACAAAAGCTGACGGCTGCAGCACGCATAGCCAACTCCATCTCGCTCACACCAATGCCGCGAATGCGCGCGCCCTTAAAACGAGCGTGCGAGATAGATGGATTTTTTGGGATGGCATTTAATGTTGTTTGCGTTCCACAGCAGCCAGCTTTTGTTATGGCTCACGCGTTTTGATATTTTCCTTTTTACTGTCAGTTTCAGGTTTTTTCTCCTCTTTTTTGTGTATTTTTTGTGACGAAAAGCGCATAGAAAATGTACAACGAAAAAGTTTGCAAGTCGAAAATTGGCTAGTCGCAAATAATAATGAATTACGTCTTTTTCTGTTTAGGCGGGCAGTGAACAAGACAAAAGTGTAAGCCTTAACACGCACACACAGACACCCATACACACACAGAGACAAAGTGCGTGCAAAAACAAAAATAGTGAAGAGAACGGACGAACAAACAGAAAACGAAGGAGGGGGAGCGGTAGCGCGCATCTATTGCTTAGAGCAGTGCATTGCACAGACTGCAAAGTGGCGGCGCTACTCGGGATTAGTGCTGGTGCAGCGGCAGCGGCGTCCATGTTAAACGGGCGGCAGCAGCAGCAGCACAACAACAAGAACTATAACAACAACAATAACAATAACAATTCAATTAACAACAACAAACAGCAGCGGAGTCCGCAGCAGCAGCAACAACAACAGCCGGCGGTGTGGCTGTGGTGTCGCCAATTGTGGCCTTAAGCATGTAGTAAGGAATGCTCCCACTTGATTGCATCACTTAATTAATAACTGTCTTTCCTGCACCTTCGTGAATCCCGTCTACAGGTCGCAGTTGAGCAGCAAAAGCGGGCGGTCTAAGTAGCACAAGTCGAACCCCTCAGCGCAGGAGGTTCCACAAGGCAAAACCAATCAAATATATACACACACCCACACAAACAAAGAGAAACAACACACAAATGAAAAATGTCACAAAGAGGTAAGCGCGGTAATCAGCAGCAGCAGCAGCAGCAACAGCTGCAGCAGCAGCCGCCGCAACAGCAGCAGCGACAAGATGTTGAGCCGCAGCCGCCGCCCACAAAGCGACGAAAAGGACGACCGCCCAATGGAGCGCCGGCGACAGCAACAGCCTCAGCAACAGCAACAACATCGACAGCGGTTGCGGCTGCGGCAGCAGCAACAGTTGCTGTCAGCGAGCAACAGTCAATGTCGAAGCTGCCGAGCAAGGCCAAATCGGCCAGCAAAAGCAAAGCGCAAAGCAACAGCAGCAACAATAATAGCAATAGCAACAACAGCAGCAACAACAACAGCAACAACAACAACAGCAGCAGCAACACCTGGCAAGCGCGCTCCGTGGCCGATATTAAAATGTCGAGCATCTACAATCGAAGCTCAACCGAAGCGCCAGCTGAACTGTATCGGTAAGTCCAATCGAAGTCAATATAGATCCATAAAACATATTTCTAACACGCTCCATTGCAGCAAGGATCTCATTAGCGCAATGAAATTGCCAGACTCAGAGCCATTGGCCAACTACGAGTATCTGATTGTAACCGATCAATGGAAACAGGAGTGGGAGAAGGGCGTACAGGTGCCCGTCAATCCCGATTCGCTGCCCGAGCCGTGTGTCTATGTGCTGTCCGAGCCAATTGTATCGCCAGCGCATGACTTTAAACTGTAAGCAATCGATTGATCTAAATATATTTAGGGTGGAGAGGAAGAGTTTATTGGATTTATACATTATTGTTCTTATTGCAGTCCAAAAAATCGTTTCCTGCGCATCACCAAAGATGAACATTACTCGCCAGACCTGCATTGTCTGACGAATGTTGTTGCACTGGCGGAGAACACATGTGCCTATGACATCGATCCCATTGATGAGGCTTGGCTGCGTTTATATAATGGCGATCGTGCGCAATGCGGCGCATTTCCCATCAACGAAACGCAGTTCGAGCGGGTCATCGAGGAACTGGAGGTAGGCTGTTGAATGACAAATCTAAGAGTCTTTATTAATTCTCGATTTTGTCTTAACAATTAGGTTCGCTGCTGGGAGCAGATCCAGGTCATACTTAAGAAAGAGGAGGGTCTGGGCATTGAGTTTGATGAAAATGTTATATGTGATGTTTGTCGCTCGCCAGACTCCGAGGAGGCCAACGAAATGGTATTCTGTGATAATTGCAACATCTGTGTGCATCAGGCTTGCTACGGCATTACAGCGATTCCATCAGGTAAAAGAGAAGAGACCATTCCCATTGAGCTTATGTTAAACAACGCTTACAATTGCTTTCCAGGCCAATGGCTTTGTCGCACTTGCTCGATGGGCATTAAGCCAGAGTGCGTGCTCTGTCCCAATAAGGGCGGCGCCATGAAATCTAATAAATCGGGCAAACATTGGGCGCACGTGTCGTGCGCTTTGTGGATACCAGAAGTTAGCATTGGCTGTGTCGATCGCATGGAACCGATAACAAAAATCTCAAGCATTCCTCAAAGTCGTTGGGCATTGATCTGTGTGCTGTGTCGCGAGCGTGTGGGCAGCTGTATCCAGTGCTCGGTGAAGACGTGCAAAACGGCGTACCATGTCACCTGTGCGTTTCAGCATGGGCTCGAGATGCGCGCCATTATCGAGGAGGGGAACGCCGAGGATGGTGTCAAGCTGCGCTCCTATTGCCAAAAGCATAGCATGAGCAAGGGCAAGAAGGAGGGTGCACACACGTCGCACACATCGGCGTCCAGTTGCATGCAGAAGCACAACAACAAATTCTCGTCAAGCACTGGACATGCCAACGAGGAGGGGCATACAGCGGGTGCCAAAGGCGAGGATCATCGCAGACGTAAGAATCATCATCGCAAGAACGACATGACCTCAGAGGAGCGCAACCAGGCGCGTGCGCAAAGATTACAGGTGAATTACATATAACCAGTCTAAACAATATATAGAAAACACATTTATATATATAATTATTTGTTTTTATTTATTGTTATTTAGGAGGTCGAGGCGGAGTTTGATAAGCATGTGAATATCAATGATATAAGCTATCATCTGTACGACGTGGATGAGGATGCCATTGAGGCCATTTATAATTATTGGAAATTGAAGCGTAAGTCGCGCCATAATCGTGAGCTAATTCCGCCTAAATCGGAGGACGTGGAGATGCTCGCACGCAAGCAGGAGCAACAGGATCTCGAGAATCATAAATTGGTTGTGCACTTACGGCAGGACTTGGAGCGCGTGCGTAACCTCTGCTATATGGTCAGTCGACGCGAGAAGCTGTCGCGTTCGCTGTTCAAGTTGCGTGAGCAGGTGTTCTACAAGCAGCTCGCTGTGCTCGACGATGCCGTTGTGCAGCGGCAGCAGCAACAACTGCAGGGAACAACGGACAGCAGCAAGGAGCTGCCCGCTTTGGACACAGATGCCATACTCTATGCAAACGATGGACCCACTCTCTATGATCGGTTCTATAGCTCGGATCAGCTTACTGTGCCGGCACAGTATCAGAGCTTGGAGTATATACTGGAGCAGCTGAAGGGTAAGAAGCAGGCACGTGGACGCGCCTCC
The DNA here is from genome assembly GCA_035046225.1 of Drosophila pegasa. Classification (NCBI taxonomy): domain Eukaryota; kingdom Metazoa; phylum Arthropoda; class Insecta; order Diptera; family Drosophilidae; genus Drosophila; species Drosophila pegasa. The sequence continues at coordinate 3,180,062 of JAWNOD010000286.1, forward strand.
CAGTCGCCCAACAAGCGCAAGCAGCAGGCGGCGGCTATCAAGGGTTCGCCCAAGAAGAAACTTAACAATGGTGCAATATCTACAACAACAACTACAACAACTACGAACACAACAACATCAGCAACTGCAACAGGGACTGGAGCAATGGCTAACAAGTCCGCCAAGTCACGTGGCTCGCCAAGGGCGCCTACAACGGCGTCCACGGCGATGCCGTGTGCGGGGAGGCGTGCCTCGAAGAGCGGCCCGGCAACGACGGCGACGTCGAGCCATCAACAACCACATAAATTATCTAAGACATCTAGTGGTCTTGGCGGCACGTCCGCCCCAACGTCAAGCGGCAGCTCAACATCGGCTGATTCCAGCTCGGCGCACGGCAGCAGCAGCAGCAGCGCCAGCAGCAGCAACAGCAGCTCCGATTCGAGTAGCGCCTCCGATTCAGGCAGTGAAAGCCACAGCTATCGCAACAAAGCACAGCCAGGAGGAGCAGCGACAGCGGGAGCAGGTGCAGCAGCAGCAGCAGGAGCGGGGGCAGTCAAACCCGTGCGTAAACAATCCTATGCCCGCAGCGTGGAGCAGCGCAAGAAGCAGCGACAGCGGCGTCAAAGTGAGGCAGCTGCGTGTGCGTCTGCAGCGTCTGCGAATGCCCGCACCAGTTGCAGCAGCAGCAGCAGCAGTAGAAGCAGGAGCCGCAGCAGCAGCTCCTCCAGCGACGATAACGATGAACGGACGCAGCGTGTCAAACGTGTCGGCAAGTCAACGACAGCAACAGCGACCGCAACAGTACCTGCCAAAAGTCAAGCAACTAAGTCAAAGCAAAGCACAACTGCGACGAGCACAGCTCGACGAAAATTGTCCAGTAGTGGAGCAGCAGCAGCAGCAGCTGCCGGCGCAGCATCATCATCTGCGGCGTCCACAGCTACGCGTGGCCTTGCGCAGATGGACAAGGAAATGCGACAGCAAGACCCCAACAGTTTGTCCAGCGATGAAAGTGAGGAGCTGCTGCCTGTGAAGCTAGCCGAGCGACAGGCGCGCACTCACAATGCCAGCGCAGCGAATACCAATTCCACGCCAGCTCTGGCTGGAGCCACGGCAATATCAGCGCTGCGCAAGCCGGGTCAGCACATCTACTCCGACTCGGATAGCTCGACAACGACAACGCCGGAGCGTGAGGCGCCCAAGCGGCTGGAGGAGGAGGAGCAGGCGGCAGCCGAGAGCAATGTGAGCGATTCGCAAAATCAGCAAACGATACGCACCAAGGCGGCCATGAAGGAGTTTGTGCCGGGGACAACCGTGACGACAGCGACAACTGGCGCCACAACAACTGCAATAGCATCTGCGACGACCAACAAATCAAAAGCCAACAAATCGAAGGCAAACGCCCCCGTCTTTCAGCCTGTGGATCTGCTGGTGGTGCCCCAGAGGCAGGCGGCCAAGAAGGCCAGCGAAAATATGCGCATCTCCACGAATCTCGCCACAGCGCTGCTGCCCGACGCCAACGAGCGACTGAGGGAGCCAGAGCCAAGCAACAGCAGCAGCAACAATGCAGGTGCCAGTGCAGCCAATGCCAGCAGCAGCAGCAGCAGCGCCAAGAGCAAATCAAAGGAGGCAGCGAATCGCCTGCTCGAGGTGGATAAGGCGCGAGCGAAGGAGCTGCAAAAGACAACGGGCAAGACGGCGGGCGAGACGACGGCTGAGCGTGGCAAGCGCGGCAGACCGCCTAAGCAGCAGAAGGAAAAGGAAAAGGAGAAGGAAAAGGAGAGGGAGAAGGAAAAGGAGAAGGAAAAGGAGAAGGAGAGGGAGAAGGAAAAGGAGAAGGAAAAGGAGAAGCCAGCGCCCAGGAACAATGAACTAGCCAAGCTGGGCAACTTTGCCGTCTCGTATGTGCCACAGCGACAGGCAGCCAAGAAGGCGGCCGAGCAGCTGAAGAGCAGCGGCGCAGCTTTGATCAAGTCTAGCCAAGAGTCGAGCACAAGTGCGGCCAACGAGGAGGCGGGAGCAGGAGTAAGTGCAGCAGCAGCAGCATCAACAGCAGCGGCAGCAAGCACCTCGCCCATCAAGTCGGCTAAGCAGCAGCAGCAGACGACGCCTGTGCGTCGCAACTCGCTGCTGAAGGAGACCACACGGCGGCGCTCCAAAGAGGAGGCGGTGCCAACGCCCGTCAAGCGACGCATTGCAGCGCCTAATCTGTCCAGCTCCAGCTCCGGTGATAGCAACAGCAGCAGCAGCAACTCCTCCAGCAGCAACAGCGACAGCAGCAGCAGCGGCAGCGGCAGTGACTCAGACAGCGACAGCGAGCCAGCCGTGCAGGAGAAGCGCAAGCCGGCAGCAGCAGTTGCAGCAGCAGCAGCGGCAGCAGCAGCATCTACAGCCTCTGCATCCACTTCCACCTCCGTTTCCACCTCCGCCTCAGCAGCCACCTCCGCCTCTAGCTCAATTGTGCCAAAGCGTTCGCCGCGCAAATCGCTGGACAAGCCGGCGCCAGTTGCTCCAGCTCCACCGCTGTCCAGTCGAACGCGCCAGAATTCCACAAACAAATCGCCAAAGAGAACGCCGCAGAAGTCGCAGGCGCCGGAGCCACATGTCACGCCCAAGTCGACGCAGCGACGCAAATCCTCGCTGGACGATCTCAGCAAGCAGACGCCTCCGGAGATGAATAAGCGTGCAACGCGCAATTCCAAGTCGCGACCTCCTTCACCCGTCGTGGTTAGCCAGGCAAAGGCTAGTCCGGAGAAACCCATGGCTTCTCGTCGCAAATCTCGAGCAGAGTCACCGAAGAAGACGCCGCCAAATCTGGAGCACGAGATAGCGCAGCGCAAGGCGGCGACGGGTCGGACGACGAGTGCATTGGACAAGCTGCTCGACAAGAAGCAGCAGCAGCTTAACAATGCCACGCCCACGCCCACAGCAACGCCTACAACAACGCCGACGCCGCCAGCCAAGCAGAGGGCGCCCAGTCCCGAGGCCGAAATCCTTCGGCCATCCACTGCCCAGCAGGAGTCGGGTGAGCAGCCCATGGACATCGATGAGGAGCTGACCACAGCGCCCACCCACACCCAACTCTCGGCCAATGCCAGCAAACTGGCGGAGCTCTCGGCGGCGGACATCGACGAACGACCGCCGGCAGCTCCGTTGCCCGCCTCGCCCACGCCCACGCCTTCGAACGACGAGCTCTCCGACGAGGCGGGCAGCGATCAGAGCGAACGGCGTCGCAGCAGTCGCTGGCGTTCGCGTCGCAGACGCCGGCGCACCCGCGACGAGGACGACGAGGAGCAGCACACGCACCACACCCAGCACCTGCTCAACGAGATGGCAATGGTGCGCGAGCTGGAGGAAGAGCGCAAGAACGAGCTGCTAGCGAACGCCAGCAAATACTCCGCATCCACATCCTCGCCCGCCGTTACAGTGATTCCACCCGAGCCGCCAGAGATAATTGAGCTGGATTCAAACTCCAACTCGGGTGAGCAGCAGCACCAGCAGCAGGCGCAGCAGCAGCAGCTGCCTCTGCCAGAGGCTGTTGCCACGCCGTGCGCCGCCCTGGAGCTGGATCAGCCCATTGTGGATGCCATTCTGGAGATGGAGGACAGCAAGTATGGCAATTTCGCCACCAACGTGGCCAATGTCCTGAATCCGCCCAACTCGGGCCCGATGACGAGCCTGCTCGATAGCAGCAGCAGCGGCGGCGGCAGCAAGCAGATCTTCGAGGAGGACAGCACGCTGGCGACGCGCAACCTGGTCGAGAAGCTGCGCAAGACGAAGCGCAAGCCCCTGCTGGACGACTGCAAGGACTCGCTGGATCTGCTGCCACCCACGCCGGCGATACCCTCGGTCTTTCCCTTTCACAATGCGGCCGATCCTGAGGATTTGATACATGCCCAAAAGGAGCTCCAGCAGCAGCAGCAACAACAACAACAGCAGCAGCAGAGCTGCCTCTTTGGCAACTCGGCACCCAACTCAGTGGCCAGCCAGCTGACCATCAAGGACTCTCCCCTCACGGCCAACAGCGGCGGCAGCTACGCCAACAGCTTGACCAATACGCCCAACGCCACGCCCACCACCAATGCGAGCGCCAACAACTTGGGCTACGGCAACGTGAACTACAGCTGCTACCTGAACAAATCGTCGCCCCAGCTGCCGCCGCATAAGCCCAGCAATGGCAACCAGCTGGCCACCACGCCGACTGCGACGCCAACCACACCCGTCTCCGTGGCCGCGCCACCGCCCACGCCCGACTTCGTGGACCTAGCTGCGGCGGCCGTGAAGAACAGCCTGAGCGGCTATGCGGCGGGCGCAGCGGGCGGTGCCTCGTCGTTGCCGGCCCAGGCCAGTGCAGCCATCAACTCCTCCAACTCGCAGTCCAACAACAAGCTGAGCGACTACGACGAGAATACGCGCATGCAGTCGCCGTTCGGAAGGATGCAGCGCTGGAATGAGAACGACTTGATTGCAGCCAGGCGCAGCAGCTCGCCCAGCTCTGTGTCCGAGTCGAATGACCAGCCGCCGAGTCAGCTGGCCCAGCAGCTGGACAAGAGTTACTTCAACAGCTATGCAGCGGCGGCGGTGAGTGCGCCGGCCGGCGCCGGAGCAGCGGTCAATCAGGGTGCTCCAGCGGGCAGCAACAACAGCGGCGCAGTGTCAGCAGGGAATGCGGGCAGCGCCTTCGGCAGCCATACGCCACTCGTCAATGGCATCGATGCCATGTCCATGTACAACAATGCCACGCAGCAGCAGCAGCAGACCACGCCCACTCACCCGCAACGCACGCCCAATAGCCAGTATAATGGTGGTATCTATCCCCAGCTGGCGGCCATCATCCAGCAGCAGCAGCAGCAGGTGGTGCAGGCAACGCTGGCTGAGCCGAGCGCCCAGACCTTGTTCGGCAACAGCTCGCAGCCCAACACGCCGTATGTGGGCACGCCATATGCCACGCCCAATCTGACGCTCACCACGACGCCCAATCATCAGTATCCAGTGGATGGAAGTCTGACGCCTTATCCGCTGCTGAGCAGCTGCGCCGAGCAGTTGCCAGCGATACTGCAGCAGCCGCAGCAGCAGCAGCAACAGTCGGTGGAGCAGGTGCAGCCAGTTCAGGTGGCTCTGCCCGTGACGGTGCCGGTGACTGTGCCCGTTGTACCTGTTGTGCCCGTTGTGCCCGTAACCGTACCTGTGCCCGTGCCCATAGCCGTGCCCGTTGCGCCTCCCCTGCCCAACAAGGAGAGCATCTCGCCCACCAAACGGAGCAGCAGCAATTCCTCCAAGCAGAAGCAACAGCAGCAGCAGCAACAGCAAATCCAGCACAAATCGCCGCAGCTGCCGCAAGGCAAATCCCCCGGCAAGTCGCCCAGGCAACCTGTCGTCCTCCATCCGCCGCCCACGCCGCCAACTCTCATACCTACGCCCACAGTGACGCCCACGCCTCCAGTGTCCAAATACGATCCGCTGACGCACACGCTGACCGGGAAGCTGCGCCAGCGGGCGCCGCGCGGCAGTGGCGCCCAGACGGGCACGCGTGGCCGTGGACGCGGTCGTGGCCGTGGTCGGGGCGGCAATGCGTCCAACGCGATTCTCCCGCTGCCACCGGCCATGTCGGACTACGGTCGGAACACGCACATCGTGAGCAACCTGGTGGGCACGCCCTACGAGTTCAACAACTACGACGACGAGCTGAGTGGCCCCGGCGTGGAGAACTTGCAGTCGCTGCGCGATCGTCGACGCAGCTTCGAGCTGCGCACACCCAGTGCGGGTGCAGCCGGTGGTGGAGGTGGTGCAGCGGCGCCGAGCAACACCACCAGCTATGCCAGCTGCAAGCTGCGCGGGCAGAACAAGGCGAACAATCCCCTGCTGCACGCCATAGTGCAGCCCGTGCTGCCCGGCCCGGTGGACATGCGCACCTACAATCTCGGCTTCGAGGCACCACACAGCACCGCCTCCCAGGAAGCCTACCAGAACAACCTCCTGGGCGCCTTCGACTCGGGCACAGCGGACCAGACGCTCAGCGAGTTCAATGAGGAGGACGAGCGCCAGTTCCAGTCGGCGCTGCGAGCCACAGGCACCACCAGCACCACCACCAATAACAACACTAGCAGCAACAATGCCTCACCCACGAAACCACCCAGTGGAGCGAGTGGAGCGGTGCCTAGCAGCCTGCTGAACAGCGCCTTGCAGTCGAGCGAGGCGAACCAAGCGGCGCCAAGCAACACGCTCGTCTCGGAGCTAGTGGTGCCCACATTGGAGGCCTCGCTCGAGGCCACCTCTGAGGAGATATCCATCGACTCGGACACCACCACGCTGACCACCAAGGCCGCGCTGAACCAGCTCAAGCTGAAGATCAAGGAGCCACTCGCCTACCCGGACCTGCACTACAGCAGCGTCACGAACAGCAGCTGTCTCTCCAGCAGCGGCAGCCTGGTGCAGGCGAACGTGGTGCAAACCACCGTGACGGCGCAGCTGAGCGGCGCCACTGTGGCCAGCACCTCGGCGGCGTGCACGCTGAGCGTGAGCGGCAACTCGCGGCGCATGCGCAAGAAGGAGCTGCTCAGCCTGTACGTGGTGCAGAAGGACACGCTGAACGACGACAGCTCGTGCGGCCTGCCCGCTGCTTCGGATAGCCAGCCGCTGGAGAACATGCGCAAGTCGGACGCCAGCGAGCTGGACGACGAGCAGCAGCAGCAGCAACAGCAGCAGCTGGCCGCGAGTGGCGGCACCACGAAGCGCTTCAAGAAGACCGCCAGCAACAGGGAGCTGCGCGCCCTGGATGCGAATGCCTGCCTCGACGAGCAGCTGTTGCCAGCGGGCAGTGCAGCGGGCGCACAGCCGCCGGATGGCCGGCGACGCAGCGCCTGCAGCTCGGGCAGCGCGGACAATGGCAAGACGGGTGCGGCCAGCAGTGCGGGCAAGCGGCGCGGACGCAGCAAGACGCTGGAGAGCAGCGAGGATGACCATCAGGCGCCCAAGCTGAAGATCAAGATACGCGGGCTGCCGGCCACAAGCGAGGCGACTGCTGGACTCTCGGTCAGTGGCCTGGATGGCAGCGGCAGCAGCTACAGCTACGAGATGACGCGACGCGCCTGTCCGCCCAAGAAGCGGCTCACCAGCAACTACAGCACGCCGACGCTGGAGGAGATCAAGCGCGACTCGATGAACTACCGCAAGAAGGTGATGCAGGACTTCGACAAGGGCGAGGATAACAACAAGCGCGAGCTGGCGGGCGACAACGAGACGCTCCTGGTCAAGCCCAAGAAGGACAAGAAGGACAAGCCGAAGAAGGACAAAAAGGAGAAGAAGCGCCTCAAGCAGCAGCAGCAACAGCTGCTCCAGTTCAGCAACAACAACAGCACCACCACCACCCTGACCACCATGACCACCACGCTGATCGAGAACACGGTCAGCGACTCGCCCGGCGAGAAGCCGAAGCTCATATTGAGGATCAACAAGCGCAAGGCGGAGACAACGACCACCACGACGAAGATTAACCTGGAGCAGCAGCAGCAGCAACAGGAGCAGCAGCAGCAGCAGCAAATGGAGGCTCCACTGCGCCTGAAGTTTGCGCGCATTTCAGCTGAAGGCGTCTATGTCATCGGTGCCAAGCCGGACAACAAGGAGCCGACGCCTGCCTCGTCCGTTTCGCCAGCTGCACCCGCCGACTTGCCGCTGTTGCCACTGGTCGGTGCGTCGCCGTCGCTGACCAACAACAACAGCAGCTTCACGCCCCACTCCCAGAACGCCAATGCCTCGCCTGCGCTCCTGGGCAAGGACACGAGCACTCCCTCGCCGCCCTGCCTGGTCATCGACAGCAGCAAGAGTGCGGATGTGCATGATTCCACATCGTTGCCAGAGAGCAGCGGTGCAACGGTCGCCTCCGTCGTGAGTGGTGCTGGTGGGGGCGTGGGCGGTGCTGATGTTGTTGGCGTCGGCGTTGGTCCAACGTCGCCGCTGTGCGTCAATGTGGGCAACTACGATAATAGCAACAATTCGTTGCCGTCGGCCAGTGGTTCCGGATCCGCGTCCAGCAACTCCTGCAACAGCAATTCGAACAACAACAACAATAATAATAACAACAACAATAATAACAACGGCAACAACAACAACGGCAGCCGCACAGGCGGTTTACTTCCACTGAAAAAAGACTGTGAGGTTAGATGATAATCATAAAGCCAGCGTTCGACCAAGCGATATATGTATGTGTGTATATGTGAAGCACTCAGATATGCATATATATATATACAGATCCGATTATATATAGAGAAACGATTCAGCCATCGTTTACTTCCAGCAGCAACAAAGTGTCCTAGAAAAGCAACCCCCAATCCCCCCTTCATCCACGTTCTTTTGTAAACCCGTCTCTGTAAATCATTTCTTTATCCCTTCCCACAGCACTTTTGTAAAGCCCTATTTTGTACAGTTAGTTCGTAAGTCCTGCCCCAATTTTGTTGTGCACACGCAAGATATTAACACTATATAGGCATACTATATATATATAGGCATATATATATATATGAATAATACAAGAACGTACATAAACAAATGCTAACTAATGATTGTACATTTTTAATTAAAGCGAATTTTATATATAGATCCGTAGTCTAGCCTATGTAAAAACAAATACTGTATTAAAAGTTAAACACGAAGTAAAAGTTCGCAATTATGTTTAGCCTAAATATCAGAAGAGAAAGTTAAAACAAAAAGTAAAGAAATAAAATGCTCGGTTTATATAGCGCATACGGATCAGCATGCGTTATGCTAGTTAACCCACTTCCATAAAAATACCTACTCATAAAAAACAACTAAAATATATAAAAATAAATATATATTATTATTATATATATATTTTAATTATTTATTAATAACTATTTAAAAATGACAAAAAAAAAACAACAACAAATGAGAAAATGCATAAAATAAACACAAAAAAATAAAATAGCAGAAAATTTGTTAAAAGTCGAAAAAAGAAGAGAAAAGCGAAACACTTAACAGTTGTAGCTCGTAGTCATTAATTGTAGATCTTAGCGAAAATCGAAAGTCGGCTACCAACATTTTGGGGGCGTGGCCGCAACTAAGTGCATATATTAAAGCGAACAGCAACATATAACTAGAACATAAACAACAAAAATTGAAAAGTAAAAACCAGAAATTTTTGGACAATGGAAATGTTTGTATTTTTAGATTGTAAGCCAAAAACAAAAACAAAAAACCGTGTCGAAACTCCATAAAAAAAATTTAAAAATTGCAACAAAACACTTGAAGTTTATTATTTTATTTTTCGAAATAGTTAAAATGTTGATTTTGTACAGATAAGTCGAAAACATACACACAATCATTACACTATATATACAACTTTTTTAGCAGCAGCTCTATGTGATTGCGCATTCCAGTTCCAGATGACAAAGTTGACACGAAATACAAAATTAAAAAAATAAATAAAATCTTTAAAAAAAATCAAATCAGTTTTAATGCCACTAAAAAAGTTTTTAAATAAAAAATAAATAAAATCGATCACATGGAGCGCAGCTTCTACTGTATATATATGCAAATATTTGAACGATTCGGCTTATAATTTACAAAGATAAAAACACGACAAACTATTAAAAATAAAAAATAATAAAATTAATATACACATACAAAACGAAGAACATATTTATTCCAATATATTCAGCAAGCAAACAAAAATTGTAATTTTAGAACTATTTGGAGTTGTAAATGGCAAAGATTTAACTGTAAATAGTTGTGCGAGTGTGTTTGTGTGTATGCGTGTGTGCATGAGATGTTTTTTTTATTATTACGTTCTAATCTAATTAATAATACTGATTATTAATTTTAAATTGTAGTTTTTAGCGAAAATTTAAATAAAACACAAGCAAAAGCCTTATTTAAAAAAAGAAACAAAAACGAAGAGAAACAAATCAATTTAAACACCTAAAACTGCAATCTGCACAAGCCCAATTCAGTTTTCACTCAATCTATAAGCTAATCCGATATGATACTATTATGCTCTGATACTTTATATCGAGAAGTTGGCAAATGTGGGGAACCAAACAGAAAGCGACTATATAGCACAGTAATCCTTGAAAACGATTTGTCAATTAAAAGCAAAGTGTAAAGTATATGGAAAACATAAATCATGAATGGAACTGGGTATATACATACACATATATATAGTAAAAAGTAGGGACACAATATTTTTGGTGCCGTATTTTGTACAAATCAAGCAATATTCTCTGAACTTGTTAATAAAAACACACAAAATAGAGAGAAATAGATCGTATATTTTTTAGTTTCCATAAGTTCGATACAGACCAGACCAAGCGTTAAATAAATATGGAAAAACTTAATATAAGTCAGGAAAATGTCTTAAATATGCCTAAAAAAACAAAACAAAACAAAAAATCGAAAAACTTTCAAGAATTACATTTAAATAAGCAACATAGGCAAACAATAAGTATTACTAATGAAATTATTATTATTATTATTATACTATTATTATTATTATTATGTTTATTATTATTATTATTGATATGATATAGGTGTTGAGCAGATGGCAACAGTTAGATCGTAAGTACGTAGGGCTACATAGGGAAATCTATAGTGCTAGTAATTAGAGTCAGGAACTAAAGATCGATATGTAGGCTTAACAATGGGTAGGTGTTATATAAGTATATAAAACGAACAATCTAAGCACATGCCTAGTAAATCCAAATATATAAGTATTGTGTAACATACTACAAAACATATATATATATAAGTATATATATATAACACAACTTTTTTGTATGTTAAATAATTATGAACATGATTTCTAAACAACACTTCGATAAAGATGTAAAATACGAGAAAAGATAAAGCTGTAAAAATATGAAAAATTGAAAACCAACCAACCAACTAGTAAAGCTAAGTTGTATTATAAATATGAAAATATAGAAGAAATTATACATAAATTATTAAAAACAAAAGTCTTTTACTTACCGTCCTCAGCAATCCATGATATAAAGTATTTTAGTTTTCTGGTTTTTTTTATATATAGATATATATTTCCTTTTGTTTTCTGTATAAGTACATATATATTCATCTCTTTATATATATTTTTGTATATATAATTGTTTTACACATCTTAGAATTTTTGGGTTTTTATTTTCGTTATAATACTAGAAAACTTGCGTGTGGAGTGAGCCTTGTTTATAAGAAATTAGAATCTGATATTTTGCTTTCGTTTTCGTTTTGGTTTTTTTCATAAAGCGTCTGCACAAAAGCCAGATGAAAGCTCTATTCGAAAATCTCAAGGCTTATTGCTACTTTGGCCACACACAGCCTTTACACTCAGAGAAAAAATGACTCCACTTGTGATATTTTGTTATACAACTTTTCGGAGTAATTTTATCAGTAAAAAATAGTTAGTTAAATTATTATCAGAAAAATAAAAAAGACTTAATTTGAAAGTATTTAATTTCATAATTTTTATACTTAAATTAATCATGGAAGTAGAAAGTTTCTTAAAGTAATTAATTTTTAATTCATAGTTAATTTAAGTGAAATTTTAAATATTTTCAACAACAAAATTCTTGAAAATCAGTTTTTTACTTAATTTATTTGGTGTTTCTTTTTTCTCTGAGTGTACAGTCTGGTATATTTATTTTTTACAACCAGCTCCATTCGACTTCAAAGTTTAAAGAGTGCAGCTTATCTATCATCTGGTTTGTGCATATGTCGTATATATATTTATTCCGAAATATCTTTAAGAAGTCTATTTTTTTTTGTTTTTGTTTTTATTTGTTTGAGTGGATTATAGCGTTTCTCTATAAGTTACACTTAAATTGTCTAATCGCTGTGTTTTTTGTGGGCTTTACGAACCGAAATGAACTATTTACACTTTGAGAAAAATTTCGTTAACAAATATTATTATAGTTTAAGTAGAACTGTCAAATGTGAGCTTAAGATTTTCTGTATTTGGGTTTTTAAATTTATATTTAATGCATGATTTTTGTATTTTGAATAATTTTTGGGTTTTTGGGTTTTGCTTTCACTTTGTGTATTTTGTAGCTTTTTGACGAAGACCAAACATTTCTCTCCATTTTTTTTTGTTGCTGTTGTATTTATTAATAATCACACCAAAAATATAGAGCTATATAATTTGTATCGTGTGATCTTTGTCCCGTTTGTTTTAAAGTATTGCGCTCTCTACTCAATGTAGATGTCCTCGATGGGATAAGCTGTTTCAATAAACTTCTGATAGAAACGCTGAAAGGCGCGACTACGGGAGAGACCATAATATCATATATGAGTTATGCATAGATAGTTAAATGTGTATGGATGCTTACCCAACGGCCTCGGCCACTGGCCTTGTGGACTCGGAGCCCTTGAAGACGTGACAGGCGAATCGCTGCACTGTCGGATGCTTTGTGATGAAGCCAATGAAGCGATGATCGCGCGGATGAAACGCGCAGAACGAGACATTCTTCAGTGAGTAGAAGTAATCGATGCAGGGTTTCTTCTCCTTTTTGTTCTGTTCAAGAGGAGAGGCAAATAAATATATATGAAAAATATAACCAGATTAAATTTATCAGGTAAATTAATAGTGCTAGAGTTAGTAGAGATCGAATAGGTTAATGAGCTATGTACTTTTCTCTGCCTCATTTACCCTATACATCCAATCAAACTCCAACTTACATTTGGCGCCGAGCGATCGACCATGCGTAGACCCTGATCGGATACCTCCAGTATGCAAGTTTGTCCCATTGGCGAGTTGCCGTACTCGCCCACGATTTTGCGCACGGCCTGGCAGACGACGCCGGTGCCCTTGTGCGCCAGCGTCTCCACGGAGCCGAGATAGCCGAGCAGGTAGCGCTCCTTCTTCACCAGCTGCACCGTCGGATCGAACTCGTTGTAATCGAGATCCACGGCATAGGCCGAGGGGAAGATGCCCTGGCGACCTGTGCGCAAGTTCACGCCCTCACACCACAAGTCCTCGGCCTCCTTCTGCACATAGATGGCGTCGCCGATCTCCAGCTCGATCTCATCGTGGTGCCGCGGCACAAACTTGTGCAGGCCACGATGCGTGGCCTCCAGCATCTCCAGCTGGCCAAAGGGTACGCCGCCAAGTGTGGGCGGGAACGGGGATTGCGAGACCGGCGAAGTGATCTGTGGCGACATGCTCTTGAAGTCGTTGGGCGAATGGGCCGTGCTGTGACCGCTGTCCACATCGCCCAAGCTCTGCAAGCGCTCCGAATCCGGGCTGGAGTCCTCGTCCAGCAGATAGCCACACTTGAGCGACAGAAACGAGCGCTGGGCTCCACTACCGACTCCAGGTCCGCCACCAACTCCTGCCCCAACTCCTGCTGCTCCATTTGCAGCTGCCTCGCCCATGCGAAACTCCTCGGCCAGATTGCAGACATTCGAGCCACCTAGAATATGCAGAATGGAAGCTGCAACGAGCCCATGAGTAGATTAGCTTTAGCTACGCGGGACAGAGTTTTAGCTCTCTAACTAAGGCATGCATGGATCGCTATTTACTTTATACCAAAAGGTGTACAACTTAATCAACTTGAGTTTAAATTTTAAAGTCTTTCAAATTAAAATAATATTTAAGAATTTTTATGATTCGCAATCAACTCACATTTCTTATTCTTTGGTATCTCGGGCAGCTTGCGGCGACGTCGTGTGGCCGCCGCATTGGGCGTCAGCAGCTCGGTGATGGGGCCAACGTTTGTCACAGTCGGGGCCGGGGTCATGCCATTGATGCCAATGAAGCCGCCGATGGCATCCTGATGATTCAGCGGATGATGCCGATGCGAGTTGAACGAGTCATTTGTATCGAGCGAGCCGTCAGAGGAGAGCGTGACCTTCAGGCCATCGCCCAGCTCATCGTCCTCCACTTGCCGCTGCAGCTTGCCATCGACCAGGACATCCTCCTGGTCGGAGCCGTCGCTTTTCGACGAATGCGAATCTTCCAGATCATCGTTGGGTATTAGACTGTGGAAAGAAAGGGAAATTTAAAAGATTTGAAAATCAGTTAGGAATTATGAGTAATAAATATGTTTTATTTTTTTTAAGGTAAATTGCAAGGGAATGGCTCATTGATTGATGGATTGATAGAATATATACTTATCACAATATACAGATTATGTTTGCCAAATTGATTGATGAATACTGCACTGATAAATATGCAAGACGTTTACAGGAACTGCATCTAGATTCTGTTATTGACTGACTGACTTGTTCTATGATTGATTGATTGACTTTATTTATTGATAGTCTTATTCACTCCGCACAATTAGCTGAACTATTTGACCTCCTTATTGACTGACTGATGACAGATTAGTTTACTGACTTATAAGCTACTGATTAATTTATTGGTTACTGCTGATGGACTGACTAAATGACAAGCTAACTGACTGTTAAACTATTTGATTGATATAAATACTATATAATGACTGACTGATTGTCTGGCTGGGTCACTTATTGGTTGAGTAGCCGAATGATTGTGAAACTGCCTGCTAGATTGACTGAATGTCTGTCTCTCTGATTAACTGTGACTAATTTACTAACCGAATGCCAGAGTGATCAAATGAATTAATTGAGTTACTAGCAATTCCACTAATTGTCAGACTGACTGAAAAATTGGTTTACTAATTGACTGTGCAACTGACCTTGAGAACGAATCAAGCAAAATTTATAAAAGTGCACAGTATAAAACTTTGTCCTCAGCAAAATGCATTTCAAGGATCTACGCAAAAAGGGTCGAGTAATTAAAACTTAAACTTTTACCCCAATTAAAGTCGCACAGCTGTTAGTACTCCATATACTATGTACTAGATACACAGTCTAAGTCGGGATGCACTGGAATCTTGTAAGGCACTCCAGAGCCAAATCGCAGCATCCTTGAGCTCAGCTGTTGCCCCAGGTGCTCTCTGCCCGTCGAGGGCTAATCAACAGTAAGTCTGGCCTCCCCCCACCGAGTAGAGTTATTTGGAACACGTGTTCACCCACTCAGTCGATTGATTTTTCAAGTGATTTTTCTTTTCTTTTCTTTCCTTTTTTTTTACTTACGAGTAAAATGCATGTGTGGTGTTCTTTTTGCCAAATGGGGCGCTGATTGCATGTGGCTCGAAGATGGGCCTGCGGAATTCCTCGAACTCGCTGTCGGCCATAGCTGTGCTAAGTGGGGGCCGCTGCCACGCCTACAAGTGGAGGCTTACTAATGTGGCTTGACTTTTCACTAGATGCGTGTATTGATTGGCTTCTGCTCAAGATTTGCAGCTATGCGACATATCCGCAGGCAGCCGAAACACTTTTTCACTTCACAAACTTAAAATAATCAATAATTTCCTTGACGTCGCGTATTTCCACTTCTCGTACTTCAGCGCAGTTTGACGTCCACTTCGCAGCTAAACTGTTCCCTGTGGGACATTTTTGCGCGAAGCCTCAGCTGTCACAGGAGCATGCTCCATTGCGCTCACAATTTCCCTTTCACTCTCTTTTTTTCTCGCTCTCTTTCGCTGTAAGCGTCTGTAACTTGTTTTTGTTTACACGCAGTCAAGCCAATCTGGAGCTGCATTTTGGGGGTGGATAGGGCACGCGCATGCGCTTGGTCAAGAGTTACTTGGGGGTTGCTTGTGGCGAATTGCAATGCTGTTGTTGCTTGCCACAAGCGGATGTCGGCATGAAGCCCTAGTTCATTTGAACTGTGGCGCCAGCCGGTGCGAAATTCGAAAAGATTGCAAGGCGACTGATGAACTGGAAGAGAGCTTCGAAGAGTATATGTTATCGAATATGTACGTAAACTTCCGGTCGATTAATATAATAAGTCTGAAGTTGTAATTGTATATTATAAGATTTTTTCTGTTTTATTATAAGATATTTTTTATATTTACATTTAATATTAATTATTATATTTATACCAAAATTTCCTTCATTTCGAAAATTCCTTCTCCTTGCAAAAAGACTCTGGCTTGTGTAAGTGTATCTAGAATTTCGAATGGTCTAGCTTTTCAAACTATCATAAATTCCTTTTATTCATTGATATTCGCTCAAAAATTGCACTTTTGCCTGTATTTTGTAAGAATTCATCACATTTCTTGGCAAAATTTGTCTCTAGACTGAACCCAACTACTTTTTTCTAAATGTCTGTAATTAAGATCGGCAACAACTATAGCTTTTCAAATTTATACGGATTTCTTCATTACACTCATCTATCATATTCAGGAATTGCAGGTTTTTGTACATATTACAAAACACATGTTCCCGAATTCAGCTTTAATCAAGCACATTTTGATTTTTATTAGTACAAATTTAGGCAAGCTGCTACAAATGAGCCAAATCTATAAATAGAAGCAAGACTAAGAGAAGCCTAATTGGAGTCAGGCATTAAAGAACTCAAGAGCCAGAAAGCATTTGCAACTAGAGATAATTAGATAAGTAGCAGCAGCAAATCCAATATAAACGAAGTGTGAGAAAATGAAAGTGGAATCGATTTCAATTGATTATAGACAGAACTAATGAAGATTGAATAAAGGGTTACACTTGGCGAAATTACTGTGCTGTAACTTAGAACTTGCTAACAATTAAATTGATATAAGTTTTAGGCTGCATTTCGTTATGGGAATATCAGCAAAACTTTATATAAAGCTAGCTGCTGAGCTTAGCTTTTTGTTGAGTGCATATTCAGATATATATACACACACATACATTTACATGCATCTACATACACACATATATTCACACTTCAGTGTCTATTCAATCCTAGTTGCCTTGACTTTCCGCGCCTGGCCTGCCTTAACTTAATTAGACGCAAATCAACAAAATCAACACAGAAATCACAAGCGCCATTCATTCACTCATTCATTCACTTATTCATTCATTCATTTAGCATTTGAGAAATGGCACTGAGGGTGGCTGGATCTTTAAAGGGGCCTTTAAGACGCTTCGCCTGCTATAAATCCATCAACTGTTTAGCCACACAGCAGCAACAGCAGCAGCAGCAACAGCCGCAATCACTTTGAATGTCCGTTTCAAGTGTGGTTAAGCGACTGGGGAGTGGGGCAGTTGGTGAGTCCGTGTAGTAGCCATTACGTTTATCACATCAGCTCATTTCTGCCCACACATTGAGCATGTGTGTTAGTGTGTGTGTGTGTGCGTGTGTGTGCTCTACCCGCATATTTTAATAGCCAAGTAGCTACTGCTCGGGCTCTGGCTGAAGTTGTTTCTGTGTAGTCGCTGACTGCAGCTCCCAGTTCGTTGTTTGCTTTTCTCTAAGCGCAAACAATGGGCCCCCAAAGTGTACCAAAAGCAGAGCCGCAAAAGAAATTGCCATTTATCTATTATTGACTCTGCTGCCACTGGGGCACAGCTCAACTCCTTTCCTCTTACTGTCTCGGTCGCTCTCTCTCTCTCCATCTCTCTCTTTCACTGTGCCCCGCGGTGGCAGCACATTGTCAAAGCAAGCGCATCAAGTGGTTGCCTCGTCATGCCGCATGCCAGATACCGTAAACTGGCCAAAAAGCCTGACTAACTCTTAGCTAATTCTGGATTTTGTGTGAAAATATATTTTATATTTGTCAGGAATTCTAAATTGAGGAATAATTAATATAAAATCGAAATATATTTTATTCTAAAAATTGTTTAAAATATATTGTTTCAGATTGATTATGACTTTTATTTGTTTATACTCAATTTATTTATTTTTTAGCTTGTAATCTTATTAATATATTTATATTTAATTAATATTAATTTTTTTAATCTTTTATATATTTTTTTAAATGTTTTTTTAGCCTGAATATATCTTATTTATTTATATATTTATTTTAAACCTTTAATTTTATTGGCAACTACAAGCTTTGCTAGTTTGTAGCAATCCCTAATGATTCCTACTCCTTTCTATAAAAGTTCTCAATTCTAACTAATTTCACTTCAAAATTTGTTGACTTTACGGTATTTCATGCCCGCATAATTTAAGCAAACGCATTTGAAAGTCAAGCGTTGATAGCAAAAAGAGAAAAAAAATGGAAGAAAAGTAAAAATTAAATAAAAATAAAAGTTTAACTCGAACTCAAACTTGTTGCTGCTGTTGCTCCTGCCACTGATTAGAAAGTGAAATGACGTCATGCATTATAGAGCTAGCCTGATTTCAGCATGATTTAGCCAATCAAAACGAGCGGCACCCACACACACGCACACACACACACACACAGGAGGTGGAGTTTGTGAGGCAGAAAGAAAGAAAGAAACAAAAAAAAAACTCACTTGTAGCTTTTATATCCTTGAACAAATTTATCTCGCTACGCACACTTGATAAATACAATTGAATATGTATGCGGCTATCTATCTATATATCTGTGTCTGTGTGTGTGTGGGTCTCCCTCTGTATGTGTGAGTCTGCTGGCTATAAAAGGCGCTGGCAGTGTGACAGGATCTGGCAGTAGCCGTTGCGTTTCCATTGCGCATACGACGCGTGTGCGAAAACTGGTGAATCGAAGTGCATAAAAACCAACTGGATTATCGCTGATTATATAAGAAGATATATAAATCCCTATAGATATATCGACTATGAGTGCATCGGGTAAAAGTCTTTTGGGCCTTTGGCTCTACCGCAGCGGTGAGCAGGAGTGGGCCGTCAAGCAGGGCAGTCCGCTGCACACTCCACTCAAAAAGGAATCTAACTCTTCCTCAACGACCTCATCCTCGTCGACGTCCTCATCGCATCCCAGTCTGTCGCGCCACGCCTCAGCACCTGGCGAGAATTTCCTCTTATTCTCCGGCAACAAGCCTGCTGGCGCCACGGATGCAGTGCAGCGCTCGCATGTGCCCGGCGAGCGCATCTCCATTTTGTTCACTCTGAAGAATCAGGTGGGAAACTTGGCACGCGCTCTGCAGGTCTTCCAGGAGCTGGGCATCAATGTGCTGCACCTGGAGCTGTCGCCCCTGGAGGTGAGCAGCAATCAGGCGGATGTCTTGGTGGATGTCGAGTGCGATCCACGTCGCTTGGATCAAGTGGTGAAGATGTTGAATCGCGAGGTGGCCTCGGTCAACTATACGTCGGTGAATGCGCACAGCTTGGCCCGGGCACCGTCGCTGTCCGCTTGCTCCAGCTTTGGTGAGTAGTGAAGCGAATGTCATGGAAATTATGGTGATAAGAGATTTTGGGAAGAAGCGTCGGCTAGTTGAGGTACCTAGAGGGTGCTTTTCATATGAAATGCAATTTTTTATAGAAATTTATAAGAAATCAGACAGATTTATCTAACTAGAAGGAATATACGAAACAAGAATATTAGTTTTAGTTCGTCTAATGAGGCGAATACCTAATCAAATCCTTAAAACATTTTATGGGCAGCTTATATCAATCAATAGTCATAATCACATTGTGGGCGTGGCTTGAAAATTATAATATATAAAGTAGACACTAGTGACAATAATCTATCGAATTTCGATGCCATAAAACCATTTCAATTAAACAAATTAAAAATCTAAAACTATAATACGAAAATGGAATTGTGCCTCTAAAACTGTAGTTTGTGCCTTAAAACTATACTCTAAATCAGTGCCAATAAATCAGAAATCACTTGACAACTGATACAGCTCGGGCTCTGCCTCTAGCTCTTCCATCTATAGCAACTTGAAATGAATATAGTTGACTATAATATATACTACATATGCTATTTATACTATATATAATCTATTATATTTTATTATGCACTATATATTGTTTATCAAGCAACAATCTATGTCAGGCGACTGAAATCATGAACTTGAAAACTTGAAAACAATTATGACAAATCACAGACTCTGCTGCAGTGACTGCTTGACTGAGACTCTCAAACTGTATGCCCAGAACTGGAGCTATGTGAAAAACTTTGAATTTTAAGTGCATCTAAAAGTGTGAATATAAATAGAGACAATGATGTTTGGTAGCTCAACTCAGACTACACATATATAAGAATTTATATTATCAAACTAAAGCTCAAAGTCTGACGTTTACTCTCAAATCATTTACCAAAAGATTGTGGAAAGTCAACGAAAATATATCTTAAATCTTTATCTCAAACGAAGCGTAAACTGGGCTAACTAAAAGCAGCATAAAATACATTTACTTATGAAGTTTATGCTTACAGATATACAAATTCTATTTAAATAGAAATTGAAATAAATTGTTTTCAATTTTTAGGTAATATATATGCCTGTCTTATATTAAAAATCTTTATTTTTATGACTTATCAACGTGTTGCTGTTTCGCTAACACAAATTAGGTCAGTGGTTCAGTCATTTTGTTAACTGATAAACGAGTATTACCTCAGCCGCAGGTTATTTATAATCGATTTTCTTTGGCTTATAGTCAATAGAGTAACTTTAATATTTTATCTGTATATTATATAATATATATTATATATTAATATACATCATCAACAATACTCGATCATTGCATAATTTTCTTTGACAGACTTTGGTGACATGGTTTGGTTTCCACGCAAGATCTCCGACTTGGATCAGGCGCAGAACGTGCTCATGTATGGCTCCGAACTGGATGCTGATCATCCCGGCTTCAAGGATCCCGTCTATCGCAAGCGGCGCGAACAGTTCTCGGCCATAGCCAACAATTTCAAGCAGTAAGTCAACTCTTCACTCTACTTCACACTTCACAGTTCCAATCTTCCCACTCTCTCTCTGTCAGTGGCAATCCCATACCAAGGGTTCAGTATACTCCGGAGGAGGTGAAAACTTGGTAAGTGCAAATTTAACTCAATTTCGATTGTTTTTAGTTTATGTTTTGCAACTTTGTTGTGCGTGTATGTGTGTGTGTTAGGGGCACTGTTTTCTTGGAGCTGCATCGCTTGTATCAGCTGCACGCGGTGCCGGAGTACATGGAGAATTGGCCGGAGCTGGTCAAGTTCTGTGGCTATCGCGAGGACAATGTGCCCCAGCTGCAGGATGTGAGCAGCTATCTGAAGCGCAAGACGGGCTTCCAGCTGCGTCCCGTTGCGGGTTATCTCTCGCCGCGCGACTTCCTCTCTGGCCTGGCCTTCCGTGTGTTCCACTGCACGCAGTACATCCGGCACTCCTCCGATCCCTTCTACACACCCGAACCGTAAGTGTGTGCGAGTGTATGTGTGTGTGTGCGTGTGTTTGTTTGCTAATTGTGTTACCAATTTCTAGTGATTGCTGTCACGAACTTTTGGGTCATATGCCTTTGTTGGCCAACTCGAGCTTTGCTCAGTTCTCACAGGAGATTGGCTTGGCCTCGCTGGGCGCTTGCGATGCGGACATTGAGAAGTTAGCCACGGTTAGTTGAGAGTTTAATACCTGCTCGATACCTGTTCAATACGTGCTCTATCAATCTCTTTCGTAGCTCTACTTCTTCACTGTGGAGTTTGGCCTGTGCAAGCAGTCGGAGGGCACCTTCAAGGTCTTTGGCGCTGGGCTGCTCAGCTCGGTGGCGGAGCTGCAGCATGCCATAACGGCACACGACAAGATTAAGAAATTCGATCCGGAACTGACCTGCAAGGAGGAGTGCATCATTACATCCTATCAGAATGCCTATTACTACACGGATTCCTTTGAGGAGGCCAAGGAGCAAATGCGGTAGGTGGCCTCCATACATATAATTAACGCCTCTCTATATTTTCCTCCCTTGTTTTCGCAATTTGCTCCCCTCCCTTAGCGCCTTTGCCGAGAGCATTCAGCGTCCCTTTGGCGTGCGTTATAATCCATATACGAGCAGCGTAGAGGTGCTATCCAATGCACAGAAGATAACCGCCGTGGTCAGCGAGCTAAAGGGCGATCTCAGCATCGTTTGCGCTGCGCTGCGCAAGATCTCGGCCACCGATGAGAACCTCGACGTGGACAGCATAGCAAATATGCTGCACAATAGCCTCAATGTGCGTGGCGCTGGAACAGGCGGCGGCAATAGTCCAGACAATGCCGAGAACTATATAGCCGAGGGTGATTAAAGAGCGAGGAGAGAGGGAATGGAGTCGAGGAGGAAACGTTGTTGGGACCATAAGCTATATATACATATACCACAAGTTACAAAAATATAAATCTCTCTATATATATAATATATTTAAATCGGTGTCTAGATGTTTGGCGAATACTAACTTTATTTCAACTTATGCCTAAATATTGCATCTTAGCTCTAAAAACTTAAATAAATTTCACTTCTTTGTGTGTCTTACTTAGTCAACTTTTAAGTAGAATTAAATGGTAGAGTGTGTGGGAAATGAATGCTAAGCTTGCTGAGCTCTGAATACCCTAGCAGACATATTCATAATAATTGTTGCCATACATAAACACAGGATAAATCTTTTATATGTATGTGATATTTTATGTAGATATAAATCAAATCAGAATCTTATATAGAAACAAGAAAATTTGTTCATAGTAGAACTAAATTCCATTTTATCAGAACATCATAAATTGATTTCAGAAATTCTTCATAAATATTTCTATATTTATCTATATAATATTTTCGAGAAAGCTCTGAATAGCTTCAAAGTATTTCAGACATATATAAAATCCTCAAAAAATAATCGTTTTCATAAAATCTCCGTTTAGGCATGTATAATTCGTAAATCTTATAACAAAAATCGTTTGTTTGTCACATTATTTACCTAAAAGCAAATGCATGAACTCAATTGTCAAGCAATTATTCCATCGATAACTATATGATAAAGTAGTACGATTTAAATCAATTTAAATCAAGAAACTTAAAGCTTACTTAGACTCCCAATTGCCAAGTTTAAATAGAAAAATTCTATAAACAAAAAAGTTTCTCACATAAGATCTAAGTCTGGGACCATATATAACACTGTCAGCTTCAAGATATAGTTAATCGATTCGATCTATTCGCTTTGCTGCCAGCTGTTCCCAGTTTCAACAGCTTAGTCGCCCGGAGAGTCGAGTTCCGATAGGCGGGTCTAAAGACTATATATATTAGACACTTATATCTGCCCTAAGGTGTTATACAATTCATTAAGTATTCATAGTAACCAATTCTAGGGCGTACACAGCTAGGCTTAAGCATATCTAAGCGCTCTCGAACTATTTGTAGATCATATCACAGTCGCTGTTTATAAAGAACTTTCGGCTTATGTAGCTGGACGTGTACTCGAGCAGCCAATTGGGTATGGTCCAGACGGTGAAGCTGTGGGCCAGCTTGCGCCACTGTGCCACGATCAGGGGCAGATCGGAGAGCCAGCTGCAGCGATTGCCCATGCGGCTGGTCACCTGGCTGGTCACCTTGCTGGTGACGCCGCGCACCACGTCACCCGCCAGGCCCGTGACGCTGACTTTGCGCCTACGCTTCGACTTGGGCGAGTCGCTCTCTTCCTTGAGCGCACGGCGCGATCCTCGGTGCTCCAGCTCGTTCTTCATCTCGACGCGTGGCGCAATTTGTATGCGATCGACTGTATCGCAGATTTCCTCATTGCTAATCAGTATGCCAGCCACGATATACATCAGCTTAAATACTCTACAGACAGACAGAGACGGATATGGTGGAAGAGAGTGAGAGTGAGAGTATTAGCATTCGGTTATCTGTGCACATGTTCAATTCCTTCGACGCTCACCTCACTGTATGGGAAATCATCGCAGCGACGAGTTCAAAAGTTGCAATGCGTCTTGATTTCTATTTTTTTTGCGTGCACTAAGCGGCGACTTATCAGTCAGGCGATTATATAGCGCTATATATGTGTATATATAATATATATAATATATTATAATTTGTCTTTTTTTTTTCGTTGGTATTTAGATGTGCTTTAAAGGCCGTTTCACACTTTTTATAAAATCATTAGCTTGTCTTGTGGATTATAATTAGTATATATATGTATATTAATTAAATATAATTAATATAAATGTATGTTGTATTTAATAATTAGCTCGTAATTAATATTTATTATTTATTAATAAATGCTTTTTACATCTTTTTTAATTGAAGTCTGTTTGGATTAATACATATAGCTTATAGTATATAAATTTATAATTTATCTATAAGTTTTTGTATATAAAAATAATTATATTATTTAAGTTTTATGTCATTTAAAAATGTTTGTATGTGTATTTATTTAATAGATATTTTTAAATATTATTTAATAATTATGATATATTTTTGTTCATCAATTACGATTAACAATTTTTATTATTGTTATTATATATTTTTTTTTCACTTTTAAACATCCGTTTATAGAGCTATACTTGTCGAATTTAAATACCTCTCTAGGCTGTGGCTAAAACTCAACTGAATGAATGACAAAAATTGCTTGATTTTTTAGCGCCTCGCTCAACCTTAGCTGATAAGCGGCGAAACTTGTCTGAGATAAGGCTGATTTTTTTATGGTTACCAATGGATTTCTTATGCTTAATATATGTTTCTATCTCTATATGACAATATATGTATACATATGTATATATGTATATATGTTTATCTGTATGTATGTTCATGTATGTTCTTAATGCTTTTCGAGTAACTCTGGATCAGTCGAGGGCTCCCTTTACTCGCCTCTCTTGCGTCTTCTTATCTCTCTCTTTGCTCTATACCTTATTTGTTTATTCGTCGAAATTATACATAAACATTTGTCTAGACATGTTTACTCAAGGACGCGATTACAACATACCTGTGAGCCTATAATTTTTTATGATCTTGTAAGATTACAGATATCAACTGATAACTGATTTATAAATATCATATACGAAACAAGAGTATCAATTGATAACTGATATTAACATAGGTGTTTACCTATATTATATATATATATATATATATATATATATATATATATATATATATATATAAATTCAGGTGGAACGCATGCGCTCACCCACATTGGTTTGTTCATGTGATAAAGGCACCGTATCCAAGTGATTAGCGTAGACAACAACCTCTAGCATTTATGGCATTTAAGTTTGTGTATTGCAAGCTGGCGCCATCTATGTGTCATTAATGGGAACTAGTTAAATGTAGAAATATTTGTCGAGCTTATTTGACAACTGATAAATCAGCTAAATATGTCATGACCATTTCTATATTGGAATTTCAGTAAGACTATGCAGGCTGCATTCAAGCGAATCCGATTTTCAAGCCACAAAAGAGCAATAGAAGCTAAAACAAAGCATTTGGAATACAAAACTTTGGAGATGGACTTGAGCTCCGGTTGTTGCAGTTAACAAATATTGGCTATAGATCAAATTAATCGCATATTTGGCATTTGTAAATATGGAAAGATCTTGGCAGTTTCTGTAGCAACAAATTTGTATATTTAATACCAAGTTTGAGATGATAGATAAATTTTGTTACATGGATTTGGGATTATAAGACAGGGATCTTAAGTAAGCAAAGGTAAAAGTCGATGGTATAATGATAAAATATTCTAAATTTATCTAGCGTTTAATAATTTTTATTTTACTATGCTTCTTTAAAACTAATAAAACTGTCACACCTGTTAAAGCTTTGAAAATAATTTGGGAAAAATATGTTTTTCCATTCAAAGCTTTGCAGTTCTTGCAATAAAATTATTAAGTTAGCTAATGTGTTACACAAGTTTAGCTTGTTACATATTGTATTATATATATTTGATATATATAATAGACAAATAGGATTGATACAACATTTTTAAGCCTATTTGTCAATTAGATTTGCCTAGAGTTTCATTGGATTCTATAATATTTTGTATCCTCTCTTGTCTACTAGCTCTTTTCCAATTCACCCAATGATTAAACAGTTCCGTCACTTATTTAGGTACTTAAATAATCCTCACGTAATTACCTGCAAAATGCTGAAAGCAATGTCGACTGCTCTAAGCGCCTGCTAACTGCTCTCTGCCGCCCTCGATGTAACCAAAAATCAAGCAATTAAAGTGTTTATTTAAAGCCAATCAGTTTTGTGTGGCAGGCAAAGAGCATTTAATTTGTTAACCTGATATATTTGCAACATAATTGACTCAAGTTGCCACACACACACACACACTCCTAGCCTTAGCTTGAAATTCTTAAGCCAAAATCAAATAAACACACACACACACAGACTCAAGCACACACATGGAGAAAGAGTAGGAGAGACTTTTCACACATAAATTATGCAGCCGTCCGGTTGGCTGCCACGCCCACACACACACACACATACACCCATTCCTTCAGCATGTTGACCGGAATTGTCCGGCTGTTGGTCTACGGGTCTTGATGCGTTGTAAAACAAGATTATTTACAAATGCACAAACCACAGAATCTTAAACAAAAAGCCAAAAGGCCACTCAACGAGCGACAACAACAACAACAACAGCAACGACAACAAGCAGCAGCAACGACAACAAGCAGCAGCAACAATAACAACTGCAAGACAACGAGAAAAACAATTTTCACACAATTTTCGAGAGCAAAAATTGAGCCAGAGCAGATGAAGGCGAAGGAGCAGCAGCAGCAGCAGCAGCTGGAGGAGGCGGCGAAGGAGGTGGCAAAATAAATGTGAACAAAGCCAGCAGCAACAGCAGCAGCAACAACATGCTATAAGTAGCACACACATACACACACACACACAGACTGAGAGAGAGTCTAGGCAGTCAGACAAGTCTGAGTTGTGCTAAAAGGTATTCCCCAAGAATGTCGACGGCAAAGTGCCAGACCAGACAGCAGCTCAAACCCCGCACAGAGCCTGCCACACAATACACTTGCCACACACACACACACAATACAGTTAAGTCCAGAGCATTTGGCAAAGAGTGTGTGAGAGAGAAAGAGAGAGCGAGCGAGCACGAAGAGAGGGGCAGAGCTGAAGAACTTATTGTTCGCATCGTCTTGGAGCAGGAAACAGAAGTAGCAGCAGCAGCAGTAGCAGTAGCTGGAGCTGGAGCAACAGACGACCTTGACACACAATTGTACCACAATTGCCACAAAGCGACAGAGTCAGCAGGACAATGAGCTGGGGTGGGGAGCGGAGAGGCAGCTGCCAAGTGGAAGCTAAGCAAATGCTCAGTCAAGTGTCCATTGGCTTGGCCTTTTGAAAAATGATTCCAACTGCAGCAGCTCTGGCCACATGCCACATGCCACACACACACGCAAACACACACTCATACACAGAAGTCAAGCGTGCTGCAAGGCCAATGGTCAGTGGCCAAGGACTGGCTGCTGCAGCTTCTTCTTCTTCTTGGTTAATTGGCTGTGTGTTGGCTTACAAATTTGTTGTCTGCTGCAAAGGAGCAAGCCGAGTCCTCGTGCGTGTGTGTGGCACATGCAGATTTGTGCTGTGCGACGTCTTGCCACTTGCTGCATGTTTATTGCAGCATGCATCAAGGCGCTGCAGTTGCTCGCCTGCTGCCACTCTCCCCCCCTTCCTCCTCTCTTCATCTCGCTCTGCTTGTGTGTGCGGCGTTTATTGCTTGAAGATTTGTTAAGTGTTTTGGCACAGCCAGGCGGCATGCCACATGTTGCACCAAAGTGCCTCAAATTTAAGCTTAAAGCGTGGCAAATTTTTGGAATACGACAAGAAAAAGCGCTTAATAAATTGCCAAGTAAACAAGAACAAAAAAAAAATTACAAATTGGTAAATTGAAAATTGAAATACGAAAATAATGGAAAAT
The DNA here is from genome assembly GCA_035046225.1 of Drosophila pegasa. Classification (NCBI taxonomy): domain Eukaryota; kingdom Metazoa; phylum Arthropoda; class Insecta; order Diptera; family Drosophilidae; genus Drosophila; species Drosophila pegasa. The sequence goes on from JAWNOD010000286.1 coordinate 3,207,601, forward strand.
GCATAAAAAGTGTAAATCGAGCGGGGGTATGGGGCGTGGCAAGGGCAGCAAGGTGTTGCGCCTGAATATGATATATGATAGAAGCAAATGGAGAAGGAGTTGTAGCTGGAGCTGGAGTTGGAGTTGTAGCTGGAGAAGGAGTTGGAGTTGTAGCTGGAGCTAAGAGCTGGAGCAGTTGGTGCAAGCTGGTGGCCAGTGAGGACTAGCAGCAGACACAGCACAGGAAATAATGGCAACCGCTAAGCACTGGTGGGTGGTGGCTGCTCCGCAAATATTGAAATGCTCGAGCCACCAAAAACAGCCAAAAATATGTACGTAGGGACAAAGAAAACTAAACAACAACAGGCGACGCAGGCAGCGACGCGGGCAGCGACGCGGCGTCTGCAGCGACAACAATAAATGCGGATGGTCAAGAAGAAGCGGCGGCTGCTGCTGCTGCGGCTGCTGCTGTCGCTGATTAAACGCGGTGGTGGTTGCTGCCACATGCCACATGCCACGAATGCGTCGCGAGGTGTTGCTCAGCTGAAGGACACACACACACACACACACACACAAGGCAGGAGACGACGTGTCCAGACAGCAGGCCGAGGCTGAGGTGGAGACAGAGCCAACGGCAGAGGCACAGACCCCAACTGCCGCCGCTACCACCGCTGCTGCTGCCGCTGCTGCTGCTGCAGTCAAGTGTAGCTGGTTGGCTGGCGGCTTGGTTTGAGTCTCGGGTGCAGCTTCAGCTCCAGACAGGCGACCGAACGGGAACTGGAACTGGAGCTGGAACTGTTAGCTGAAGCTCGACTAGAATTGAGATTGGGTTTAGCATTTGAGCATTTGATTTGGGGTTTGGGTCTTGTAGCAACATTTCCGACGTTTCATACAAAGCAACAGAAAACTGCAGATTGCAAAAAATCAACTAGAAAACTGTCTGCTGCCCACATATTTGTTGGCCTTACACACACAAACACAAACACACACACACATACATGTTTATATTGTATATAAATACTAGCGAATATTGCCCGGCTTTGCGCGGTCTGGACTTGTTGGCTGAAACATACATTTCCAAGCGATTGCAAGGCGAAGATTATCAAGATTTATGCTTTAGCCATTATAATGCATAATCTTTATTAAGTTTACCAAAATATTTTTTTAAAAATAGATTTTTTAAAGTAGTTGTGATTGAAAAACATTCCTTAAAATAATCTGATATTTTCTGTATATTACCAATCAATCAATCTGCAAGTTAGTCAATCATTGTGCGTCCACTAGAAATATTTCAGTCCGTCAGTTTGATTGAATAATATCTTATATTTTGTTGATTGATTCAGACAGTCAAAAAAAAATATTAAATATTTTTTTAATGATTGGCTGACTGCTTAATAAGTGAATCACTTGATCAGTCACTCAACCACGTAATCACTCATCACTATCATCACAAAATCTTTGATACATTTAGTCACACCTTCACTTTAGTTCAATCATTCATTTACTCAATCAATCGTTCAATCATTTAGTTTTTGACAAATATTCTTATATATATATGCATATATATAATATTTAAACAAAGAATGTTGTTTCATGCTATTTTCAGCTGTTGTCCATGTTGTATATTTTTTCCCTCCATCTAACATTTCCGGTTGCTGCCCGAGCTGCTCCGCATTTCTCTAATTTATTTCATTTATTTGTTACAGGTTTTTTTTCAAGCTTTTGATTTGGCGCGCTTCAAACACTCGCATGCAAATGATGCTGAATGCGATAAGTGTTCGAAGGATCTGTCTAGCACGCTGCTGTTGCCACCACCAAATACGAGAATATATATCTATATAGATATGCACACACTCACACATCGAAATTGGGAGGGAGAAAAAAACACACTTGAATATTGCAGACAACATTGAAGACGTGTGTGTGGGGGCGGGGTCTTGCTGTTGCTTTTGATATATGAACTTGTGGGAAGGATTCGCATTGTCTGCGCTTATTATGCCACAGCCAAAAGGGAGGGCGTCACACACACAGACACACACATGCATACATGATTAAAGCTGAAATTTGATTTATTGGGATCGGTTTTATTAGCGTCTACCAATGGCCAGGCAATTGCCGCTTGCTAATTGCTTGGGCAAAGCCATTCAAATATCGAAGGATCTCAGAGAGCAGACGAAAGACTTCTACTTTCATAAAGTTTCTTTATAGCAGATATTTAAATTTGTGTATAGTAAAAAGTATTTTGGAATATCTTACTGAAATTTATAGTTTAACTTAAGTAATAAATTTCTCTGAGCTTAATTAAAAGACAGAAAGATTTCTGCAAATATTAATATTATATCTATTTTTAAGAGCACTATTTTGAAAATGATATTGATATTTATATGAACAAGATCATACATAGAAAGAGAACAAGATTTCTAAAAGAAAAACTATTTGGAAACTTGAAGATTGTATGAAACAAAATATCTCGAGCTGCTATAGTTTTGATATTGAAATTTAGCTAAAGCTTGAAAATGTTTAACGATGCAGAAAAAAAAGAGTCTGAGCTATGAATAATCACTTTCATAAATTATAATAGTGTATCTCATTCTCATTTTCACTTTAAAAAAATAAATGGCTATAATGGCCATAAAAATAGTAGTGCGACACAAGAGAAACCATAAGCACTATTATTTTTATGAGCACAGCTTTTCGATGAACTACATTAAAATATGTTCCATCTAAAATATCATGCTTTCACAGATATTTTTTTGTTATCTTTAAGATACATACATTAACTGAAATTTAGATTCTAAGAGACGAAGCGAATTTCAATAGCAAAAGCAGCTAATGCTAACAGTTATTGATAATATTGATATTTGTATATATCGATATTCATGTAATTTTTATTTATTTTACAGAGATAGGCTTGTTATCTATCTCATTTATCTACTACGCCTACTGCTAGTTCCCTAGCTCACGTCTTTAATTAAAAAAAAAAAATTTAGCATACGCCTCATTTAAGCTTCAGTGTCACTGCAGTCGTGCTAGTTTGGCGGCCTTCAGCATTAACCAAAGCTCCCTTTGGTGGAGCTCTCTACTCGCCCACTCGCTGCCCCAATGCTGAGCCCCTGTCGATGTCGTCGATACGGTTGGCATTCGCTTCAGTTGTGTTGTGTCTTTGGTTTTCATTCAGTTCTCTCTTTTTTTGGCGTTGCGTTTTTTTGTTGCGCATACGTCATGTATGTAATTTTTTGCAATTTTCTAACAAAATTTGATATTTTCTTTTTTGATTGAAGCTATTTTATTTGCAGCCATGATGGCTCTGCTGGCCAAGGGGGCCAAGGTTTGCTCTATGCCCCAGTCCACTTGGCAGACAGAGCACGTAGGAATATCCTCAATGTCCAGCTGGATATGTGTATGTGTGCATGTGTGTGTGCGATATAATAATTTCATATGACGTGCAATGGACCTGTCCGGACTGTACGTCGTTGTCGTCATCCGTTTCCTTCCTCGGCTGCTTTGATATATATATAATTTTTTGCATTTTTTAAGGCCTCGATTGCCCCGAGCTGCTGCTGATGCTGATGCTGCTGAGCAGAGACGTGCAGCAGACAGTAGAAGGAGTCTCGGACTGTGGACACAACACGTTAGTGTCCTCTACATTTTGGCAGCACATAATCTCATTTATTTGCCGGCAAAACGCTTTTTCAAATCAAATTTCCGCTAAAACATTTTCTATTTGCCAACAAAAATGATAAAATGCAAAAATGTAAAAATGCTAAAAAAAAAAACAGAAAGAAAATATTCCTTTTCACTAGCAAAGAGTATAAAGTTTGAGCAGTCCGAAACTTTTGCTTGCTTATTACAATGACCAATAAAGTTATTCAATTTCGTACACAAAGCGACTATTTCAGCTTAGCTCTATGAGGAAATGAAGTTTGCGAGCAAAGGGCCTAAGCTTGGGCAATTCATTGACATATGTTGTGATATGAAAGGATTTTTATGAGATTTTTGTATTTTTTTATTATAGTTTGTGCTTTGTAAGATATATATTTTTGCTGTAAAGAAATTTGTAGTTGGTAATAAATTGTAAAGTTTGTATATTAAATACTTGATTTATATAATATATATATATTTCTTGACGTTTTCGTCTTATGATTAAAGCCTCATTTATTTTATAAATTAATTTCAAATTAAGCAGTAATCTTATTCCATTTGTTTTATACATTTATATTTATAAATCTATAAAACAAACTAAATATAATCAGGGATCCTCATTAGACCCTCTGAAGTTCATCTAAGTTAAAATTCTGGGCAATTGCTCTCTTCTGAAAGCAAAATCTCTAACAAATTTAGTTTAAGTTCTTTACATTTAATATACTTAACTATAATAGAATTTTTCTACCAATCTAATATATGAACTTAAGTGTATGTAAAATTCGCTTTATCAAATTTTCTCCAATTTTAATTCGTTTATAGTTTTTCCAGAATTTTCGTTTTACTTGCTGCGCCGTTGTCTGTGTCTGATATAATTTAGCATGATTTGCAGTTTGATTGATGCTCACAGCTTTGTTTGTTTGCCTTTGGTTTTTTCATTACTCTTTTCTTTTTTTTTTTAGATTTTTGTTCGTTGTGTTGTCAGCGCAGAAAGCTGATATAAGCCCATGCATCGGTCAAATGCATATATCCATTTCCATTAAAATTAATGGCCTGGATTTATATGTGCGCGCTGCGTTGGAGGAGGAGCTGTTGTCAAGTAGAAGAAGTAGTCGAAGTGGCGCCTCTTCTAACATTTAGAAGCAACCACATTGAATCATGGCCATAGGCTCCGCCTTCCGAGCCAGTCAGCTAGCTAGCCAGCCAGCCAGCCAGTTGGTGCTCGTCCTCGACACACGCGTTATATACCAAAAAACTAACGGCAACAAGCGATAAGAGCAATTGCCACGAAGAAGACGAAATACTCTAGAGAGAGATAGAGTGAGAGGGGGAGAGAGAGAGAGAGAGAGAGAAAGGGAGCTCTTAGCCGGGCTGCCTAGCTGCGTAGCTTTCCGTTTGCGGGAACGTGGCGAAAGAGGCGCAAAAATTGCGACTGGGCAAATGAAAATGAATGGCAGGCGCCTAAAAGTAGGCAACGCACAGCGTAGCCCACTTGTACATAAGTGCCGAGGGAGCCCCAGCAAGCATGGGGGAGGCGAAAGGGTGGCAAGCAGAGAGGCTGCACGGAGACTTGGTGTCGAGGCGGAAAGGCAAAGGCAGAGGCGGAAAACGGGCTTCAACATTGACGAGCGCAAATAGCAAAGCAGGAGGCGGAGGAGCAGGAGGTGGTGGACTGAGAGAGGGAGCAATAGGTGCAGCCGGAGTAGGTGTGCGTGTGCGAGGAGGCATGGACTGTAACCAGTAACTGAAGCCTGAAGCTGCTGCTCAGAAGAAAATGAAAGGGCGCGCCGTCTAGAGAGGGGCGGCTTAGCTAGTCAAAGACCAATCATGCAAAACCAAGCCAGATTTATTCTGAGTGCTAAATAATCTTTGTATTAAGAACACACACACGCACTCGCAGGAGTCAAACAAGCAAAATGTTGAAACACTTTGCTCAATTTAATTTCCTAATTAACTGCGGCACAGCCAAGTACTTTGCTCGTCCTTCGCTGGCTGCCATCCTCGCCTCACAGCTGCAGTTCAAGTTCGTTAATGTGCGTTTGTCCCAGAGCCACACTCACACACGCATACACGCTCACTCTTGCTCTGCTCTCGCATGTCCTTTATGTGCCTGCTGCTTGGCTGTTGGTAATTAGCCACACACGTTTGTCCTTTAACAGCGACCCGCTTACTGCTGATCATTGTTGGCATTAAATTAACTCAAAACAATTAACAACGTGTCCTCACTTGACAATGCCTTTCCCTTCTCCCTTTTCGCTTTTATTGCTATATTAAAAAGACATGTAAAATATATATATATATATTTGATATATATGTATATATGTCTATATATAGAAAAACCCCTTTTTTTCGCTCTGTTGCCTAACCGCATAATGAAGTGTCCGAGAAAGGATAACACATGAAAAACGAGCTTGCAACAAGTTAAATGAGCTGGAATTTCGAATACTCTGACAAAGTGTGGAAGCTGTGCATGTACGTAACAGAAGGATGTGTATTATTATGTACTTCATAAAGAAAATTTTGGCTTTAGATACTTTCAGATAGATATCTTTGGATATCTTCAGATAGATATCTTTGGATATCTTCAGAGGATATCTTTAGGTATCTCGAGATTCTTGGAATTCTTTTAAACAGATCTACTTAGACGCTTTTAAACCGATCTCTTTACATATCTGCAGATATATATCTTTAAATAGATTTATTCAAATAGAATTCTTTAGATATCCTCAGATAGATACGTCTAGATATCTTTTGATAAATATCTTTAGATATTTTTAATTAATATTTTTTTAAGCCATGATCAAAAGTTCTTTTGCTACTGATCATGGCTTAAATACTGAGTTAAGCTAGCAGCTCTCCTTTCACACTCAAACTCAAACTGGATGCCATAATATAAATACCCTTTTCCCATTAGGGCAGACAAATGAAGACCATTTCGCGCTGACAGCTCTGTTGGTCTTCTGCATACATCGCAGCTCGCCTTTTTTCAGCTCCCTTTTTTTGGTATTTTTGTTGGCTTGTTGGCGCTAATTTGTTTTACTTTGTTTATATTAAAAACATTGTTGGGGCTATCGGATATCCGGAGTTCCGGACACCTCGGCCAGCGACAAATGGAATTGTGTAAACCGCAAAGGATAACATATGCCCAACACCTAGCAGGCAAATGCCTGACTGCCTGCCTGCCTGCAGGAGATGTCCTGTCCATGTGTGTGTGTGTGTGTGGCTTGTGTGCTTATATGTCCTTTGCATCTTTGTGCGACTGTCACATTATGCCAAGGCAGTTAAATTGTCATGAGTCCCAGGTAATTATGCGGTTGGGGGCAACAGAGCTCGGTTTTGACTGCCTGCGATGTGTGTCTGTGGCCAGCTGGGCAAGAAGAAGATGCTGCCCAAGCAACTACCCCCCTCCCCCAGCTCGGTTGGCGGTTGATTCTTGCGGTGCAACAACAGAAGCGGCCAACCACTCACCAAGTGCCAGTTGCCAGTTGCACAAAACTCTAAGCAGCTTAAAAGCTGTGCATAAATGCCCCAGATGCTGAAGGCTTTCCGGCATTGAGCCTAGGACTTAAATCGAAGAAGGTTAAATATAGATGACATAAATTTATATATATATATATATATATATATGTGCAGGTGAGCAGATCTAGCCAATTAGCATTGCAGTTGCCATCAAGGCTTTGCAGGCTTGAAGCGAGAGGAGCAAGAGTAAAGTGAAGCTTGGGATTTGTTGGCTTGTGTATAATTGAGATAGATATTTCAAATGGGTCAAATGAGATGAGCATTCTAGTTAGGGCTGGGAACTTAAACTTTGACATCGGGACTAAATTGAATTAATTTATAAAAAATTACAGGAATAAAAAATCTCGGAATGTATTTTCAGCTTGAATTGATATAGCCTCAATGAAGCAAGATTGAGAACTAAGCTGATTCAAACTCTATTTTATTCGAAGTGAATTGCAAATATTCCAATTATGTTTTCTTTATACTTTTACCTAATTCTTAATATTTACAAACACAAAGAAACATCTAAAAAAAATTCTGGATATTTATTTTTATTGATTTGAGTTCACTTTTCTTATTTGGAGCTAAAACAGCAGCAGAAGCAATTGGAAACTTGATTAAATTAAACAAATTAAACGCATATATAATTTGCCTATTTGGACTTTCCATAGTCATAAATATGATCATAAAAATACATTTAAATTTTATAATGCTCCTTTTCACTTTACCCGTTGCCCGCTTTGAAGCCCCGCTAAACCTCGTTAACCTGTGCGCAAATATTTTGTTTAACCTTTCGCCGCGAGAGGTCTATTTGCATTGCTTTACGCAGGGCAAAGCCCCATTTGCTGGCAGACAATGTCCTTGGCAAATGAACAATCAGCACATGATCCGTGAATATCCACACACAGAAAAATGCTGCCAACGCCAACTTGTGGCGTGTCGTGCCTGCCGCTCCTCCTCCTCCAACTCTTCCTAGTAGTCCTTTTCATGGTATGCTATGCTCCTTATCCTTTGCCTGCGTTTTTGGCACATTCTCGGTTTTCAGTTAAGTGACCGGAAAATTGGGATCCTTTACGGCACATTTAATTCACACATATGAGCGCCACAATTACCAAAGCACGCCCAGGACACAAGCAGACGCCAACACACACACACACATATGGCGTAAGAGACACACACAGTGGGACGTAGACAAATAACACTTAAGAGCGATATGCCAGCACTGGATTCCAGGCTAAAAGGAATTGTGCTGCGCTGTTGCTGCTGGCCAAAAGGCACGCGCCACAGCAAGTCGCGCGTGCCACACACACACACACTCACACTCGCAGACACACACACACATACACACCATGAAAGCCACTCAGCTGCAACCTCGGCAAGGACAACGAGCTGCCTTTTTTCACATTTTTACGCACACAGAGCTAAAAATATATATATTTTTATATGTATATATATTTAAAAAGGAATTTATTCTAAGGACCTCAAACATTCTGGCGCTCAGCGTGAACAAAAAAAATAAATATATATATAGATATGTGTATATATATATTCATATTAAAAACAATGCCTCAACGGACTGGCAGTCAAGTCCTGGTGAGCCGTGGCGTGCTTTTGCCTTTATATTTTTTTGCTATTCTTTTTACTTATATCAGCTATTGAATACCCTTAAATAAATATGAAATAAATTCAGCTTCATGAGAAAATGATGAGAGTTACAAAATCTAAAGGCAAAATGATTAAAAAATTTAAAAAAAAATCTATTATTTATAATTAATATTATTTAATTAAGTCTTTCGAGGCTCCCAGAATTTGTAAGTCTGATTGATTATTACAACTCGATAATAATAAGCTTAAAGACGCAAATATTAGGATTTTAGAGCTTCAGGAATTCATTAATTGAAGATTCTATGATCACAGCTTTCGCCAACAGAGCCAAATCGAGTAAGACCTAAAGATGAACTATTGGTTTAATGCAACAAGGCTAAAGATAGTCTGCAATTTAGAGAACAGTTTGGCAGATAGATGAAAATCATTTAGTTGGACACCAAACTTTTATATATTTAATTAATGTGTAAAGTGAGGATTATTTGTAAGGATCATTGCAACTTCAAGCTATTATCCCATAGCTGTATAATAATTCCTAGAATATTTCAATGTTCTTCAGTGTAATTTTAGCATACTTCTTCCTCTTGAACAAAAAAAATAGATCTATATTATTTCAGCTTTGTTCTGCACAATGCCAGCGAAATTTGGCCTTTCTTCAAGCTATAATTTCTAGAGCATTTCAGCTTCGTTCTGAGCTCGCTATTTTTTCTTTTTTTTCATCCAACCAACAGATAAGTTCAGCTTACAGATTTATTTATGTTAGATGTGTCGCATGATGATGTGTGGCATGCCACAATGCCCGACGACGACGACAACAACAACAACAATAGTGTCCATAGATAATTGTTGGCTGTTGTGGTGCGCTGTTTTGCGGCTTTTTGGCGTCAGCATTTTGGGTTCGTGTTAAATGCGATTTTAATGAGAGCTGGAAGACAATTTGCGGCAGCTTGTTGCATAGTTCACGGCGTTGCTAGCGACACCAAGAGCGAACCAAGCAGAAGAAGAATTTTGGCTTTTGATGATTAGTGCTGCAGCTGAAGAGGGGGAGGGAGGGCGGTGAGGTCGGCCGCTGGCAGCCTGCGCTTTGCATAGTTAGCTAACGCATAATCAAAAGCCAACAAGCAGGCAGACCCAATTGCCAGCCACGCCCACTGGCCCCAGCCAAACACACAGAGCTCCCTATTACAACGAGCTCTGCTTTCCTTTTGGCTGTGCACGAAATTTGCTTTGGCTCAAACGAAAATTTTTGGTTTGTTGCTTCGACCAAATGTTGTTTGCTGTCTTTGGGCCAACGATTCAGGATCTGCTCCTGCACCTGAGCTGGTTCCTGTGCCTCGGCCTTTGCTTGGAAATTGCGTTTCCGCTGCACCAAAACCAGGCACCAAAAAAGAAAAAACAGGTAAAGAGAAAAAGAGAGAGAAGGGGAGTGGAGAGAGAGAGAAAGAGAGAGAGAGGAAAAGGTGCAGGCCTTTCTAGATGCACGGCGACACGGCGCATTTCCTTTCAGCATCCTTTGCCGCACACACACACACCCACACACATATGAGTGTGTGTGTGCTTTGTTTGTTTGGTTTTTGGCGGAAATTTTGCGCTTGCAAATCGCATGGAAAATTCGAGCCCCAACTTGGGAGAACGTTGCCCATGTCCTGGCCGAGCCATCGAAAGGATTTTCATTTGGCAGCTTAGCAACGATGCGGGCTGCTGGACACACACACACACACGCAGCTGCAGCTGCTTTGCGACGAATCGCGCCAACGACTTTTGCAGCGGCTGAAGCAACAAAAAACCCCCCCTTGAGCCAAGCACACAGAGGCGCAGCTATGCAGCTGATGCATGGAAGGCATGGAGGGGGGAGGGAGAGGGTCGAGGCTGGTCAGAGCTTAACAACGACAACGGCCAACGGCGACTTGGGGGCTCGAGCATCGATTGAATTTATTTGCATTGTACGCAGCAACAGCAGGAGCTGCAAAAGGAGCAGCAGCAGGAGCAGCAGGGAACGCAGCAGGAGCCGTAAAAAGTGCAGAAAGAAGAGCAGGAAGAGCAGCCGAAGCAGCAGCAGGAGCAGCAGAAAGAAAGGCTATAGAATGAGCTGGAAGCAAAAGCTGAAGCAAATTCAACTCCCTCTATCCCTACCTTTCTCCCTCTCTCTCTGTCTGTCTCTCTCTCTTTCTCTCTCTCTCTCTCTCTCTCTCTCTCTCTCTCTTCCTCTCTCTTTCTGCCTGCGTCTAGTTTGTAGGCTGGTTAACAATTCTTTCGATTTTCATTTCCGTCTAGCAGCAGCAAGCGAACAACAATTGCACGAGGCGCTGCCCAGGAGGGGGCCAGGAATGAGGGGGCGGCCGAGCGGGGATTACCGCACAAACATGGCGCAAAAATCATTAGAAACTCTTTTGTTAGCTGGCGCACGTTGCGTTGCGTTGCGTTTGCGTTTCAAATAAAACTGGAGAAAACGTCAACGACGACGACGACGACGGCGACGCTGAGCATACATTTTTTTGCCCTAGCAGCAGCAGGAGGAGGAACGTGGCGTGGGCACGGCTGAGGGCTGGTCAGTAGGTGGACAACGCGTCGTATGCGCAATTTTCTAACGGCAACAGCAGCAGCAGCAGCTAACCAATTGACCAAGACCCAGGCCTAGGGCAGAGCCAGCTGCTGTTGCTGTGGCTACTTCTATTGTTAAAGGGCTACACACACACACACTCGCACACACTCGCACACACTCACACACACACGGGGAGTTTGTTGTGCCTTTTATTTCTTCTTTTTTTGCAGCTGGCTTTCGTTGATTTTGCGTGATCTACACTTTAAGCATTTGCAAATGCAACAACAGCAGCTGGAACAAAAAAAAAATGCTTTTGGCCAAAGCATTGGCAGACGCCACGGACCAAAACAATGCAGGAAAGCGCCGCAAAAGGATGCGCCAGGATGCGCCAAGGATTATTCCGTTGCCTCGCACAATGATATGCTACACTCGATTGTGCCGCAGCCGATTGGGAATGAGAATGAAATAGGCATGGACACAAATTGAGTTCTAATGGGCTTTAAGCTCGAAGAAGTTGAAGGAATTTTTCGATTTTAATCATATTATAAATCTTGGAAAGCTCTTGTTTTTTTTATCTTTTAGATTCATTTTTTCTTGAATGAATTGAAAGTCTTAAATTGTCTAGACATTGAGATTGAGATCGCATTCTATCTTTTTTTTATATCTTCTATCTTCCACCTTCCATGTTCTTGTATCTTCTATCTTATTTTGCACAAATTGTTCACCCTCGGTACTCACAGATTTTGTTAAAACTTTGTAAGAAATTTTCCTCAGGCAGAGTTAGATTTAAAAATAAATTCCTAAAAAATTTTTTGTACGGATAAAATATAATTTTTTTTGTATAAAAATATATGCTTAAATAAAATGTTAATAGAGAGATAAAAGTATATGCATATAAAAAAAAACTTACAGATGTTAGCTCCGTTGAAATTCATTGGAGCCAGATGCGTTTTTCTCGAAAAGTCCAACAAATGATCTGAAATAAATAAAATGAGATAAATATAAAAAAAAACATGCAAAAAAATTCAAGAATTTATAATAAAATAAAAAATAATATTAAATAAAATACGAAAATATCAAAATAAAATACGAATATGAATATAGTATATATTTATAGAAGTAGTTAATTATTTTTAGAATGTATAAATATATAAAATATAAATATATAAATATAAGAGAGTTACTGTTTCTTTAACCTAGATATAGGTGTTTTGGGGCGTGGCAGATCAGAAAATCATAGAAAGTCAAAAATCGTCCAGTCGAACAGAATGCGCATATAAATTTTGTTATAATTTAGTTCAGATTTAATTCCTCAATAAAATTTTTGCATAATAGAAAATACCTCAATTCCATTAAACTGATTTATTTTCTTATCTATTTCTTATGTATTCATCGTGAAAGGTATTCAAACATATATAACATATATATATTTTTAAGAGAAACTGTTAATCTAATTAATCTAATCGCAATTACTTCAAAACTTTTATATATAAACGTGTGTCTTTTAAGCGCACCAGTCATACTTTAGTCAATCTCTTAACTTTAAGTTCCCTCAATGCTCTTTTCGGTTTCTTGCCTCTTCACTACGAGTGTTATACTCAACTAGATATCTTTTTTCTTTCTCTCTCTTTCTCTATCTTCATTGCGTATTTGTCCGTTGCGAATTCTTCAAATGTCCATTTGAAGCCACTCAAAATCTTTAAGCCTCGACGGTTGCTTTTTGTTCTCTTTGTCAAAAGACATCAAATACCCTGGCAGGCTCTTCAGAGAGTTTGCTCGCTTTTTAAGGCAAACGTTTGAGTTTTTTTGTTTTAAGTTTTTGGCTGATTGGTTTGTTGTTCAGTTCGATTTGTGGGTTAGCTTTTTGCCTATACCGAAATGCCATCTCCAGGGAGATTCCACTTGATGTCCACTGCTTTGCTCTGTTTTGGTCTGTTTTGGCTTCTCTGCTTCTTTCTAGTGGCAATGTCCATTTCCTGTCGCCATTTCTTTGACTTGCCTCGACTGCTTTGGCCGCTGCCAATATGAACTCTTTCGCTTTGCTAGCGGATGTCCTTTAACGTGGTTTCCACACCGCTGCCCGCTGCCCGCTGCACAGTTTTTCACCTTTTACTTTTTTGTACAATTTTTTCACGCTTTTCCCTCCAATAATTTGCACTTTGAAATTTCCTACTCGCCACGGCGGAACGGAAGCCAATACTCGCTAGTTTTTCTTCTTTTTTTTCAATTTTTAGCTCTCACAATTTTTTTTTTGGCTGCCATCTTTGAGCTGGCGAATGCGGAAAGGGCTTTCATTTCCGGCGCAACAGAAATCGACTTGACTAAATGCAAAAACTAAAAAAAAATTGTAGGGAGGATTGCTAAAGGAGCTTGAAAAATATTATGAATAAAGCGTTTTATGTTTTAAATACCTTTGCAAAAGATACTAAGATGAACTTAACTTGATTATAAGTAAGGTAAAATTTAATTAAATTTCAGCCATATTATCAATAAGATTTGCTATTTGCTTAAGGTGTACTGCACGATCCTTCATAAACCAATCAGACAACAATTGTTACTAAAAATTTATCTTGAAATTATTATAATATATCTTAGAATTATTTATAGTCCCGATGATTCAAATGTTGTTCTATTTTTATATTATAGAATACAAACACAGCTCTTAAGACTTTAGGCAAATAGTGATAATAAGATGAAAATTACATTCTACAAATTTTTTATTTATATTTAAATGCTTTGATATTGTAGAAATTCTTATAAGCAACTCAATTTGTCAGTATATAAATTTCAAACTGTCATTTAAAAGCTTTATTATTTTTATATATTTATGTATTTTTCCCTCTCTGAAATATTCTTTCAGACGTTTTTTAAATATTACATATATTTTATTGTATCAACAATTCGTGATTTTCTTTTGGCATAAAGATACACTGAGCTCTGCCTAAGCGACTCGCATTGTCTTAAAATTTGCGTACAAATATTTTATTATATATTATTACATTTGATTCGTTGATAAAAAACTATTAAACAAATATATATGTATATAGGCACAAATATATATGCAAGACAAATGATTTTGATTCGCTTTTGTAGCTCGGCGGGCTTTCGTGTTAGCCGAAGCTGCCTGCAGAGAGGCCGAAGAGGCGCTTATAAATATTTACGATGCTACGCTTTTTTCTACACACACACGTGTGTATATAAATATATATAAATATGTATAAAATTCATATATATATATATAGAAATTTAAAATGCCAGCCAATGGGCGTTGAACACGAAGCGTGCGAGCGGCTCGCCAAAGCGCACGAAGCACAAAAAAGGCCAAAAAAAAGCGAGAAAGCAAATCAAATAAAATATGCAAAATATACAAAAACAAACGCACACACATACACACACGCGCACGCACGAGTACTCACACGCACACACATACACACACACCGACACACACGCACACAGGGTCTTTAGTTTAGTTGTTGTTATTGGTTGCGCACATGTCAACCTTACAACAACTACAACTACAGCTGCTGCTGCTGCTGCTGCAGCAAGAGGCCTACAAGCAACAACAACTATGCGAACTGCATATTAAAAATGCGTTCGTGGCGCCGCCTACCGAGTGACGTCACCAGCACCAACAACAACAACAACAGCAAGCTCGCTCGCTCGCATTTTGCATTTCCTCTTTGGCCACTGCACATCTTTCTGCTCATTGCTTTTGCTGTTGTGTTTTTGTTGTTTCTTTTTTTGTGTGTGTTTTTTTTTTTTGTTGTTTTGCGCAAAAGTTTTTGCTCTTTTTAGCTTTGCCAATGAGCGTCGTCTAAGAGAGCGTCGCACCAATGCTCGGCTCGCTCTCGCTCACACGCGCGCTATCCGAGTTGGGCTGTTTTGCGAGAGGGGGGTCGCCTCTCACCCAAAACTGCTTGACTGTGTGACTGTGTGAGTGTGCGCTTGTAGGGAGCGCAAAGCTTGCGCGCTCGCTCACACCCATGCAATTCGTCGCTTGCCGTGCTGTGCCGAGAGGGCGTGGCCAAGTGCTGTAGTTTTTCTGTGCTCTTTGCGCAGTAGTTGGCCTAAGCAGCAGCAGCAACAACAGCAACAACAACTATGAATGGCTGCAATAAGCTGAAGATATTCGTCGTCGGGGGTTGCGCTAAAAACTATTTGCAACATTTTCTTACTGGACCAAATGCAGCAGCTTCTCTCTTTCTTTCCGGTTAAAAGAATGAGGCGTGCAGCTGTTGCTGTTGTTGTTGTTGTAATTATTGCTGCCGTTGCTGTTGCTGTTGGGATTGTTGTTGTTGCTGCACTCGTAGGCGCAGTTTTTGGTTATGCGTATCTTGACGTTATTCGCGATTTTTATGTATTTGCCTTATTGGCTCGTGAATTGCCTGCTCCACTGCTTCTCCTCCTCCTGCTCCTACGCCTTGCTCCAATCAAAGCTGCGACTGAAGACAAATAAATTCATAGAGTTTTTGCTGCAGCAGCTGCTTGCTTTTATTGCTGCTCAAAAGTACAGTCTCGCCTGATTTTTATAAATATCAAATAATTATTCATTAATAAAATACTGCACTTAATCATTAATTCTTGATCAGAAGCCAAATCAAGCCGCCAGCAAAGAGCGCACCTTGCCGCTCTCTTAAGCAGCTCAGCTGCGTCTCTTAACGAATTCGCCGCAAAAACCAAGCGGCATTAAAATATGCGGCGTTGGGCGCGCTCTCTCTCTCTGTCGCTCTCTGCCACGCTCTCGTGCTCACGCTCTCGCAGCGCAGCAGCGACGGCGACGACGACGCCAGCAGCGCTGCCGACGTCGCGTTTCGAGTTTCATTCATTGTATCTGTTAGATACTTTTGCCGAGCAATCAGTTCGTATTTAACTTTCGTCGTGAATGCAACGCAACGTTTGGCCTGAGCAGCGTACGCCGAAATATACAAGCAACAACAACAACAACAGCAACAGCAACAGCAACAACAATAATCATAATAAACGAATGTGCCGCGTCGTCGACTTGTTGTGTGTGTGTGCGTGCGTGTGTGCGAGTGAATGAAACAAAAAACAAACAACAAATAAGCAATAAATAAATAAATAACATACAAAAAAAAACATAGGTAAAGCAATGTGTTGCACGCGCTGCACAAACTGAAACAACAATAACAAATGTGCGACAGGAAAACCTTGGAAAAACTACGTGGAAAACTCAGCTAGTTTTGTAAAATGTATGTGTCATAAATTAATTATTATAATTACACAAATAACAGAAAAAAAAAAACAGATAAATAATTGCATTAAAATAATTGATAAATATGTTAGCAAACGAAGTAAGCTCTTAGTTATGTCTATGAATTATATGGTGCACAGATACGTATGTATGTATGTATGTATGTATTTATCTGTTTATTTACATCAATTTGTTAGTTAGTTACATATTTTTATATAATATTTATGGTATATATATATATGTATAAATGTTTTTATATACAAATTATAAGCGCACACATTTTACAGCTTCTGCTGCTGCTGCGTCTTAGTCTTCGGCGCTGAAATTGTAATTTATAAATTTATAACGTGTGCACGCGCCCCTGCTCCTGCTCCTCCAACTGGCACGCCTCCATTGCTCGTAAAAAGTTGTTGTTGTTCTTCTTCTTCGTCTGTCCGTCTTCTGCTCCATCTTTTGCGCCCTTGCAAAGTTTTATTTTTTGGGCGCGCAGCAGCAAAACTTTGCTTCAGCAGCTCCTTGTTGCCCGCCAAAATACACACGCACACACACACACACACACTCGCACTCACACCCACAGAAAGACAGCAGACAGAGTCATAAAAACGGCAGGCAACAACAGCTACAACAACAACAACAACAACTGCTGCTGCTGTGTAATTTATTATTTGCTGCATAAATAATAAATAAGCGTAAATAAATAAATACAAAAATATATATTTATATATATGCGCATATATATAAAGGTGTATGTGTGTGTGTGTGTGTGTGTTTGTCTGAGTGTGTGTGTGTGCTGTGTGTGTGCAGTCAGGCAACTGCTACAAGCAAGCAAGCGCTGCGCAAACTTCGAAGGACTCGTAAATTAAATAAATAAAAATAATAAATATTAAAATAAAAAAAAAACTTTTCTGCGTGTGTGTGTGCTGCCGGCCTGTGCTTGTTTTTATATATATGTATATATTTTTAATGTGCACATTTTTATTTTTTATTTTATGTTTTTCCCTCTCTCTCTCTCTCATTTCATTTATTTATTTTTTTGTTCTTACTTTTTGCTTCGCTTCAATTTTAATTTTTATTTTTATGCGGCGCAACAGCTGCGCGCATTATAAATAATTAATCAAAAAACAACAACAGCAACGTTCAGGCTTCACAGCTTTACGATGTTTTTCTAAAGAAAAAAAATTAAAACAGGAAATGACCAAAAATATATGTATATAAATTAATAAAAAAATATAATTATATTTATATATATATATATTTTTATAGCATTTCTCGAGCAGCCTAAAAATCAAGGCGCAAAACAATAACAACAACAACAGCAGCAATAAAATAAATAAACAAATAAAAAGTTGCCAAAGCACAAAAAAATAAAATCAAACAAAAAGTTGCCAACAACAACAACAACAATAAATATAGAAGAAAAACAAAAGCAATTTGAAATAACAAATTGTTATTGTTGTTGTTGTTGCTGTTGCTCTAGCATAAAAAAAAAGAATAATAATAATAATAATAGGTCTCGACTTGAGCGCAAGAATTTAATTGGAATGAAATAATAAACATAAAACAAAACAAGTGCGAACTCTGTGAATGAGCATAGCCGACTGCACAATGCGCGCTCAGAAACATAGCTGAATCTAGAAATAATGCCCACAAAGTGGGGACTTAGCTCAAATATCTTACTGTTCTCAGCTAAAAGATCTTGCTGTTCTCAACTCTAAAAATTATGCTAGATAGACTTCATCGATTTGCCTCATCTTCAGTTCGAATACGAAATTCTACCCCTATATAAAAAGAAACTCCAATCAAATCAGACTAAACCAAATCTTAAGTTTTTGGCTGCAATTGCTCAACATTCTCCTAGATACACAATCAGCAAGGCATGTCACAAAACGAATATGCTCACTTTTCATGCGATGAGCGCGCATAAAGAGTCGCAAAGAGTCGCAGAAGAAGCAGCAAAAGAAATATAATAACAATAATAATAAAAATAAATTAATTTTATGGCGCACTGTGTTTGCACACACACAGAGTCAGACACACGCACACACACACATACACACACACTCGCACACGTCAAAGGGAGACAGCGAGCACACACACACACACACAGTTCCGCAGGCCTCCCACACAGTTAGAGACAAGCGCTGTTGCCCACTGCCACGCCCACACCGCCCCCACGCATAGCAGCATATATATATGTAGATTAATGTATATATATATATAAATATATATATTTAAATAAATATAATTACGCAAATGTTCAGCGTCAGCCATAAATAATAATATTTAATTAAATATAAATGTATTCCACTTATTTATAAAGCGAAACAGAAATGAAATGAAAAGATAATACAGATATACACGCTTAATATATATAAACGTATATATATTTATAGAATATAAAACAGATAATAGTTGGATATATGCGTGTATATATATGTATCTGTATAGCATATATATGTATGCAGTCGCTATAATTGTTTGGAAAATCTCCATAATAAATTAGGCCGAAATGAAATATAAATAAATTTTTGCGCTTTGCTAATAAAATAATCAGCAGGCTGGTGCGATGAGAGGGGCGGGGCCACGGATGGGGGCTGCCAAAATGAATAGAAATGGAAATGCTCGAGAGAGCAGCAAAGATTAATGGACTTATTTAATAGAGTTATTGAGCAAGCATAATATTAGAGATAAATTTCATAGAGTTGAGAAATCGGTAGAGCACAATAGCGAAATATATAATTAAATGCAAAAATAATTATTTAGAAATACAAAAAAAAGGATATATTTCAGTCATTGCTTAGAAAAGTGTAGAACATAATGCAATTTTTTGAAATAGATAAATTAATATTAAGTTGCATACAAAATATTTGCATATGTTAAAAATATATAAAATATTGTAGATTACATCAGTTATATTCTATAATATACGTAAATCTTCTACTCCATCGTTTTTATAAAGCATTGCTATGGAGAAAAAATAAATTTCAAGTTGCAAGCTCTCGAAAGTTCTGAGATCGACGCATTCATACATACAGGGAGAACAAATAGAGACAGAGAGAAAGATAGAGATAAAAGAGAGTCTAATTCAACTCGGTTACTGATTCTTCGAACATCTATAGTCATTAGACATAAATAATACAAACATTAGATATGTTTATATTTGAGATTAGGCAACGCTAGAATAGATATGTATGCTATATGCTACATATGCTCTATGCATCTGCTTTATTAATCAACATCCATCTATCGAACTGTCTGTCTGTCTATCTATCTAGCTGGCTATTCATTTAGCTTTCTCTAACTACATTGGTAAGTAAACATTTGAAATAGAAATATCTATTTTAAATACATATAAAAACTGTATGGATATAGATTTGTAGAAGAGAAAACTATTAGCTGGCAAACAGATAATGGAAAATGCGTAAATCGTATTTCTGAAATATATTCAGAAAGTATAAGAGGAATCTAATAGCTGTTAATAAAAAAGAGTTTAGTTGTTTAAAAAAATTAAATTAAAAAAAATATATATATTAAGGCTAAATAATAATAAGAATAATTTTAAGATACTATAATATAAGCAATTATAATAAATATAATAATTATCTTCAAAAACTTAGTTGAAAAGGTAGGTAATTTCTAATTAAAATATTAATAGGGCTCAGGGATAAATGGGATAAAAAATATCTTTGCATTGCATTCATAAGCATGTTCAAGTATATATATATAGATATATGAATTTACATAAGAAGTATATAGATATAGAGATATACAGCCGCAATTATCATAATATTAAATTTTGCACTGAAAGTTTTGCTTATCTTTTATTTATCCATAAGATTTGCGTTTGCTTAACGATTTCACTGAAACGAACGAATTTGCATTTTGTGTTTCGCTTCTGTTTTCTTGTTTTCTTGCAGCTGAAAAACAATTTCTCGACTAGAGAGAAAAGGCCGTACAATGTGCTAAACGGAGAATAAGCAGAGACACAAACGAAACGCAACAACAACTCGGACAAAGTGAAAAGCCAAGAGAAACAGAGACATGGATATGACCAAGGACATTATGGACTTCGAGAGGAAGTCGCTAGACAGCGGCAGCGGCGGCGAACAATATGAACCCAGTGACTACACAATGGTCAATGCGGAGTTGTCCAAGCAGGCGGGACAGGTGGAACACGAACTGCCGCTCGAGCTGGCCAAGAGAGAGGAGCCAGATGCACAGCCAGAGCCGCTGCAACAGCTGAAGGAGGAGATTCGCGCCGTTGCCGTCGAGAAGCCAACGGTGCTCAACGAACAGCCGCTGACCCCGCCGCCACGCCCACTCACCTCCAGCGAGGTGGTGGGCCACAGTGAGCCCAGCGATCCCGAGCTGCGCATCCAGCTGACGGCCAAGAAGAGCCGCTCCTTGCCCGTCTCCCCGCAGCCGCTCGTGGCGCACAATTTGGCCGCGATCGGACTCTTTGAGTTCGGCAAGAGCGTCGAGCCGCCGGAGCTCAAGCCCAAAATCAATCACAAATTATTGCCGCCCGTCAATGTGGGCGTGGCACAGCGTAAGGTGACGCCCACGGCAGGCGGAGACAATCAGCAGTTTTGTCTGCGCTGGAACAACTATCAGTCGAACCTGACCAACGTCTTCGACGAGCTGCTGCAGAACGAATCCTTCGTGGACGTGACGCTCGCCTGCGACGGCCAGTCGATCAAGGCCCACAAAATGGTCCTGTCCGCCTGCTCACCCTACTTTCAGACGCTGTTCTACGATAATCCCTGCCAGCATCCGATCATCATCATGCGCGACGTCAACTGGTGCGACTTGAAGGCTCTCGTCGAGTTCATGTACAAGGGCGAGATCAATGTGTGCCAGGATCAAATCAATCCCTTGCTGAAGGTAGCCGAAACCTTGAAGATACGCGGCCTGGCCGAGGTGGGCGCCGGCTCGAGCGGAGCGGGCATTGGCGGTGCCGCGATGCTGCCGGAGCAGCGCATGAGTGTCTACGACGACGACGAAGATGAGGATGAGCTGGCTGCTGCGGCAGCCCTGCTCAACGACGAGGACGAGGATGAGCTGCTCAAGCCCAAGCGCGCTCGCCTGCTGGCCAAACTGCGCGCCGCTGAAACCGCGCTCGATCTCAATCAGCGCCAGCGCAAGCGCTCGAGAGACGGCAGCTATGCCACGCCCAGTCCGCTGCGATCGGAGTCACCCAATTCACAGCTGGCGGCGCACAGCTCGCAGCTGCCACTGGCCATGACCACGTCCACCATTGTGCGCAATCCCTTCGCCTCGCCCAATCCACAGACGCTGCCGGCCTCCTCCGCCTCGAGCAGCAACAGCCAGAACAGCAACTGCAACAGCAGCAGCAGCTCCACAGCCACAGCATCCACACAACCTGCAGCCACGACCTGCACCAGCGCCAGCTCGGCGGGACTTCCGTCGAGTGGCTCATCATCCGCTGCCTATCGCTCGCCACCGCCGCCGCCTCCACCACCGCCCTCGGCGCACAGCAATGGCAGCTCCGCTGCTGATCTGAGCTCCCCAACTGGCAATAAGAATTCGGCTGCAGCAGCCGCTGCGCAGTCGCAGCTGCCGCCGCACATGGCCGCCGCTGTCGCTGCCGCTGCCCATCACGCCAACGTTCCACCTCCGCCCCCAGGCGCTGCCGCCTCCATGCATCACCATGCAGCCGCCGCTGCCGCTCAGCAATTGGCCGCCCAGCATCAGCTTGCGCATTCGCATGCTGCCATGGCCAGCGTTCTGGGCGCTTCACTGGCTGCCGCTGCAGCGGGCGGCGCTGCTGCACCGGGCAGTGCAGCCGGCGCTGCCTCCTCCTCGGTGGGCGGACATCATGACGATATGGAAATCAAACCGGAAATTGCTGAGATGATACGCGAAGAAGAGCGGGTGAGTTGAATTTATTGATGATATTTGTCGTAAATGAATCTAGATACAAAATCCATACGATCAATGTGAATGTATCTATGCACTCGAAGAAAAAGAGTGCGATTTCTACATAAACAAACTGAAAGTTCAGTTAAGAATTTTAGAAGAATGTGTGAATATATTAGAGATAATCCTTAAAATAATATCCAAATATAAATATAATAGAAAAAAATGTATAATATATATAAGTATATATATTTCTTAAAATATTATTTGTTCATAAAAATAGTAGTGCTGCATCCAAAAAAAATAAAATAAAATATTTTCTCGTTTAGTTTAGAAGAGACTGAAGAGAAGAAGAAGATATAAATAAAGGGTTTGATTAACAATATAAACTAGAACTTTGGCTAGATCTTATATTAACAATTTATTTATTTTTGATCAAAGGCTTCTTTTGTCTAACGATATTATATCAAGACTCTTATCAAGCACAGCTAAAAATAAACTTAGAAAAATTCATAATTCATAGTTCTATAATTTTCTACAACTTTCTTTCTTATCATCAAAATTCAATAAGTTCAAATTTCGTCTGCAGTTTTTTCCTTTTCCTAATTAAAGTCGATTATATTCACATTTTTGCCCTCAAAAACCGTTATTTTTTGGTGCAAAGTTCTTCAACTCGAGTTGATTAGCGTCTTTTACGTTGCTCTAATTGCGTAAGCTTCAGTCAAGTGGCTGATGATGTAGCTAATTTTTTGATTAATTTAATGTTGATATGACTACTTGAACGTACGCACAATCAGTCAATAGATTAATATTGATTACAGATTAACTAATTGGCTAATTAAAGGCAGGTGAGAGCATTCGAAGAATGTGTGCTATATAATTTGGAATATATTTAAACATATATATTATATATATTTATATATTGGCGAACGAGTCAAAGGGCTTGCGATCGAAGTTGAATTATTTTTACATAGTGCGCATACAACGCGTGTGACTAAAAAACAAAAACTAAAGACAAACAAATAGCAAAGTTGGAAAAGTGCATAAATGCATGCCTATTACAAATGAATTTACACAACAACAACAGCAACAACAACAACTAGTTAAAGTGTGTTGGTTGTTATTTCTATTAGATAGCACATTAAAGTCGATTTTCTATTTGTATAAAGTATAAACAAAAAAATTTGCGTTGCATTCGCCGCGCCGGGCCAAAGGAGAAGGTCTAAAGCGGCGGCGGCGGCAGCGGCAGCGGCGGAGCAGGCGCAAGTGGTGGAGGGTTTGAAGTCTCCACATTAACTGCGTCAACCACTTGAAAAATAATTCAACATTTAATGCTAATGAGGCCAAATTGCGCAATGCACGCATAGACCAAAGAAAAGTGGGCTTCGACTACAGCAACAAAATAGAGAAAAAAAAAACAGCGACAAAAAAATTAGTTAAACAAATGACAAAAATTGATGGCAATGCAAACAAAAGCCCGCAAATATTTGCCTTACAACAGGTTTCGTTGTTGTTGTTGCTGTTGTATTTTTTTTGTATTATTCGTTTATCTCAAGGAGTTGCATTGCATTTATCTATAATTCCGACTAATGCGGCTTTAATTTCCACATTGATTGCACTCGAGATGCAAAAAAAAAGTTTAGCTTTTAAAATTTTGCCATTTTTTGACAAAATCGGGTCGACTCCGAAAATCCGACTTCTTCACCTTTGCCAGGCTCTGGCTCCGGTATTTTTAGCCCGATTTCAGAGTTATATACCATTTTCGATTCGTATTGAGCTCGACTATCAATCTGCGTTCAAAATTTTGACTTTTAAAATTTTGCCATTTTTTGACAAAATTGTGATGTAACCCCTTATATTTTTTGCCAAAATCTGGTCGAGGTGAAAAAAGTGAGTATCTGTCAACTTTGACTGACTGAAACTCAAGTACTTTTCATCCCATTTTTGGACGCCATACCTTTTTGGAAACGTATCGAAGCGGATTATCGATGTATATTTATCGATTTTCCGTGGCATTCGTGCTTTTCAAAATATTCACTTGAAACCGAAAATAAAGTCAAAAGTGCCTCTTTAACTTTGCGAGACTCTATCTCAGGTATTTTTTGCCCGATTTTGGAGTTGTATGGCATTTTACATTCGTAAAAGATAGCACTATCGATCGGCATTCAAAAGTTTTCATTTTGAAATTTTGCCATTTTTTGACAAAATTGTGATGTAACCCCTTTCCATTTTTGTCAAAATCGGGTCGAGGTGAAAAAAGGGAGTATCTGTCAACTTTGACTGACTGAAACTCGAGTACTTTTCATCCGATTTTTGGATACCATACCTTTTTGGAAACTTATCGAAGCGGATTATCGATGTATATTTATCGATTTTCCGTGGCATTCGTGCTTTTCAAAATATTCACTTGAAACCGAAAATAAAGTCAAAAGTGCCTCTTTAACTTTGCGAGACTCTATCTCAGGTATTTTTTGCCCGATTTTGGAGTTGTATGGCATTTTACATTCGTAAAAGATAGCACTATCGATCGGCATTCAAAAGTTTTCATTTTGAAATTTTGCCATTTTTTGACAAAATTGTGATGTAACCCCTTATATTTTTTGTCAAAATCGGGTCGAGGTGAAAAAAGGGAGTATCTGTCAACTTTGACTGACTGAAACTCGAGTACTTTTCATCCGATTTTTGGATACCATACCTTTTTGGAAACTTATCGAAGCGGATTATCGATGTATATTTATCGATTTTCCGTGGCATTCGTGCTTTTCAAAATATTCACTTGAAACCGAAAATAAAGTCAAAAGTGCCTCTTTAACTTTGCGAGACTCTATCTCAGGTATTTTTTGCACGATTTTGGAGTTGTATGGCATTTTACATTCGTAAAAGATAGCACTATCGATCGGCATTCAAAAGTTTTCATTTTGAAATTTTGCCATTTTTTGACGAAATTGTGATGTAACCCCTTTCCATTTTTGTCAAAATCGGGTCGAGGTGAAAAAAGGGAGTATCTGTCAACTTTGACTGACTGAAACTCGAGTACTTTTCATCCGATTTTTGGATACCATACCTTTTTGGAAACGTATCGAAGCGGATTATCGATGTATATTTATCGATTTTCCGTGGCATTCGTGCTTTTCAAAATTTTCACATGAAACCGAAAAAGTGCCTCTTTTTCCTTGGAAGTGCCTCTTTTACTTTGCAAGGCTCCAGCTCCGGTATTTTTAGCCCGATTTCAGAGTTATATACCATTTTCGATTCGTATTGAGCTCGACTATCAATTTGCTTTCAAAATTTTGACTTTTAAAATTTTTCCATTTTTTGACAAAATTGTGATGTAACCCCTTATATTTTTTGCCAAAATCGGGTCGACTCCGAAAATCCGACTTCTTCAACTTTGCCAGGCTGTAGCTCCGGTATTTTTGGCCCGATTTCAGAGTTATATACCATTTTCGATTCGTATTGAGCTCGACTATCAATCTGCGTTCAAAATTTCGACTTTTAAAATTTTTCCATTTTTTGACAAAATTGTGATGTAACCCCTTATATTTTTTGCCAAAATCGGGTCGACTCCGAAAATCCGACTTCTTCAACTTTGCCAGGCTGTAGCTCCGGTATTTTTGGCCCGATTTCAGAGTTATATACCATTTTCGATTCGTATTGAGCTCGACTATCAATCTGCGTTCAAAATTTCGACTTTTAAAATTTTTCCATTTTTTGACAAAATTGTGATGTAACCCCTTATATTTTTTGCCAAAATCGGGTCGACTCCGAAAATCCGACTTCTTCAACTTTGCCAGGCTGTAGCTCCGGTATTTTTGGCCCGATTTCAGAGTTATATACCATTTTCGATTCGTATTGAGCTCGACTATCAATCTGCGTTCAAAATTTCGACTTTTAAAATTTTTCCATTTTTTGACAAAATTGTGATGTAACCCCTTATATTTTTTGCCAAAATCGGGTCGACTCCGAAAATCCGACTTCTTCAACTTTGCCAGGCTGTAGCTCCGGTATTTTTGGCCCGATTTCAGAGTTATATACCATTTTCGATTCGTATTGAGCTCGACTATCAATCTGCGTTCAAAATTTTGACTTTTAAAATTTTGCCATTTTTTGACAAAATTGTGATGTAACCCCTTTCCATTTTTGTCAAAATCGGGTCGAGGTGAAAAAAGGGAGTATCTGTCAACTTTGACTGACTGAAACTCGAGTACTTTTCATCCGATTTTTGGATACCATACCTTTTTGGAAACGTATCGAAGCGGATTATCGATGTATATTTATCGATTTTCCGTGGCATTCGTGCTTTTCAAAATTTTCACATGAAACCGAAAAAGTGCCTTTTTTTTCCTTGGAAGTGCCTATTTTACTTTGCAAGGCTCCAGCTCCGGTATTTTTAGCCCGATTTCAGAGTTATATACCATTTTCGATTCGTATTGAGCTCGACTATCAATCTGCGTTCAAAATTTCGACTTTTAAAATTTTTCCATTTTTTGACAAAATTGTGAAGTAACCCCTTATATTTTTTGCCAAAATCGGGTCGACTCCGAAAATCCGACTTCTTCAACTTTGCCAGGCTGTAGCTCCGGTATTTTTGGCCCGATTTCAGAGTTATATACCATTTTCGATTCGTATTGAGCTCGACTATCAATCTGCGTTCAAAATTTCGACTTTTAAAATTTTGCCATTTTTTGACAAAATTGTGATGTAACCCCTTATATTTTTTGCCAAAATCGGGTCGAGGTGAAAAAAGTGAGTATCTGTCAACTTTGACTGACTGAAACTCGAGTACTTTTCATCCGATTTTTGGATACCATACCTTTTTGGAAACTTATCGAAGCGGATTATCGATGTATATTTATCGATTTTCCGTGGCATTCGTGCTTTTCAAAATATTTTCTTGAAACCGAAAATAAAGTCAAAAGTGCCTCTTTAACTTTGCGAGACTCTATCTCAGGAATTTTTTGCCCGATTTTGGAGTTGTATGGCATTTTACATTCGTAAAAGATAGCACTATCGATCGGCATTCAAAAGTTTTCATTTTGAAATTTTGCCATTTTTTGACAAAATTGTGATGTAACCCCTTATATTTTTTGTCAAAATCGGGTCGAGGTGAAAAAAGGGAGTATCTGTCAACTTTGACTGACTGAAACTCGAGTACTTTTCATCCGATTTTTGGATACCATACCTTTTTGGAAACTTATCGAAGCGGATTATCGATGTATATTTATCGATTTTCCGTGGCATTCGTGCTTTTCAAAATATTCTCTTGAAACCGAAAATAAAGTCAAAAGTGCCTCTTTAACTTTGCGAGACTCTATCTCAGGTATTTTTTGCACGATTTTGGAGTTGTATGGCATTTTACATTCGTAAAAGATAGCACTATCGATCGGCATTCAAAAGTTTTCATTTTGAAATTTTGCCATTTTTTGACAAAATTGTGATGTAACCCCTTTCCATTTTTGTCAAAATCGGGTCGAGGTGAAAAAAGGGAGTATCTGTCAACTTTGACTGACTGAAACTCGAGTACTTTTCATCCGATTTTTGGATACCATACCTTTTTGGAAACGTATCGAAGCGGATTATCGATGTATATTTATCGATTTTCCGTGGCATTCGTGCTTTTCAAAATTTTCACATGAAACCGAAAAAGTGCCTCTTTTTCCTTGGAAGTGCCTCTTTTACTTTGCCAGGCTGTAGCTCCGGTATTTTTAGCCCGATTTCAGAGTTATATACCATTTTCGATTCGTATTGAGCTCGACTATCAATTTGCTTTCAAAATTTTGACTTTTAAAATTTTGCCATTTTTTGACAAAATTGTGATGTAACCCCTTTCCATTTTTGTCAAAATCGGGTCGAGGTGAAAAAAGGGAGTATCTGTCAACTTTGACTGACTGAAACTCGAGTACTTTTCATCCGATTTTTGGATACCATACCTTTTTGGAAACGTATCGAAGCGGATTATCGATGTATATTTATCGATTTTCCGTGGCATTCGTTCTTTTCAAAATATTCACTTGAAACCGAAAATAAAGTGAAAAGTGCCTCTTTAACTTTGCGAGACTCTATCTCAGGTATTTTTTGCCCGATTTTGGAGTTGTATGGCATTTTACATTCGTAAAAGATAGCACTATCGATCGGCATTCAAAATTTTTCATTTTGAAATTTTGCCATTTTTTGACAAAATTGTGATGTAACCCCTTTCCATTTTTGTCAAAATCGGGTCGAGGTGAAAAAAGGGAGTATCTGTCAACTTTGACTGACTGAAACTCGAGTACTTTTCATCCGATTTTTGGATACCATACCTTTTTGGAAACGTATCGAAGCGGATTATCGATGTATATTTATCGATTTTCCGTGGCATTCGTGCTTTTCAAAATATTCACTTGAAACCGAAAATAAAGTCAAAAGTGCCTCTTTAACTTTGCGAGACTCTATCTCAGGTATTTTTTGCCCGATTTTGGAGTTGTATGGCATTTTACATTCGTAAAAGATAGCACTATCGATCGGCATTCAAAAGTTTTCATTTTGAAATTTTGCCATTTTTTGACAAAATTGTGATGTAACCCCTTATATTTTTTGTCAAAATCGGGTCGAGGTGAAAAAAGGGAGTATCTGTCAACTTTGACTGACTGAAACTCGAGTACTTTTCATCCGATTTTTGGATACCATACCTTTTTGGAAACGTATCGAAGCGGATTATCGATGTATATTTATCGATTTTCCGTGGCATTCGTGCTTTTCAAAATTTTTACATGAAACCGAAAAAGTGCCTCTTTTTCCTTGGAAGTGCCTCTTTTACTTTGCCAGGCTGTAGCTCCGGTATTTTTAGCCCGATTTCAGAGTTATATACCATTTTCGATTCGTATTGAGCTCGACTATCAATCTGCGTTCAAAATTTCGACTTTTAAAATTTTTCCATTTTTTGACAAAATTGTGATGTAACCCCTTATATTTTTTGCCAAAATCGGGTCGACTCCGAAAATCCGACTTCTTCAACTTTGCCAGGCTGTAGCTCCGGTATTTTTGGCCCGATTTCAGAGTTATATACCATTTTCGATTCGTATTGAGCTCGACTATCAATCTGCGTTCAAAATTTCGACTTTTAAAATTTTTCCATTTTTTGACAAAATTGTGATGTAACCCCTTATATTTTTTGCCAAAATCGGGTCGACTCCGAAAATCCGACTTCTTCAACTTTGCCAGGCTGTAGCTCCGGTATTTTTGGCCCGATTTCAGAGTTATATACCATTTTCGATTCGTATTGAGCTCGACTATCAATCTGCGTTCAAAATTTCGACTTTTAAAATTTTTCCATTTTTTGACAAAATTGTGATGTAACCCCTTATATTTTTTGCCAAAATCGGGTCGACTCCGAAAATCCGACTTCTTCAACTTTGCCAGGCTGTAGCTCCGGTATTTTTGGCCCGATTTCAGAGTTATATACCATTTTCGATTCGTATTGAGCTCGACTATCAATCTGCGTTCAAAATTTCGACTTTTAAAATTTTTCCATTTTTTGACAAAATTGTGATGTAACCCCTT